>CM055966.1:41282500-41922500 GCA_029531755.1 Holothuria leucospilota
TTAGATTAGGGTTATGGGTGAAGTTGGGGTCACGGACGGATGGGGGAAAGACAGTATCCATTTATCTGAATATCTCTGTGAAATAAAAAATTGTAGGTCCATCACTCACTGATACTAACAGCCACATGTCTGCATATATTATATAGTGTTGGAACAATGTTGAAACACAAGAGGTGTAACCCAATGGTCCTACAAACCATTAGACCAGGGGTTCTCAAGTGTTTTCAGCTGCGGGCCACATTTCCTTGAGTGTATGTTTTATCGCTGCTGTAGTATAGCCAGCAGGGGCTAATCCAGAGTTTGGAGAAAGTAGCTCACTCTTGAGGGTGAAGCTCACACATAAGAGCTCCGAAAGTGCCTTCACAGTAGGCAGTGGCAATTCTGGGGATTCTTAACTTGGGTGATGGTTTCTCAATGGGCACCGTACAGGATCACAACTGTTCTCAGCCCCACAGCAAGGATGGTGAAAAAATTTGGCAATATAAACACGCTAGGCTGCAGTACCAATGGAATGTAATACTGATGGGTGGTACCGACTATAGGGTTTTAACCCTGTAGAGGTATTTTACTGACGTCACATGACTGCGCATCTCTTAGATTGTCAGACATTTTGCCAGGCATGCGTTCCATTGTGTCACTGTAGTATCTATGGTAATGCCATGCATGTGTGCTGTAAACATAATTACTGTGTGTGCTGTACCCAGCAATACCAGGCAATCCCAACTGTATGACATCAAATGAAATACATTTATATATTACAGTAGTATACTATACCATATAGTCATATCCCTAGTTTGAAAAGAAATCAGCAGAAATAGAAAGGTCTGACCAAGTACAGCACTACACACATCCTTCCCTCCCTCCCCCCTCCCCCGTCTTCCTTCTCCCCCTCCACTCACTAAATAAAAAACCATAATACAAACTGGCAATAATTTTCATCCCAACTACAATATTTTTCTTCTTTATTTAAAGGTCAGCATTTTTTCTCTTTTTGTCCTACTTTTACCTCCAAAAGGTTATCTGAAGTGGTCGAATAAACCTTGACATTCAACAAAATGCAATTTGATCAGCTGTGAGTCTGCAAGGATGAGGAAAGATGATGAACTCTGCTTCATTTGAATTTTCATTAAAAAGTTGAAGAAATAAAATATCCTACAGAATTTTATTTGTTATTATTATATACTATTTTCTATACTTTCATAAAGAAGTCTCTTGGTTTTGAAAAATGGAATAAGAAACCTCTCCAGGAGAGTATAGTGTTAATTCCTTTTTGATATATACCACACTGTCTGGCATGGAACTAGTCAAGTATGGTAGGCACTAAACAAATTGACAATGGAATATGAAGTGAACCCAATATGCATGAACTGTGAAACATGCATAATCTGTGTAGTAGAGAAACTACATTTATCCCATGAGAGTAAAAATGCCTCATTGGCCAGGCACCACTGAAACACACATCACTGCAACTAATAACTTGGTGAAACCACCTCATGTATAATTACTGCTTCTGTGTGAAGCATCATCATGTCATTACATTAACTCCTACCTGTAAAACAGACTATGCCATCGGATCAACATTGGTTTAAGGGTCAGTGAGCTATATTGGACCAAGGGCTGGGGTTATTTATGATGGAGGTTACCCCAGTTGTTTTTGAGACATTCTGGCTCTCAGAAGGGGGATGAGATGCCAAATGGTACATCATTTCCATTTCCCAGAACTGTCAGTCTTTTTTCTTAGATGCCAATAGGGGGTGCCCCCCTTATCTGCCACTCTCAAGGGATTGCTGATAAGAAGTTTCATGTGCACTCTAATCTCCATCATCAAATTCAATTACATGTATCAGGAAGGCAACTCCTTGCACTTACTTTTAACAGTTACTTTATGCCATGCAATTACCAAAGCTAACATCTACACGTCCACACAGATTGAAAACCCATGAACTTTTGCCCCCCTCATATGCTTATATGTCACAAGGGATGGGGTCAAAAGAAAATCATTTTGTCATATATATGGAAGAGAAAACAGTTTTAATGCTTGAAAATGTAAAGCAAAGCTGTTGTCATACATACATACATACATACATACATACATACATACATACATACCGACTTTTATATAGCGCAAATTCCATATGATCAATGCGCTTACCAAAACAAGAAAAATCGATGCCAACAAAATATCAGTCAATTAAATAGGTAAGTCTTAAGTTGTTTTTTGAAAAGTGTAACAGATTTCGAATGCCGTATGTGAAAGGGAAGAGAATTCCATAACACAGGGCCAGCAATAGAAAAGGCACCATCACCTACTCGCTTTTTGGAAGGAGGTATCAGGAGTAGGGTCCCATCCATTGCAGACCTGGTAACAGGACCATATAAAGGTGAGGTTTTCCTATGAAGCATACTAGAGAAATAAGTCGGAGCAAAGTTATTCAAACATTTGTAAACATATAAACAAAATTTAAATTGGATTCTTTCACAAATAGGTAGCCAGTGAAGGGCACGCAGAAGAGGTTTCGGACTATCTAATCTAGCTGCCGAGAAAATAAATTTAGCACAACGATTTTGCAAGGATTGAATGCGATTAAGGTCATTTGATGACGCACCATACAAAAGGGCATTGCCGTAGTCAAAGCGTGAAAGGAGAAAAGCACGGACAACAGAATGACGAGTCTCTTTATCAAGATAGCGGCCAATGCGAAATAAATTTCTAAGATGATAATTACAAGCTGAGACTAGGCTGTTAACATGTTTTGTCATTTTAAAGTTTGAATCAAATATAATACCTAGATTACGAATTTCACTGGAGGGGTTGATATGACAAGATCCAACTTCCAGTTGCAGTGAAGGAAGTTTTTGGAGACTTTGTTTTGTGCCAGCTATAAAAAACTCAGCTTTGTCATTATTTAATTTGAGCTTATTAGAATTCATCCACCAAATAATGTCAGAAATACAGTCCTGCAAATTTATGCAAGGCTAGTTCCGCCTCACCCGTTATGTTAGGATTGAAGGATACATAAAGCTGAGTAAATCACCATGCATGCACTTTTATTGGAAAATGGTATTGGTAAATAATGAAGAATTTGAGCTCCTCATAAGAATAAATTTGCATACTTGTTTTCTGGCCGTTTCAAAAGCCAGATATGTCACTGGTAATTACTGACCAATGACTGATTGTGTTTAATTATTCAAGTGTCACGGTTGCATTAACAATAGCCTGGATGAATTAAAGATCAGGTCAATTTCATCACTTACAGGCATTCACTTAAAAATGGGCTTAATGACAAGTCCTCACTGGACTGGACTGCTATTAACTTTATTACTTTAGGCACACATGCTTGATAAGTGTTTCAAATAAGAAGGTCAAGTGAGAGGGGCTTCCTCTAGATCAGAAAACCACTTTGGCATGTCATGCATTTCAGACAAAAAGCTGTTGTGTTAACTGGTGCCCAAACTGTAAAGTATAGTTTAAACCAGTTCTGATTCAGTTGTAAAAGTTTCACTACATTTTCCTCAAAAGACAACCAGGGAGCCTCACAGTTTTCAAAAATGGGGCATTACTTTGTGAGTTTTGTTTTAAAAAAGCAAACTTTTTTGCTAAAGCCTCAACTAGTTTTTCCAAATGGTCTATGAGTTGTTCAGATGTGGAGGTGAATGGAAGGATTTGTAAAATGAAAGTACCACGTCAAAACCCACCCTACTGGGCAAAATACTTGTGCTAACAAAACCCAATGGAGCAGGCAAATAGAATGTAGAACTTGCCCTATCCACTCTAAAAATTTGTCCAGGCTTCCTGGGAAAACCTTCTAATACAAATTGGACTAGTGTGCATAGGTGCATACTAGGCAGAATATGGGTAAATTTTGCCACTTTTTGGAGATGTTCCAACTTCACTTTTCCACACAGTACATTTTACTTCAAGGGCTGTTTGATCTCCCTCACCCTCCCCCATCCTTCCTCCCACTCCTTCACATAAATCTTTGCTACTCCTAGTGTTACAGAATTGGCAGACAAAGGATTACATAGGCAGCCCTTGGGTATCCCACTGTACTATCACCATGCTTGTTACTATAAAGTGTTTGCTCAGTCCCTCTATAAGGCTTTCTAGACCCACTGATAGCTCAGTCCTCTTTTAAGTTTTGGCAACATGCCACTTAAGAGTTAAAGAATAAAATCCCTCAATGAAAAATTTGTTGGAATTATTTCCATATCTTTTACTGTTTTCAAGATACACCCCTTCAAAGTTTGATGGTTTCTGAAGTAACTCATTGCAAAATAAATGATGTGGAGTGTTGCACAGTACTTAGATTTCTTTTGTTAACCCTGCATAAATTATCACTTAATTACTGGTCAGACAGTTTGGTGACCAAATATTTTTCAAGGGAACAATTTTAACTTCCATAATAAATCCATCAGGGGATAACGACACTGAGTGTCCTTGAAGTGAAGGTTGAGAAACAAAGGCTAACATTAGCCATATTTGGTATGTCAATCTTTCGACACCACAAATTTACATATTTAGCTGGTGTTTATTCAAGATACAAGTGTAAAATAGAAATTACCCTGTAAATCAGGGGTGCCCAACCTTTTTTGACCACCCACCCGAGGTCTACGAAACATACACTGTCATACAATTACATATGGGGTCGGTCGGTAACATATCACTTCCACACGACAACAATGTGCTGGAGTGAAAACAATGTATTGCGCAAACAGCAGTGCGTACAGTGTTCCCACATGGTCACACTGTACTCAGTTGTTGTTTTCACTCTAAAGTTTCTATGGTAACCGGAAGACCGACTAACCTCATACAAAAACTTTATTTTTTTTTCAGTTTATCCTACACCCTCGCAGTCAACATGGGATCCGTCCACGGTCTACCAGGAGATCGCGATCAACTGGTTGGGCACTCCTGCTGTAAATGGTCAATATTTCATGGATTTTGATGGGAATTGCAGCTATTTTCTGCATTTTTAATGCTCTGGACATCAAATATCCAACTATATATAATTTTCATGTCACCAGACCTTTAAGGCTTCCCAAATGAAAGGTTATAACTGATCAAGGAATAATGACATACTGTACAGCATGCTATGTAGACGTGGCAATGACTTCAGGTATTAGTGATGGTAACATTTGCAATTTAAGGACACCACGAACGCAAAGTAGATTATCCAATTTCAACATTTTCATTAACCATAACAGCTTTTGGCCTGATCTTCTCTGGGATTCTTTTATTCGAATACATTTGAGACCATTCTTTAGACATGTCAAACTACAAAAAACCTATATAAAATTCTTCAAGCCCCGACTTTCATTATGAATATATCTGTGGAGTGAAAATCTGTCCAGTGTGAAATAATGTTTAGTCTGTACCAAAACGAGATGAAACAGAAAATCTTCATTTTGTATCGCTACAAGGGGGCCTATTTTACTGACCACAGGACCTATTTAGTGACCAACAGACCTGTTTAGTGATGTGAAACAAACCATGCCATGGAATGAAGTCTGTGGACCTCAGTGCCAGTCTGCAGCTATGTAGGCTTCCCTTTTCAGCAGCTAGGAGCAACTGGTGGCGGGTAAAATTCAATAAAAGTTTGAAATGATAGACTAGCCTATTGATTGTTCTCCTCCTAAACCAGAGTCGAGATGAAAATGTAGAGAATACCTCAAGGGAAGCTGAACATATCTGAAATTCAAGCTACCACCAAAATAAGAACTCTTTAAGACAGCCCAGCCCAATCAAATTGATCTGCCTGTGAGAGAAATTTGAGTGGCTTAAATGTAAGCTAGTTTCTTAGGTGTATTAAAAATATTAAAGTTTGGTATTTGCCGAATGTGACAGTGATGACTGATATCTCATTGCCAATCCAGTGGCCAAAAGTTTTTGGATAAAAAACTCATAAAGAAAGGTAGCTTCTGGCTGGCAGGATTTTTATTTTTAGAAAATTACCTTATTACCTGCAAGAATTAAGATGAATTGTGGATCTATTTGCAAACTGTTTGTCATTTGGTATGAAACAAGAATTCCTTTCTTTATGATGTATTTGAAGATGAATTATCCAATTATTTCCAACTGGATTCATGATAATAAACACTACACAATTGTTAAAACATCCATATGTTGATTCAACAATTAATATGAAACAAGCATGTACAAAACAAGTAAAAATATCTAATGAAATTTTCTAGTACTTTATCTCAATGCCAGAGCACTGTCACAGTCACATGATTTTCTTAGTGATGTCAACACAACCTGCAAGCAAGATAAGCCTATGTGAAACTGGTTGTTAACATTGTGACTGTACGTTATTCTGTTGCAGGCTATTTGAACTGTTTTCAGTCTGTACTAAGAGGAGCTGTTGCGATTACACAAAATTTACCCACGGTGCAATAAATCGGAGGTCAAAAGTTGGGGAGACACACCTTTACAGCCTACTCAATGGTAAATGAGAAAGTTTGGGTAAACTTACCAAAATTGGTATGATTGAAAATGACAATGCCAATATGTCTCTTAAGCTGATTACTCAGTTTTCTCCAGGTCCAAATTTTGCTTGTCGAAAGTCTAGTAGTTGTCCTACCACTAATGGCATAGTGTTGCAACAATATCACCTATACATTTCATTTCATTTGTTTTTCCACTTGAAGTGCAGTAATAATTTCATCTTAACATAAATACAAAATAGGCCTAATGAGAAGTGAAAGGAAGTGCAACTAAAAGCCAGAGGGTTTGCAGTGAGAGCACTCCCTAAAATAAACAAATGTAAAATCTTAACACAAGAAAGAAAGGAAATACAGAAGCTAATAAAACCCCACCCCTACCCCCAAATATAATAACAGATTAATTGCAGTAACAGTCCCAGAAACCCAGAAACCCATCCCCTATCATGTAACCGATATCAAATATATCAATTTTCAACATCAGCCAATACCAGTGGCGGATTTAGGCGGGGGCGCACCCGGCGCGCGCCCCCCTAAAATTTTCCAAAGCTTATCTTTTACTTTCACTAAATAGATCATTTAGCCTACTTGTTTCTACATAATGTTGTATTATCTTATAATTTTCAAACTATGTAATTATAATTGTTACAAATTAATAGCAATTTAGACCACACAGTTTCAAGTTTTCCGATAAAATGTCAATAGAGTGATATCGAAGGTCTCAACCCTATTTCGGACCACGCTTTACGTAGAACACTTAACTTTTTCTTACAATCCATCTGCTATTTGGGTTTATCAGATGTGGAGTTTTTTAATCAACGGAAATCCTCGTTAATGTTACCATACACTCGTCATGGAAAAACAAAAGAACCATGAAAATGTCCATAGGCTACGCACCATCGATAATGGAAGTTCAAACTGTATGTAAATGTAAATTATGCTATCAGTTGCAATCCCATTCCTTTCAAGGTAATTACGAGGAATTCAGGAAAATTGGTCAATTTTGGGAAGTGTAGGAATAGTGACAAAATTTCTGGAAATTATCTGTACAAACTCAAGACATAGTAAAGATCATGTAAAAAGTGATATAAACTACTCGAATTAGCTGTACACATAGGATGGAGGAGAACTGAGTAGATTAACGAGGGCGTCACACCTATTTCTCGAAATGGTCAAACGCGGATTTCAGGAGATAATTTTGCCAGGCAACTAGCACTTAGTATGTTTAGTCTTTTTCGGGGGTACGAAGTTGTGACAGTTTATCACAAAGTGGAAAAATGGGATGGATTTGAATGTATTTGTTTGGTATTTTACCTTGTAGTAATAATTATTTCTGAATAATACACAAAAGTGAACGTAAAATTCAAGAAAATGCTTCATTATCACCTAAACACTATACTTGCACATGTAAGTGGGACACTGATTCACTTTTTGATATTTTATGGAAAACTGTGTTTGTTGTGTTGAGCTCAGCTCGAAATATGTTTGAAAAATATTTGTTCTTTGTGACTATACATGTGTTCGATGTTTGACCTCTTTCTACCAGAAATGTATCCTTTGAGTCTGATTATGAGTTCTACAGGAATGTTTGGCTTGTATTAATGTTTGTATTCTCTAAGTCCGTAATCTCTTTTCTGTCAGTCTCTCTGAGAAGAAAGAGTATAAAAAAGATTAATTTTCATGAACATTAGAAATAAATAACGCCTCCATGCATTTTTGAGATATTTGAGAATGAAAATTCAATCGACATTTGTACCTAAGAGTTGTGAACATCAGCTGGACTGGATCCAGCCTAACTTTTTACAATTACTTTAGTGTACTGATTATAGCATCGATCAAAACTTGGGATTGATTTCTTTTTTTGCGGTAAAGGCTATGCCATATTATCCACATACACGTTCATTCTAAAAACCATTCAACACATAATAAGACTTTGAAAGATGAAAATTACATTACTGGTCACTGTGTATAGAATGTATAAAAAGCGCATGGCCAAACTTCACGAGCTTAATGTCTGTGTTCACTTATTTTATACAATCTGTGATTCCGTTTCTTCCTTTTTTCATGAACTAGAGAGTATTTTATATACATTTATTTGGTCACACAACCCAGACAATTAGGGGAAACTTTCTGTTCTAATATGTGCAAAATGTGAAGGTGGTTTAGGAATGGTCGAATTATGCTCTTTTGCTTATAGCTTAAAGTTTAAATGAGGGAAAAATTATTTTCAGGATGGCTTTGCTTTTTGGAAAGTTTTGTTTGATAGTAAGCTCAAGAAATATGGCGGAATATATGTGTTTTAATGTAACCTTTCCAATGAATATATTATCATTGAAAACAAGTATTTATGATGTCTGTTGCAGTTGATCTTATTTTACGCCCTCAGGATGTGTATGCTAATCAATATATTTTGAATAATTCTTATTAAAATTGACAATAAACTTATCTATGCCAGAGCTCTCATGGTCACTAAAACTTAGAAAGTAATTTTTTTAATGAGAGAGTCGACTGAGTGCTTAATTAGAATGATTTCTGCCATAAATGTAATTTTACTGGTATTTTTCCTTTTACATTGTATTATGGAAAAATTCTGATATCCCGAGGGAGTGGAGACTGAATCTACATGCCACTAATGAAATCAATGATAACGCAAAGCATTTAACAATGTTTATCTCTCATGCACATGACAATAAAGTGGTATATTTCATCAAGCAAAAGACTTTAAAAGCTACTACGATCTCAAATATGAATCTTACAGCAGTGCATCATATTCTTGGTCAGATATTTTCACCATCATCTTTGAAGCTGTTGGAGACCCCAAAATTCAATTCTTTCAGTTTTTTTACGTTCATAGAATTATAGGTTGTAACAAATTTTTATTCAAAATTAAAAAGGAAAGATTCCCCTCTCTGTACCTTGTGTGAGGATCCCCCTTATCTTTAGACCACTTTTTCCGGACCTATAACATTACGACATAATTTTTGAAAGATATTTCATCAAAAGTGTTTAAAGAGTGATCTTAGCTTAAATCAAGATCAAGCAAATTTTGGTTTAGTTCATGAAGCAAGTTTTTGCAATTTTCTCACTTTTAATTGAAGGGAACATTTTTTTTGGCAAACAAAAGCTCAAAGTAACGACTGCTTAGGTTCTACTTACAAGCCTGGGAAATGCCATTTCCAGCTATCTGAGGGGTCGCAATTTTTCAAAATTTTATGTACGCTCTGCGCCAACTGATGGTGGTGCTCCACTTAGATATTCGTTCGGGCAGATGATCGACTGTCAGCGCCCCCCCCCCAACGAAAAATCCTAGATCCGCCCCTGAATACTACAAAAAACAGTTAAAAATTGTGTATGGTACGTTGTACAGTATGCCACCACAATATAATTTTTTAAGTACAGATGTACAGTAGCTGAAGGGAGCTAGAGTACACTGTCGACAGGTATAAAACAATGCCAAAGGCTTGGAAGTTCAAGTCCATCTATGGGATCATACATTTGTTCAAAACTTCCTCATACATCTGTATGACGATCTTCATGAACAAATATATGATCATTCCGATGGGCTTCCCAACAAAGTTGAACTCCATTCAACATGTATGAAGTTGTTCAAATTTTTAGCTGCATGTTTCATCTTCCCAACAAATGTTCGAAACTTGTAAGAACAATCTGATCTATTATCATTTTCTCATAACTGATATTCAGTGTAAGAGAAATCTTAACTTGTGTTACTTGATTACAGGATCGATATTTAGCCAGCAAAAATTAACAGTTTAGGATAAATTAAGTCTGAGAAGTTTGGGACTAAATTACATGGCACATGAACATTGCGCATATAGTACATGGTACTGCATACTCCAAGTAGAAAGCTGTGAAACTGTATCATATGTTTGTATGAAGATGTTCTTGAATAAAGCTTGGTGCATGACTGTGAAGACATGCCTTTAGAGATGGCGGTACCCCAAAGCATCATTTCATGAACATGACCCAAAATATTCAGTTTTATTTTCACACATTTGTAACAAAATACTTTCACCTTGCATGAAATATGGGCCTAGTAATATCCATAGGGAAGTATCAGCATTTCAGGTCAATTTTGTCAATATGAATATAGGATAAATATTGACGAATATTGCGATACTGACTTCAATATTAATAATCAGTTCAACACTGCTACTAGCTATGAAAGTGTGGCTTTACCATGCACTGCATACAGTTTACACTGAAAGGTCAAAAGCAGTTGCCCCAAACTTATTTTGAAGCAATAGCTAAATGTCATAAATTTCTTCTTGTTTCTCTTCCAAGTATCTTTCATAATATTTCAGGACATAAATATTGCATATTCAAGGTAAACCAAGCAGTTGCTCGTTGTAAATTTTACAACTGAGTGAGAAAAATACTGTCACATGATTCTAAAGAGCCATTCAGGAAATAGGATAGTCTACTATACAATTCTTTATTGGGGTTACTGCTTTCAAAAACTCTATCAGCATTTAAGGTCAATTTTGTCAATATGAATATACGATAAATATTGACAAATATTGCTGTACTGACTTCAATATTTATAATCCGTTCAACACTGCTACTAGCTATGAAAGTGTGGCTTTACCATGCACTGCGTACAGTTCATACTAAAACATGCCTATTCAAAGCAAAATCCAGCTTACTAAAGATACAAATGCAAAACCAACCATTTAGCAAGGACATCAGAATTTAAGTGTAAAAAGCAAGGGAAAAAAACAGAAAAAAATTTACCACCACAGAGTTTGTAACTTTGAACTTCCACGATTCAGTACCACATGGAGCTATTTTATTTTTTTGTTTGGTGAAAAGAATTGACTGTTTATTACTAATCCTAGACAGAATATTGACTCATGTTTATTCTTTTAACATAAAACAACTCTTTTTCCTTCCCCTAGTGAGATGTTATCTTTTACATCAATCAGATAACAAGAAAAAGAGTACATGTTGATGAAATTATCTGCCAAGGAGGTCTTCTGACAACAAGAATGGTAAAAAAGGCCTCTTTTTCCCCGACGAGAAGAAAATACCATCTGAATCATGTGTAGTCATGATAGCGATCAATTATCTTTCCGTTTGTCTCTACAAATACTCTGCTTATCCATGACAAAACCACAGTTTGTAGTTTGTTTCAGTAAACTCATTTAGCGACTGTCAAAAATGGATCTTGTTGTCTCAAAATATCCAATTTCTCATAAGACTTGCTCCTGATGGCGCCCTGACAGCGTCACATTTTCTTGGATGTCGCACCCAATTTCCATTTCCCTGTTTTTGCCTTGTCTAAGAAGACGTAGGTTAACATCTCTGGAGATGATGCTGATACCAGGCGGGGAAATTTAGAATCTTGTTTTTGAAATTGCAGAGTTGCATGAACAATACACTCAGGAGTGTGACACACGATGGCCTGGGTTTAGAGCTCCCATAAAATTTAAAACTGGTACATTCTCACTGTCTCTGGATTGTCAAACCTAATTCACAAAGAAATCCTTTTCCCTCCTTAAGTGCTTAGTTGAAAAAAATCTTTGAACCCAATTGGGGGAGGAAAAGCATAGGCAGTATAATCAAGGGCTTAGTTTAAAGATATATGTCAACTTTTCTGCTGGCTAATGAAAACTGAAGTAGATTGGCCAAATGGATGAAAATCTTTTCAATAAACTGATACAATACATTGTCTGCACTAGCAGATAGTCACTGTTAAAGTCAATGACAAAATATAATCGTGCTCTCTTTGAACCTACTATTGTAGTGAGTTTTGTTTACTTGGTAGTCCATTTCAAGATTTTACAGTCAGTGCTTAGAACGGACCTCCTCCCCCACTTTCGGTACATTTCCTTTTATGTAATGGTTCTTTCCAATAATTCCCCCTTTCTCCTTTCTGTTTTTCTAGTGCCCACCAAATTGTTTCTTGCTATTTTTTGTTTTTACCTCAGGGTTGTTCAAATGTATTCTAATGAAATATGAAATATATGAAATATGAAGTGATTTTGTAGTATATCAGACTTTTAAATATCTGGTCTGGCAATAAATATTCCAGGATTTGGCATTTTCAGCAAAGTGAGTTGGCAACCATGCTGTCCTTGTTATGAAGTTCCAACTGTCAGGTACCATAGCGGCCAGTCCCACAGTGGCCAATGTATCCTGATGGGTAATGGATGCAGTTCTACACCTCTTATTCACACATGTCCTAGTCTGTATAAATTACAACGAGCAAATAAAAACAGACTGCACTGAAATGGCAGACAGGTATATTACTCTAAACCTCTTAACCTGTCAAATCAGAGCCTGCAATATTCAAGATGGAATAGCATCAAATCTTTTCTGGAGATTAAACTGAAAGAAGCGTTCTCTCCTTAAAACCAAAAACATTACTTAAACCAATCTCCCCGAGGATTGTATCTGAGAGTGCAAAGTAAATTTTCACATTTTAACAACTTATAACAGTCTAAGTTAATGAGGAAGAGATTCACCTGAAGGCTTTCATCTGGCCCAGGTGGCCACAGTTGGGTTTGATATATCGCCACTAATCTGGCGATTTTGATGACTATCGTTAACAATACTAGCCATTAGGAAGTTTAATACAAAGCAAACTCAAATGCTCGATGCAAGCTGAATGAGAATGAGTGTGCTTGATCTTCTGGGAGAAAAAATAAGGAGAGTTGACATAGATGACAGTTGGTAGGATATGCAAGAGAGAGTACAGCATGGGATTTGGTCAGAGAGTAATGTAGGTCATATGCTTAAGAAAGTACAAGAAATTACACCAAACACATACTTTCATAAAAGAGGACAAAAAAAGACTGATGACACCCGAGCACAGTAGACAGCGTCTCAGTTCTGGAGAAACTGAGAACTGTTTGGAGGGCAGAATTTTTCAAGGGTGCATAAATTTGTATGGATCTACCATTGGGTTCACCACATATGCCGTAGATTTGAGAAAGTTGGGAGTAAGGAAGGAGGTATTGCCCCACATGCCATGCCTATGATTCTAACCCCACAATACAAATAAGAAGAGGTTACCTTATTTAGCATTTCAGGTAAGGGGCCATGATAATGTAAATTCAGATAAGCACACAGGACTGCTTCTGTTTGGGGCATGTTTGCTCTTTATAAAAAAAGAGACATATTTTGTCTGAAAATAGCAAATTTTCTGACCAATTGGAGGATGCAGCCTCCTCCCTCCGGCCTTGTAGGCATATGCATATTCATGTAAAGGCGGAGATCTGTTAAAATTATTAAGGGAAGGGGGTGGGAGACACCTGCTTGAGTGAACACTATGCGTGTCTGGCCAGGAGTACAGGGGGACCTCCATAGGTCCCTGATGGGCGTCCAGGGGCGAAGCCCCTGGAAGCTAAGCAATTTGGTGCATTCTAGAGGACACTGATCACCTATTTTTGATCTAAAGTTCTCCTCAGCTGTCATTAATAGGCTAATATCACACTTATTCATATCGAAAATGTGTGTAACAACATTTATTTCTCTGCATACCTCTAAATATTGGGGGGGGGGGGCATTTGAGTTGTTAGTGGGGGCAGAAAAAACTCAGGAATCCTGTAAGTTCTGGCCATTACAGGATATTTTGTTTTTTCAAGAGAGAAATTTCAACTGTCAGATCGATATTTGGCTTTTTTTGTTCTTGTAGAAAAGGTTGTGAAAAATCTGACATGCTTCCAAGGGCCAGCATTTTTCCAACCTGGTAATAGAATTGGGGAACATGGTCTGCAGTAGGGCAATCCTAGGACACCCCTTAAGTCTGAACAGCCTAATGCTGTAATGGTAGGCTCTGATATCAACTATTCCTACACAGCATGTTTACAAATGATAACCTGTAACAACTATGAAATATGGATTATTTCACCTGGATAGTTGGATAAACTAATAAAGGTCAGTAACAACAGAAATGTGTGGTATTGTCACTGAAGTTCAAACATACTGGGACAGAATGACCCTCATTCAACCAAAAACTGAACTGAAATTCATTCACCAGAGGCTAATTCATGACATTTTCACATGTTCGTATTTTTTACGAGCTGTTACAAGGTCCCCATTTTCAGGAATTCTGACAGTTTCTGCACCACTTCTCGAGTGTGTACGAGCATTTCTCCCCTCCCCACTGCGATCCATCACTACACTTACCACATCTCCCCCAAATGTATGTTTTTCACACTGTTCCTAGCGTATCCATCTTGTCGGGTGATAAGCTCATTTATTTTTAATACAGTAACACATACTACAGACAAGATCTTGAGTTAATCAACAAGTTTCTAACAGTTTTCAGGAGGCCCTTCTTTCCTAAGTCATTAGAAGGCCACCTAGTAAACCATGAATGCAGACACTAGTTGGGTCATTCACCCTCCCAAGTTTGTTCACAGGTTGTCAAAAAGTCTCTTCTTCATGTTTCTTAGAAAACTAAAACAGTATTTGTTCCTTTCATCGCGGCAGTAAGTGTGGATGATGACATTAATATGTGAGTAGCTTTGAGTAGATATACAAATGTCAACATAACAAGCAACTAATATTTAATGAGCTGACTTGATAACAAATGCTTACAATAAAGAAGAGGGTGTCTTTTGATTACATTCTTTTGTACCGCTACTTCTGACACACTGCTTACGAATAAATTACTTTCCACAAAGCATCCCGCTCCAATTATTCTCACAATGGATCAAGAGGCAGGCTTTAAGCAATTTCTTTACTTGTTTTATCCTATAGTCTGGTGTTTCAAAACATGTAATTGACTTTTCTCTTAATTAAACATCACTTCGTAGAGGTTCCAGCCAAGTGAAAATGAGTTGTTGTGTCTTCTTTTAAAGTACTCAAAAATTTCTAGCTTAAATGTCTTCTAGCTCTGAAAGTTGGTGCATTTATTGTCATAATAAATGGATTTGTGTTTCCTGAAACAAGTTAGAGATGAGACAAACCTCAAAGGATTACCAAGTCTTCACCTTAAGATCTCCTTAACATTTGTGACTTAACAGTGCTTGTCCTTATACGTTCTTAATGAGTCTGAGCAAACATATTTTGTTTCTCTGGGCTATTTGAGTAAAGTAAAATCCCAATATATAAGAACTGTGTCAATCTGTGACGCATGTGGTGCTGAACCAGAGGTTCCAATGGAAGCCAACTCTTAAACTTAAAAAATTATTACAAAGCACCGCACACTTAGGAAAGACACATTCTCTTGCAGGTCACTGACCTTATTTACTGTAACACCGTCTGCAAATCTGGTAACCGAGCCCTGCAAACGATTTTTCCATCTGTAGGAGTACGCCTAGGCAACTAAATAATTAAATGCCAATAATCTTTGCCCAGTGTACTCGAAGAATTCCCTCATCTTGTGTTTCCTGGCAATTTCTGAGGTTAAATTTTCATGAAATTTGCCCTACCAAATGGTGATTTTAAGGATAATATGATATCGTCATCATCAAATTTGTCTAAAAGGGTAGGTGATACCTACCATAATTTGTAGCTAAAACTGAGTCGAGTTAGTAGACTAGTGTTAAGTGGGTAGTAATACCACTCCTGTTGATAAGGTTTTAGCGAGGTCATTACCACCTGACGTTAAAGAGGAAATTGTGAGAATGAGCTCAGGGCAGTCTTAAAGATACAAACTAGGTCTCCATCCAAATGGCATTGGGTGCACAGAGGATGAATAACATCTTCTCCCCGTGGTCCCAGGAGAACAAATTGGGTGTTACTGGTAACACTGCTCATTATCCTCTGAATATGAGACAAAAACAGACTATTAATGATATATATTATTACATTGTTACCTTATATTATTACCCAAATAAGTGATACACAAGCCTTTGTGTAAGTTAAGCCAGCATAATCAAAACAATCATTGCATTATTCATGAGCATTCCTGAGATGGATGGGGGTAAACAGAAGAATTCTCTTTTTTGGTTTAACCTGGATGCACAACAGTAGGCCTATGTTGTAGACATCTGATGGATTCTTATCATCTGGCTGTATCACATAATTTGCAGTTAAATTTGCATTATCAAGCCAAAGTTCTAAGGGTTCCTGTGCCAATCACTTGCTGCATTCTTTTTGATATTTGATGGGTTCAATGTCTACTCTTCTTTACAAACTAGCTGTTCTTTACACTGGGTTTAATGAATACCAAAAACTGGCCTAAATTCTGAAGAAGAGACATCATTTGCATTGATGAAAATGGTGGTGGTACCAGGATTTTTCCAAAAGAAGGTCAACTAGAGGGCAAGAAGTTTACAGGGCGGATCCAGGATTTCACCAAAGGGGGCTGACTCCATGAAGCAAAGTTCGCACCTACTACCTATGTCAAATGTACAAAGCCTCAGGTGGGGCGGGGGTTGGGTGTCTAGGGAAGAACTAGAAATTAAGACACTTTAATGGTATTTATATTCCTTACATGAAACTTTTACCCGACAAATTTATAAGTCTAAGTACCTTCATTTTGATGGTTTAATAATGTCTTATTTTATGAGACATAATCCTTTTGTCCTTGCATATTCTGTACATCCTTTTGAGGTGTAACACCTAAGAAGGCAGCTATCTGACTCTAACAGTATCTGAGTTATCCAAGTCCCCAATTAATTACTATTTTAAGTTGACTAATATGTGAAATTTTGGTATGCAAGTATGGTGTTCCCAAAAGGGGATTTCACACATTCAAAACTAGACAGGGTAGTAGGTATACCAGCCAGTAGCATGTTTAAAGGGGGGAAGGGGGGCACAGCACCGAGCAGGTAAAGTTCCCCAGCCCTGCCCGTAATTCATCAGTCAGTATCAATATCCAGACAATGAATCAAGTACTATTAATTTTCTTTTGTGCTTTGCATAGGTTTGTGCTTTGCACAGGTTTCGGTAGCCAGTTTTAGCAGTCTATACTGTCAGGCTGGGTAGGATACAGGATGAAACAAAGCGCAACTGCCGTGAAAACTTTGTGATGATGGTTAAAAGTGCAATTTTCTGCATTATGGTCTGTTAAAGGGCCAAACATCTTCCATGCAGGCATTCTGTCGATAAAAGTTTTCTTGGCAAATTTATTACTCCTTTTTTGTCCCTGACTTTGCTGGCGGCCTCTAATTTGCATCTGAACTTGAGTCTGTACAACTCTGATTCCCCGTCCGCCCTCGGAGTAAACAATTTAATTTCAAGGAACAGCAACAAGCAGATATCATATTTATACAGAGGGAGTAAAATAAAATGATACCTGCTCCCATTCCACCACTCCTCCATATCAGTCGGGGGAAGGGCAAGTTGTGACCTCCCACCTTTGAAATCCTGCACACCCCACTGAAACCATGCTTTAAACTGATAGGCAATATGTGTGCCCATGGGCATCAATCCTGGGGGGGGGGACAGGGGGACACGTCCTCCCCACATTTTGGAAATACACCCATTTACTTAAGATTTTTACACAGTAAATTTTTGACAGAAGTGGCCATGTCCCCCCACATTCGAGTAAAGATTGATGCTACTGTGTGTGCCACACACTGGCTTGGGGACCACTCGTTCTTTGTATGAAGTCTGTTAAAGAGTTATGTGCAAATAACAGATACAACCGTTTCAACATGTTTGTTGCATATTTTTGTGATAGTTTTAATAGTTGGTCAATAAACATAATGTTGCACTATGTAATTCCACACCCCTAAAAATTACAGGATTTCAATGTTGCAATGAGATTGTGTTGAGATTATATCACAAATATACACATGCAGTATCTGATTTTTAGTCAACATGAAACACATTAGTTGTGGTAAAACTATGACCTTCATTATGAATTTCAAAAGCCGCGCTTTTCATATGCTTAAATAATGGGCATGACTAAACTTGCAAGGAATAAAATCCAGATATACTCAGGTGCTAAGTTACAATTTTCTTATGCATTTGCTTGACAATCACATTGTATTTTGTTTTTTAATCAATTTATTATACCTTTTGACAGTATAGAGAGTCTGTGACAGCTGATTGCTGATTAGCAAATTCTTTTCTCTATTGTGCAACACTATGGCACCCTCATAACTTGAAATTGCATAAAGGTACCTTTGAAATATGGTGCAATATTTCAGCAAAATTTCACCGATCACCAAGCAATCGATAAATTAGGTTTCAGGAAAGAATAACAAAAGTCAATTTATACAAGTCTATAGATTGTTTTTGCGACTCTGTTCATACAGTCACCAATCTACTCCTTAGGTATGCAGCATTCCAACCCACCATGCTACTTAAGGCTGTGACGGTTAGTCCAAAACCAGAAACTGGTTTCTGCAGCCGCTAAAACCGGTTTTTGAAAAAAAACTGGTTTTGCAAAAAGTACACTGGCCTTACATATGTACATTACACGAGGTCTAGCCATGTACTGGGAATTGTCGGAAGTTTTCTGGAAGTTACGGTGGATGATACATTAAAAAGGATAGCAGGCTTTGTGTCGAAAGGTGTGAAATGCGTGGTGGAGTAAAATTTTGAAACGGAAGTCAAAGCCTGATCGGTATAAACCGGTTATTTTTCAGCAAATCGGTTTTTCGGTCGTGCAAAAATTAAAAAAACCGAATCAAACCAAACCAGTTTTAAAATCAAAACCGTTTTTTTTTGAATAGCCTCAATGCTACTACTAACATGAGGTCGCAAAAGAACTAAACCAGTCTCAGTGCATGTTGTTTATTTGTAACACTGTCCACTGTCTGAAAATGGTAGTGACTGATCGACTCACTTGTAACAATTGTCACGATTTTCAAGTTTAATGCCATGAGCAAAATGTGAAAGTAAGGCTGTTTGGCAATTGTATATTATGTCCTACGTTATACCACACTCTTAAGATACACGATATTAACATACACGTAAGTGATACTTCATTGTTATGAAATATCATTACATATGCACGTATCAAATTATTTTTTTACCATGTCACCTCTAGAGCTTCGTATGATAGAGTGCCTGGAACACCCGAAAAATAATTGCAACTGGAGAAAAGCAAATCAGACCCACCCATAATGCATGTCACTACTGAATGTGAATGATCCCGTGTTGAATGAACTGCTCGTATTTATGAATGAACAGGAAGGCACAAATGAAAACAGCAGTTCCTGAAGACTGCTTTTAGTTTCGATGTCTTTCATGCATCAGTGATTGCCAACAGGCATGCATCATTTACGATACAAACAAGAACTGTCCTAAATAAGCAGGTAAAGCATGCAGACCCAAGTCTGTCCTTCGGCATCTACAAACACTGTATCTATCTCACTCTTTATCAAATTAAAGAGCTTTCTTTTCTGCAGCCTGTTGAAATCCTGGAGAAGAATGGAACTTGTTTCTATTTTAAACTGTGATATGTCTCTTACAGGGAAAAATCATGTCTTAAATCTCCAACACAGAGGTAAATATTTATAGGGCAAACACAGGGAGTTCAACGAAAGTTAGTGTAACAGTGTAATACGGTAATTTATAATCGGAGAATTACTGTGACATCAGTCTGGATAAATAAGATGTGATACTGATTAGGGATGCACATAGTACCAAACAAGGAAGTATGGAAAGTGCTTGGTGTTCAGAAGTGGTTAGAAAAGATGATCGAGTACAGAAATTTGTTTGATCATGGCCTATATCTTGAATTTCTCCCTGTCTCTCACTAAGGGTTGCAACTAGATAAAAGCTTTCCTGAGGTGAACAAAAAGAGTGTGTTGCCTGAGGGGTGGCAAAGAAGGAAATGAAAATGTGGGGGCTCTCTTCCATTATGCTATTAATTTTGTTGGGTCTTATTCAGCCATCAATTGTAATCTTCACCTAACCCCCCTCAAGGTTCGTTGCAGATATGAAGTCTAGTCGACGTCGAGTCTTCAAGTCTCAAAAACTTGAAAATGGTGAAACTTGACCTGAATATTTTCCCGGGCAGAGTGAAACTTTACCTATAAAAAATGTTGGAAGTATCGAATCTTCAACGCACGATTTCCGTAATTACGGTGAAAATGCGTCGAACAATAATTTTTTGATGGTCGAAATTGCTTCGTATGTCTGCACATAATTTTCATCATGTCGGGAAAATTCTGTTCTGAATTGTGGAAAATTGACCGCATGCTTTGGTCTCCGCAATTAAAGCCAAATGTACATACGTATGCACAGCTACTGTAATACACATGGAACATGCGTAGCATCACAATGTGTGGAACAAAACGTGCCAAACGCTAGACAATGAATGCATGGTATTTGCACAGTCTGTAATTTATAACTGTACATGATTTCGGACCAAGTCGTCCCCATTCCGTCAAACTCAACACGAAGCCAAGTTGGCCTCAAGAATCCCCTCTCAACGTTTACAGAATTATATAAGCTTTTTCAAGGCTTTTTTACGCTATCCCTGGTACTCTGGTTTGTTTTTCTGATCTCCATCTTTTTCTCTCTCTATTTTGTTTTATATTTTGAGAGTCATCCAAATACACTTGTGTTATGGTTTTTTTTTATGTTGGGGAGTGGGGACGACTTGGATGTTGAACAACTTGGACTGCGTACAACTTGGTTTGCTACAGAGTTGGTTTGTGGACGACTTGGACTACCCCTCGTGTACATAACCAGAATGGCTGCTGTACATTTATGGTACAGTTTGAATTTGCCCATTATGTCAATGGAAGCGTTGCCACCAATGACGAATTTATGCCACCCTGCAGTCCCAAAGATATTTGGGGTGATGCAATACTGTCCTTCAAATGTGTCATCTTTCTTAATAACATGTGAAAAATTAGTCTTAAGCTTTGTAAACCAATTTTTTATTCGGTGGTGAATCTTGAACTAACAATCATTTGCAGACTGGTGAATCTCTGCCTAAAGAAAATGAAGGCCTTGGTGAATCCTCAGCTAAAAGATTTATTGTGATTGGTGAACCTGCACCTTACAATTTTCAATACAGAGGTGAATCTTTGACTAATTATTTTTCCATAAAAGGTGAAAAGAAGTGAAGGTTTGAGGGGGGTAGGGTGAAGATAACGATTGACCGCTGAATTAATTGATTGCAAGCAAGGCCTCCTTTGAAAATCAGAGGTAAGGAGAAGCATGAATTCTCTTTCTACTCCCTCATTTAGGCTTATATCTTCCCAACAAACACTTCGTTTCACTGGACCCATTGTTTGGAACTCCCTCCCACTTGACATTCAACTTTGTCACTCTCTGAACTTATTCAAAAAATCTCTCAAACTTTTTCTAATGAGTAAGCATAGCTGACTTTTCTTTCTCATCTGTTTTGTTTGTTTTTTTGTATTTTTCTCTTCGTTCCTTTTTGTAAACATTGTCCCTTTGTTGTTGTAAAGTACTGTTATGGAGGGCTCTTTGGCAAGCTCCATGGAGCTTTTCTGAGTTTTCCTCCCGAGTCTTTTTCCAGTTTGATCTCAGCTGTATTATTTTTGATATTGTATAAAATCTAGTGAAAAAAGACTCAAATAAATGTCGTCAAAATTGAAATCGAATTTTACATTTTAATGATCTGACAGCGTAGCAAGAGTAGAGGCCTTACTTTCCCTCTCCCCTGCATGGACCAAAGGTTGGCTCATTAAATCTGGAAGGGCAGAGTATCTATTTAGAGGGCTTGGTTCTGTTACCGGTATTTTCATAGATTAAGAGAGGAATGCTTGGAGACTGCTGTATGTTCCAACACCTCTTTGTTCCGATATCTATACATTCCAACAAGTCTATATGTGAGGGTCAATGTTAGAATAGGGTAAGGTCAGGGTTAGGTTAGGGTAAGAGGATTGAGGTTACATGTGTTGGAACATAGAGATGTCTGACCATCCATGGGTATAAAACAATTTGAGAGGGGAGCAAAACTGAAATTAGGGGTAGTCACCTCAGAATGAAACCCCCTACCCCTGGGCTACAGGCCCACTCTGTCTTCCTCTCCACTACTTGACAGGCATGTTAATGCGTACTCTAACAAGGCTCTGCAATCCAACGTTCTAGTGGCGGCAATTTGTGCTCAATATGGGGGGGGGGGCGACCCCATTTTCAAATAATTTACTGTGTGAAAAATGAAAGTCAATGGGCGATTTTTCAAATATCGAGGGCAGTCCCCCTGCCCCCCCCTCCACCCCGGGATCGCTGCCCATGCAACATTCATCCAAGTTGGCTTGACTTAAACTACTGTCTAAAATTGCTTGAAGGTAAATTTTATTTCCAATCAACAAAACACAAAGCTACCATAAACATATCTCTTGGGGTTGGTCCCATCCCTTCACCCCTCCCCCTTGCAAAATGTAAAAGACAGCTGCATAACAAGAAGTTGCACCAGACTGAAGGTTCACCAAGTGGAAGGTTCACTAAGCTAAAGACAAGTGAGACTGAAAAACTACTTGGGCCAGAACTAAGGTTAGATAATAGAATAAGGCTTTGGATATTTAGGATTAGCATAGAGTATAATCAGGATTAGAGTTTTAGTATTATGGTTGGGGTAAGGATTATGGTTAAAGTTAGAATCTTCGGTCTCGTGAACCTTCCATCTAGTAAACCTTTGATCTGGTAATCCTTCCCCTGCATTAGAATAGAGGGTGGTTGTACAACTTTCCCCTCCCAACCTTTCAAAGGGAAACACTATCAGTAATTAAATTTTACCCCTCATTATTTTCTTTTTGTAATTTTATTTCTAGCTCTTCCTTTACAAAAGTCATAACACCAGTGGACAGGGAATCTACTAATCCAAGGAAAACACAATATTTTGTGAACTGAGGCCATCTAGAGGAAGGAATGTCTGAATCTGCTGATTCCCCCTCCTTCCCCTCCCTCTTTATCATCTATTTTATTTTTTCCTTCTAACAGAAATACCATGATATGTTGGAGCTGAGAAGTACCTGTTTTACTTCAAGCTATGTATAAATGTACATTCATTCTCTTCTTGACTGACAATTTTAGCACATAGTCATCGGCAAGGACTTACTTGTCTCTCATTTGTGCTTCAGTTGTTGTCAAGAAATGGATTTAGTTAGCTCACAATGAATGTTTTTGATCATGAATCCTTTTGAGGAAACTATCACCTACTTGACTCATCACTTTACTTCTTTTGTTCAACCTTGACTTGTCATTTGATGTTCCTGTAACCTTATATGACACTGTCTACAAGGAGGAGGCAAATACATTTCTTTTTGGGCAAGATGTCTTACAAAAATAGATTAGTTAGGAAATTAGATTTTGCTGTACCATGTAGTACCACAGATCAAGTCCACGGACATTTTCTCACAGATATGAAGGCTTTATACAGTTACTGTTATTTTTGTCTTTCACAATTTACCATTATTGTGTCTAACCTTTTCAGTCCACGATTAGGAGATTAACTTTATAAAGAGAACTTTTCCGCTAAACAAAATTCTCTTTGACCTGTGACTAATGTCTTGAAAACCAAAGCTTTAAACTTGAAAATTGTGCCTGATTATACAAAATATCTGTCTTGCACATGCAGCCTCTTTTTCCTTCCCAGCAAGCATTGTACCTCGAAGTTTCCCAACTCATCTATTAAAGGGAAATATTGCATAATTTACAATGTTCGAAGATGGCATAAAACAAAAGTAGCTATAACTATTATTAAACCATTCAGTTTCACCAATCAACTCAAACATTCCCAAAATATGATGCATTACAAGAGTAACCAATATTGCATGATTTGAAATTTTGGGCCAACAAATTATTTGTGAATCGTGAGCCACATATAATGGAATTCTTTCTGTGAGAACCTTATTTCTTGAAAACAGAGCTACCATATTGCTTTTTTTAATTTCCTATCATCCAGCATCTAGATATTACGGTTTTAAAGATGAAATTTCCTATACCACAAACTCAATATTTCCCTTTAAACTCGGGACATTAATGGTGGGGGGGGGGGGGGGAATCTAGGTAAGAATATCAGTACAATTAATACCAACATCTAGGTTAAAATGCTCCTCAGTCCCCTTCCAATCCTTTGTCTCCTTTCTCCCCTCCCCTTCACTTTCAACATGACTGTCCCATCCATGCCAAAATGGGAAGAGAAGGCTTCGATTAAACAAACTCTTCATGTTCTTCCATTCTATCATAGTTCGACTCCCTTTAACAACAAGTTTACCTTAAAAACATTTAACTTTTACCATTCCACCAAATACTACTATGTATACAATTTCTTTTTCCAGACCATAATCATGCATTAATGACTTTGTCTGGAAGGCAAGTTGAAATATGTGTCTACGTTAATTAAAACTTTCAGTCATTAAACATTCTCCTTCAGCTGAATGTTTCTTTGATTAAAATTTTCTTTCAATTGACACAATTTCTGACCCTTAATTGAGTTGAATTTTGTGATAATGAGACCTTGAGTATCTTGTAATGTTCTACAGCAGAACATTATCAATAATATAGAACACTAATACTTGACAGAAAGCAGTTCTAAAATAGCTTTTCCCCAAGTAGAATTGGGGGCTCTCTTCTCCTTTGCAATTCTTCCTTTCTAAATCTAAAAACCCTACGCTGTGGGTGAAATTTAAATTTGGGTCAGTATAGAAAAAAAAAGGCAAAAAAAGATGCAATTTAAATACTTTTGGCTGCAATACTGCCTGTCTGGTTTTGGTCACATCTATTTGTATGTAAGCACGTCTTCCCTCCCTAGGCTGGCCTCTTCGCGAATTTCACGCAAACACACCAGCCAGCTTCTTAATGAAAGTCAAATCCGAGTTGAATAACCTCCTGGACAGAACACTCAATACAACTCAAACCACTTGCACATTTTCCCAATCTTCTCTCTCATTGAAATGCTCACAGACACAACAATTTGATCGCCTTCCTTAGAAATGGGCCCATGCATACAGCTTAAACTGTGCTAGTTGTGTCCGAAATTTTTTCTGTTTAGTTTGCTGTCTGATCGATGCTATTGGTCGCATGCGTGCCATCATGTCCCTACGGTTCTTGACCTGTTAGCAACAGTAATTCAACACCAGTTATCTGCCGAGAGGCACTGCCTGCCTGGAATACACTCAGACACTCATCGTACTCAACAACTCTCTTCTCATCGTTTGCAGAGCTGGGGCCGTTAGCTCGAGTGATTTGGAGTGGCACAGGTTATGTAGTGTGCTACGTGTGTGCCCCACAGGCCTGCTGGAGATTCACGTGAGGATGTGCGCTAAATCTCAAGAAAGATGAGTATCGTCTTGGCTTGCCGTGACAAAAATGAAGTAAAATAGAATGGCCTCTGGTAAGATGTGTTATGAATCTTAGGTCTATGTACATCCAGGGAGAAAATTTAACTCCTGGTCAGTGATTTGATTTGACTGAAGATTATAATCACGAGTGAAACCTTTGACACTTGCCTTCTTAATAAAAAAAAAACAAAAAAACATTTATGAATCATTGTGATGGGATGATTAAAACTGTCAAAGGGATTGTATTTGCACTCGCTGGAAGATCCCATATTAAGGTAGGTGGGAGAGTTATTATTTAACTGTCCATGTTAATTGCCCTTAATGACTATCAAGTAAGCAAGGCTCTCACTACCTGTTCAGTGTCATTCATGGCAGTTTCTGGTGACAAGCCCTCAGGTTAAGCAACGGTTACCATTCATTAAGGAGAAATTATGGGAATGTGAAAAGGAGTAGAAATTCAAATATACAAATCCAACGCAAATAGTGGAACATCTGGAAATGAATACAGACATAAGCAATGAAAATGTCTTCTCTGTTTAGAGTAGGGAAATGCTGTTTGACAACTGGACGCAGAGGTTTGTTTACTTGATATGTGGTCAAAGGAACTGGATACTGTGTATGAATGAATGGACTGAGTAAGTATAAAAATTTAGGTTCCAGACTAGATCTGAATCGATCTATGAGCACTGAAGGTATTATTGTAGGCCAGTCACCACTGGTTTATGCAGGATTTTTCAACCCGAGGGGGGGGGGGAGTGACTACAGTTCTGGCAAATGTCTAGTGCAGTGACCTATGAAGGAGTACATCAACTTTCTTCTTCAACCTGGGGTGCGCATCCCCAATGCTCCCTCTGGATATGCACCTGGTCATGGTGCCATAGCCACACTTAAGTTTTGATGGGGGGGGGGGGCGAGTGTATGGACAAACAACCAGCTATTATTCTTGGCAGAGAGCATGAGGTGGGGGAGTTGGGAACATTGTGTTTTGTGCTGGTACTGGCTGTGGCTGACAGTTTTATTGGTGTCGGTAGTGGGGCAAGGGCAAGCACTGGTTCCAATGACTACATGCCTGTTGTGTTGCATGGGTGATAGTTCAAACTGGAGAGAGGAAGGGAGAGGTTGGAACAGAAGGATGTGGGCCAGGAGACTGTATCCTCTCCTGACGTCTCTTTGTTCTAATGTCCTTACATTCTGACAAGTCTACAAGAAGATCAGTGTTATGATATGGTAAGGTTAGGGTTAAGGTGAGGGGATTAGGCTTACACATGTCAGAACTTAGAGAAGGGGTGTAACCAGTGGACCATTGCTAGCCAACAAATTCCACGTCAATATTTCTCAAATAAGTCTCAACAGCTGACATTTGTTCTGCCCATCTTCTCTAAACATGATTTTTTATCCCTTTTCATTGGTGTTGGTGGCAAGGGGCACACCTCTATGTTCGACATTTCTTTATTCTGACAAGTCTGCATGAAGGTCAGTGTTAGAACGACAGTTGGGTACTAACATAACACAACATTTTGCCCGAAAATGATCATGGCTTTGACTGCACACACCAAGGACCTCTGTAGCTGAGTAGTAATCTTCATGGCTATTCAATAAATCAGACTTAGTCCATTCGGAGATAGCAAGGGCATTCCTATTCTTACTAGATATTTGTTGCTAGAGGATAAAAATTTTGGTATTTAAGATCGCTATACCACTATAACACTTTTGGGCAGAGACCTTTTCATATATTGCACAGGTCTTTAAGGCAATGTTCTGTGCATTCTGTGCATTCCTTCACAGGCCCGGCACCAAGGAGGTGGGCATGGAGGGGCGTATTTGCCCCCCAGTCAGAAGCTCAGATCCCCCACTCAGCTTCTGAAATAAAGTGGCCTGACAGGAGGAATAGCCTAACACATTGAAATTATTTGGAATCTTTGCATTGGATGATGTATTACAAACCAAAACATATTTGTCCTAAGGCTTAATCTTTTACCAAGAGATATGCTAAACCTCAGAGCTTCCGGGCTTTCCCCCTGGACCCCCACCAGGGGCTCAAAGGTGGGCCCCTGGACCCCAAGCTCTTAAAGGTATAGTGGTCTGGCAGAAAAAATAGCCTAGTGCATTAAAACTATTTGGCATCTTTGCACTTGATGATGCATTGTGAACCAAACCATATCCATACTGAGACATAATTTTTCACCCAGAGATATGCTAAAAAATCAGAGCTTCCGGGGGCTTCGCCCCCTGGGTCCCCACCATGGTTATGCCCCAGGACCCCACCCACTAAAGCTCACACTTCGCGCTCGATTTTGCACTACGTGCGAAAATTTTTTGCCCCCCAACATTTTCTTTTGCCCTCCATTTGCCCCCCACTTTTAAAATCCTGGTGCAGACCTGTTCCTTCATGTCTTGTCTTGCCACACTATTTGAGTAGAATGCGCTGTTTGTATAAACCCATGCAAAGAGCAACAGGAATTCTAAGCCAAAACAAAAGTTTAGGAATCCTTTAGTAAACACAGCACATAACAGCCAAAAATTTTTTCGATTGGACATATTTTTGGTGTGGTCAGTGACTTTTTTCCTGTCTCAGTTGTCTAGCTGCATTATTTGTGCCAGATGTGTGACTCAAACACAGGGCACATGCAAACAAAAATTCGCTTTACTCATTTCTATTTCCTTGACATAAAATGAGTGCTGGTGCCACTGAGGAAGGCATCCCCCCCCAATCTTTCTCTTTCTGCCACCTGCCCCCAGCTAAATCTGGTACTTTTCCAATACATACAGTGCTTGGCTAATTGTTTGTATTGGAAACAGCCTTGATAGCTATGTATTTGACTTTGGTTAAGCTAACATTTCTTTAATCATTGAATTGTTTGATGCACTTCACTTCATCTCTGTTGCTTGGGGTAATTACACCTACCGACCGTAGGGCAGCTTGAGTGATATAATTCTTCAAAAGCCCCATACAATCCCCACCATCATGTGCCCCATTTACAATTCCCCTTCACCCAGTGGCATCACCAGGATTTCAAAAGTGGGGGGCAAATGGAAGGCAAAAGGAAATGTTGAGGGGTCAAAAACTTTTCACGTGTAGCATGAGCTTACGAGGGTGGGGTCTAGGGGCATGCTTAGGGCCCCTGGTGGGGTCCACGGGCAAAGCCCCAGTGAAAGTCCAGGGGGCGAAGCCCCCGGAAGCCCAGAGGTTTTAGCATATTTCTAGGTGAAAAATTAAGTCTCAGGGTAGGCATATTTTGGTTCAAAATGCAAAATCAAATGCAAAAAGTCCCAATAATTTTAGTGTATAAGGCTATTCCTCTCCTCACCCCACAATTATATTAAGTGGATGGAGTCCAGGGGCCCACCTTAGGGCCCCTGGTGGGTAGAGTTTTAGCATATTTCAGTGTGAAAAATTAAGTTTCAGGAAATGCATATTTTGGTTCATAGTCCATCATCCAATACGATGATTCCAAATAATTGTAATGTATAAGGCTATTCCTCTCCTCAGGCCACTATAACATTAAGCAGTTGGAGTCCAGGGGCCCTGGTGGGGGTCCAGGGGGTGAAGCCCCAGAAATTTAGAGGTTTTAGCATATTTCTGGGTGAAGAATTAAGTCTCAGGATAGGTATATTTTGGTTCATAATGCATCATCCAATGCACTATATTTCAACTGAGTGGGGGGCAACTGGGGGGAAGGACAAAACCTGATGGGGCAAATGCCCCCTCATGCCCTCCGCAGCACCGCCACTGCCTTCACCACCACTAAACCAGCGGTTAGTGCAAGTCAGGCTAGTGTAAAAAGTGTCCAAATCATGATTTTGGTGGGTATAATTTAATGCACATCAAATGCTCTTTGGAGATAGTTAACTTGCTTCATTCTATCCATAATTCTGAAAATAGCTAAGAGCTTCCAGGCACTTTGTCCCCAGGTCCCCCACCAAGAAGTTGCCCTGTACTCTAAACCTATGTAGGTGGGGGGGGGCATTTTCCATCCTTCCATGCCATTGGACCATTCCTTATTAATTTCCCCTAATAATTCCTGATGCCCACCATTTATCACATCTTCCAAAACTCTGGTGCTGCCAATGCATATAATGTCACTTGGATGAAATCTGTATCGTTAGCTTAATTTTGATTGGTTCTCCAGGCCCCAATCTATGTACCTTATGGGCTATATATACAAATGTTCTGACAAACTACATTTAAAAAGTGACAATAACAGTGCCTTTCACCATTATTCAGCAAAGTCGGCCTTGGCGTTGGCAAAATTGGGACACCCCCCTTATAAAAGTAGTCTAGCTATGACCCTGAAATTACACACTGAGAATCCCTCATGGCAAGGTAAGACTGTGCAAAATTCCCCCAAAGCTTCACTTAACAGAGCTCACGTAGGAATAATAACGAATCACATTCTACACTTCAATCCTTGCAAGGCAGTTCTTTTAGGAAGCGACAAGACCATACGGGAAGCCCATTACTTGTAAGTAACAACTTTTAATTGGATGTTTGATCTTACAATCTACATGAAATTGGACAGAGCAGCCCACATACACCTCAAAATGTTCAATATATTGCTGCCAAATGTATGATTCTCCTTCCATTGTAAGAAATGTCTTGGAGACAGAAGTACTTCAAAACCAGACAAATCAAGAGCTTACTTGACGGTTAAAAAGTACCAGAAAATTTGCTTGTAAGCAAAAAAAAAAAAAAGAAGATTACCAAGAGAAGTATAAAGTATCAATCCAACACAAGGAGAAAAAAAAGACATACAGACACAAAAAAAGAAAACAAAGAGTATATCCTGTCTAAAATAAGATTTACTTTGAGGAGCAGATTAGAGATTCTTCAATCACTGACAATCTCAACAGACAGTTTAAGCTAAAGCAATTAGGAAGCTTTCAAAATTTGATACCAAAACAAGGAGAGCTATTACACTCTTCATTTCATACTCCTCCGCCTTGCCTTACTCCTTGTCAATAACTTCAGACAGAGTTATTAACCAATAATCTGACGTCGGGGGTTCACAGGAGGGGACTGCCATGTGCAATGCCTACTGCTTCAAACCGAAAAAGCTGCATACCAAAACTTTCCCTTTACAACAGAAGTTAATAGTCAACAGCAAATGTAAAGAGAATCTGTGGTACCACTCCATGTAATTATTTTGGAGAAAATTTTAGTGCTTTCGTTAGACATTCAAAATGCCTTGATCTGATAAGCATTTAGAAGTGACCTTTTATGACAACTCTCTTATGAATTTCATAGCTCTAAAACTGCTGCTGTCTTATCTATTTTGTCTTCCTTTAATGTTTTTTCCTTGTAGAAGGACAAACTTTAATTGTTGGGACTGAAGTGATGGGAAGATGGACCCAGAGATAATTAGTTCTTGAAACCAAATCATATCAGCTTTTTCTGGCCTTTATTAAGGTAACATGCAATATGCAATGTGAAGGTGAGACAAATTTGAAGAATGAAAAGCTTTTCTATTAAATTTGAAATTTGTTTTATAGATGCACAGCACAAGAAGAGAGTGTATGGACATCAATTGAACAAGTATAACAATTGATTGATTAATTGATTGGTTGATTGACTGAATGATCAATTGGTTGATCTGTATCTGAGGGAAAACACTAGAAGCAACAAAATACAGCAACAAAAAGAACATAAAATAGGGGCAGAGAGGAAACTGTGGACCGAATTTTAAACAAATATATATGTCAATTCTACACAAGGTAGGAAAACTCCAGGGTATGCTGCTGAAAAAAGGTTTGAAGACCCCTGATAAAGTAAATGAAGTCACATCTACATTATTAAGGACACTCAACATCATCCAAGGACTGGTGTGTTTGTATTCATACATACTGAATGATAAAATAAAGAATTTCAGTCAATCAATACAGTAACAAAAGCATTTGTCAAAAATTATTTCTTATGTGTGAATCAGTAAAATCAACTTTAAAAACAAATTCTAAATCAAACTGACAAATAAGTTGTAAAGTGATCTAAACCACTTTGGCCATGAGGACACATAAGGAAACTGCAACTCAGATTAATGTCGGGTATTTCCCCCTCCCCATACCACCTGTTCCCTTCCTACCCCACTTCCAATTCTGAATCATGTGCTAGCAAATCAGATTCCCTTTTCAATAGTTAGGTTTGCAAAAAAATAAATTCCTGGAATACCTGCTTCATTGTGGAAGAACATTGCAACAAAAATTAGTAGAGTAGTCCTGTACCCTCATGGCTCTTCCAAACCATGTCCTTTTATACAAATCAGACAAAGTTTGTACCTTCTGAGTTTACAAATTGTACTGAGAAATGTCTGCTATTTGGTGTGTTTGTTAAGCATTTAGAATTTTTGCAGAAGATTCCGGAGAAGAAAAATTCCAGCCTGCATGTCACTTTTTCATATTTGCAAGAATCCAATGAGAACACATCAACAGAGACTATAAACAAGACCAAGTAAAATGGCCGTCTCTGGTTCCAACAAAAATTTAATCCATACACGGTAACTATTTGCTTCAAATCAGCAATGTCAGGTAGTTTGATATGCATTACCCTTGAGAATCAGATCACTATGTCATTTGAGGCGGAGATTGCTAATGTTGTAAACAAATAACTTCTCTCCCCCCAAATTAGATTTCTACCAAACTAATATTAGATACCAGGTAGCAACCATCGAATCAAATGTGTAATATTTGCCAAGTATGGCATTTCAGATCAGCGCATCAAAGTAAAGGAACAAGAGCAAGCAAATAATGAAACCCTCTCCAAACTCTGCCGCTGCAGAAATTAATCACATACAAACACATCAAAGTACACTAGACCAGTCACAATTTGTATCGTACCTGTCCAGAATCAATCAAGCAGCCATACCAGTATGCTAAAAATTGAAGAGGGGGGACCCATGAAAGACAAGCCAAATAGAAGTATATATGCAAGCTCACTTTATTCCGCAGGTACAAATTGCTGGACAAAATATAACCACCTAGTTTAGTCTCTAAAAATTGCAGTGATTTTTGTTTGTTCAGAGAATGCTTGTAAGTGGTTTTCCAATCTGGAATAAGTGAGGGTGCATTTAATCGCCCCAAATAACAGTGTACAAAGAAACACTGTTTTGTTTACCCAAAAGCCTGAGCAGTGTCTGACAAAAGACCTAGATGGGGAGATGACAGCCAAGGAGGAGTGAGAAGAAGGAACAGTAAGGATGGGATGCATGTAATTTTGTTTGATCAACACTGTTGGAGGTGATAATTAAATGAAATATCCAACTGGTCTCCATCCAATGCATAGACTGATCTTATGATGATCAATCATTTCAAATTAAATTCTTACCTCAACCCTTTGATAACAGAAATTCCAAAAAAAGAAAAAGAAAAAAAAAACAGAGTTTGGTGGGGTTGGTGCAATGATGAAAAATCTTTATTTACTTCCTTTTTTTATTTTTCGGCAATATGCATTGTGTACTTGAGCTAAGTTTTAAATTTGATTGTATCCTAGTGAGTTAATGTTTCAATTTTAATAAGGGTCCCCAGCACGTATGCATGGCGAAGAAAGTAAGCAAAGTTTACATTGTTCCCTTACTCACAACAGTGTTTTTTGTTTGAGTATAGCATTCATCAAATTTCCTTATAATGGTATTTGTAATCCTTCCTGTTTTACGTTTAAGCACCATAGGCCTACATTAAAAAGAGTTATTGTTGTTGGATCGATTATTCTAAATAAAAATAACATTACTGTCCCACATTCTCAGTCCAGAAGTCTCAAATGGAAAATTCACCATGACTGTTGTTTGGTACATAGACCAAACTTCACACACTGCCAAATTTTGTGCACCTCCAAAATAGTTCAAACTTACCATAGCAATGCTCTAGACAAGTAGTTATCTAGACCAGCGCTTCTCAACCTTTTTTAACTTGAGGACCACTTTGACTCTCAGAATTTTTCTGAGGCTCACCTTACAAAAAGTTTATTCTTTTGTCTTTATTTTTTTATTTTTTTTGGCGGATCTCGTGGCCCACCGGTTGAGAAGCGCTGATCTAGACAAGTGTGTTATGTATTAAAGGGAATAAGCAGTCACCCCAAGTTTATTTTCAAACATCAGGTAAATCTTCCTAATCTTCTCTTATTTCCCTAACAAGTATCATTCATTATGTTTCTAAACAAAAGTATTGAATATTGAAGGTACACCATGGAGTTATCCTGCTTATATTTACCAAAAATAGTTAAAAAACAACTATCACATGATTGAAAGGAGCCACTCCTAAATTAGGATGACTGCATTTTCCCTTTAAGCTATTTCTGACAACAAGGAAGACTCAAAATCTAATACGTTGCTTAAATTTTGCAAACAATTTATACTTTGTCAATTTCTTGGTGAAAGTTAATTGTCATTTAGCTGGCTTCACACATATTTTTAAATCAATGCTGTGGCCTTCCAAATATGCCTTCCATGGCCAGATTGTGATCACCATGTTCATTTGGTTCCTAACATGCATATGTACACATAGGTGTTCTGTGAAAAATGTACGGGTTAACAGTGAGTGTACGACACTAAGTACCCATGTTGCACGAACTCTGGCAGTTTCGCAATCTCGACAGGTGCACAGATCCAGTTGACATAAAAACACGGTTTCAGGGTATTACTTTTAACTTCACTAAAAGAAACTCCAGGAAAATTCAAAATAACACTTATCTTATCTAACACAATATCTACCTTTTAAGAGTTTCTTATTTATTTACACAAATATCACAGCTTCTCATGTTAGGTGTACAAAATTCCATCAATCCATGCTACATGTGCGTATTTTCCGAGGAGTAATTTGTTGGAATAGGTAAAAGCTAAATCTGCAAATGAAGCAAGCAACCAACTTTGTCCATAACAAGAATACCTGGCAAGAGCAAAACTGTAACGAAGTCGCAAAAGATAAAAACAGAGAAAACCTGTGTCCCTATAAAACCAAACAATAACCTACTGCACCTAATCAATCAGGGAGGAAATTAGACTTGCGAGGTTAAATTTATTTAAGATGTCAAGCATAGACAGGAAATTGCTTCTGATTTTTGTCCTATGGACAGCCCCCCTTAGATAAAGCTTTGTAATTAAGATCAAGGGAAAATTAATAACAAATGAATGAGACTTTGTCACTTTGGGAAAATAGCCAGACACTACCAGGGGCGATGACCAACACAAGAGGTGTCACGATATGACAGGAATGCAAGAGTAAAAATGGAATTTGCCAGACAAGTCAAATAAAATGGCTTCTTAAATGCAATCACCTTGAAGAGTTATTAAAAACTAGGCTTTAGATGACAACTTTATAATAAGCACAAAGAGCCATCTTGTCATCTTTAGGTACCATATTTAAAGGAGAGATACCACAACTCCTCAAAGGAATAGCAAAGAGTTTTATTCATTACTTGACATCAGTCAAGTTCTTAGGGCCTATTTTTATGTACAACCTTTCATTGCAACTAAATCTTTGCATGAAAGTCTATAAGAAATGAAAAGCTTTTAAGGGGAAAATTATTTTTGAATACCACTTTCCCCTGTTGCATCATTTTTATGTCTGAAATTGTTGTCATTAATACTAATAATCAACTGCATTATCTTTAAGTGGCATTGATCACACTCTAAACACAGCAGGTTGAAACTGGACTGATTGCGGCAGGGGGACCTAACTGGATTTTGGATATATTTCGACTAGATTTAGTTCAAAACTGAACAAAAATGGGTCATTTCAAACCAAACCTAGTCCAATATTTTACCAGAATCTGACTTCTAAGGTTCCTCAGACCTCTGTTTGTTCAACTTTAAAGTGTCTGTCTTTTAGAGTGTACCATATGTTAGTCCACAGGGTCTGTAATAGCTCATGTATGGTTATAGTTGAAGTAATGTGACTTGTGCTGAACTATTACAATCAAGAAAATTGTCTAAAGTGCATTCAAAATAATTAACTTTTCAAACACCGGAAACATCAACGAACATTACTGTGCCAAATGTTGACCTTCATTGGCAAGCTCCCTCTATGTCGTCATTTTTCCGTATTCTACTTTAATAATGAGGTTTCTCACAGAGATGTCATAAACCTTTCAAACCTGTCGGGTTCCTTCATCCAGGCAAATCTAAACTGGGACACCCACAGGTTGTGAGTTCTCTTATCAAACATTCATGGTATACAGGCAAAAACATCGATGCAGCCATAGCCCTTCAATGAATGCAAGTCTTGCGATACTTATCCCCAAATGCTAAAAGTTAAAACAACATTTACTGCTAAAATTAAAGCAGTTTGTTGAGGCTCTTTCTGGAAGAGAAATTAATTAATTCTCCCAAAACATACTTAAAAACATGGTTTAAGGGTTTATTTTATACACAACTTAATGACAACTGCGTAAGTAAAGCCCAGAGGTGATGTCTTGTCACACTCTATGCATCTATCCTCCAAGGTTTCCCATAGATTGCAAACAGACGAACACTTAAAGCAAATGCACTAGGTATGTTTTATGGTTGCTGTGATTTAAAAGAGTTCATGTAAAGTTCATTATCATACGTTTAACAGTTTAAAAACCACCCCATGTCTTATAAAGTTAGTATACACCAGTCATAGTGCTCCAAATTCAACGCCTTTTTATCTAGGGAAAAAAACCAATTTTCAATTCCATTAGCCTACAGTTAATCAATTTTCCAAGAATTTACAAAAAATGTCGATCATTATTAATCATGCACACACATGCCTTGTCTTATATGTAAATTTTAAAGCTGGCTTATAAAGCATCTTTTTCATGACAAACATCCTGATTTTATCCAATGCCATTTGTTATCTCTTTACTCTGGCCAAGTTAATTAGCAAAGCATCAATCATTTTTTTTTTTTTTTTTTGTGGAGAAGGGGGCTCACATTAATAAACTGAGAGATGTGAAATAATGGATAATGAGATAATATTTTGTAAAGCGACATTCATCATGGATCACTGTAAAACGCATATCTTCTCATCAGCTATTTAGCTTTTGAAATGCAGTTTCCCATAAATTTTTTATGTTTTACCTTGACAGAAGCATCATCTGGAATATTTCTGTCATTTTTTTCTCTCCCATAAATTTTCTTTCCACGATAATACACCGATAATCTTTACAATTTTAAGGCAGCAATAACAGGCAAAACCTTCAGGCACAAAAATCAACAAGAAAAATTAAATCAAACAGTTTTTATACAGTCATAATGTTGAATTTGGGTAAACTGATAGGTAACCAGTGATTTCACATACAAATGAAATGAAATGATAAAATGTTATTTTACACCATACCTCTTAAAATATTCAGTTGTGGCCATTAAGTTATGCAGTACACAAATAATATATCAACATAGGCAAATACTATGCTGAATATTATTTTTGAAGTGTCCATGATTCAGCAGTCCAGTCAATAACCTGAGATGACCTTAAAACACCTAACTGATTCAGACCTCTAAAAAATGACAATTTGATGATGGTGGCCCCTGTTAGCCAACGGAGATAAACAAATTGTGCCTTTTAGAAAGCAATTTTGATAGAAGTTAAGCCCCATGCCAACTCTTTCAAGTGTCTCTTAATGTCAGACCTACACCTTCACGAACCTGATCTTTTGTTAAACTCACCAACCATCTGTTTCGTACACCAGAGGTGATTCCGCGAAAAAAAAAAAGAAAGAAAATCAAATGCCAGGTCATGCATTGGTCGACACAAGGATGAAATTGAAATTCAGCATAGGAGTTGTGAAGTGTTTGTCTGGACCATTCTGAGTGGGGCCAATACATCTAAACAGAGATCATTGCAATTGCAAATTTAGTTTTAATTAGGGACTTTTATCACCAAATAGCAGCTAGCAATATTTTTGGACAGTACGGGAGGTGAATTTCTCCTTGACAAGCCTGGCGAGATGAAGATGATTCAAAAGATGCGGAGAGAAGCAACAGTGTCCCAAAGGGATGCTACTCAGTAGAAGCAACCTCCTAGGGAAATAACAACTATGTCCCACTAGGACGTTATTAGTAACAGTAGCGTCCCGCTGCAATATTGCTCTGTAGTGCCATGTCTATGAAGCTGTATGAAAACAAGGGTGAAGGGCAAAAGGCAATGTCTTCAGATGAAAACTAAACCTGATATACAAAACACAATATGGACATGATCTTCGTTACGGAGTCTTTGAAACTGTTACCTTAGAGGTAGTGTATTCAAACTGATTTACAAATTTACTAACCTACACAGTACAAAGCCAAGAAGGATGAATATTTAGGCAAACACACATACTGGATGTACAAGAATAGGGGACTATGACCTTCCCATGCAGGCAGAAATTTGTCTTTGCTATTCTCAAGGAAAATATATGCAGTTTTTCAGCCAAAGTTGTGATATTTTTGTCCGCCCCCCTCTACTTCTTCCCTACCCCATCCAACTGAAAGTAGTTCTGTAAGCCCACATAAGCTATAAAGCTACCCAAAGATGAATTAATGTCCCAGTGATGCTATATCTCTCAACATCTTTTTTCTGCTTTCCCTTCCCTGTGCTCCTGGCCAACTTTGGGGGGGGGGGGGGAGCATTTTTGCTTAATTTGTTTATTAACAAGTTGCTTGTAAAAAGTAAAAATATTCAGGGGATAGAACATGCTTCCACTGTCCCCCCATCCCACTGTGACTGTTTGAGGCTTGACAAATATTCTACATATATTAATAATATTAAACTTCATTTTGTGAGCAATAATATGATCCAATTAATTAACATGCACTGCAGTGTTCAGATGTTGTGATTTTTTATAGTACCAGACCATGTACTGGCTGTTTGGGCTTATGCATAATGTATGAGTCACGTAAAGAACTTTGAACTCATTTTCAAATAAATCAATTAGGATTTCCCACTTTTATTCTTTTACAACTGCAACAGTCAGCGCTCAGAGCCAGTGATAATAAGCCTTGTGACATCATTCTCTTAAACAATGAAAAACATTGTTTTGCAGAATAGGTACCTATCATACGGAAAGAACTTCCATCTTGAATAATGCATTAGGGGGCTTTACTTGATCGTATCTCCTCGGTAATTTTAAATCTGAATGTCTTCTCTTTACGTAAGACATCATGGTTTGTTACTTTCAGAATTTCAAAGTGGAATATGACTTCAAAAACTTGCTCACTTTTGGGGGTTTGTTTCGACAGAATTACTTTGAATTACTTTGGTAATTGATAAATTAAAGTTTGCACCTCACACTGAAACTTGCAGATGCATGCACTTGTTCTTGATTAAACCCCAAATTTTCAAAACTGAACCAAACCAAATTCAACCAGTTCAGAAAACCTTCCACAATTAATCCATTTACACTTCAACTCATAATGAAGTTGGAAAAGTATAAATTCAACAAGTGTTTTTCATTCAATTGATGAAAATATGCTCAATGAGGATATTTTGGTCAAAATTTGGATATAAAATGAGTTTTTTCAGCTAATTACATATCCAGTGCTGATGACATCATGCATATTCAAATCAAAAAAGGAAGGACTTTTCACAGCTCCATGATCTGACTGGTAAATTAAATCTAATTTCTTTGTCTAACCAAAAATGTAATGCCAAACTACATTGTTCAAAGTTACAGTAGGTACATTTTTGATGTAAATGCCCCTTTAGGTATTAAAACTAGTGAACACTTTTGTGTATGTGGGTTCTTTGCTTTATTCGAGGGAACATTTAAATAATTTGAACAAATTCAGCAAAAATGGATTTATCTAGAAACTACTAAAGCCAAGTATGATGAAATAGTGTGTGAATAAGGCAAATTTGTCTTTCACTTTTGGATATTGCCCCTTAATCCAAGTTTCTTGACTACAAATTGAGCAAAAAATGGATTTATCTAGAAACTACTGAAGCCAAGTATGATGAAATAGTGTGTGAATAAGGCACATTTGTCTCTCACTTTTGGATATTGCCCCTTAATCCAAGTTTCTTGACTACAAATCGAGCAAAAATGGATTTATCTAGAAACTACTTAAGCCAAGTATTTCATTTTCTGCCACTAATTAGCCACTTTGTTCTCAATGTTACAAATCTATGTTCAAATTACTTGCTATTACCAGATTACTCAAAATCAGTTTCAATGTGTAAAATATTGAGTGTGTCGCAGTAGGTGTCACCACAGAATTTTGTGATAATTTTTAAGACTGCAATTTGAACAAGTCATGCAGTTGACTTGTCCAGGTTTCAACTGTGTGGCAGACATATGAAATAGGGGCAGGCCCATAGCCAGACAAGGTGCTGAAAGGGGAATTGATTGCTTCCAGGGATACAATATATTTGGAAGGGGGGGGGGGAGATATTCTAAAATGTATTAAGGTAACAGCAACTTCTAACTTTTGAGGGGGGCAAAAAGTTTCTAGAAGGTCTGCTGCTGACCTGAATGAGGATGAGAAGGTGGAGGGATGGGAGATTAGGGACCAAAATTTTGGTACAGAAAATTTGCCACTTTTCAGCAAAATGTATGCTTTCATGCAGGCAAACATGCTTAACAAGTCCTGACAAAAGTTCTCGCCTTCTCCTTCCCCAACTAAAAGTGGACCTGTGCAGTTATGTTCAAAATGCTAAAACGTCTATGATCCTTCAAAAGTTCCATTCTCTTTGAAAAGTGTTTTGTACTGCTCATAATATAGCAAGCATTTTAACGGCAGACTCCACCTGAAAGATATTCAATACTTAACTTTTAGTTGTATGAGAAAACTGGTAGTTCTACAAAGAAGTAAACCAACAACTTTGGAGGTAGATTTTTCACCTGAGTATTGAGGGATAAGTTTATCAAACCATCAATTTTCTTTCTCAGCCTTGTCAAGCCGAGGGATAATCTGCATTCTCTTCAATGACAAGACCTTATTCAAGTGCCCACCATTCACGTAGAGAGTAAATGTCACCCAAGATCATAGAGAAGGACACAGCGACCCTCGATGATTTCTAACATCAAAGAAAAAAAAAAACAAATACAACAGAAAGAAAAAAACTGTTTCCATCACACCCCAATATGACGATGCTTCATTTACAACCAAAAAATGATGACATCCTTAAGCTCCTGTTTCGTGGACGGACGCGTCTCAAGCTTGTCGAATCCATTAGCCTTATCCTTTACTCTTCTCTCAATTGATCCTAAAGAGCACTTCCTTGTCTAATATTTGCTTACTTGATGGTCATTCCGTGACCTAAGAATGCTTCTTGATGGCTCAACTTCTTAAATTATTCACGTTTTATTACACCTCACTTAAGCAATGGATACGTCTTCCTTTTGTCGCCTTTTTTGTTTTTCCGTCCTGATGTGGCTGGAAGACAAGGAATGTTTCATACTGGTGGATTTATTTTTTGACAGGTCAGTCTAAATCTAAGTGCAGGACATACGTAAAAAAGCAAAAACGAAGGCCTTTGGATAAGACTGAGAGGCTCAAATGTGTCAACACAGGGAGACATGTAGATGCCTGGACAAACAAATTGTAGCTAAAAAACAGCTTTTTCTATTGGAAAGACAGAATTATAAAGTGACCAGTTACCTTGAGCTACTGACCCTAAGAAATCAGAAGCTGTCTTGATGTGACTGATGCTTTTACTTGGGAAACTGAACCCACGATTGATCAAAATTGGCAATAATTTTGCAATTTTGAAATTTCCAACATGTTAATGTGATTATAAAGACAGGGTACATGTTTAATTTGGGGCAGCTTAAATCTGGGATCTATGTTTATTTCTTCCAGTGACCCTGGAAATGATTTTTGCACAACCCACTTTGACTGGATGAGACACTGGCAGAATCAGGAGGAATGAAGATGTTATGCAGTTTTGTACAATTTTCTCCATAAGCCACCCAAACTTCTTTACAAAGCTACCTTCGGAATTTAACACACAATTTGAAGGATGAAGGTGCAGAAATGATGAAAATGCCAGTGGCGTCATTAAAGAGCATTACAGGGGCCCAGAGACATTCAGCATATCTCAACCCCCTCCCTGGGTTGTGTTTCCAACTTGAAACAACATTAACAGTGCAAAAAAATTCACTGCATTACGAAGTGGCATTACTTATACAAACTTTTGCCCCAGGGACATAGCCCCCTTCACCATGCCACTGGAAAACATTTAACTGCAGTAATGAATACAATAAAGCTACATACAACTGTAATGAGAAACGAAAGTATCTGTTGGCTTGATCTCTACCAAATGGTATTAAATCTTTCAGGGAAATTGTCTTTTCTTGTCTTCATTCCTACTTTACAGGATCCCCCTGTGGGCTGGGGGTTGTAGAATATGCTCACGGTATTTCCCGCCTGTCGTAAGAGGCGACTAAAGGGAAACCAAACTTGAACTTGAACCATACTTGAAAATAAATTTAAACTTTGAACTTTTTATTGAGTTGACTGACACTATATAACACATACGTGTTGGTGTGTCGTTAAATCTCATCTAACTAACTAACTAACCTACTTTACAGGAATAGTTGAACCTGCTTACAAAATCACAATTTAAACTTTCTTAATCATACAGTATGTAAGTTTAGTAAGCTGGTGTACATACCTAGTCCACTTAAAACTGAAAAGCCAGGCTTTGTTTCAGTACAAAATTCTGGTGTAATAATATTTACCAGAATGGACTAAATATGGTGTTGGCTATCTAACTAGGATGAGCAAAGAACACGTAACCTAGCAAGGCACAGCACTACACATTCATGTGTAGTTTGTTTACAACCTTGGGCCCTAGCCATTGAGACCTGGACAGAAGTTCTTTTAACAACAGGCACATAAAACCATCGTCCCTATGAGTATGGTCTGCATTTAACCATATAAATCTACAATATTAGATGGATAAAGAACCTGCATAATTGTAGTACTGAACAGAACAGTACCATAATTGTCCAGACAAGGTGAAGTCAGTCAAAGGGTACTCTCAAAGAAAAGTAAATGTCTAGCAGGTGTACAGCTGTTTTGCCTCCTTTCAACTTTCACATAACCATCATTGTCCCTACAAGTTATTGGTAGATATCAAATCACAGTAGAAAGTGCCCCAAAAGAATGAAAACGTCATGAACTCTGCAGTCCTCCCCCCCCCACACCTCCAAAAAAGGGGTACTGTACTACATTGGTTTCTGAATTTCTAACGATGTTTTTAATTTTCATATTTATATACAAGGCTTGAATTGCTCCTGTCATGAAATTCCTGAAGATTTGATATATTTGGTACATCATGAGCTATCTGAACTCATTTCCTGGAAGCAATAATAGTAGGTAAGTAACCACACCATGCATCCATATTGTTTGGGAAAAGCAGTCCCTCCTGAAAGTCACACAGCCTAACTACTGCCTTAGCCAACCGTCAGAAATTTTTAATTATCTTCAGATTTTATTGTTCAGTATTATTTGTTCTGCATAATGGACGCAATACATTAAAAGCTTTCTTTTACTAGCTGTCAAATCAAGGTGTTACCCATTTAACAATAGAACTTTCTTATATATGCTCTTATTTGAAGATGACATCACCAACTTACTGCAAGAGCCACTATAAAAGCCTGGCCCGCAAATAGGTTACTATTTCTAGGAATGAGGGCAGATCATGACTTACATTTAGGCAGTAGCAATCGAGAAAAGTTGACAGAGAAATAAAAAGTCTCTGATAGCATTTACAACTACAACTAGGTTACTATGGTTACTGCAGAAACAAAATGTACAATCACAACCGATGGTTGTATCTACTGCTAAATACAATCATTATGCAGTCAAGATGTACCAAATTTATCCACTCCCTCTCTTCCCAACCCCCTTCCCTGAAAAAAAGATATGTAAAAAGTTACTTTGCCACATGATTCTGCCATTAAATGTGTGTGTAATTTTGGCCATAATTAAAGACCTTTCCATTTGTAGGATGCATTGGTTGGCTGTGCATATAAAGAGCTACTTCTTATCTAAAAATTTATGTTCGACATGAAATAAGGTTAGGTAGTTATAAACGTCTTCCATATGCATAATGGGATGGAACTTCAGTACTTGTGTGTATCCAGGATACAGCTCCTAGCTACTTCAATCCTATATAGCTAGATAGCTAGCTGTATGTTCACCTCTACCCCCTCCCCCTTATATCCAAGATACATCTTCTTGTTTTTTGCTACTTCTTGTCTGCATAGCTGGCTGTATGTTTAGCCTATCATGTACACTAAGATCACAGCTTTTTGTTACTTCAAGCCTACATAGCTAGCTAGCTATATGTTCACCTCTACCTCCTCCCCCTTATATCCACGATACATCTTCTTGCTTTTTGCTACTTCTTGTCTGCATAGCTGGCTGTATGTTTAGCCTATCATGTTTACTAAGATCACAGCTTTTTGTTAGTTCAAGCCTACATAGCATAGCATGTACATTCCCCCACCACTGTTACAGTGGCAGTCTGATTTCACTCTAAGAGAAATAGCCTAGAGGCATGGGCGGAGATCCCGGGGGGACATGTCCCCCCCCCCATATTTGAGAAATCGCCCCTTGACTTTGATTTTTCACACAGTAAATTATTTGAAAATGGGGTCATGTCCCCCTCCCATATTGAAAACAAATCACTGCCCTTGCCTAGAGGGGTCAGTTCCTACATGACCAATTAAACATAAGTTTCCCCTCCTACCAAAGAAATGCAACCTGAGCTCATAATGTGTTACATAACATAATAAACTCAAATTATACTTAGCCCGAGTATAAAATCAGCACCTTAAGCAATTAGGCTACTAAAGTTTGCAAACTTGTAACTCTCTAATCCTCATACATAACCTGGGTCTTCTGTGTTCTGTAAAGTGGTATGGGCCATGAACATACTATGGCTAGCTATATATCCATCCCCACCCCAGCTACATTCAGGATTCATCTTCTTGTTACTTCTAGCTTGCAAGCTGGCTGTGTTTGGTCAGCCTATCATGTACATCAATGCTACAGCTTCTTGTTATTTCAAGCTTGCATAGCCAGTTTTACTATCAGCCCCTCCACCCCCCCCCCCCCCCCTCCTGATTTACATCCAAGATACATCTCCTTGCTTCTTCTAGCATGTATTCATAACCATATGTTCAGACTTCATGCACATCCAGGTTAAAGCTCTTAGCTAACTCCAAGCTACATAGCCTGCTGGATGTCCCCTTCCCCCCCCCCCCAAATCAAAGAGACACCCAAGGCCTCTTTTCCTTAGAAACACTTTTACTTCCCTCTTAAGTATACATGTCACTAATATCACCAAGACGAATACTTACAACTCTTTTTTCTATCATTACTCAACACCCTAGAAAAAAAATGACGTAGGGTAGGTCATGATGATAGCACAAAGAAGACATGACCAACATTGCGGCCATTGTAGTATGGAAGACTGTGGTAGCCTTGCCTCGAAGCATACAGGAAGGGGACTTCCCCTTAAAACAACAAGCAAAGGACCTCTTATAATATGACACATCATATTTTAATGAAGCTTTCTTCTGACATTTAAAGGAATGGGAGGGGGAGAGGGCTGTGGGCCCAGCTCCTACAAAATCTTCTTGCCCCTAGTGAAAATGCCTCAAGCTCAATTTTGTAACCCTTCCCCATTCAGATTAAAATGCTATTTTAGGCAAGAGTAGTGCCAAGCCTACATTTCAAAAGGACAGTTGACAAATTAGGCAGAATGACATGATCATAGCCAATTCTCTGAGACAATTTGGCATTCTATATATGGCACTATGAATTTCTTTCACAGCATATTACCATGAAATAGTCCAGGAAACCCCCTTCCCTCCCCTCCCCTTTCAGCCTCCCTGTGCATTCTCCTATGAAAAATTCTTGGCTGTTGCAACTGTCTTTCAGATCCTTTGCAAGAAGAAGATGTGGATTTCTATGACATCTGACATTTACTCCTCATCCTCATTTATATTCACACTGAGAGATTAGCAGTGGCGTCTATGTAAAACATTTGATGCTTTGTGTTACTCCACTTTATCATTAGTTTGATTCAAGTGTGTTTAAACAGTGATATCTAAAGATTATCTGCTCTTGTTAATTCATGAACAAGTTATTGAGTAGGTAACAACACATCTGTTAGTTCATGCAAATGCTTCTCTAGTGATTAGCTCTGAAAGATTATTCCTTTTTTCAAGACCGCACATGAAATCACTCACTCAAAATCTTATGGGGGTTTACCTGTTGAGTAAAGCTACTAAGTGCTACAAAATTTTGACAAAAGACTTATAAAAAGGAAACAGCAAGCAACTAAATCAGGTTAGGGTCAGCAGATTACCATAGCAGTAAGTTGCAGGCAATTCTTCAGGTTTGACTTTACCTTCAATCAAACCGCTTTCAATGCTTTCACATATCAGGAACGAATTCTCAAATTTTGCATTTAAATTCCCAATAATCCATTGACATCTCCAAATTTAGCTGGTTTAACAGTTTTAAAACCTACTTTCATTAGGGTTTGTAGTATGAAACTGCCCCCCCCCCCCAAAAAAAATGTCAGATTCCTAATTTCAGGAGATTTCAGGAAAAACTGAAACACTGACAGCTTTACAAACAGAATGAAAAATGCTTTTGAAGTTTCAATAAATTTGTTTCAGAAGACTTTAGCTTTATCCAGAATTACAAAGCTTTAAAATGATAATGTTCTCTATAAATGAGATGCACTCACACACCATGTAAGAGAAATTGCTATGATTCTTACCTTGAGATATAATACTAACAAGGTTTAAAGAGTTTGACCTCTTGTAACCGGAAATGACCTTTCACCCAATACAAAACATCATCAACTACATCAACAATTTTGTATTAAATATGGAAAATAAATGCTATTTTAAGTTTTTCAAGCTTCCAAGCATAAAATATCTGGTGACCTGAGATGACCTTTGATCTCCACCAAAAACAATAGGAATCCTCTTCATATAATGCATCTACATGCTAAGTATGAAGAGCATCATCCATGCTGATATTGTGTTGACAAGGTTTTTGGAGTTTGACCTCTGGTGACCCCAGATGACCCTGACCTCCACCAAAACTATAGGGGTTTTTCTTCTGACATAATGCATCTATATGCCAAGTATGAAAAGTACCCATGCTTCCTATCTTACGATATGCTTACCAAAATTTTTTTCTCCGTTTGACCCCTGATGACCCTAAATGATGTTTGACCTCCACCAAAAACAAAACGGTTCTTCCTCTTGATATAAGGCATCTACATTCTACATATAAAAAGTATCCATGATTCCAATCTTGAAATATCATGTTAATACGGTTTTCTCAGTTTGACCTCATTTGACCCTGTATGACCTTTGACCTTCACCAAAAACAACAGGCTCCTTCTCTTGATATAATGCATCTACATACTAAGTATGAATCGTATTCATGCCTTCCTATCTTGCGATTTTGTGTCAACATGGTTTTTTAGTTTGATCTGTGGTGACCCCAGATGACCTTTAACCTCCACCAAAAACAACAGCGTTCTTTGTCTCAATTAAGGGCATCCACATACCAAGTATAAGAAGTGTCCGAGCTTTCCTTCTTGAGATATTGTGTTAACAAGCTAAGAGTCATACAAACACACACAAACATGCATACATGCACCCATATACAGATGTCATCATGAATGCATAGGTTTCTCTTTGCAAAGAAAGATAAAATAAAATTCACCTTCTGTTTCAAACATACCTCTGATTGTCTTTAGCATGTGGAAATGCAAAAAAAAAAAAGGTTTACTGATGAAGGATTTAGTGTGAATAGCTAAGATGAATGGGGATTTAATGTAGGTTTATTTACATATCATGCCATAATTGAACCCAAGTGGGAAATACTAATGATATCACACTAGAGATAACCAAAATAATGCGGGAAAGATTTTACCTGGCACTGAGAACAATACAAAAAGTATCTAAAGACTGCCCTCATTCATATAGGTATAGTTCTCCTTCAGACCTAACAGAACTAACTTCCAGAAAATCCATGATGCCATAATACTGTCACTAAGAGAACTAAAGAGAATTCCACCATCCCATAATGGTGCCACACCTAAGAGGACTTCCTTACAGAAAATTCCACCAAGCAAAAATAGTGCCACTTGCAAAGAAATGTGACTGGACTTCCAAGATATAAAAGTTGGTCATCAAAGAATATAGTATTACCTAGATACTAATTTAACAAGGTTAACGAACTATATACTGCACACATGAACACTCAAGTCATCAAAGGTATTTCTATCAAAAAAAAATCTTTTCACTAAAATGTTCATTTCTATTAAAACAGACAAGAAGGTTTTTGTTTTATCAAATACCACAGTACTAAGATAAGTTCAGACTTCTTGTCAAGTTCCCATGAGTCTGAGATTATTAATTCTCATTTCTTTGTATTGGGTGCTAGCAGCAAATACATGTGCTTCTGTGGATTACTTTGGCTAAATTTCCTACTTCAAGAATCGTCCTCTGCCTTGTGGGAACGTGAAAATAATAATTGTAGGATATTGAGCAGACCTCCAGACGTGAAGGACTACCTTCTCATCAATTGATATTGCAGAGCACAATGCTACCTGCACAATCATACCTTGAGCTAAGAGACCTCATCGCACCAGAGATTCAAAACTATAACAACAACACAAAATCTGAAATCGATCTTAATATCTTCCAGGAGGAAATTATCGATCGTGGTGCAGACACCTGTAAATAAATTCCGCAGCCACAAAGAATGGCAGTGGGTCTACTGGTCATGATTTACTGCAATAAAAAAGAAGAATAAAAGCAGGTAAACCAGAACGAAAGATCATTTATTAACAAATGACCAGGTAAAGTGTTGGTCTGAAGTTGTGATACGCGGGTGGCTTAAAAGGAGAAACTAGAACAAAGTAATTATTTGCAAAATACTGTCGTAAGGTGTTGGTTGTTAGCGGGATGAAAAGTGGCCTGAAAGAAAAACTAGAACAAGGATTCATTACTGACAAGTAATTAAGTACAACTTTATATGAGGGCATGATTCATAGTTGGTTCACAAAGGGGGTGGGGGGAGTAAAGGGTCATTATGGATAAATAAGTAAATAAAGGATTATTTGAAAGGTAATAAATGAGTGGCTGAAAAGGAAACCCAGAATACGGGATCATTATAACCAAGCAATGATGTAAAGGGTTAGGTGAGAGGGTGAAGGACTGGTGTGGTTTAAAGGTAAATGTGTCTACAGGATCATTAACAACAAATAATAATGTAAGGGTTAAGTGGGAGGGTGAAGAATTGGGGTTTCAAAGAAAAACTAGAATAAAGGATGATTTTCTCAACATAATCATGTAACAGGTTACCTGAGAGGGTAACAAATTGGTACTTCAAAGAAAAACTAAAATAAAAGGTAATATAATAACAGGTTATCATGTAAAGGGGCCAGACTACCTGAGAGGGCAGTGAATGGGTGATTCCAAGGAAAACAAAAAGAAAGGATTATCATAAACAAATTACTAGGTGCAGGATTACTTGTGAGGGTGCTGACTAATAATCAGGTTCTTCATAGGGATCGTAACCACTTTATAGTCAGACGGCTCTTTGTTCTGATGTCTCTATGTTCCGAAAAGTCTAGTGAGGCTCACTGTTAGTTCAGGGTTAGGTTTGGGTGAAAGGATAAGGGTTACGTGTGCTGGAACGTACATATGTCTGAACATTGAAATGTAACCCAAAGAGACATAATTTGAATGACAGTTCTACATCTGAGGGGATTGTGTTAGACTATTTACCAACAATGGAACAGAAAGTTAATACAACACAAAGCGTGTAAGACACACTGAGGGTGATATTTCAGGAGCAATTTGTATACATCTCTCCTGACAGGGTGGGATTGTCAACTGCAATCTAGAATACCCACAAATCTATTTAAAATGAAGCTTTGCAAAGTAAAAAGCTGATAATATGATATAACACAATTGAGTTAAATCTTTTCAAAATTTACCAGGTCTGAGGGATGTAAAATATAACTGTCCAAAAAATTGAGATGAGACACACATCTGTCATCCTTATAATTCATAGCTCACAGCATATTCTGAGCTAAAAATGACATAAATTTCCTACATATGAGCCTAATCTGTAAATGCCTACATTTTAAACTTTTGTTTTATTTTTGTTAGTTGTAATATTATCTATGATATGATGACAGGAATGTATAGTTTCAATATTTGTCAGTTACAAATGAAAATTGAAAGTTATAGAAATATGATCTGTGTAGAATTCCTGGTTAAAGGCATTAGCAAGATTATTTTTCAAGATTATTTTTAAGTTCAAAATATCGAAGACCAAAACTGAAAGTAAAACTTTTTACAAAAGACAAAAACAAACTAGGTACCTGCACTGAATTGTAAGCTTTAATGATATAAGTATATATCCTGTTTGAAACCCACTGATGTTTGCTGTGTACGGACTGTAAAGTGACCTTTTGTTTTGAGGAATGTTTTTGCTAAAGAAAAGTTGTGTACAAGGTAGTTTAATTTCTTGTATCTACTATCTACCACTACAATGTGTTTTCAATTAGTCAAGAATATATCACCTCAGCTTTACCCTCTCAGACCTCTTTCGGCATAATTTAGGAGTTATCTGAAGTGCAATCAGAAGGTTTCTAAGATTTGGGGATTGAATCATTCAACTCCTGATTTTTTGGATTTTCTGAGGTAGTTTTGGATGTAATAAGGCAAAGAAACCTTCCACTGAAAATTATTGACGGGTGGAGCCCCCAAGCTCTGACAGCCCCGGTTAACAATATTATTTCTATTTTGGCACTGGGTTAAGTTTTATTGGATTATGCAAGGGCAGGCCCTTAACCATAGAATGTAACATGGGGAGGGAGAAAAAGAAAAAGAGAACAGAAGAGAAAAGAATATACTCAGTATCTGTTCATCATTCTGAGAGAGGCAGCATGGTAGACACAGAATGTAAGACAGGAGGCTACAAAGTGGCACAAACCTCCCATTCCCTTGCCTGCTTACACATCTGTGCAAGGGTAGTATTATTTATCAAGGGTAGCGGGTGACTGGGAAGGAATCGATTGATGTATGCATTGTCTAGCAGAATGAAGTATGGAACAATATTATACAACCCTTACTGCCTGTTTTCATGTGAGCATTACTGAGGAAAGCAGTCACTATCAATGAAGGGAAAAGGGGGGGGGGGGGGGAAATTTCTACTAAACAAGGGTTTCACTTGGAAGTTTATCTCATGTAGACAAATTTACATTTTAATTTCAACAAAGTGGTTGTTTATAAACAAAAGATTGCACACAAAGTGATTAAAATCATATGTGAGTTGAAACCACACGAGTGGCCTTTTTAAACTGAACAATGTGCTAATATTCACTGCTGATATAATTGCAGAGCACAACTGATTGTCAGCACCGTAAATCACTCAATATTTCACTCATTACACTAGACAAGACATCCTCATAAAATTGACTTTTATCACACACGTACAATACAGTTACAGTTGATTACTTGTTTGTATGACTAAGCAGGATAATTTGACACAGTTTTTTCCCCTTCTTACCCATTGACTATTTTCTCTTCTTTCTGCCAAAACCAAGGAATAGTTTAAAGACACGAATTTTGTTAATATTGTAATCTCATAATGGAGTAATTAGTCTCATTCCCTGTAATGTAATACGTCTTGTAGAACACACTTACTGGTTTGTCTCTATCTGGGCAGTTTCTTAATTTACAGACCTGTCATACTTTACACTGGTAGCACTGCATAATGGTAATAAGACAATCCCAATTTCCAGATGGTCGACTTTTTGACTTCCCTATCTAGGTGAGAAGGTCAAGGCAACTCATAAGTGTTTGTAATTTCTAATAATTTAAAAAAATTTTGACAACACTCAACAAAGGCAGCTGACAGCGTGCAAAATTGATGCGAGCATTGTCTGTACTGAGCATTATATGTTTGTTCTGTGTTTTGCGTGTAATGTTTTCCTGTTTGTGTGTGTGCCTATGTGTGCCACTGCTATAATACTACTGAATATACGAACTAAAAAAGGTTTACAGAATAACTATTGCGAGCTGTAATATTGGATTAAATAACACTCAATGTGCTTTCAAAAGATTATCCCCATCTCACTGAGCTTTGTCAGATGACGTGACAAATGTGATGCTAAATCTTCCAAATTCAACATTTTCCTTAAAATTGTGAATAATTAGTGGAATAAATAAATCAGGCCTACAAGAAAGAAATTTGATTAATGACATTATCACTAAAATTAGCATTGTTTTTGTAATTGTGAGGGCAGTAGTTTATTTCACAGATGTGAAACAGGTCTGATGGTTGGTATACAGCCCTTTCATACAGTTGACTTTGTTTTCATTTATTTTTTTCTTATTGTTTAAAGTTACAATCTCACTTCAAAGGCAAATGCTCTATCATGTAGGATTGATGGTAAAATACCTTAAAAAATTTAAATCTTGTTCATCCTAAATCTGAGCATAATCTTTTCAGAGAGAGTTTCTCTTTTACACTGGATTCAAACAAGCTTTTTAGAAGCAATTTGCATTGCATTTGACTCCACTGTCCTTTCTTTTGACCATCTCGGGAATGGTCAATCTTCTCTGGTCTACTTTTCCTGTTTTTACCAAATTGCCCAAGTACTTGCCACTGTGATGTATCACCCAGCCCCAACTGAACAAATTTGCATGGCCAGACATTTCCTCCAGCCACATCTTAGTTAGACAGGTGTTTCAATAGGTCTTATATTCTTGGGTCTTCTCTTCCAAAACAGCGATTGATTCGTTCTCTGGCGACTTAAGTTTACCGTCCTAGAACTAATACCTTTATGTCTCTAAGTGAATTATCAATCTTATGTGACCACTTAAGTGATGAATAAACACAATTTATTTTCACGGTAAAACGTTTTTCTAACATGTGCTGGCAACAACGGTAAGATTTTCAAGACACTACAATGGACAGGTGTTTCAAGCTATTTGCATTTTGACAGCTAGGCAACTTCACATTCAAGCCTGCATTTATTTTTAATGCCACAGACAGTAATGTCAATTTATTTTGTTTTGCCAAGGACAAACGTTTTGCAAAACATTTAATTTGCATATTCTTAACGATTATCAAGGCTACCTCTTATCAGAAAAGTTTCTAATCTTCAGTTGTGAAAATATCACTGCAGAAAAATTAGCAAGCAAAGCTGAGTTGTATTTAGTAAAATGACAGGTGTTTTATAGAAAAGTTATTCATACATGGACAGTGTGCCATTGCCCGATCTGTTCAGTAGAATGAAATCATAGCACACTTAAACAAAGTGATGGATTACACAGCTGTCTAAGGGGTGTAGCAGAGTTTAAATGTATTACATGACAGCAAGGATAGTATTCCATAGCTCTATTAAAACTGTTTGTTGATCTAAGTATTAGCCAGTATTAACAGTACCAAAATCTTGGGATATTTGTGGATTCCCCCTTTAGAATAAAACATTTGGGGGGGGGGGGGGAATGGAAGGAGGAGGGATCTGTAAACACTTTTCAAATGGTAACATTCTTCTACTCAACATGGAGCTTGCAAAGCAAGCTGAGTATAATGCTTGCCAAAGTTACATTTGGAGCATATCAGTTTTATTTGAGAGGCCACATTTACACACACATTCCCCAAGTGTCATAATAACGAGTTATGAAACTAGTCATTACATTACAAAACTTCTTGACTTCAGTATTCTAGAGCATTTTACCTTGTTCAGAAAACTACAGTGACTCAGGTCAACAGGAAATATTGTTGAACACCCCCATCTCCCTCCCCCGCCCCCAATGTTGAGGAAGATGAAGAAAATACCAAATTGCCCTCCCTCCCCTCCTAATAATTGCCAGCAAAAACAAATATGGCCACAGTGAACCCAACAATAGCTCCTGTCAACTCTATCACAGGGGCTGTGTTTTTCCAAAACATTTCAAAGAGCTGCTCTGAAAACCTCGTGCCCTGCTTGATGTGAATCACTAAATAGTTGCAAATGACATGAACCATGACAGCTGGAGTCAGTAGGGGACTGGGTACTTTCAGTGGCCATGGAAGAAGTAAGGTAACTTGCAGTGACCGGCTCAGGTTAAGAATTTTTGCAGCAAGCGGCCCCAATAGGCCATAAATCCAGTCCCGCGGGTGATCACCACATTGCCACATGCCCAGCACAGCTATGGTTGGAGTAACTTCTTACAACTTTGATATTACCAGCATACCACATGACTCCATAGATGTGTTGCTTCTCTAAAAAAGTCTGCATGCCACTCCATACGTGTTGTTTGTCAGTAAAAAGTTTACAGGCCACATGACTCTATAGATGTGTTGTTGGTCAGTAAAAAGTTGACATGCCACATGACTCCATAGATGTGTTGTTTGTCAATAATAAAATCAAATGCTTACCTTATATTTGTAGAATGATAAGCTTGTGTTTACTTCTTGCTCAAAAAAAGGGTAAATCTTCTTACAATCATAAAATTAAAAGTACTTTCTTCAAGAATCTGAAAAGGAAAGTTTCAAAAGAATATAATTTAAAGACATTCTCTCTTTTCCTCTTGTACCTAAAAATAAACATTTACAAAGCATGCATCTTCATGAAATGAATGGGCAGACTGCAAAACTGAAAAACATTGGAAACTTTAGGCCACAAGGGCAGAAATTTTACTGCTTTTAATTTTGTTAAAGAAGAATTTTGTGTAAACCTTTAGAGGCTCACAAATTACAACTTCACATCAATTTTACCACGTCATTCCATTACGAGTGAACTGTTGATTGCATCATTTTGTCTGAACTAAAAATCATAACCTTCATCACCAAATAACTATCATATGCTGCCTCAAATATCACTGCTTGCATCCACTTAGCCATGGTCAGTGGCATGCATATGATATTGGTCATTTTCACAACTGGCTGAAGAGGAGACGGACGAGGGGGCGAATCCTGTTGCCTCAAGGTAAATAATGTTCCATTTTTTCTCATGTATTCCCCTGATTTCTCACTACTGAGCATCAGATACTGGGTAGGGGGTCAAACATATATCATCATTTGCCTTATATCATATCATGCCTGCTTTTCTTCTTCTTGTCTCTCTTCCCTTTTTCCTCTTCCTTTCTACTTCTGCTTCCCTCTTCATCTGCTATGTTTGGTTTGTTTTACTTTTTTGTGCTATTAAGGTCTTTTGGGTTAAATGCTGTGTCAGTCTTGTTATTATTAAAGCTGTTCATTATTAGCTTTGATAACAGTTTTCTTGTTTTCTATTGCCCACATTCTTAAAACATCCTTTTCAAATTTGAACTGATTCCAATCAAATGGGCACTGAACAGAAATCTGGTCAAATATTTGACTAGACTTGGTTCATTTTGAACCAAAAATGGTTAGTTTTGAACTGAAACTAGCCAAATATTTGATTCTTTTCTATTCAGTGCCCATTTGACCCATTTTTGGTTCAATTTGAACTAGACATTTTTATATTGCATCAAATGCATTTTCATCTACATCTTTTGTTTCAATTTGTTATCATTGCAAAACATAAGAGAAATAAATCTGAACTGAATTGAATTGAATTAAATAATGGCATGCATACATACATGCAAACAATACAGCAGTACTGAAAGTTTAATGGAACTCCTTTGGTACCCATTTTCAACACAGAGATGACAGATTTGATTTTTTGTTTCTGAGAATTTTTAACAAGTGATGACTTAAATACAATGCTCTAATGTAAGTACTACAGTTTCCCTTTTAATTGTAGCTACATCTGTTTAAGGGAAATATTGTGTTTGAGGTTAGGGAAACTTTTGCTCCCTTTTAAACCATCATTTACATATAAAGAGTGATAAGAAATTCAAAATTAAGTGGCTTGGAAACTTTACTTTCAAGAAGTATGATTCTCAAAAAAAAAAAAAAAATAAAATAAAAATAATAAAAAAAAAGAAATGCATTTCCTTTATTTAGGTCATGAATAATTTGTTCACCCAGATTTTCCAATTTTTAAAAGATTGAAAATTCTTATCTCTTGTAATGCGTAATATCTGGGGGAAGAAAAGCTACTCCCTGAGTTTATTTGGGAGCCTGAATATTTTAATGATAATAAAAGCTTTTTTCTGTATGTCCCATGAATCACATCTCCCTTCAGAGAGTCGTTTTATCATTACATCAGCTGCTCCTATTCCCCAAATGTATCACATGGGACTTATATCCTTTTTAGTGGCCAGCATAGTTTTTTCTGTAGGTGTTCACGTCCACCCCCACACCCTCCTGTGGTATTATCTCTCCTGCCCTCTGCATCCCAAAGAAATTCCTCATAAGGGAATTTTGTACAATATTTTTGTTAGAAACTCCTTTCATGTGTAGCTTGTGGTTGCAATCAGTGTCGGCAGTCAGTAGTGGCAATCAACTGGTGACAATCATTGGCAGTTTTTGAAAGGTGACAAGAGGATGGAAACTATTACTTGCCAGGACTGTTTTGCTGTTATAAATCTTACACTGTGTTAGCATATGGATAACTTAGGTAGGTGCAATCTGTTCACCTTGCTCCCGTCCCGTTCCTTGCCTTAAGCAAGTGAAATCTTGTTGAAATTTTGCTACATTTTTGCCAAAGTTTTGTTTCTCTATTCAAAAACTATGAGTGATATTCAAACTACCTTACTGAATATTTGATTGCAAAATTTTTTGCTGTGGCAATATAGTTTCAACTCTACCCTATTTGCACAAGTGTTTGTAAATGTAAGAAATTTATGTCCCATTTTGCCAACCATCACCCTGTATCAATGACCAGTGTGACATTTTTGTAGACATTGTCATTTGTGAGTGCACTTCTCATATCTGTCTTGCATTGTAAAACAAAGGCATACAAGTTTTTCCTCAGCTATACCAGGCACGTTTTTAATGGTAGGAGAAACATACGTCCTCCAATCTGGGACGGGAGATACTTCATGTAAGACTACCTCAAACTCAGGTGAATAGACAACTTAAGGGAAATGAATAGGCTGAATAGCCTGAAGTGAATAGGATTAGTAGGTCTCTATTCACTTCAGTTTGAGGTTGGCTTACATGAAGTATATACCTCTGGGACCTTTTCCTGGGAAATTGACAGATTACAAAAAAAAAAAAAAAATAATCCATCATTCCTCATACCCTGGTGCATAAATTCAGAACAGGGTAACTGCATGCGCCCTTTAACTTTTAAATATCCTATCACTATTTGTGTCGATAAATTCAAAGTTTTTTCCTTCTCTGTGACAAAATACTTGATTCACTCTGGTGACTCCTCATGAACCATTCCCATCATGCACAGTTAACAGTGAAAGCTGCTTATAAAGCCAACTATTTCAATGGCTAGTAACAAGCTATCTACTGCATGTGTTTTATCAGATCTCTGTCAAAAAAAAAAGAAAATCTTGAAAATCTTAACGGTGGTAAAATTCTCTGTAACTGCTTCAATCTACTCTGAGATGTTTTTGTTTTATCACACTACCAATTTAAATCTAGTGTGGGCTATTTCTGTGATACATATTTTCTACAAGTCAATCTTCTCTGATACTTAAAGAAGATATTCCCCTGAGTTATAATTTATAACTGCCTAAATTCATTCCAAAGGTTTCTGGCATCTTTTTAGTTAACTCACCTTAATTCTGCCTTCAAGATAACTGTATTTCTGACATATTCTTGAAACGACAGCCATAAAACTTTGGTCAAATCTAGCACATGAGCAATAAAAATGTAGGACTTTCCATGACACCTTGAAACCTGAAAAGATAACACAAATCATAGCGCATTGGAAGTTCTAATGCGCCAACAGCAAACAGAGAGAAAAAGTGTAAATCTGCATTAAGCAAAGTAAAATTATAACATTTACGTGCTCATGTTGAGTTTGGAGTTTTAAATGACACTTCTAGAGCAATCTAAGAGCATACTGTGAAAAAAGAGTGCTTAAGAGGTCTCCTGACACGAATAAGAAGCGTTCTTGTTAGGTAAAAATTTCCACTTGTTCCTCACACCTATTATAAGACTTTGGCAGTTATATCTCAACCTGATTTACTTTCAGGACTAACTAAAATGTAATGTTATTTTAAGGCCAGTTTGAATGAATGAAGCCCCTCCCTAAAATACTTCTGTATGTACGGCTCCTTTAAGTCATGTATACCTGGCAAAAATTTGTTAAAGTACTTTTAAAATCGGGCTAGTTAACTCCTTGTTAAATAACTATTATAAGCAGTATTTCTATGTTCCAAACTATTATGAACGATGCTTTTAATTGAAATAAAGAGGATATTTAGAAGATTAAACTGCTTTTTAAAATAATGTTAGGGCATCTGCTTTAATACACAAAAAAAAAAAAAACTTAAGAAAACTTTGTCAACAAACTCCTGGTTATTCAGCCATTAAAATGTGATGCCTCTTCCTGTCAATGGACAACGTGGCAGGTTTACCAATAAAGTCCCAACTCCTTACAAGATGCTTTTGTTACTGTGTTAGGAAACTTTTGATGCAATTTCAAAGTCTTGTCTTTCCTTGCTAAACTCCTTCTCACAGTACTGCAGACTGTATTTCTAAAACAATCCCAAAGCTGTACTACACATTTATGTGTACTTATCTTGATTGCCAGATGCTAGGAAATACGATCTAACAGTGTTTAATTTCAAAATTTTCTCCAGCCCCTTTTCCATTAAGGTTTTTCACATTTTACATTTGTAGGTTTGAGCTTTGCCCTCACAAAATTAGCCCCCCCCCCCCCTTCGTAAAATCCTGGATCTACCTCTGATATTTATTGCAAAGAGCATGTCTTTAAATTTAATGTTCATGATATAATATGCCATCATCAAAATGAACAATTTTCAAATGTTTCCTTGGTCAAGCTTTGTCTCAAAATGTTTTTGCACTGTGCAGGTCTCAACAAAACCTCTTGCCAACTTCCAAATAGTGAGTAATATTTTGCTCATGGTAATCTTCACTTACACCAGCAGTGGGTGGACGTCAAGCAGGTTTGGAAGTTTTTGTCATGGCCTGACAATATGTAGACCTCATCATGCATGATATAAACTAAAAGGTTATAAAAAGGAACTGTAATGTATTCAAATGCTTCATAATTTGTCACCCTTGTAAATACATAATCTTTCATGCTACCTTTACAATTTTTAGACCAAACTGCTTTGCTTCAAACTGATAAAGTATGACAAATGACATTGATCATGTTGCTTTTTTGGGAGAAGAACTTTCTTATCTTTCAGATCATTAATGACTTGCATCTAAACTTTGGTGATGGCAAGATCACAAATTTCTTTGAAATACTCATATTCTGTTATTCCTGGCTGTGTCTTATAAAATTTTCACAGAATTCTACTTTAATAGCAGTATTTTTTCTGTAATAACATCTCCTTGTTTTCACTTTCATTACATTTAATATTCTTATTTCAAAAGTGGTATTATTCTTGCATTCAAGTGTCAAATTTTCATCTCTATTTCTGTCCATATGTATAATATTATTTTAACTCTCTGGAATGTTTAATTCAAAACTCACAGTATCCTAAATACTACTGCTGTATAAATGTAAACTTAAATTCCATGCAATTAATTGATATTAATTCCCTTGACTACAAAACAGGTAGAGGTCTAACTTCAAAGATGTGTGTGTGGGAGGGATGGGGGGGGGGGGGGCAGGAGGAGGAGTTGATTAGAAGGGAGGATGGATTACAATTTGTTGCTCTGTAAAAAAAAAGTCGTAAAAAATCACCCATGTTTAGGCATAATGTGTCTCTACAGTCTCTTACTCATCATGTTTAGCTTCCTAGCTATCAATAAAAAAGTAGTAACATTGTGATTCACATTCAAGGAAAAAACAAATAAAAATGTGGCAGGAAAAGACAGATTTTTGGGCAAGCCAACTTAACTCTAAGACATCACAACTGCATAATGCCATGACTCCACTGAAGAAGTTATATGCAAGCCCGTAGCTGGGGGGGGGGGTGTTTTCCCCTGGAAAAATTAAATTAAATGCCTTAATGCACTTTAGTATATCTTGCCCCTCTTGAAAACTTTTTTGTCCCCCTATAGTACCTTGTCTGGCCATGGGTCTTGTGATATGTACCCTATTGTTTAATGACAGAGCAGTCCAATGAAGGGTTGCAAAAAATATAACAATCCATCATCCAGGACATCACAACTATTGATGGTGAAGTGACCTCAGCCTCATTTACTGTGTGAGAATGTTTATGGCATGATGGAATGTATGCCAATACCAGAACCCTTAACAACACAAAAACTTACGGAATATGTTACCATTTAAAGCTTTCGTGCCATCATACATGAAGAAAACTGGTATTATCAGATATCTAGAAACCAAAGTTTGATCATTTTTTTTTTTTTTTTTTACAGACTTTACGTATGTAAAGAATTGCAGAACAAATGGTATGCTTACAGTACTCTCTCAAGAAGGATTTCAATGCAATTTAACAATTGATGGAGTCTGATGAGTTCAAGGTCCCTCTCATGTTAAGATCATATGGCCATATGTATAGTTGGCTCATTCTAATATTTTTTCCATTCTTTTGTCAAAGCTTTTAATTTTGTGGATTATGTTTTTATTTTTTTCCTCCTAATTTATACAATTCTTTTGATTATTCAATTTATTTATGAGATTTTATTTCTTCTTCTTAAAGAAATAATCATACGTTCTCAAAGTCTGCTATAACCAGTGTCAAAATTATAACCATTTTACTGTGAAAGTTTATTACATGACTGATTTGCAAAGGTTATTGGCAATCCATTCCAAAGGCTTCTCATACTGAAATTTAACCCAGATATCATCACAGATAAACAGAAAACCTTTCTTTGACTTATGGTTTTAATGGTAGTGACATGACCTGTTACAAATTCTACCATTTCTAATATCAAGTCTTTAAGCTATGTGGATTTTAAAGCATTGGTCATGCACAATCTTTCAATAATTTTGAAGCCTGAATATAACTTAATTCCTCAGAGGCAATTACCATTGGAATAAAAGTTGTCTTAAACACATACAGGTCTTTACAAAAACTCAAATCAATCTCAGACTATATAGAAAACACTCCTATTATTTCAGGAGTGAATCATGTTCATGATGTAAATTAAATCAACAAATTTAAGGAAGCCACAATCATAACCCACAACCATTTCAGAAAAAGTCTCAATTAATCAGCTGTTTACAACACTCCAACTTGGCATTTATTCAAATCCCTTCATACTTTATGCAATTTACCTCTCAACCATTTTGCCTTACAGCTTTGCTGGAATATCATCTGCCAAAATCTAAACCTTTCCTTTATTTAAAAAAAAAAGTCACTGCAAAACTAAGGATTCAGTTTCAACCTTAAAATATGCCTCCTAGTTTTAAGTGTGTCTGCCACATGACCTTGTCACTGACTTTTTTTGGATAGGACACATTGTAACATAACTCTCAAAGAGGACCACTACCATCTGGTTTTGGAAACAATGTGGCAAATTTCTCAACAAATCCATAAACCCTACATCCTCTTGTCCTCTCTTCATTTTCCTTTATTCCTCTAAAGTAAAAATTCTCTCTCTTGACTTGACACATGCAACTGTTAGTTTTGGAACCCCCAAGAGTTGATTTCACAAGAGGATGCTGCAACTGAGACGACTGGGAAACAGTCAGACAGATCTGACATCATGTACAATGTGAGAGTGACAAATAGATGGCAGCAGAGACAAACTAAATCAATCTACACCTGTAGTAGATAATTAAAACGGAAAGCAACTAGATTTATAACAATATAAAAATACTCTGAACAGTAATGGAATGACATGAGATAAATATGCAAATGTACACAAACTTTGTTGTTACCAGCTTGTCCTTGCATACAGACTGGTTATTTTGGATAATGTTTAGGTGATATTGGCATATTCTAACTTTCCTTATTATCATCAAATTTCAATATGTGTTGTAAAGAACTGTTTTGCTTTAATATTTTAAGCATTTATTTCAGTTTTTGTTTATGTGTATTTATGGATATGTTTTTCTTGAAATGATTTCAACAACTTATTGAAGATACCACACTGCATTCCTCCCGCTTCCAGCCCTGATAAAGACCATTACAAGATATGACCGAAGTTTTCACCAAGTGGTAAACTATGCACCAACTTTAAAGCATGGCAAAAAAAGGTTAAGGCCACAGGGACCCTCTAGAATGACAAAACTTTGCCACAGGGTTATCAGAGTCAGTCAATAAGGAATACAGAAATAAAAGGTACAAGTCGGGACATAGAGATCCCTTTTAACACACACATAAAAGGAAAAAAAATTAGATTGAATTTCATCTTCCTTAATACATTCCTATGTACAGCTCATTCATCTCATTATACTGAATAACGAACTGATGGACTGACAGACTGACTGACTGGGTTATCATAAAAAGTTTGAGCCTCTTTCCTCGAACACCAAACAAACTCTTTTGTCTTTTTGTTTTCCACAACAGTTGCTGCAATCTTACTCAAGCATTAACTATCTCTTAAAATCTCTCATTTTCCATAGCAGTATCTTTCCAGTTGTTTCAATTCATAAATACTGCATTTTACAGGTAAACAAAGGAGTAACTTTGAATAAATTTTAAAATCCACTAATTAAAATAATTGTCTCATAATAAACAATGGCTATACATGAATAAGGATAGGGTAAATATGCTAATCGAATTGAGGTGACTCATCATTTGCCATTTCACTCATCTCTCATGAAGTAGGACCATCACGCATCTCTAGGTATTTTGCCAGTATTTCAAGGATGAAATTTCCATTCAAACATTTCAAGAAATAGCGACACTGATGCAATAAAGACACATCTAATGGTGCCTTCAGCATTGTGTTGACACTATACACTCATTTATAAACTGATAAAATATTTAAGTGCTCTCCAAAGGAATATTAAAAACACCAAGACAAATAATACTAACATGGAAGACCAATGGTCTTATTTACAAGTTTAAATATCGCAAAGCCTTGAACATCAGAGGATTAAGTCTGAATACCCCCCTCCAAAAAAAAAAAAGTTTAACAATTATCAAGGTAAGTGTTTATTAACTTGTTACAATACTACAATTGCCACTCCACAATGCCATTTTTAACCATATTATTCCTATGTTCATCTTAAAAGTTGGCATTTCAACAGTTTGACGTTAAAGATTGCTTCATGTGATAACTAACGTTATAGTAATGCTTTAATTTACATAATGGCATTTGAAGAAAGAATGAAAATGAAGTCTATTGTTCACACATTTTACCAAAATATATTTAATGCAAAGAATTTTCAAAATGAGTTTGGCATTTAGAAGTGGAATAATTAACATGTTTTTTTTTATCATTTTTGAGAGACCTTATCCATTAGATTATCAATTTACTGTGGAACTTTTTGGATGAAAGGCAAAAAGTGGCAATGAATTACACAATAAAATGTCCTTGTATTGAGAAATTATTTAGTCATAATCTAAAATGAATCATGGAAGCAGATTCAATAATTACTCAGTTGAACATAGCTTATGGTAGGCTACACGACAGAGCAGAGGTAGTGTGGTGATATATTTCTGGCTTCACAAACCAGAAGGCAAGTGCCAAAGGGAGACATTGCATGTCCAGCCATGCAGGCTAAACTTCTGATAGCATGCCCATTAGGCTTGGGAGACTCCAATATTTTTGGAGTAAGGTACCTGTGGTCCTATCAGTCATGACTCCGAATGGAGTGGTGACTCTGACAATCATGCCATAAATGACTCAGGAAATATGCCACAGCAGCTATAAACTGTCTATTACAAACCTACCAAAAGGTATTTCTACACCAGTATTGGTTTACAAGCTTTTAAATGGCCAAGGTGCCAAACTTAAAATGTCAGAGGATTGTAGTGGCTAAACTGGAGAGGAAACTTGTGACTGAATAATGAAAAAAGATTAATAGAGACATTTTTGTTAGAACACACATGAAAGTACTAACACAAGGTAGTACTTCCATGGAATACATCATTAACTGCAAAACAGTACAAATTCAATCTCCTTAAAATGCAAAACTCACATATTTTTGCATATTCTGACAGTACTGAAAATGTCCCAGGAGTCGTGATTCCAACAAAAATATTAAAAGCTGCTATTGGACTCCCAGCAAAGAGTTGCAACTCTGAAGTGGAGTTAGGTAACACACTCAGGCCAGGGAGTTGCTATTTGTCAAATAGCAACTCCCTGCTCAGGCATAATGTGAGGCATTAGATGGCATCTGGACTGATTGTTTGAAGAGGTTTGATTAATGTAAGGTCACTGCCAAGCGGGTCAATCTACTTAATCACCACATGGATAATTTGGTCCTGATCAATGTCATGTGAAAAATAACTGCCAGAAGCCAACTGAACACCCTATGGATCATTATTCTTTGTATCATCACCAGGGGACAGTGGTATCAGTTAAGCACTGCTTAATACTTACCTACTTGCCAATACTCCCCTCTCCCCCACCCAGGAGAAAATTCTCATTCTTCAATGACATTGACTGGGGAAATTGAGTCATTTTCTCATTCAGTCTCATTTAATTCTCATTCAGTCTGAGACTGAATGAGAAAATGTCTCAACTTCCCCCATCAATCTCATTGCAGAACGAGAATTTTCTCCTGAGCATGCACTTAACAACATTTGTATCCTACACGTGTCACACAAAGCTGTTGCACATTCCTAAACATACAACGAAGCCATATCTAGGCACATTTGATAATCAAATTTTCATTAGTCTCCGGGTCATCGTGTTACATCAGGAAGCTTATCAGACAATTTCTTATTTTAAAGCTCCCAAAAGGAGAGTGAGTATTCATTAAATTTTAAAGATATCAAAAAGCAGCTTCCTGTATGATGAATTAAAATAGTTCAGCTCACACTCAGTTTTTATGAATCAGTATCTGTTTCGATAGGGTGAAAAAAAATGGAGAGCTCTGAAAATTGGGCAAACAGTACTAAAGATTTCTGACAAGGCTGTGCACAGGATATGGCTGGATGGGAGGACCCAGGCCCATACAGGGGAATCAGCAGATTATGTTGTATCATGAATACCAAACACTGAACATTTTGTAAATGCAAGGGAGCTAGATGTGATAGTTTCTCCTGGAACTGACCAGGACAGATATGAAAAAGCTGCTTCCTGTATGAAGTAAAATAGCTTAGTTCACACTCAGTTTTTTAAGAATCAGCATCTGCTTTGATAGGGTGAAAAAAAATGAAGAGCTCTGAACACTGAGCAAAAGTACCAAAGATTTAAGGCTGTGCACAGGGTATGGCTGGCTGGGAGGGCCAAGGCCCATATAGGGGAATCAATAGATAATACTGTATCATAAATACCAAACACTGAACATTTTCTAAATGCAAGGGAGCTGGATGTGATAGTTTCTCCGGCAGCTGATCAGGCTGTGGACAGCTTTGATGGCAGGATTGCAAACATAGTCACTACATCAATATAAGTAAAAACTGAGATATCAAAGGCTGAATGAAGATTGGTAGAATTAAGCTATTTCTCACTTTTTCATTCAAAAACAAGGGATTTTTGGGTTGATGTTCCAAAGTATATTTTGCTGACTTCACTGCAGAGACTTAGTGAAGTATTATACTATTCATACTTTCCCTCAGAAGAAGACAGTTCAATTTTCTTGTAAACTGATGCAGCCTTACAGAGTACACATATTCTATCAGCTTGGAGAGTAGAAACATTCTTTTAGTCATAAACTGTGACACAATGCCAGACTGGTGTACTTGAGATGATCTCTGCGACCAAGACACGTCATCAAGCACTAAAATGAAGGTTTCTATTAAGGTGACTCCCCTTGTGATGGAGTAACACTTCATAAGTCACGACTCGTGACTTCTACTAAGATGAGCCGATATTTATTGGCCATCAATCCTTATTACAGCTCAAGAAGAAAGATAAGTATAAATCGAGATATAGATACAATGGTTGATTTATGGCATGCTCTTAACTGACAGGTCATTATTATCGTTTACAAGTATGACATGATTCCTATAAGCTTCAAATCTACCAAAGTTCTACTTAACGTCAAGTTATTGCTTTGAAAGTCTTGTAAAATGAGCCGCAAGCTAGGAAGAATTAAAAATATTGAATAGCATTTGGAGATGTTTCTCCAAAAATTCAAGTTTCTGTTTGTTTTTTTTTTTCTTTTTGTTCTTCTGTCAACCTACGTTCATGTATGAGGCAAACCAGACATTGTGTTTTCAACACCTGGGCTTACCCGTCCATTAATGCAAATGGCATTGAATTAATGTCCACAGAGCCTACTTGCTATTTCCTGACAAAAATGGTTCTTACCTAGGGTAACACATGTAAGCACACAGATACACACCCACACTAACAGGTATGTGGGTGTACACTAGGATTCAGGCCAACCGCAATTGCAGCCAAAAATAAAGACTCTGAAAAGACAGAAGGTAGTACTGTTGATTTGATTTGCACTGATCTGATTTGCATTTCAATGACTTGAGATATAACATTGACAGTGATGAAGATATGAAGTGTACAATGATATAGAGTATTACGATAAACCCAGCATTCCAGCAACTTTTATGTATGTATGTAGATGTAAATTGACAACCTAAAAAGGACAAGGACATGATACCCTACTACAGAATAATGAAACTTAATAAATCAGCCAAATGATACTTATAAAATAAGATATCAGCAACCAGCTATGCATTTTTCTCTTACTTCTGGCTCTTTAAACAAAAATAAAGAAGCTGCACAATCAGAACAAACAACAAGAAAATGAAGATAGCTGATGTAAAAACAGCTGCTTCAAGACAGAAACTGGAAAACTGTTTTTTTTTTTTTTGTCTATCTGCAATTTCCTTTGGCAAATTGAAGATATCTAAGGAAACAAGAACCATACCCATCCTCCTACATTGCAGGGATTTTTTTAGGAATACTAATTCACTCGCTACTGTTTCGCTTTCTCCCACGAGTGACTGGTATGCTAAGTGAGTTCATCGCCTTTTTGATGAAGTGCAGGTGGGTAATATAAAGTCAATCACGATCATCTTTACCTCCTGTCTCACGTTACCCTGCCTGACAGCAACGTCAATCTGTCCATTCGTTTAATGCACTGCCCAGTATGAAGTTAACATCATCAAATTTCATCAAAGGTGTCGCAGAGCAAACAGCGAGCTTAAGTAGCTCATCATTTCCATGTTAATGGCCTCCCGCTCCACAAATAAAAAGCAAGGCTTTAGTTTCACCCTGAACAAACACAGATCAATAAACCTGACATGACACTGAAAGTGAGACCACAGAAAGAATATACAACGCTCTTAAGGATCCATTATCCCTCCTCTCAGAGTACATCAAGGAGCAAACAATTCCTTCACTAGCCAAATTTGATCCACCCTTCCCCTCCAAGAGCCTCTGGAGGGGGTCAATTAAGACGCGAGATTAAACCAAAATTAGTCGCGAAGTGACTTTTTTTTTTAATGAATCTGGGAAGTATTGCTCAGACAGCTGTAACAACAGTAAGTAATACTTGAAGTGAAAGGGAAACAGTTGGTAGCAATTTATGTAAATCAATGACATCATTACAAGCTAAGAGGAAGACCACAAAAAAAGTAGTTCCAGCCTTTTTCCTTTTTTTTTTTAAATGTCAGTAACTGCTGTTTAAATGTAGGGACAATCGGTTTGATCACAACTGAGTCTGGGTTTGTTTAACAGCTGTGTTCTCAATCAAAATGATGTTTAACATAAAATCTAATTCTACAGCTCAGTTACTGTTAGGGCTAGGCCAGTTGAAATAGAGTAATAAACATATTCCTCAAAAAATATTTCTCCTACAATAAGATCTCTACCTACACCGTTAGACCTCTGTGCTACAACATCTCTTTGTTCCGACACAAGTAACCCTAATGCTCTCAACCTAACCTAACACTGACCCTCACACAGACTTGCTGGAACATAGAGGTATTTGAACATAGAGACATCAAAATATAGCTGTCCCCTATCTATACACCATAGGTGTATAATTAATAATCCATGAGGATAGCTGAAGAAAATTCAATACAAATGCCTACTATTTTATTCTCTTCAAAAACTTTTCTGACTCCAAAAATTGTGAAATTCTGCCATTTTCCAAATTTTTTATTCTCTCTAGTTCCCAAGTCTCAGTTATATCATTCAGCATGGGTGTCAACAGGTGGGGAATGGGGAAAATGTCCCTCCACTTTTGAATGTGTAGAAGATATAGCATTTTTTCCTCCCCCACCCCACCCACTTTTCCCCAAAACCTGATCAGAAAAGCAGACACAAGTCTGATTCCACAGCTTGCAAACTGGCTAATTCAATCAAATCAAGCTCAAAAATTGTGGAAACAGCCATTTAATGGATGAAAATGGTGGAAAAATGCCTCAAATTACACCTCTGCACTTCTGAAATCCAAGTGTTTACCAGGGCCCCTGAACTCTCATTTCTAGGGCTCCGCGATTTGCACTTGAATTATTTTCGTAATGGTTATGCATTCCCCCCCACCCCCCCCCCCACCCCCAACACTTCTGAGAAGCTGTTGAAACTCTTGTCATTTAGTACAGAAAATACTAAAAGCATCTCATTCTGTACCTAAATGTTAATACAAGGGAGTCCAAGTGATAGCAGTGTTCTTGTAGTGTATGTATTTCTCAGGTGCTACTAATGCAATGTGTTGAATGTTTAAAATCAATCACAGATAATGGATACTATCTGGTCAATTACTCAACAACAAAATATGGCCTCTTTTTTTTCTTTTTGTCTTTTATGCAATTAGAGCATCTTTAAATGCTATAAGGATGCTCTTCCCTATTTTGATTGTATCAATCAAAATAATTGAGGTACTAACTACAAGGAACTACACATGATAGTCACTGTCCAAGTTGCTGTGGCTTTGTTACATTGTATCAGACTTGCTACAAGTCATCATTTCTGCAAATGGTGGCCCCCTGTAGCAGCAAACAAACAGCTATACCTTGAGCTAACATGTATCCCCCTCCCAATAAGTTAGGCTACCTCAGGTGAAATAAGTAATGGAGCACAGTTTGCCCTCAAAATCCCCTCTTTTTCTTATGCTAACTGACCCCACCCCTTCAACTGATTGTTGCCCTCCTAAAAACTGAATTCTGGCTTGATGCTCCATCTTGAGAACAGAACAGGAAATAACAAGAAGATGATGCTGTTTATTGTACACTGTTTACAATTAATCACCTTATCATATTCATCTACTTTGAAGTCAAGGGTTTACTTCTATTTTAAGAGCTCTTTGAACTACTTTCAGTGACTTTCACATGGAGTTATTTCCTTTAAAATTACTCTCAACTTTCATAGATGTTATCAAAGATTATAAATCAGAGAAGTGAAAAAGTGGTTCATTTCCTGAAACTGCATCATCCAGGGTGGCCAGCCTGGAAGAGGGCTCTAAGGGGGGTTCTTCCTCCCCTTTGAGAAAATTTGGTATCATAAGGGAGCCAAAGTGCAAAATGGTGTTACCAATTTCTGGTTTGCAAGTTGTCATGCAGTTGAAATTCCATTATTTTGTAAAGAACATTACTAAAAATCAAAAGATTCCCCATGCTTGGCAATTCCACCACCTCAATCACTGCAAAATACTTATCCTAATAATGACCATAACATCATCCTTGAGCACATGTAATGTACATCCTTGGCCAATGCTAAAGACCAAGTTGTAATAGGCTACTGCATTGACTCTAGAACTACTGGCTAGGCCCTGCCTAGGCTCAGTAGTAGAATTAGAAGCCTTAACACTGCTTTTACACATGGTGCTACATCCTAATAATGTAGGCCTTACAAAATGGGTCACTTCTGAATCCAGTGAATATTCCACAAAATGTTGTTACACAGTCGTGTTGGGGATGAGATATCACTTTTTCACTGAAACTGAATGATTTGATGAAAGTTTATCACAAAATATCCAAGTGCAGGCGGTATTGCAGCGTTATTGTTTGATCGGTGTTGCCTGCATACACTACAGTGTTATATTGCAACATTCATTAGTTAGTTTGATACAACATCTGCGTAAACACTCTGCTGTGCTGATATCGAAAAGTTTTGCATGCATACTGTATGCTCCATACTGTGTGTGGCATGCAATACATGAATGCAGTGAATGTCTCGCTTTCAACAGTTACAGATTCTTAGTTGTTTTAACATGAGCACTAAACTACCAAGACAAGTTTAATACTATATGGATCCAAAATTTTTGACTAGCAATATTGATTCCCAGGGAATTTTGCTCCAGACTTCCAATTTCTGCGGGATACCTAGGAATTTCCAGAACACTTATACTGTGGTCTCACTTACCTCGTGCTTGAGGTAACACGTGTTACCCTGAGCACGAGTAACGTGAGAACACCGGTTTACTCGGTGTTGGTTTTTAAATTTGGATCCACCTCCGAACGGAGGGTTCTGCGGTTTTAAACACCGTGTTTGTGTAATCAACCATAAACCACAGGTACAGAGCTGATCGGGTGACCTCCACTTTCTCATCAGCGATGTACACACTAAACAGACTGGTATTGCAGTAAATAAACTACTGCTAGTTGCTCCATGGCGAAACTCGCTTGAGATTCATTACTATTTGCCTTGGAAAAGGCAAATTATTCTAGATGGGTTTTTCATAACTTTCTACCTACTTCTAAATGCAGGTCCATAGCCGGACATGGTACCGTACTGAAAAGACGAGATAATTTCCGGCCAGGGCGTAATATGTTTTAGAGGCCGAGAACTTGTTCTAAAATGCATTATAAGGCAATGGTAATGTTTAATTTTCTAGGGGGAGAAAATTTTCAGAGGGGCGATCGGCCCGTGTCTCTCGATCCCCCCTGCTAAGGGCTTGTCTAAAAGATATATTTGTCGAAAGAAAATAAGTGTTCGAGTTCGACTTGCACTTTGCACGGTATAGGCTAAGGCATATTTGTGGCATTTTACGGGAATTTTTCTTTTATGGTTATTTCCAAATTGCTAGTAGAAAAGGTATATTTAAAATTATAGGCTTCGCCGAAAATCCTTACAACTTGGAAGTAAGTATCATATAGTGGTTGATGTCCTTCGAGTTTTGCCTTTCGTTTGATGCCGCCAATTTGAAGAAGTAAACTGAGCCGCAAAACAACTGGAAAGACAGCTACTTTGGACTCGAACTATGCTACCGTCGAATAAGGAAAGCTTACGGTATGTAGCACTGATGTTTCTCGCAAGCAAGAGCAATGCAAGACCAAGATCAATTTGGATGGAGCTGGGTACATCGACAGTGTCTGAAACGATGAGGGCAAATTTCAGATATTGCACTAAGGCTAGGCCGTTTAAGCAGAATTCTTGCAGCATAGGCTAGTGCCTTGAGTTGAAATAAGTAAGTGTAGCCTTTAATATTTTACCAGTCAATGGTGTTTTCATTTCCCGCTGTAGCCTGTAAATAAAGATTTACCTTCGCTAACAATTTGGAGATAACCAAGAGAAAAATTCTAGCGACACATTTTGATTTCCGTCACAACCCAATCATCTCAACCTGGGGTACATGAGAACACACGCTAAAAATCACAGTGTTAACCTGCGGTTTTGCCTCATAATGGAACATTTTGGCCCCAAACGATCATTGCTTTTTCACTGCCTGATGCATCACGACAGCCTTTTTTGTGGTTTTTACGCTTGACCGCACACACCACGGCAGCTTCGTTAATCTCCTCTGCAATAAAATCGGAAAAGTCCATTTGGAGTAGTGTAAGAATTCCTTCTTCTTGCTCAATGTATGATGTAAGAGGGTCGAAAATATTCGTTTTTAAGCTTTCTGTACCACATTATTTATCCTTTTTCAAACAAGTTCCTAGAATTAGACACCTTAATAAATTGCACAGGTTCTTAAAGCAAGATAGTTTGCACAAATCTATTTAACCCCCTAACTTTCTGTAATGGTATGTGCCAAATACCCACGCTTTTACTGATATTCACTGCAGTTTGAGGCGTCCTAAATATCTCCTGATTTTCCACTGTCCATCCAATTTTTCGAAACATGAAATTTACGATTCGATTAAGCACGGATTCCTCGATCTGGTGATGTATGTTTTTCGGAAAATGATAGAGGCTAAAATAGGATAAAGGCAATGAAATTGTACAGCATTTCTCTAGGTCTGTGCAAGCGAAATGATGTTTGTTTGAATGTCTGTCCTTGACGTCACAGGACCATTGACCAATTCGGACAAAGGACAAAGCAACCGCTCGATCTTCAAATCAAGATTTTTTTTTACTTTTGAAAAAGGCGTAATGTTCCCATTGGTCCAAACAGATGAAACTTGAGCACCATGGGGATGAATATTCATACTTTAAGCACCCGTTTGAACTAGATTTTTAGGACCAAGCTAACAAAAGTTAGGTGAATTTAAGTGGAGGAAAACCCTTCAAAAACGTACTCTTTGGGAGATTCTCCATTGAAAAATGTCGAAATTTGTATTTTTTATTTAAAATTGGCGTAAACTTCCCGCCATAGTATCAAGTTAAATGTTACATGAATAGAAAGGAGACATCTTGAGCTTTCAAAACCCGTTTGAACTAGGTTGGTACGTTCTAATTTGATCATTTGAGAGGCGAATATGTAGCAATAACAACACATGCGCCACACAGTTAAGGAGAGCTTTCTGCTGCAATGATCACGATGTTCCGTTATGGGTATAAACACGGGGTACCACCAGGCAACACGGGGTACGTGAGACCATGCCTTAACATCTCTGAAAAATGAGTAATGTTAACAGTCTTAATCATCAGACATAAAGTACCATATCAGACTGACTAAAAACACACACTTAGAAAGGCAGTCAGTATAACAAAACTTATTTTTATATAAATTAGAAACTTAATACTGTATAAACATTCGGGTGAAACTGCAATGGATTCCCACTTACATTGTTCAAAATACTCAGAGTTGATGTTATTGTGCTTCTTTTGGAAAGGAAATTTGAAACAAGCTTGATGTCTTTGCTGCAAATTGTTCATCGAGTTTTCTTTTTTTTTTTATTTTTCACCTTATTGCTTTGAGCATGGATTAAATTGCTGTGGCCTGTTTACTAGTTTAGTAAAGGAAAAGTGACATTCACAGTTTTCCAATATCTCTACCACATAGTACAAATCATATGCATCAGATGGAGCAGTCAATAAAACTGATGGAAATATTAAGGTAAAACAAATTATTAGTTATCATACCAGCTTGCTTCAAGTTCACTTCTGGTGCCAAATGTGATTTCTTCAGCAGCTAATATTTGAGAACTGTATGTATCAAATTAATGCAAAATTCCACCAGAATGATAGGACAAATTAATGTTTCTTTTCAAATTTAAAAAAAAAAGAAAGACACAGACTTTGCTTTGGACTATTCTTTTAAGCCAATGCACTTGGCACAATACACAATACATATACATGAATATTGCTATCAATTCTTTTCTTCCAAGTCATGCTGATGAAATAACCAAAAACAACCTATACTTCTTCTACTGCAAACATAATCTTGAACACCCGAATAACAACTAAAGATTCCAAAGAATTAAACTGCAAATGCCACTGCTGACGCTGAGAATTCAGATTTGTCATTAAATCTCTTGTTTTTTACCATGAATATTTTATCATGAATTTCTTTTGCAGCTAAGAAAAATATTCCTGGCTATGAGGCATTAGTGCATTTTTCATGACAGTATTTGCACATGCTATATTTTGGACTTACACCAACATCGTCAAATTCTTATAGTTGAAAAGTAAATCCATTTGAAGGCCACGTACAGGAAGTATTAGAGTGCTTTGACAGGAAAATTAGCACAAAATGTGACCCCTTTTTATGAAACTAAAGATATGTAGATATGTAGATAAAGGAAAAGGGGGACTACTTGTGGCGTGATTTATATACTTAAAGGAAAACAGTGTGTTTAAATTGCATCAACATAGCACAGTTTTAAAATATCTTGTACCTTTGTTTAAACCATTCAGTCTCATCAATAAACTCTGACAATAGCCTTTGTTCCCTATAATTTATTATGCATAACAGCTGAGTGTTGCATCATTTGAAAATTTGACAGTTGGGGTACACAAATCATAGTAATGAGCTACAAGGCAGTGTGGTTTTTTTTCTTGTTTTGGGCAGAGTTGTAACAAGTCGAGTCACTGACTCGGACTCGAGTCGACTCGAGTTGCATATTTGACTTGACTTGACTTGACTTGGTCATCAGCCAAAATGACTTGACTTGACTCGAGTCACCACCTAAAATGACTTGACTTGACTCGGACTCAAGCATAGCATGACTTGAGTCCAATTGAAGACTCGAGTCAGGACAAATGACTCGAGTCTCCTGCTGCGACTTGAGTCCTTTTACGTGACTCTGATGTTTGTGAATGTACCCCATTGTGGACTGTACATGTGCATATCGCGAGGTAGACACAGCTGCAACACACAGTGCCCGTGTGTGGACAATACCAGCACTGCATGCCTATACTATAGTTGTCACTTGCCAAACGGGCCGAGCCGGGCAGTTTGACGAATCCGCACTAACTGCTGCGGAAGCATGTCATATCAGAGTATGTACACATCATGCCAGGCATGGACCATTACAATCACCGATCTCAGTGGTTTCAATGGAAAAGCAACATGTTGCACAGACAGGGTTGCCATTCTGGATGATTCCTGGTGTGGTTTAGGGACTTTTTTTACGAGATTTTTAATATGAGTCTGTTCATTTTTTCCTCTCTATAATAATTTTGTTTCCTCTGCGTAAAACAGTACTCAATAATATTGCTTGTGCAACTCTGATGGGACTGTATAGTTCTCAGTGAAGGTACATGTATAGCCGGTCGCTGATAGCTCCCTGTGCATTGTCCTTACCACGACCAATTAAAATCCGGGGTCTTCGACCAGCACAGAGGTGGTCGAGATTGATTTTTTTCTGATAACAAAGCTAGGACCTAAATTCCTTACTTACTGGCATAACTTTTCCTTTTAAACTTTTTAACTAATAGTGCATTTGTTTTTGAAGACTTGAAAAAATAATAAAAATAATATAAAAAAAGAAGCGATGCCAGACAAGAGAACCTATAAGTAAATTTTCAATAGCTTATTATGATTAAATTTTGCAATGTTTAATGAAGGAAAACATTGATATCAAATACCATAATGCTAGGAAGATTTTTCACTGCGCGCTTCGCGCGCACCCCCAGAGAAAACTGACTAATACAATTTAAAATTTTGTCTTGCACGGTAAGATTTCTTTCAAAGCATGGGCCTCTCCTACGCGCCACACTATTGTGACTTGAAGCTCTGACATAAGAGTCACTAAAAGTACTGTACGTCATTCAATGCACCCTGGTCCTTGCAAAAAAATCCCAAACTGTAACCATGTGTAGGGAATCACATCTCTCGATATATTTTTTGGCGTGCTCCCCTTGCATGAGCCTGAAATAAATTGATGTCTCATTACCACTGCTGTACGGCTGTGCGTAGGAAAATTTGTGGAATTGTCTCGTTATTATTTCCTGTAGGACAGATTGAGTAAGTTACTATTTCCAAAACCTAGCTACAACTCCTGCTGTCCACTTTCTCGATAAAATACTACCATCCTCAACAAATTAGCTGTTGGTTACCCAGTGGCGTAGCTATGGGGAGGGGGTTGGGGTGCGAGCCCCCCACAAATTCGCTGTCCCCAGGAGCACCTCCCACTGGTGATCTGGGTGAAAAAAATTCACCCGCTCTGAATTAGTTTGAATGGAATCGGATTGATTGTGACAAAACTCAATGTGTTTGAGAATAAAATAAAATCAAAGTTTACGTTTTTCCACCAAAATTTCACATCTTGACGGCTGCTATCAAGCCTTGCAAGTGCCATTTCAGGCGATCTGGGATGTATTATAACCATGAATTTTCTTGGAACGCTCCGCGCCAACCTATGGTGGTGCTCCGCTTAGATAGTAAATGCAGTGGCGTACACAGGGGGAAGGCCATTGGGCCATGCCCCCCTCACTGATGCTGATTTTTTTTTTTTAGTTCCTAAAAATACGTAAATTTTTTAACACAAATTTTACTTCAAAAGGTAGCATATGTGGCACTAGATTACATGTATTAAGGAGACCCCTTCCCCAGCCCGGCGATCACACAACATACTGCAAGCCCCCACCCCCCATGAGAGAAATCCTGGGTATGCCAATGAGTAAACCGGGATTCAAACTTGCAACCCTTGGACCAAACGTCCAACCAGCTCAGCTAATCCGTCCTCACAGAAATGTGTAATAAAATAAAATCAAACTTTACGTTCTGTTCACAAAAATTGCACTTCTTGATCATGGCTGCTATCAAGCATGGCAAGTGCCATTCCCGGCGATTATTTCAGCCCGCTTCGCGTGCACCTACCCTGAGTTCTGGATCTCACATTTATAAAATTATTGTTCCAAAGGGCCCGGTCACCCCCTCCCCTTAGACCCCGAGACTAGCCTTTGGCAGTTCACACGGGTTTTTCCCTCTCCTCCATTTTCAGAAATCAAATCCTGCCCCTGGTCACTGTGGCCATTTTCATTCGTTATTGGCAGAGAGTTTATTTCCGAGAAGTACACAGTGCTACTGCTAGGTCCTTGACCTCCTTGTTCGATAAAAGTGTATGTTACGCTATGGCTTGGCCATTTATGGATCATTGTGTGATGACATCTAACGTTAGGCCTACGTGGCAAAGTGAAAGTGGAATTGTGCCACGGCCAGCAGATATACATTAATATTGCTTGCCTGAATAGTTATAGCATTCGTGTGTGGGGCACAAATCACGTGTGGTACCTTGGAATGTGCAATGTACTCCTGGCAAATTTCATGTAAAGATATGTGAAAACAATGTACCTGCGGCATACCATATAGAAAATGATTGCAGTCAGTGACAGGTACACTTCAGAGGCAGAAAGGAACCGGTTGTCTATAGGTCATACCAAAGAAGAAATACCAGTTTTAAATTTACTATGATTATGTACTAGTGTGACTTGCGTTGACTTGTAGACACCAGCAACTGACTCAAGTTGACTCGACCAAAATTTCTGACTTGACTTGACTTGACTTGAAAATGTGCTTGACTTGACTTGACTTGAAAATGTGACGAATGACTTGACTTGACTTGTGACTTGACCAACGGGTGACTTGTTACAACACTGGTTTTGGGTACCTTTTTTGTTTGAAAATAAAGTTAGCTAGCTCCTATATTTAGAACTACTTATTTTTCTTTATCTATAAATCAAAGCTTTATTAGTATGAAAATTTCCTCTTCAACAAGTTCTGGCCTAAAGAAAATTTTTGGAAACCCTTTCAGCTGGTATCAAATGTGCACTTTTGTCTTAAATGTATGCATCACAAATGCAGCCAACGTAGGTGCAGGACACATCCATCTGGCAAGCAACATATTTGCTGCAGCCATGGAGGTACTTTAAGGAAGTACTTCCATGCTGTAACAGGGTTTAGGGTGCCACTATTACTCTTGTTAGAAGCCTTATAGATTGTTCAAATGACATTCAGAGGTCACACTCACTGAGGTGCATGAAGAAGGGCCACTGTTACTGTTGCTGCACCATAATATGGTAACATATGAGGTGACAACATTGAAAGGACAGTAATTGATTCAGGGCCACTGTTGCTCTCCCTGCACTACAGAGAGGACTCTATAAATCCTCAGGTGAGATGCCTCTGCAACAGTGACTATACCCCAATTTTAATAAAAGGCTCTCTAACTTTACCCCATAGAGTAACAATTGTCCCTAATATTTTTTTTTACAATTGTCGCTAATAAGTGAATGAACTTCTAGCACCCTCCTCGAATTTAAACCAAACCTGTCTAAAACACATATTGTCACAAAGAGAGTGTGTGTGTGTGTGTGAGCTTAATTGGGAACACAACTGACTGTACAAGTCACTGTTGATCAACCAGAGAGAAACTGTACTGAATGTCAATCAAAGTGCAGTTATCAACTGTATTTAGAACTCTAGGGCTATTCCTAAATATGTTTGGGCACTGGGCCGTCTCTAGCTACCCCTGGTTTGGGGGAATGCCAGGACCATGCATTCTCATACAAGCTGACACCATCACTTTGGAAGTTATGGCCACTAGCTGTTACTACTGCTGCACCACAAATCCTGCTAGAAGATGACAGTAAGTCATCGCAACTATGAGATGGTCTCAGTAGCAATGACTAGAATCTTCTGTAACAGGGTTTATATGTCTCTGCTACTTCAAAGGAAATATTGCACTGTTGGTACAGAAATTTTCATATCTTTAAAACCATGATTTACAGATGCAAAGTGACAGTCAAATGAAAAAAAGGCAACATATGAAGCACAGTAGCTTTATTTTCAAGAAATAAGGTTCTCACAGAAAGATATTCATGCAGTTGTTTGTAGCTCAAGAACAATTTGTTGGCCCAAACTTTCAAAATTTTAACTAATGAACTGTTTGTAACTCTTGTAATGCATAATTGGGAGATGAAGTTATTGCCTGAGTATATATGGGTGAGACTTATTGGTTTAATGATTTTGGCTACTTTCTTTGTATGCCATGTTGGTGCCTTGTAAATGCAGCATCTCCCTTTAAACGGTACTGTTCTACACATAAGCCTTGCACACTGTGAACAATTAAAGGATATGACAAGGCCACTGTAGTAATGACTAGGGGACACTGTTGCTCCTGGGAGCACCATAACCCTACAAGTGCCAGACTGTCAAGATGGATGAGGTTCATACTTTGCTACTTATCACTACTATAAATGGACCTTACATAGCTGTGTTCATACCATGAATAGTCAATTTACATTAAATAGCGGAGATACATGTTAAAGAATGAATGGAGCTTAAAGAAATACATGAGAAAAGTTTCATATTTTTAAAGCCAACATTTATAGATACAGATTGACAGATAATTCAAAATAAGGCAAAGGAGTTTTCTTGTAAGAAATAAGGCTCTCACAGAAAAAAATTCAGTTATTTGTTGCTCAAGAATAATAAGTTGGCCCTAACTTTCAATGATGCAACATCCGTAACTCTTGTAATGCACAATACTTTGAGGAGATGAAGCTATTGCTGGTATTAAAGTTCAATAATGATTAAAGTTGTTTTCTTTGCATGCCATGGTGGTGCACACACCTGCAAAAAGCTCAACGCAAACATGCATTGCGTCCGCGTCCGCGAAAATCATCCTGCAGCTAGAAATTTTCATCTTAGTCCTAAAATAAGTAGACCAGGTGAGCTAGAAATTTTGGTTTTCAAAGTATGTGGCATGTGCGCCCGCAAAGTTTTGCAAGTTTTGCAGCCATTGAGTGCATTTTAAATGCAATGTTTCCCTTTAGCAATGACTACAATTACAAGTAGCTGGTACCACTGATACCAATATTCGTTCATTTATTTTGTCCACAAAATTACAATTACAATATTTCAATGCTCAACATTGGCAGATGTCAATCTGATAACAATATCTGAAAAATGAGCTTACTGTACACCAAACCATTGTCTATTGGGCACTTCCAATAAGTGTTGGTATCATTTTCATGTGATAATGTATTGGGACTTCAAAGATTATAAAACAACATAGCCTTTCAAGAAATGCAAGAAGAGAAATATCGGTTAGGTCAGATTGACATTTTTTAAATAAATATTACCAAGACTGGTACAGGATGAAAATGTGAAAAACGGCCAATACTGATAATGAATACTGATAATCGGTCTAATACTGATTACTGCTCCTGATAACTCAGTAAGATGCCAGCCTGAGAATAGCTAGAAGGCTGCTAATGCAACTAACCATGCATGTTATAAGCACAGATATCAAAACTCCTGTGCCTATACTTTGTTATGGAAATTAAGTAACTCTTCATGGAGGCACAAATATCTGGATAAAAGTATAAGTTTGACATGACAACAGTTGTATTTGGTGATCTGCATACAAAATTTTGAATGCATTATAAAGTTTGCCCAATTTAAACAATACTAAAGAAAAAAAAAAGGAAAACATAGAAGATTATGCTAAGGCTGATGGAAACTATTTTGCACAAAACTTGCAGTTGGCTGTAATAAGGACTGTGATTTTCCATTTTCAAGGAACAGTATTGAGGCCTAATGAATCTCTGTGTTAAATTCTAAGATGGTTTAAATGCAACTAGCTTTGAAATAGAGGATTGACTCCCCCATGGGAAAATATCAGTGTGGAAGTGTGCTGATCAGTGTTCAGTTGTTTTGAAAACACAAATTAATGTAGGCCTGTTACACAAGTACTACTACTTGTTTTTTAGAAAATTGTTGAATCTTTAGAAGGCAAACTCAGTGTATTCCAATTACAGAATTTTATTTCTTGCTCACAGCCAGACATACACTCAACTATGAACACATGAATGCACATTGACTGATTGAAGTCTGTAGACCTATTTATAGGTCAGTTACCATGGTATCTTCAAATACCAGTTTTTATGCGCATCAATTTCTTATGCGCTAATATAATGTGAAGGCAATTAGCATGTTCGTTTTCAGAGCGCGCAGCGATGGGTGTCACATATTCTGGATAATAAACAGAAATATATTCTGTGCATGTGCCGCTACCAATATTCTAACAATGGCATTTGATGTAATTTACACTCAACTCATTACAAGGATAATGCATGCAAGGCTGGAAATGGCCATGGAGGCCACGGCCTTGGTTACCTTTGAGAATGGTCTTTGTGCTCTCTAAATCCAAAAGAGTGAAGGTGTAGGGTTCAAATCCTGGCCGGGTCATACCAAAGACTTTAAAGGTCAAAAGCAGTCACCCCAAACTTATTTTGAAACAACAGCTAAATGTCACAAATTTCTCCTTATTTCTCTTCCAAGTATCTTTAATAATATTTTAGGACATAAATATTGCATATTCAAGGTAAACCAAGCAGTTGCTCCTTGTAAATTTTACAATTGAGTGAGAAAAATCTGGTCACATGGTTCTCAAGATCCATTCAGGAAATAGGATAGTCTACTATACAATTCTTTTTTGGGGTGACTGCATTCTCCCTTTAAAAATGGAACCTAACTGCCTTTGTGTTTGGTGCTCAGCATAAGCAATGGAGTAGGGAAAACAAGCAGTGAGCCACAACTGGTAAAAAGGCCGTGGTCATCTTGACTTGAACCAATTGGTTGGAAACTGGGACGTTAAACCTCATCTAACTAACCAAAAGGGTGAAATTAGGGATGGATCTAAAATTAAGACTAAATATTCACTCTAAAAGTGTGAGGATGGCTCTTTTTGGATAGATTGGTCCTTAATTTCGCTCTAAAAAAGAGAGACTTTTCACTCTATTAAGATTTAAGAGAGTGCCCTTTCTAACAAAATACAACAAAGTATATACCAGGTAACACAAAACCTTCTGTTTGGCCTTGGTGCCTTTTGAGATGCATAAATATGCCCTTAAAGCTATAGAAATTAGAAAATGGCCTTGTCTCACGGTGTCTCATTTTCAGCCCTGTGCATTGCACCATAAAAAGAAAGAAAAAAAAAATAAGAATCAGGTACATCTATACAATGCTATATAACACACCAAACTTAACAAGGTTATAAAGTAGTCTACAAGTCATGACACTAACCTTCAAATTTAAAAATTGTGTACTGTGTATTCACTCAGTTGCATGACATGAAGTCTGACAAGTTGCTAACACAGTGGGGAAGTCTCAAGATTCAAGGTGCTACCTTGATGAGTAACAAACGTGCAATTTCACCATTTGCAAGAAAACAAAAGCAGCTGTTCATTTTCAGCAAGAGAAAAGTAAGACCAGACATTTATAGCAATAATTGCCTAATGCATTGTGGATTGAAAAAGAGGTCATGATTTCTGTAACAAGAATATCCACATTAAAGTGTAAATTAATAGTTTTACTGATATCAGTGCAACTGCATTATGGTGCAAAATAAATAGCCTACAGTCCACACCTAAAATACAAAATTAATGCTTCATTTTTTTTTTTTCATTTTATTTCAGTAGCTTGAAAGGGGGAATGTAACTTTTAGAATTTTGTTATGCCTATGTACTTGCATTGCTTCAAAAGTGGCTAAAAGAGTAAAATTATGGGCCTGAAGGTTGACATCATTCTAATAGGCATCAATACATTAAATTCCTTCCAAATTTAAAAACCTGTATATTAGAGGCAGATTAGGGAATATGCCTACACATCAGGGGAAACAAATAATTGTCAATGTGAATCATTTGTATTCCAGGAGTTTTCCTGCAATGAAAGAAAGACTTGGGCAAGTTTAAATCATGTTTGAAAACTAGGATGGGTTGAGCATTATAAGAACAGAACAGTGCTTTTGAATTAAGGGCTGTATCTTGTAAATTGTTAAGTCATGGCCTCTTAAATGACACCTGCTTGTTTCAGTAAGTGGCTAGAATTGTGCAAGTTTAAGGCTGGGAATTGACATCGTTCTAGAGGTCACTGCAAATCCAGTTTCTCCTGTTTTGCCTATAAATTGCTAGTGATTTAGAGGTTACATTCACAGATTAAGCAGAAATGAATAGATTCAGTTTACACCATAATTGTGAATAATTTGTACCTTACAAGTTAATGGTAAGACTTGGACAGGTTTCAATGTTTGAAAACTAGGGTGGGGTGATACCATAAGTAAAAGGATGCGACTGAATGATTAACTGCATCTCATAAATTGACAGCTCATGGCCTCAAAAGACACCTGCCTTATTGTGACTGCTCTGGGTAATTTGCATTTTTTTATTTAAATCTCTTTCTTTAAGAAGAGAGCAAATAGTAGGGGTTCTAGGATCATTCTTTGCTGATTTGCAAATTTTATGTCATATTAATTCATCTCACCAGAAATCTGTGAAAGATGGGATCTCATACAGTGTCTATACTCCCAACAGTTTGATTCATACATCACTTCACAGCCATATAAGTGTATGAGGTGGAGGAGGGGGAAGGGGGTACTTATCCCCCCAAATATTTGTACAGGCTAAAATTTGGGTAGAATCCTTACAAATATTGGGGCAAAATCCTTCTAAAAGCCCAAGAGATTCAGGCAAAAAGTTGTGTCAACCAAGTCAAAAAGATCCCGTACAATGATCCTTACATTTACCCTAGCAACCACTCTGATGCTGCCTGATTTGTATCTTAGGCTGACAATGTCACAACTGAAATAGGCTTAGACTTGAGAGGCAGAGAAACTGAATGAATCTTAGTCATCTCACAATAAAGCTGGGGGGGGGGGGTTCATTGTACAGGGATATAAGCAGCATGTCCTGAAGGGGTATCCAAACACAATAATGACACTAACCCAGTCTGAAGAGATCTCGAGGCATGGGGGTCTGAGGGAGGTCTGGGGTGATGGCAATCTGGTACTTTGAATACCTCAAAATAACACATACCAAAAGTTTAATAAGACATCCTACGTGCATTCCAGCACATTTTCAAGGCTAATGAATTCTAGCAGCTGGGAAATGGTTTCTTCAAACCCATCAAACCCCCCCCCCCCAACTCCCTTCCTCATTTATGCCCCTGCTCTAATGTTGCTCACTAACATTAATAAAACAATATTCATGTTCTTTGAAAAAAGATTTGGGAAAGACCTTTTCTTGGGGACAGGGGATGTTAAACCTCTGCTTCCTGCTGGATTTTGAAAAAAAAAAAAAACAGATAAACCTTTATACTGCAGTGCTTTCCAATTCTCAATTATAACAGATTTAAAAGGTAAAAGCCTATTTGTTAAATCCTCAAGGAATATTTTTAAGAGTAGGATGTTGATATAACAGGAATGACCTGGCCATACTTACTTCTCCTCAACATTCCGCTATAAAGCAGATTTATGAGACCTGATTGGGTATCTGGATCCTATCGTAAAAATAATTCACTCTCATATAGAAGGCTCTAACATTTTCGCAAACACGATGATAAAACTAGCAAACTGATAAAGAGCCATCACTTTCAATCTATTTGTACAATACTCTTTATATTATAAAATTTTCAGGTGATTATACCTGAAATAGAAGTTTCACGTAAAAGTTTCTCTAAGTGGTAACGTAAAACTGCCAAGCAGGGGTATTCATCACCATTCTAACAGCTCTTCACAAGCAGAGCGGATTTTGTTTTGATGTTATCAAAGGTAGGCCTATTCAAGTCAATTTCCACATAACACCAACATCCTGTCAGGAAAACATCTATAAATGTTTTTTTTTTTTTTTTTTTTTTTTGCATTAGACTTTTTCATAATCTTGTAAAGAGGCATTAAAAGCTTTAAGTAGCTTCTTGATGTGGGGAGAATATTACACCAAGAGAAGGATTTTACCATGCTTGATCTGATTTTACTTCTCCTTAAGAAGCTCTGCAGTTAATACAAAACTTATGCACAATTTATGAAACTTTGCTGAATACATGCTTCAAAATATGTCAAATTTCATGTAAACACAGTTGAGTATCATCAAACAGCCAGAATTCTGTATATCTTAGCATGAGCGGTGATCCGTCTTTGAAAGTGAGGGGATATAGTCAGTGGCACTGTCTTAGCAGCACGCCACCATTGGTTGGCGAAGAGTGTACAAAGAAAATTTTGGCCAAAAATACCCCTAAGATCACCAAAACATGGCCTTTCTAGGCTTTCCAACGTGATACTACAACTGTCAGAAGTACTTCCTGAAAGAAGCTTCCTTTAATAACTAACTAAACTTTTTTACATGATTTCCAAAACTGCTGGGTTGATTTCTTGGGGGGGGGGGGGGGATATAGTGTACAGTATACCCCCATCCAATTCCATGGGGGAAGTACCCCCTCCATCAACCCCCTGGATGGCTGTCCATGTAAGTTAGTATGCTTTTAAAAAGATGATAAATGAAAAGAAAAGAAAAACACATGAAGCCAGTGCAAATGAAATAAACAAAACATCAGATATAATAAAGTTAATGACTTTTTCTGTGTTGTGGAGGTGTGATTCACATCACCAAAGCTTAAAAAACTATATTCTGTATGACATGGTTATCAATGTTCCAAGACTGAAGAGACAAAAGTCTCAACAAAAGTAAAAAAAAATCCTTCTCTCTAAAGAAAAGACATCTCCAGTTCTACTCCTTTCTTATCTTTAATTTGCGCACCACAAAGAAAAATAACAGAGATCAAATTTTATTTGATGTAAGTCAACATACATGAGCTGCCTCAACTACCCACTCTCCACTAATCTCCTCCATTCGTCCACGTACAAACTACCAGAAGCTTGTTTCTTATTATCAGACACAGTTCTTAATTCATGAAATCCAAAAATATCACCAAAAATATCTCTTCTCAAAGTTCAGCCTACCTGGCCTCACTCTCACAACATTTCTTGACAATGCAAACAAAATTCAGTCTGTTACCAGTAATATTTTCAAAGACAACTAAGACAAAAGTGAAAAAGAAACCCAGTGGGCACAGCTTGAATTAAAAGCATTGGGCTTCTGATTCTGATGCATCCGTCACCATGGAAACAACAAGACTACATCATATCTTGCAAGGCCCATCCTCCTCTGGGATAAAGCGCTTGCATCTGGCACCATTGATCAGTTTCAAGTTGATACCTGAGCCAAAACTGTCTGATTTGTTGCTGAAAGAGAACTTCAAACGACTCGTTTTGTCGTAATTCTCATTTTCCTTCCCGCCATTTATTCCCCTCTAGCTAAAATTAAGAAATGAAATTGGCTGTAAAAGTTGAATGTTGTGGCTTGCACGACAAGATGCACGCATCTCTGGAGGGTAAAAGTAATCCAGTTTTCAAGATGCAGAAAATTGTATCTGTGAGGTAATTTGGATGATAATAGGGATTAAGTCGCGAACGTTTCAAAGTCCCAAGACGATACACATGTGTCACCCAATGAGACCTCGACATGTTTATGGCAAGTCAAAGAATTATTAAGTGAGAAAATAGGCGGAAGTGGCACCAGCCATTCAAACGCCATTCAATGCTGAGGGAGCCCTTGCATAACAAGATAAGAAGTAACAGTCGTCTTGATGGAATTTTAAAACAGGAGATGCAACTGACCTCCGTTAACCTGCGGAAAACTTGAGATCTTTGCCTCTCTCAACAGAAATGCGTCACAAAATTTGGCGCAAGCATTTGCATGTCAGCTAATATCAGTCATGGGGCCTTCCTCACTTGGCAGAATGAAAGAGACCGTTACAGTAGCTTGGTTGAGTTTCAACTTTCACGTAATTAAACTCTTTCTGGTTTGGTATAACTTCTTAAAATTCAGGACATCGACAACAATCCCTCACAAGCGTCCTCATCTTAATAAAGCCGTAAACTTCTTCTCCTTGGGGAATGCAGGACGATGTAACATGAAGGATGTTGTCCATCAGCTGTGGGGTCCAGTATGACACCTTACAGTCGTGATACTGAGGCCCTGTTATCAAATAGTCCCCTTCAAGTGAAAGACTGATAATGTCAAGCTTCAACGCAAACTATACCGGCGAATGGCTTTTTTTTCTTACTTTGAGAAAACACTGCAACAGATATACCAGACCACAAGGACAGAATAATAAAAAAAAGCCTTGGAGAAAGATTGGAAAAGAACAAGTTTCACAGAATACTAAAAAAAAAAAAAACAAAAATAGATATTCACAAGTGGTTGTGAGGCTGGATGGAACCTGTTTCTTAACAAATCTGTTTTTGAACTTTCTCTGGCATTCCCTGATTTTTTGTTAAAATGTTGAAAATGATTGGAAAGAGGAATAAGATGACTCTTCTAATTTTTATAGGACATTGCTCTCGGTACAGTACAATGTATAATGAAACCACTGCCAACCCTAATACAGTCACCCCATTTAGTATGTGGCATACCTGTGTATTCTAATTTATGATGTTAGTTATTTTTTCATCATGGACAACACATTTGTTGAATTTTTTTGATTGTATGCATGTTTAACCTCTTTCCCTTATTTATGATGAAACAGGTCTGTTGTATAACATCACAACAAGATGCTTGCAGTAGAAAAACAGGAAACTTTTTAAATTCAGGTGATGATTCGATGAAGCTGCTGGTATAGTTTTTATTTCATATTATGCATATACCTCAAAAATTCAAATTGCAGTTCCTTCACTCATCCAGGAGCTGATACTTCACTTTTCTGGCCACCATCAACCTGATATTTAACTCTTTCCAAACAGCATTCAGGGATTATAATCCACAAGCCAGTAATTTTTTTAACTTTTTACAGTCCTTTGCTAGACAAGGTAAAACATTTTTTCGCCAAGATGACCAAAACGATAAAGAGGACGTTTCAATTTGCAGCCTGCAGTAAAATCTTTCTAGCTACGTCAGTCAGAGGCAACAAAAGGGAAGACGAGAGAAACTAGTAACCTTGTGAACAGTGTGCATGGCCAGCAAAATTCTGGAAAAACCGCAAACATAAGAAACTTGAAAAGAAAAAGAATTCACCCCTGCAGTTTAGATTATTACACAATACTATGATACTGTATGATTCTTTTTATTTCATACTTTCATAGTTAAATTGTTTACTGCATGTTAAATTTATGCAAATTTCCATGTAACATTTACCATATGTCTTGAAACATCTTGATAGATATACTTGTATGCAAAGTATGAGGAGATTTGTAAGATAAAACTGATTCAAAATAAGCGCACTGCCCATTAGACTGAAAGTTCCCTAGATCAAAGGTTTGCTAGACCGAAGATTCTCTTGAATGAAAATCTACTTTGGGTTTAAAGTATAGGGTTAGGGTTCTGGTTAGATACACAATAAGATTTAGGAATAGGCTTAGGATTATCCTTGGGGAGGATTACAGTTTGGGTAAGGATATGGTTTAGGGTTAGGATTAAGGTAGAGTTAGGATCTTTGGTCTTGGGAACCTTCGATCTAGTGAACCCTGCCCTAAAATAGGGGTGGAACAGTTGCTTTAGGCCTTCCAATATGTAAACCATACTAAGTGCAAAAATCTTATACACAAAGAAACATATCATGTCTATGGCAACAGTAGCTACATCTGACTAAAATCTGCAAGTAGAATAAAATCATGGGGCAAGAGTGAATGCAATCCATAGACCCTTTTCCGATTAGCAATTACATAGGATTATGGGATGGAGTTTTGGTATGGGTTGTTTTTGTCAATGACATTTTACTGTGGACAAAAACGACGTACACCAAAACTATATCCCACAATCCTTTGTAATTCCTATTTGGAAAAGGGTCTATTAAAGAAGATCTTCATATTATCCGTTTGCTTCAGCTATACTTAAGTTCTTAAGTATTATTCACCATTTTTCTCTATATGTACTTATTTTAGTGTTGCATACATTTTCAAGATTTTACTCATATTGAAACCTTTCTGAATGGCCATTTACAGTAAGTCCTCTGCAGGGGTAAATTCGTTTCAAAACAAGCCTTTTGAGGTTTTATCTTACTGTTTTGTCACTTATACTAGACGTACAGCTCAGGTTCAAATAGTTCCTGGAAGGAAATTTTGAGGAAATTTTGATTTCTTTCCTTTGATGTGTTTAATTTGACCAAATTGTTATGTTTTGCCCCGTCAAATTTAAAGTAGATTCGTCTAGTCAGCCCCCAAAACACTGTGTAGCAGCCGCGAATTAGTCAGTACTGCGCAATTCACAGCTAGCTCAAACTAACACTGTACAACGTAGAAAGTTAGTTCAAACGGCATGCCAAGGAGACCACTTCTCTTCTTTGACTATGTAAAAATCAAGCTGATTGGACAACATCTTCCTATGTCAAAAAGAGATCATTAATATTCATCACTCCTTCACTTCACTTTGGTCCTAAAAATTTCAGCTATGATTATAACATGAATGGTAGTATTCTGAGTGATGTGACTTTTGAGAAGGATCTGGGTGTAGTTATTACAGGCGATTTAAAGCCATCTAGACAGTGTGCAGCTGCTGCTGCTAGGGCTAATAGGGTGCTTGGATTGATCAAGAGGAATTTTAGTAGTTTTAGTAAAGAAATTGTACTAAATCTGTATAAGCAGTTGGTAAGACCCCACCTCGACTATGCAGCCCAGGCTTGGAGTCCCTTCTATGAAAAGGACAAGTTTCTTTTAGAGGAGGTTCAGAGGAGAGCCACTCGCCTTATACCCGGGGTGAAACACCTACCTTATCATATTAGACTTAAGCATCTTGGGCTTACCACCCTGGAGTTGAGTTGAGAAAGATTAGGGGGGACATGCTTCAGGTGTACAAATTTCTCTCTGAAAGGAATCCTTTGTCATCTTGCAATTATTTAAGGGTTCAAAGTAATTCTGGGGTTTGAGGCCATTGTAAGAAGCTAGTTTTGCAAGGCTCGACATAAGGAAGTTCAGCTTCTCTCGTAGAGTTGTTAACGAGTGGAATAGTCTGCCTGAGTGGGTAGTTAACTCTACATCTGTGCACTGCTTTAAGGTTAACATTGACAAGTTCTTCCATAACTGTGGTAGGACCTAATTTGTGCTGGGCTCGTTTGGTGTTGGTTGGTTGTTTGTTTTCAGTTAAGGTTGTATGGACTTCAGGGCATCTTATGGGGCCTTAGCCCTCCTTTGTCCTTTAACCTGTTATGTTATGTTATTTCCCATTTGGATTCGGGTGACCACTGTGCTATTGAATTGGAATGAATGGCGAGAGTAAACAATGAGTTATCAGTTTGCTCACGTTTGCTCGCATTGCTTGCAAGTAGTTTTGTGTGGAATCTGAACGAAAAGGTTTCAATATAACTGTCAAACATTTAACTAAAAATATTATGCTGTTTTATTTGAAAACAATGCTCAGCCATCATTACATACTGACAAATTCTGTCCCCAACCCACCTTGTCCCAACCTCAAGTCTATATACAGAAATGACTGCCTTTTTTGACCAATTAATAAGAACTGTTCATCACAATAAAGCTGCTCATATATGCATGAAATAAAAAAGTATATTTGTGCATTAAGAGGGTTCAAAGTATGGGCGTAGAAGTACTACCTCAGAAGTTGTTAACTCCCATGGTATGGGTTTGTGAAGAACCTTTGCAGTACTGATATGAGAAGGAAAGGAAAGAAAATGCATCAGCCTGATCATGGAATCATTAAACCAGAGCAATAGAAATGAAAGTGAAGAATTCAGCACATGAAGAAATATTGTTTCAAAAAAAAAAAACATGAAGAAATATTGTATCAAAAAAAAAAAAAAAAACATGAAGAAATATTGTATCAAAAAAAAAAAAAAAAAAAAAAAAAACATGAAGAAATATTGTCAAAAAAAAAAAGCCTCACAGCTCAAACTCCCTCTTACACCTATACACACAGCAATGTAATCTATGCTCGCAAACAGAGAAAGTTCCATAATCATAAAGTTTTTCTATTACACAACACCTTCTTTGGAATAATTAATTGCCAATACAACCCTATGATTCTCAACTTTTACAAGGTTTTACCTACCATGAATAACATGTTATGCCCCAATGTCCCTGATGTAAAACATTCGATGTTTAACTTGCTAAAATAAATATCTAAAGAGAATTTCTCAAACCTTTCCTAATCTTAAGGCAATGGGCTTTAACATTTTGTGCAATGTGGTTACATATGTAACATATTGCTTTGCTTGGTAAAAAATAAAAAAGTTGGGTAATGCTTAACCCAGACAATAACATCTTATATCTCCAATCGGGTAATTTGTTAAACTAACCTTTTAAACCCAACCAATTGGTACATCATAAACATTTTCAATGTATTCCAGATTGTATGCCTGTCACTAAATTTCACCTAAAAAGGAATAAATTTGTACTTTGATTTTGAAAGTCACCTGACTCTTATTCAGGCTTACTGTGGGGAGGGGAGGGGGGAGTTGAATTTGAAATTGATTAACAACTTTGAGTATGATGGTTAAATTCCAAGCTGCGTCAAAGGCACTACCGTTTCGAAAATGTTTTAATAACCAAGTGTAAAGGAGTGGGATTCAAAACAATGATGATTGACATTTAATGATTTGGTAGCTTCAATTCCAAGCTATACCAAGACAAATTCACAGTAAGGTTAGTTTTACATCAAAAAGCTATCTACAACTCCCCAATCTAGTTCTGACCTTTTAAGCAAAAAAGAATCCCAATGTTTGTTAGAATATTGACCAAGGTGCCATCTGGAGAAAAACTGTTTCTTCCTACACCCTCCTTGCATTTCTCTCACATTTGAGGTCCCTTAGAGGAATAAAATAGCTTCCCCTCAGGCCTGAATAATTTGTTAAATTCAAAAACAAGTCATCAACTATCACGCATAATCATTAAACTGTTTATCACTTAAACTATTTCTGACTTACTCATGTGGTGAAAGATATATTCCTATACTAAAAATTATCCCAGTACAATAATTTATTTGCAAGAATGGTACATCTGTACATTCTTCCATACCTCATAAAATGTAAAAAACACAGTTTCTTTCCTTACCATGTAATCACATATTAAAACATCTGATAATTTATCAACGAGATGATGCGATCGTACACGACAAAAAATGAGTAGGCTGATCATCAAATTCAAACCTAATCAGCCAAGGCTCCAGGAACGGCAATGATATCCCTCACAGGCTAGAGGGTGTATGACTATCTTGTATCCCACGGGAAAGAGGCTACATAGCCACCCTGCATCCCCAGGGAAGACAGAGGGTAGTAGTTTACTTTGCTAATTAAAATTTCTGCCAAGTAGGCAGAAAGGGTGGAGATAAGGTTACAAGACTTGCACAGAATTTTTTTAAAAATTTTTTTGATATCAGTGGGTAACACTTGCAGAAAAGGATTTGATTATGGAAAAGCTTATTTCTAATCAAATATAACAATTTATTACAAATTATCCATGAAATCTCTAGGGTGATATACAAATCTGGTATATGTTACTGGTGACAACTTACAAGCAATTAAGATTCTAGCAGACTTTTAATTATCATGAGAACAACAGAGGAAATAAAACGGGGGGGGGGGGGAGGGGGGTGAGGAGAAGGAGGGGACATAATACAGCAAAGATGGTGTAGACACCTCCCAACAAAATTAGTCTTCTGAAATTTAGGTTTTGGACTCTGGATACAATCTTACTGGTTTAAATTTTTTTAAAATTCTTTACTTCAGGTTTTATTCCATCTCCAGATGCAGTTTTGTTTACTAAATAAAAAATTTCATACGCCAAGCATGTCTTACCTGGTCTTAATGCTAAAAGGAATGCATACTTTGATAGTGTGTGAAGGGAGACTTACCCCTTCAGGAAAAACAAGGTTTTGTTTCTATTTGAAATTATTTAACAATATTTGAGCAGTTTGTAAACCATATGAAACCACTCTTCAAGCAACATGGATGTAATATGTGACTTACTTAATCACACACTGTAGCCTTTAAAATATTCATGTGAAAAATGGCAAAAATATCATAAAACTGGACAAAAAAGCTGAACATTCCTTATGTGAATTTTCTGGGATGGGGGGGGGGGGGGCAAGTAATCTTATTTAATGGGCACAGTAACCTCAACTACTTAAAGCAATTAAAAATCACACCTCAAATCACTCGTTTGTGATACCGTATGTCATCGACCACACGAAAAGCAATAGCTGGAATGCCACGTTTCTAAGCTATTACCTTTTAATAGGCAGCCCCAAAATATCAAAACAACGGAAATTTCACAACAGTTATGCGAGGAGAAAAGATGCCTTTAAAAATGACTCTTTTATCTTACCATAAAAAAACTAATTCTTCCACTTTGCCAACAAAGATCAATCAACTTGGTATAATTTTTGAGTCAATAACCCCATTAGCAAGCCAAGCAATATAATATTTGGCCAATTAGCCCTTAGGATGTAACAATGACTGATGCATTCTGATCACTGTAAAGGCCGTCAAAACAGACTAGCAGATCTGATTAAACAAAGCCTCATGTTGTATGAAATGCATATTTGATTAATGTTTAATTGAAGTGAAGCTCTTTATTTATAAGTTCGTTACCCAAATATGGTCAGTGGCAATTCTCAAAAGAGCCCATTAAAGTGGACGGCTGATTGGTCACTCTTTGACATGTGACATACTGTTGTTGCTAGAGAGGAAGGGAGTGACAGAATTACTCTCCATCTGTTATGCTCTACCCTAATAGATGGATAGATAAACAGGTAGAGGGGCAGACAGATGGATGAATGAATGGACGGACAGACACGATGGATGGACTGACAGATAGGTACTTTTTTGTCCATTTCAAGAATAAAGAATCATTTTCTGCTGACAGCTCAAACATCAGTGGATACAGGGATAAAATTTAACAAGTAAAACAAAGTTAATCTATTGTTTGTTAATGTTTCTCAAGTATATAGGCTACTAATCCAGACCCTACCAGTTGCACAGTTCCTAAATGGAGACTGCTTCTAACCAAAAAAATTTTGGAATAGAGGAAATTTATAAAAAATCCTGTGGCAAACATAAAAATTTTGAAAACTAGTCTGCCAATCATTCCACTTTTCAGATTCATAAATGGGTTAATTTTTAAACACACCTCTTAAGATCCTTCAAGCCATGCTTTAACAGTTGTTTTACTTTCTTTTTTAATTAAAAGACCCCATCTACATATAGAAATGAGATTACATTTTTTCAACTATTGAAGCCTATGGCCTTACCAGGGATAAAAAAGTCACAATTCCTTCAAATAAAGAAAATAGTGAAGATCACTTGTAATTAACTGCTATGTGGATAATACATGTTAATTAAGCTTTCGGCATCAATACGAGGGGCGGGGAAGGGGAGACATTTACCCCCTCCCCACTTATTGAAGCTTGACTGGCACAAAACCCACATATCCTCTTACCTATTTTTCATCTTAATTCCATCATTGTCTCCCCCGACTTTTCAATTGGGATTAATGTCCATGTATCAAACCTTAGGTATATGAGTAACTCACGTTACACAGGAAGTTCTAATTGATCTTTAAGGACTTAAGTACCAAAGGTTGTGTAATCAAATCTTACTCAAAATCTGAATATTACAATTACTACCAGGTGAATGATTACTCTACTTCTTAACTGAGTTTCTCTTTTCTTGGTAGACACTTTCAACAATCCCTTCAGCAAGGGCACAAAACAAGAATTTCTACACTCCATCAATCTGATGGATCACTGCCCCCTGTTAACACTGACATATTTTAACGAAACTATCACCTGACTCCCAAATTGCTTAGCTTCCAAGTTGAATGATGCAAAAGGGAAGGTGAAAAATCTCATTTCATGTAACTTTAAGAGAGAGAGAGTGATAAGAAAGAAGGAGGATGAATTATAGACGAAGCTATAAATCAGAACTGTCATTTGACTTCAGTCAAATGTACCACAGAAATTTCATGGCAGGAAAGTAGGATGTTTTATTGATATGGAAAAAACATTGCTGAAATTGGTTTTATGGCTAGTCTTGTCCGTGACAAAAACAGTGTAAAAAGCACGGTACATGAGGACCAAGCTGGTCCTAAGAATGCTGACCGTGACTATTAAACTAGCCCATCTGATAAATGAAGACGTATGTTATTGACAGAATGTAACTTAATCCACCTCCAATAAATGCAGATGCATGTATAAGAAAACTAAAAAGTTATAACTTTGGCAGCAACGATCAACTCAGAAAACCAACGGAAAGAGGGAAGTTTAAAAAGTTAGCTTCACATTTGTTGACCATCAAAGAATTCAGGACGGACGTAAATGCATGACAGGTTAATGATTGACGAAGAGTGTTGTAAAATCCAGAACCTTCCTGTTAGGCGATGATTTATGGATATTTACACAACAGTGCCCGACAGATATTTTGCCATCATAAGTGGTTATTTGGAGGCACCACTGTCATCTAAACAGCCAGACTTCTAAACATTGCCTATATAATCCTGGTCAATTATTTCACTTTTCATGACTAGCCCTTCCGTCAGATGTGTTTTTAAACATCCCAATGTTATAAAGGTTTCAAAGTGATCTCCTTTATATAGATTCTCTACTTCCTTATTCCACTGCGGCAAAATTCATCCGTAATCAATCAGAAGTAGGGCAGAGCCAAGTTGAGAAACTTTGGGAAAGATCACAGAATTCTTGGTCATTGCTTATTCATAGCAGCAAGATAAGGCACAGAGCTTGCACTTCATACGTAGATGTAGTTCGCAAAAATGACATTTTTACAGAGATCAAATTCATCTTTCTGACAACTCACTAACACCACTCATCATTCACACCTGAGGCATGAACAGGTGACGTGTCTGCATGCTTAATCATTTTTTCATCACCGGTGGAAAGATATTTATGCTGGCCTTGATTCTTCTATAACTACCTGTAATTTTCTTGTTCTTCAGATGACTTTTTCCAAAGCTTTCCCCTGAGAATGAATCATCAGTATGTCAGGTGCAACACTGTTGTAATGATGTGCTGTATGGGTGTGTTACTCCTATCACTCCATACCTGTACAAGCTCTCACCTAATTATGTAATCCATCTTGAAAATGTGAGCTCACATCATGTCAAACTTGAGGCAATGAAGCCATTTACTCTAGACAGATACCATGTGGGCCCTTCAAAATCCCACCAAATGTGTAGAACATAACAAGAAGGACCCAACACACCCATTTCACCAATATCGCATAAGTTCTGACAACAGATGAAAAGCCACTCTGTTAGAGATGCGTGCTGTACAGTTCTGTAACATACCTAAGCATATGAGCCTACATACAGCCATGCTGGAGCTATTGCAGTAATTAGCTCCATGGTGCCGTGGCCCCTTCCCTCTCCAAAGTTGGGGAAAAAATCTTTTTCTTTTTTGGACACAATCTGGCAATTTTTCTCAGGTAATACAGAATTTTTCAGACAAAAAGGGGAGTAATGGCAAAATCCCTCATTCCCTCCCCAGAAAAAATCCCATACCCTTGTGTGCACATACATACAAACTGAACAATGGATGGAAGTTTGGTAATTATTTCTCTGCTGCTGTACTACATCAATATATTCTTTACACAAGGGAATATGGAAACATTACGCCATCTATGTTTCAGATGTTTGCAGGAAACAACTTTCTACCACCCAACAATTTTCTTGTAGGCAAGAGGCCAGATTACTCCATCACAAAGAAGCCTGCTTTGTCCAATAAGATCAAATGAAAAATGAAGACATCTTTAGTTGTGCAGAAAACCACTTAAAATTTTCAAAAAATCTTGGGTAAGTATACCATGTCCCATCCCCTCCTCCCAACAGTAACAGACCCATTCCACCAGTCTGAGGGCTGGTACCTCCATCCTTTGCAGATATGAAGCAAGGTAGTACCCATAGGTAGTACTTCCATGATATAAAGTCCCAAGATGAAATCCCAGCCCCATGCCTGTGAAGATGTGTAGCTAATATTCTATACGGTATTGCATTTAAATATCAAATAAACATTTTTCATGTAATCAGAAATAGATAAGGATGTTATAAATATTTGTCTTACAATGACTACTAATTCTAATCACCAAAATTGACAAAATTACTTGGACTTGAAGTCAATGTCATTCTCCATAATTATTGCAAATAGTAAGATTTCTACTGCAATATTGTCAAGCTAGGGTACAAGTGTAAAATTTGATTTTCCCTGTCGGCCAATCTGCTCCTACAAGTAAATGCTGTTGGATGCGCTTGCTGTTTGTCCATGGCTTGTGACTACTATTTATTCTACAATGATTAATGCTCGACAATCAAAAGCCATGGTGGATTTCATCAAAATTGCCGTAAAACAGCACTCCGAGGTATTGCATTAACGATTCAAGAGGACCATTAGACGTATTTCCCCTCCTCATAACGAGTTAAGAAAAGTTCTTCAAAGGACTGTTGAAATTAATGTTGATTACTGCACTCTGTCTCCTTGTCTCTCTTTCCCTCCTGGAATACTTTGGTAGTGTTAGTTGTACATTGTGTATTTTGGGTGAATAAGGCCTTGCTTAAAGCTTTGAAGGACTTTGCTGAAAGCCCTGATTTATCAGTTTAAGTGCCCACTTGGTAGAAAAGGAAGAACCATGAGTTATAGTAATTGATCATGATATATCACTGCTATCAAATGTTCGTTAAGAAATTACTGTGATCCATTACAAAGACACTCCAGGCAACTAAAAAAGGGGAAATGAGTCCCCACAACACAGAAAAACAACTAGACTGGACCAATAAAGGTAAATTGTTAAACATTTTTTTTTCTGTTTTGCATTTTTCTTTCTTAGCCAATCTGTGTGGGTGTATATGAAGCTGTTGACTATTTAGACAAAGGGGCAAAAACTGGCATTTTAAATTTGTTTCGGGACAATAAGATTGAAGGTTCCTTGTTGGGTCTGTATGACACTTGATGGACCCACTTAATAGTATATAGGAGTGGTATTTGTCCGATAACCATTTTACTTCTGAATATGAGCAAGTCACATAAATATCATGGTTTTGAAGTGATGTTTTAAACCATGTACATACCAGAGCACAATTACAGGTGTCATTGTGGTCACCTGTTCCAAAAACCAGAATAAAAGATGGAACAAATCTGAAGTTAGCTTGGGGCTTAAAGTCTTTTACAAAATATCACAGAATCCTTCCATCACACACTTATGTAACAGGCTGTTTAAACTATAGCCAAGAAGCATTTTGCTTAAAGTTTCGAAAGTTGTACAACATCACTACTTCAAGCACTTTGTAAGAGTTCTGTGGACATGAAAATACCATAAATGCCTTCTTCATGAAAACAGCTAGCACTCAAAACAAATTGCCACAATCCTCAGAGGCCTGTAGCTAGACAAGGTACTGGAAGGGGGAAAAATAGCTTCCTGGGGGGGGGGGGGAGATAAACTACAATGCATTTATAAAGCAATGGTAATTTTTTTATTCTCTAGGCATGCTCCCCAACCCTCCCCTACCGCCCACTCTCCTACCAACCACCCTCCCACCTACTTCTTCCCCTCTCCCCTGTCCCCTTGGCTACGGATTTGGATTCCATCAAAATTGACAGTTTTACAATCTTATTTACTGGTTTACATCCACAGCAAGAAAAACAAATAGGTAAGTGTGTGACACTAAAGGAACTCACTAAAAATGGTTTTATGTCACCTTTATATTATCCTCAAATATCTAACTACTCTTCAATTTTATTGTGAACAGATATCAAGCAACACTGTCAGGTTTCTAATAATGAGGGGTGGCCAGGGAGTGTGGGGGTGGCTGAACATTTCAGCTCTAGGATTAAGCATTTTTCTGAGGTAACTATTGACCTCAGTTTATAAGAAAAATTTGAAACGAAAAGTGAAACTGCACACTCTCTGGGCATGTCAAGGGTTATAGGTCTTTTTCCCCCTTCCCCAATTACAACAACCCAAGAGATGTCATGCTAGGTTTGAACTCTATCACAAGAATCTCTTTGCAGCTAAGAAACTCAATTCCAACACCTTTTTATACAAATACCATAACCTAGTTGCATAAATAATTAATAAAGGACAGCCTTGATCTATGATAACAAATAATTTTTTACAAATTTTTTTGGATGATAATTCATGGAATAAACCAACTTGAATGGAGAACATTTTTGTTAATCTTCTCACAACTGTAATCTAATTGAGACCAACAAACTCATTTCACATGCTGGAGAAGCTGGGTCTTGCTAATTTAACAATTCTTTGATTGCACTGACATTAACGTGGGACAAATTTAAACAACTCCATATTTTTGTAAATCACTCTGACTGGTCAGTGGGATGATGATGACGGTTGCATAGCAAAGTGGCTGTATAGAAAGGCAACACGTTCAAATTCTCAACTTACATGACAATAGACTATCTTTGAACGGCTTGCAAGTTAGTATTAAATTCTGGGTCAGTTAGTTAGATGAGGTTTTATAGCTCAGTTTCTAACCAACTGGTTTAAGTTGGGCCGGCCATGGCCTTTTTTCCAGTTGTGGCTCACTGGCTGGGAAATGAATCTGCTTGGTAGGAGGTGCTCAGACAACTGATGAAATGGAGACGGGGAGTACACTTTTTAAGGAAAGTTTAAACCCCTTGGGATGAGGAATTTTGCCATTTTTATACTGAAGTCATATAATGTAGCCTGCAGTGATACGGAAGTACAAATCTCTGTTCATCTTTGCCAATATTCTGACAGTTTCATTAATATTAATTTCAATAAAAAGCTTTACTCTATAACCTCATATACTTATCACATATAACTTGAAATAGTTGGGAGTCCTGTACTATCACTATTCCTTCCATCCCAATTACTCTTACCATTAAGTGCTTCTTTAAACCTAGACTTTTCTATTACTTTGCTAAAACCTTTTGTTTTATTTATATGTCTTTAAGTATGTAGTTACTGATAAATCAAATAAACACAGTGCCAAATACTGTAGGTCCAAACTAATATTTACATGCTACTCAAGTGCTTGTATGAAACTGTATTGAGTATTACACTTAGAAAGTGACAATGGTACACAATTTATGTTTATCATGCTGATGTAAACCTATGCTAAAACTTAGGTGGAGAAACAGTCCAAATATGCAAGTTTGTAATCTTGTGCTTGCCTGGCAACTGCTCATTTGTTTTAGTACAATTATTTGTGATTATTGGAAGAAAAAACTGTTACTCTCAAAATTACCACTACTGTTCCTCTTACCATACTACACTATCAGTCGTAAAATTACAGTTTAAAGGTCTGGTGACATGAAAATGACATAGTTGGATATTTGATGTAAAAAGCATTAAAACCTACAGAAGAGCAAAAATTCCTATTGAAATCTATTAAATATTGACCATTTTGTAGGTAATTTCTATTTTACACTTATATCATGAATAAACATGCAAATTCATGACAGAGAAAGAGGTACTCACCAATATGGCTAATTTTATCCTATGTTTTCTGCAACCTTCATTGCAAGGACACTTCAAGCATTGGTATGTCCCAAGGGATTTATTTTGGAGATTTAAGTTGTCTTCTTGAAAAATTTCAACATCACTTACCAAACTTTAAGCTATCTGATGAGTAATTTAGCAAAAATTTGCACAGACTTAACAGAAGCAAATAGTAACACTGTGCAGCACTCAGCATCATCATGTTTGCATCTATCAGCAATAAATTACTTCACTAGCTGCCCAACTTTGAAATGGTATGTTTATCTTGAGAATGGTAAAAGATATTGAAATAATCCCAATGGATCTTTCCTTTGAGGGTTTTATTCTTTCCAACTACCAACTAAAAACAGCTCTTTATGGTGGCATGTCACTTTAAGGACCCAAAGGAAAGAATGAATAAAATCAGTTTATGACTGACCTCACTGTACCAGAAGTCTCTTTCTGTGTTGCCAATATTTAACAGTCCAGCATTCACTGTATTTTAATTGTTCCTATTGTCCTACTTCAAACACATATCCACACACATGATGACTATTTAATTAGGCTCCCATGACCCATGATAGTCTTACAAAATATTATGCATTCATTCAAAAATTGAGGGCAACATGAACTGAAATTTTGAAAAAACTCCACCAGAATTTGACTGACAATGTGTTACTGTAAAAACTGGGCTTATTCTAGGCTTACCTGTGATTTCAAAATCTTTATATATGTTCCAATTTTCCAGTATTTTTCAAGCTTGAAGAGTTCTTTTATCATGACTTTTCTAGGTTTTCTATGACTACAGTATAAACTGTAATGTGCTACAATTTTCACATCTTATAAAAGTTATGCATTCTAAAAAATAAAAAAATTAAACTTTCTAGTGCATACTTCTCAGCTTTCACAAAACTTAAAACATGATGATGTTTTTTTTTTACAATCTTTATGAAATGACAAACAGTAACCCCCATGATGTACCCCAATTATATTTTCATTTCTCAAACTTGCACTGTACTGCTTGGAGGGGTGTGTTGACATTCCAAACTACCCCTTAAGAGGCCAATTCAGCCATTTTTGAACTTTTTCAAATTTTAATTTTTGTCTTTTTTTTTTTGTTTTGTTTTGCATAAAGACAGAAAAGGACATCAAATACTGTAAAATTCTCAAGCTAATCAAAATTCTCCTTCCCATCATATGCATCTGAGAGAAAGAAATTCTTGCCAAGGGCTTTATCCATTTTAAACACAACATTACAAAGACAGGATAAGGATAAGATTCCCGCTTCTGTCAGTAAAAGATACCCTGCAGGTATTATTTTTCAGAAATGGTCAATATTCCGAGATCTTATTTCAGCTTTCAGAATTTGATCTTGGCACAGACCAAACCGACTTCAAGACATCCATATGAAAGTGACATGGTTAACTCTATATCCAACTTGAAAGGTAAAATCTAAATGTCCATAAAGCCGATGGCCCTCGTTCGTCACATACTAAATGTCTACTTGTAGTAATAATTACAGAGACACACAAACATATGGTGGCATGTCTATGCTGTGATGTAAAAGTTTAACACTTAATGTAGCATCATTGTATTGTAGGGCACTGGTTCCACAACTCTTTGTAACCCCCTGTTTAGGAACCTTCCCTTTAGGGTGACATGTGATTGTTTAATCAAAAAGGGGGCCAGCATGAGGGTTCAGCAGTAAATTTGTAATCCTCTCTGCTAATTGAAACCTTTCTGCTTAAAGGCATCTTCATCAGTTTAAGGTTGAATATGTCCCTCATCAATTCAATTAAAATAAAATCACTGTTTGTCATCACTAATTTTTACACTTCTTGTTAACTTCTATGACATTGCAGACTTGTGTTACATTTCCAAGTAATTAAACCTGCTGTAACGTATTTTTCACAAAAGTACCACAGGGACTACTGGAAATAAGATATCATGAGGGCAAGGCCATTTTCATATTAACTTTTAGGGCATGTTTATGGATCTAAAAGGGCACCACACCAAACAGAAGATGTTGTGTTATCTGGTATATGCATGGTTGTATTTTGTTTGGTAGGGTATGAAGACCAAGGTGGCCTTGAAGATTATGCCATTTTGTGGGGCACTTTGGCCATTCCTGAAAATATGAAGAAAATGGCCTCTGTGGCCTTTGTTTATTTCCAGCCCTATTACCATGTAAACCAACTACTGTAAATGACAAAAATTTGAACATCTTCAGAGCATGCATGTAGAAACATTCACAGGGGAGAGTGTGTGTCACAAGTGAAATGGAAATTTTAATCAATTAGGGGCACAATTTCGGATCATTCAGGGTTACCGTACTTTTATCTTCTCAGTAGTCGAAGTTAAGGGTCAAGTATTCTGCTGTGTTGTTATGCAATTGTGTGAAACGTGTCCCGCTTAGGTAGGTATGTGGTTCGGTATGTCGACGTGGCGTAAAAGAAAAGGGTATGCAAATTAAAAGGGGGCAGAAGCATGTGTTACTGTTCGATGCAGTTTCCCTCGTGCAGAAGCTAAGGAAGAAATTGTCATTCCATTCGCTGAATCCGATGCGAAAACTCTAAGCACAATTTCAAGCAGGGCAGACAGCGTGCCGATCATGTAGACACAGATAGAAAGTTGCCTCAAAGTTTACAGAGCACCTTCTAGGGCTATAGCTGCCGAGCAAGGGCGTCGGGGCATAGTGAGGGTAGTTTTGAGTGTCGAGGAGTTTCTTTGTCTGTTCTCGAGAAGCCGGACGTTGGTCCAAGCCTGTTCCCTGTTTAAACAACGAAAGCCATTCTAACAGTTGGATGGTAAGTTTTGTTTATTTTTGATTCTGAACGAAAATGTGTGAGTAGCATTGAAGATTTTACAGTTGTAGCATCCAGTAACCCGAATTTTGCCAAACACATGGCGTATGTGAGTCATAGGCTACTATTTGTGCATGGGCGTGGTAGGGTATTACTAGACGGACGGGGTTCGTCGTTATAAATCCCCTTTATGTTGCTTTAACTTAATTCAATTTATGTCAAGTTCTATTCCTGTAAAAAAGGAAGTGCATGTCATTCTATGTTCAGGCTGAGAATTGCGAAAATGTATCGAATATAGCGTGGAGCTAGGGTTGAAAAATAGTCGGGAATAATGTGGACTGCTCGTTGAATTTTATTTTATGTTTGTTGTACAGTGTATGTGGACTGACCACATAACGATCAGGGGATGTTTTGGGCGTGGCAACCAAATGTAGGCCCCCCTATATGTTTGTAGTGTGTTATTAAATGAATGTGTTTAGACATAAATATGTTAGGTGAATGCCTGTTCAAAGTGTTTACGGTAGACCCCTTCCCATGGATGTAACATCGTTATTTATATTTTATTAATGCTAATTTTCAGGCTTTCTACTGGGGCCTGGGTGACGTATAACGCTTTCTGATCTAGAGCGGGGACGTACCGCACAACGAGGGCGTGGCCGAGTGCTCATTACTCTATAAGTCAACCCAGAGGTTTGAAGGTTTGAAAGCAGGATAGTGTACAGACTCCATACATTTTGTTCAGGCGAACTGTTCAAAATTATAGTCTGACAGTATAGCATTTAGCACATTAAAGAAATAGTCGATCACCTGAAAGAACTTTTTATATGTATGGCACATCGCATTTAAGTGGATGGACATAGCTCTCGAGTGAGATGGCTGCAATTAGAATGATAGTATTAATGAACTTAACGAGACTTTAAATAGAGGTGACGAGGCAATAGAGAACCAGCCAGCAAAGGCAAGGGAAGAGGGTTGAACGTTTGAGAAACTTAAGAAATGTAGATGAGAGCAGTCAGCAAGTAAAATGGTGGTCTGAGAGTCTATATCCGTTTTACCTTTAGGTTTTTTTGGTATCAGACCTTCTGTTTTCTGTATTTTTGTATTTTGTATTTATTTCTCTTTAAGTTATATGTTCGTGGTGCACCGCATTAGTTAAATATGTGTTGAATATATTGGTTTATGAGGATATTCACAAAACTTTCTTTTAATGTTGTTTGTTGCCTAGTGTAAACACCCCAGTATACAGAAGAGAGGTGGGAACGGGAATGTCAGAGGGTTACCGGAATATTTTTAGAAATTCTCTGACAGTGTGGCAAATTGGGACATTTTTACTTTTTTGTTCATAGCTCTCCTTTGGAATGTGATACAGGTAACATATTACACTGACTAATAAAGCATAATGAAGCACACCCTCACATGCATTAAAAGCTGAACATGTCACTTTCCATTTTTGCAGAGTTTGACTATTTTTCTCAATTTTTTGTCCCAGTGGAATGCACTGGACAACCAACACGCAGGGTACATTGAGATAGTCATCGAGAAACAAATGATGAACCCCTCTCCTCCCCCCCCATTAAAAACAAAAGGTCAACCATTTCTCTGGCCTCATCAATACTTGTTCGTATTTCAAACTGACAATGAATGCAAACTAGCCTACAATGTTCACTACTCCAAAACTTTGTAGTCTTCTTTTCCCATATCTCTTTCACCACATAAACAGAATTTACACTTCCCTGGGTCATTCATACAAGTTTCTCCAGAGCATTAAAAAAAATTAGAAACCAAAGGCTTTGAGTTCTTACTCTGTGATTCATTAAAACTATTGTAATAATAAAACATAAATGTCACCTCTGTCATTGTTAGCCTACTACAGTAAACAGTTGACTAACTAAGGGGGGGGGGGCTTGGAGGCATGAGCCTCCACAAGTCCCTCTCTCAAAGCCCCCAACCCCCTCCCAGTCCCACTGGAAAATCCAGGAGTGCAAAAGTATTTACAAGTAAATGTTTCCATATTTGAAGCCAGCCCCCCACCATGAAAAGGTGGAGCCCCCAAAGAAATTTTTTCTTGCTATGCTACTGGCAGTAAATTCAATGCCACTATGGCCTACACGGTAGGGAGTGGTGTTCAGATAATATTGATAAAGTCAAATTATACGTTTAGTGCAGCATAAGCTCGCATTCAACACTGCAAATTGTATGTTTGCCCTAATCTTTGTATCACTTGTAAATCATCTTTGCACAAGATTTATTGCGCTGTTTATTAAACATTATGAAAAATAGTATACATTTGTTTTGTCCTAATGCACCCCATTCAAAGTGTCCCAAAGCACCCCATACATGATTTATCAATGTGATGTCATATATCAAATGAAAGTGTGAAATGATAGTTGTGCACACCTTCATACAATACCTTTGATTTTTTGTATGTTTCACTGCACAAGTTAATTACGTATTTGGAAAGTATGCTTATAAGCAGAAGAATGTGATCAAATGATGTTATTTTTCTGTAAGTTAGTCACAACATCAAAAAGTGAAATGCCAGCCACATTTCAACAGAGTAATGCCAAGCTGGACACATACTGAATGTCCCATCACACCCCATGTCCCAACCCAACCCACTCTGCCCCTACCAAGGGAGTTGCCACTACATGGAGTTCTGACTTCCCAATTCTTCCTTGAGTCAAACTAGCCTGTATTTATCAATGTTATCTACATAATGAACCTACCCTCCCCCGCCTCCCACCCTCCCCCGGTACAGTATCAGCCCTTTTTTGGTTTCATGTCATCAAACCTTTAAGAATTTTCTTCCATTGGGTTCCTTCAAGCTTACTTTTTACCAAGTCACATTTTATGATTTATCAAAGAATACATGTAATGCAAGGAATTTTCAAGAGTGAAAATGTTCACCTGGCTTGGGACACTTAACACTTAAGTCCACATATTTTTTCTTTGTAGACCTGGAATATTGGCTGCAGACAAACAATGAACAAACTATAGAAGAGTGAGTTTAATGCCAAGGGAGCAGCAAATGGCTTCCATTCAATGTCTTAATTCAATTCAATGCCTCAATTAACTAGCATTTCCATGGCTATGAGTTTTAAAACCTCAAAAAATACCCAGTTTACTTATTTTTGAAAGTTTGGATGCCACTGGATGCAGTCGCGAACAAGCTAGTGATTCATAGTGTTTGTAAGCTACTGATTGTACATGCTCTGATTGCTTATGCAGGAGGTCACAAAAATCCCTCTTTTAAGGAGTGAAAATTTGGAATGTTGGTCCTTGGTTTGATATAAAGACACTGTCATTAGGTTGCAATCTAATTGCTACAAAAAATTGGATGCAAAACCTGTTTAAGCATGTATTTGAGAAATCATGGGCAGTAACTACATGTGTCTGAATTATGCACATGCATTACTTTCCTTCTGTACAGGCATGTTGCTGATGTAAACGGTATATACTTCATGTAAGCCAACCTCAAACTGAAGTGAATAGATACCTACTAATCCTATTCACTTCTGGCTATTCAGCCTATTCATTTCCCTTCAGTTGTCTATTCACCTCAGTTTGAGGTAGTCTTACATGAAGTATCTCCCATGTAAACATGACCACCTCCACCACAGATTCCAATTCTGCACGTCTAGGTATTATGTAATAGTAAAAATCTCCTTGGTAGCTACTATAACATCTCCAAAGGGACCATCCATATAGTCAGGGGGTTTGTTTGCCCCCCTGATGGACTCAAATCCCCTGTCAGCGCCCTTTTTAGGTTTTACCGTATTGAGGCATAGGGTATCTACCTACTACAAAGAGCCCCTTCAGTCTATTCTCGCCCCCTCTGACCAAATTCCCGAGCTCCACCACTGGTCCCAAGGGGGATCTGTGGTGACTGATGAATGTAAGAGTTTAGAAAGGCAATTGGTGGGTGGGATTAAGTAGGTTTGGCAATAAAAGAAAGAAATCATAACTCCATCTAGTGGTAACTCCCTAATGAACCTTAGCTGATACTGTACTTCCGTGATGAGTTGACATAAGTTCGCTCACTTGATCATCATTGGCTTCAGAATCTTACCTATTTGGCAGAAATCATGTGGCTTGCTATGCAGGCTATCACCCTAATGACAGAAGCAAATTGAAACTTAGCATAATGAGGGCTGTCCTATCCACAAAGAGAACTTCAAGTGACATTAACTGACACGAATGCACGAACACGAGCACCATTTAATAATACCTGTTTATTACAATGAACAACTAACTACCAACAGATATGGCTTCACAATATCTATCTGAATCTATTCAAGACAACTGTTGCTTGCATTATTGTCACAGGTCCATCTGAGGTCTGGTCTATAGAGGGATTTCATGTGATGTCACGTGAGTGGGATTCCCAGGCACTGAAGGGCAAAACACACACAGTATTAAACATATAAAGCACAAATGCATGACATAACCATAGATACTACTGTGACACAATGGATGCGTGCCCTTCACAACCACTAATGATGCACAATCTTGCCCTTCAAAACCAAAGAGACATGTGATCATGTGATGTCAGTGAAACCCCTCTATAGTCACATTATGAAAGTCTTGTGTCCCTTCTGGGCTATAAATCAAAAAAGAAAAAGAGAGAGAAAAAAATAGGGACTCACTAGCCAATCAGAGCAGCATTAGGTACGAAGCAAGACGATGGTTGCCATGCTCATTGCTTATCGTCAGTAACAATTACTACCGTCAAGTGGGGTATATTTTTATAATGTATCCTACCATCTTTGTTAATCAGTATTTTACACCAATCTTTGTCCCTGGGCATCGCTTCATTCGAGGCAAGACTGTCTCTGAGTCACAATGTGAAATGCAAATGCTTCACACCATTTCAACAAACAAACTTAAACAGTAAAAAATATGTATGACGTACAAAAATGAGGACATAATCTTAATGAATGGACTGTTAATCAACTTTGATTGTTTATACTTATTACTCTCCACTCACGAATCAGTCACTTTTATTTCATGAGTCTGCAACACAGCAAAGGAAGTTTTAATGAATTTATTGTCTAGTTTGGAATCATGTCTGACTCGACTGTTTCCTATAATCTCCAGATGAATTACAGAAAACTGCTTAAAGAACAAACAGTCCTCTTTCCTCAATTACAATAAACTATAAAGCAGCTAGGGAAAAGTTTGCTGCATTTTAGCTGCTTGACTCATTTAGAACCTAATCTAGGAAATGATTGAATGGCTTTACAGAGAGAGGTAGGTAATTTAAGAAACTGAAATATGAAGGAGAGAGTAATACCTTCAATTTCCTTTTGGAGTAATGCTCCTGTTAATAGTGGGATGTGTAACATTGCGAGAAATTGCACATGACATCGACATCCAAACAACCAACTTCATCCTCCGTTTTATGGACTTTGAGCATAAATTTAAGACTATAGTGTTCGGAATCAAACAGGATGACAAATATTGGAAAATGTGTTTATCCGTCACAACCTAACCTCTGCGCGGTATTAATAAACCATATAAATCTGTGTCATAATGCAACATGTCGAGAAGACGTGTCAAAATGTAATATTACGAGGAGTGAATGTTAGATGTATACAATGTTGGACACTTTCATTACTGAGATTGTGTCCAAGACCATTCCTTAGAACCATTAAAACTGTGGCAAGTGAAGGTCCACTCAAGCATAAGTGCTTTTTATTTCACCAACTCTTTTCCCTTTGCTGTTAGCGACACCTTTATGTCCCTCTGAAAGGTGTCGAGGAGAGGTTGGGTTTCTACCAGAATAGCGTGATACAGTCAGTGGGATGGAATCCATACTATAGTATACCGCACAGAGGTTTCACACCTTCCTAAACATGTCATTATCGAGAAACGATGCAATTTCACACATGAATGGGGGCAGCAGGGGTTTTATCTTGGTAACATCTCAACGTTTCCCTCTTCTTTCTTGTTTGCTCTTATTACCCTTTTCTCATCTTCAACTAAACACAAATCATACTTGACCTTTTCCCTGTAGCTATTGCTTATTCGTTTTGATCTTTCTTTCTGTTTATATTGAAAAACAATGATCAGTAACTCAACAAAAGTCACGTTCCATCCTGGAGTTAATATACTTCTTTAGTCATTTCTTTGTTGGGATCGAAGAAACCAATTCATGGTAATCTCTCCTTCTCTAGCAGATGACAAGGAAAAGGTTCAGTAATGATAAGAACAGGGCCCAAGATGTTAATCAGGTCTGAATACATTATGATATCTTTAAGCTCTGAATGAGAAGTTCATGGAAGTTCTTTCTGAGATATAGGAACTTCCTTATCACACAATATATTTATACATAGATACAAAGATACATAGATGATTTCTGGTAGAAGGCAGTTGGTGACTATAAAACCAGCTCTTCTTATTCATCATCTTGTTTTTCTGGTGGGACATCAATCATAGAGGATTATGTCACAGGATACATTCTTGTATCAAAGAGAGCACTTCATGGAAGTTCCTCTCTGAAGTATATAAACACCAGTGTTGTCTCCTGGCAGATGCATATTACTGCCGCACCTGTATTGTCTGCACTCCTAATACCAAGGTCCAGGAACTTTTGCAAGAGTTCTTCCTTGATCTACATAAAAACTGTATGCTATCATCTATACATGTATACAATCACAACAAGCACAAATCATAAATATGCGATGCAAAATAGACTTAAAGCAAGTCTGACTGCCATGCATTTCACATGACCAAAGTCAATGGGGTTTTAATGTGTGATTTCCCCACTTAAAACTCACCCAATGAAGAAGTCCCATCGACTTACTGCGTAAAAGTGAGAAGGTCGTAGAACAACATTACAGTTTAAGCTTTGTCTTGCAATATGAATATTTATATGTTGAAATTAACACTTGAGAGATAACTTCAAATCAGGCTCATGAATATAGTGAAATTTGACCTGTCTCTGTCATTGTTTGCAGGTGTTAAACTATGTATCTGAAAAAGAGGCGTACATATTCAACACATGCTACAAAGGTTACCACCAGTTTGCATTGTATGACAGAAAACCCTGTTGTCATGTAAAGCAACTTGCAATGAATAATACCTATTTAAATATAAAAACACACACACACACACATACAATATATACAGAATGAAGACTACTCTAAGCAACAGTGATGGAACCAGGGTTTTGAAAGTAGGGGAGGGGAATAGGGGAAGAAGAAATAAGTACTTGGCCTATAACATGTCAGCACCTCATAAGCAAAATTATATTATCGTTCAGAACAACTGGGAGGAAAAGTGGGAGGCAAGAGATGTCACAGCGAGGGCATATGCTCTACCTCCTCCCCCCACTCCCCTTGGAGCTGCCACTGTATTATCATAACCTCCCCCCACTCCCCTTGGAGCTGCCACTGTATTATCATAACATCATTAGTGAACAATCTTTTCTTGGAGGATGGACATTATATTCAAATCACATATTAAACATCTTTAGTGGTCAATCTTTTCTCACAGGGAGGATATTATATTCAAGATATTAAACACCTTTAGCGGTCAATCTTTATTTGCAGGGTAGATATTACATTCAAGTCACAGAAGTTCAACCATTATGATGCATAAAAACTCTTACTTATTCAGGCTTCAAAGTGGTCCGTCACAGAAATGTAGGTTTTATAGGAAGGATACTAATGAATATATAGGATTTATAGGATTTTTCCAGGAAAATATAGTGTAAATATAGAAATGTTATACAGTAGCCGTTCTAACTATCTTCAAAATTCATCCAAGTTGTGGATGAGGAAAACATGGTACCTTAGGAAACTAATGAACTATACTGTTTAAATGATACAAATGTGATTAAGAGTATCACCAGTGTGGGCCATGTGGCAGAAAAGTGTGGTTCTACCATCAACATGGGATTAAGAAAACCACCTAAATATTTTGGTGGAAGGAAAAAAGTAAATCCCCTGAAGGTGGTGTATTTGCATAGTTTGACCCCGGAATAAAGTATCCATAAATCTTATTATTTGTGCATACCAAAAAGGCACCAAAATTTGCAATATCAGACGGTGAGAACACAGAATGTGACCATGATGGTGCTTTGAATGGGTGGGTAGTTAATGTGGACAATAAACTGTTGCTAATGTCCTAAAGTACATGGACAGAATTCACCTCAGCTCCAATAATAATGGGGTTGAGGTGAGGAAATTTTTGAATTTTTTGCTGCTTAAATAACAGGAAATGGTCTCTCAGTACAACATTTTGCTCTAAACTATACACTGTATTGCTAGTCAATCTTGATATTAAGTGTGACATATGGGTGATGATAGTCAGACCATGATCACAGGCCTATGACAACTGTATGGTTGCTATGAATACCTTCCAACTCACTTTCCCAGTGGCATAGCCAGAACTTTCTCATGGGGGTCATGCAGTTTATTCTGTGAATACCAACATGGGGGAGGGGTCTAAGGGGAGCGGGTTCATCCCCCTCCCCTTTGAAAATTTTTGAATGATTGGGTGCACTTAAATGCAATCTGGAGCTAAATATGTTATCATTTTGAAGTAAAATTTATTTCCAAAATCAGGTTTTAGGTTACTAAATTAAAAGAAAAAAAATCAGCATGAGGGAAGGAAAGTGGGCATGGCCCAATGGTCCCTCAACCTAAAAATGCCACTGCTCACTTTGAATCTGTTCAACTCGGCAGAACAGTGTTATGTCAAGATGCCTACAGTGTGCAAAACTGTCTGTGCATTAACATACTTAACATCTAAAATCTCAACTGAGGAAATTACATGACAAAATTAGGGAAAGGACAACTTGGCAAGTGCCCCTACTTGTCACCAATGATGGGCACCACAGCACCAGACCCATACATGGATTACATTTTCCACTTTGGCCTGTTGGACAAATTGATGTGGCATCCAGAGACCAACCACAGAGCTTCTAGTGGAGTATAGGGAAAACCTCCTTATAGATCTGCACATTGTAAACTTGTAAGCATTACAGTGAGATTCTTAATTTTCTCAAAGCACTATAAAGTTCTTATTCTTTAGGGGAAAATTTTAAATTGTACAACACTTTGGACAATCAGTTGATCAAATGGTTAACAAAGTTTGAGGAAAGATGGCAGAGAAAATATTGGTATTTCAAACCATTGTACTACAATATTTTGAATGAAAGAATCAGTTATATCGTAGACTAGCTATCTGTGCATACAAAGCATGGTTTTAAAATGTGGAAGATTGCATGACTACAGGGGATGCCAGGCAAAGGGCTCTAATCCACTCCCTAACAATACCACTAAAATTCCCTCAAAGAGATGAAATCATAGAGTTACTTAAAATCACAGGTGAGTGGAACATTTATGGGTAATGAAATAAGTGTTCATTAGTGCCCAATGCTGTTTCATATGAGAATATTTCTGAATCCTACAACTGGCCATTGTGTACTTGCATCTAATTAAGATACTTGGCATCTATACACTGATACCTGTCTGAATAAGCTACTCTGAGTCTAAGACACTCTGAGTCTACAAAACTATCTTGGAAAAAGAATCTATCTGAAATTTTCACCCCAAAACACCATATAAAAGAAAAATGTTTTTTTGACAAGATCAGAAAAATATAGGAGAATATAGGAAAGCAAGCCTAAAATCATACAAATATAGGAAATATAGGATTTTTTTAAATTTACAGGAAATTACAGGAAATATAGGATCACTTTGAAGCCTGCTTATTTCAATACTGTCATTAGTAAACTTACCCCATTTAGGCCTACGTACTGCAATCCTATTATGGGCTGGACTGGAAAGCACTGAAAATTTACACCAAAGCATCTGAATTACCAAAACAATGAGAGGTGGTTTCATACATCACAGTTTTTGGGGGTTTTGGGGATGGGGTGCAGAGTGGTGGTTAAATCAAGTATACAATTATCACAGTATTAAAAGAACTTTAACAAAATCATGATAATGTAAACACCAGCATTGACTTTGGCAAAAGGTGCATGAAGCTCCCTTAATTTGACCAGATTTTGTTTCACTCCTGTTTTTGAGGTACTGTATCTTACTGTCACGGGAAAGTGAGTGATCAAAGCTCGAAAATGAGTTTATTGAGTCGTGACACTAATACTGTAGCCTATCCACACAACTGTAAAGTTAAAGGCCCAATCTTTTCATTTCAGACAAAAATTCTCTGGGCAACAAAGTTTAACCCTCCTATGGAAAATAAGATTCTTGTGGGCACATACTTCATGTAAGCCAACCTCAAACTGAAGTGAATAGACACCTAGTTTTTAATCCTATTCACTTCAGGCTATTCAGTCTATTCATTTCCCTTCAGTTGTCTATTCACCTCAGTTTGAGGTAGCCTTACATGAAGTATCTCCCTGCTTTTTGCACCTCCTAGACAAAGGTCAGAAGTTAAGTTACTCAAGCCCATATCTGCTGAGTACACTACTGTGTGTAATCTAAGCAAGTAATTTACCAATTAGAGTGGCATACATTTGAGGTCATACCTGAATACATGATAATCAAAGTGCAGTCACCAACTGTGAATTTAGACAACCATCTTCCTAAATACATTTTGAGTGCAAGTGTTTCTCTAATGATGATGGTATGTCAACCTGTTATGCAGAAGTACATGACAATTAATCATCGCATCCTTCAGAATTCCAAAGTAAATAATACGTTTACATACAATGGCTCCTTGACACTAAACTAATTGGCAGTCAAAATGTGGAAATTTTGCATAGTCAAAAAAAAGAGAAAAGAACAGAAAAGAAATCTTTACAAGTCCTATGCAGTTCCCCTTAATTTTGAAACATAATTCAGTTTAACCAATACAAATTTCCTCTTATTTTGCTCACAAGTAAATTTTGTGGTACTTAAGAAACATAAATATTGTCTAATAAAAGTAAATCAGGTAGATACTTTTCAATGAATTAAAACATTCAGTGACAAAAGTGTTGTCACATGATTAAAAATGATCCATACGTGAATTAGCATACGGAGACACGTTAATTTAAATTGTATAATTTGCCATTTATGGTATTGCTAGGAGTTTGTTCTCTGCTGCATTATTTTGTGTCATGATTATGCTGTGTGATCTTACAAGAACTTAACCCAACCTCCTTTAACTGTCTCCTTCATGTTAGGTGCCACAATTGTTTAAAATCCCAAGAGGCTTAATCCTCCTAAAATTACAGATTTAGTTTACTAATTGGGACTTAAAGTGTACTTATATACAGTCTAAATCTACAAGAATATATATATATATATATATTTGTGTCAATGGCCAAGATAGAGTGTTGAAATTAATTCCGTTAATTTGAAATATTGGTTTGGAGCAATGTTTGGATGACCTTTTTTCACACCCATATGATCTGCTTTCTTTTTGAAATTAAAAAGAACTGCTTCTATGGCCTTTGACAATTGCTCCTTTACTGCATAAGATGTTGTGAGAAGGGCCTACATTAACAAAGGAAATTACCAGAATGTGTTGAAACATCTGCCTGTGAAACAAATTTTGCCATAACTTGGTGGGGGGGGGGGGAGCTGCTACCCCAACCCCAGCTTAACACATAGGTATGGATACAGAAAGCTTGTATATTCAAACCAATGTAAAATGATCAAACATGATTATATTTTAAAACAAGGTGCAATGGCTTAAGGTTAAAAAAAGAAAAGATTTTATTCTGAGTATTACAAGAGTAACACCACAAATTATTGTGAAATCTATTATTTTCAAATTTGTGAATAAACTTCAGCTGTTTACATCTCAGCAAAGGAATGTTCTGTGAAGATAACATTGGACCAATGAAATTCATTTTGCAAAGTGTGAGACATATTTGTCTAATTTTGGGCTTAAGTAGCTACACTGAAGGTTTCATTACTGAGCACTTTTCCTTGTGCTCTAACCAGTAACAATAAGTCACACGTACTGAACAGTAGTTGAGGTCCGACTGGAGCATGTAATTCAACTGACAATAGAGTGCCACTAGGTGAAGAAGTCTGCCAGTTGGCACTACTTTGAGGAAAACTGGGTATTTAGCTGAAAACAGAATGATCTCACTATTTCAAATGCTCGACTATATAGGTTGGTCTTCAGTCAACCAATAGTCAGTCATCACTACTGCATTAAATACTTCAATGACATATGTCAACTGAAAAAACTGACCCACACAAACTGAGATTTTTAAACTTTTCTTTCTTGATGGAATGTGTTTAATTGAAAATTCCATCCAAGCATGTAAGGATGTTTATAGCCTACCACTCCAACACAATTATTAAATCGATCAATTTTTTATTAGCTGCACCCCTAACAAGTTTTTTCACAGTAACAAAGAAGTACCTATATCTATCTCCACACAAACAAAAAACAATTTTTCCACGCAAAACTTCTGTCATAATAAATCAATTACAGGAGGCATAAAAAAAATTCTCAACTACTTTCCTAAAAAAATTCTCAACTATTTCCTAAGTGTTCTATACATAAACAGCTTGTTACCATGAGACCTTAGCTTCATATTTTGTTCATGATGTAGATAAATTTATGGCTAGATTTATTTCAATGAACATCTGTACTAGTTGCAAACAAATTTTGTGTAAAATGAATCCTTTATATCATATGCCATTATATGCCAAATGATTGCCCTGCACATGGGCTAAAGTTACAAAGCCATAACTGGGACCAGTTACTAAGGCCTGCATATATGAACGAAGACACTCAGTGTAAACTACCTTGAGTCAAAGTAGCATGATTTAAGGTTTACTTAACTGCATCCGTTAAAATGATGCATGAGATCATTTCTTTCTATTACCGCTATACCAATAATCACTATTCACAAAATGTATGAACACACTTTGCTTTGATAAAAGAGAAACTTTCCTCAGAACTGTGTATAAAGCTTAATAGTTCCTTTATGAATATTGTATGATACTTAACCTCCCAAAATACAGATTCTTAGTTTCACAGTTATGCCACATAGGAAGACTTCCTTGATTTACACATGAGGAGATCCCTGATTTTTCTAAAACTGTTATTGAAACAAAATCAACAATAAATGAATAATCTGGAATTTTTTAAGTTGCAGTCATTCATTCATTTAATTTCCTAAAGAAACATGTTACCCCTTGTCCAACCCCACCCCCACAGAGTACAGTATATGCTTCCATGGCTATACATTTTTGACAGAAAATCTGCAAAATAAAATCTCTTTGTGGATTAATTGACCCAGTGGATTACATTTTGAGCTAGCTAGGTAACAGCTTCGGTGACAAGATATAAAAGGTAAATTGCATAAGATCAGTGAATGAGTGAACCGTGTCATTTACTGTCAGTTAAACGGTGTTTTGCGATGTACATGAATGAAATCAAGGTTGATCAATAGGTCCAATCAATAACGTGCTCGTCATTTCCTCTACTCCATCCCATTAAGTCAACAAAGTTCAAAAATAAGCCTAAAAATGCCCTGGAAAGCCTAAACGCTAAATTTTGTGCCCAAGGTGCTTGTAAAATATACCTACTGGAACAAATGAGGAAGGCAAGAATGAATGTAGGTCACTTATTCTGGGAAAAGTGCAAACCCTTCTTTAAGTTTTCTTGGTATTGGATAGCAAGAATGGAGACCATCTCATAACAGCTCATTAGCGTACTCCAATGCTCCCTAAGGGTCAGAGATGTGTATAGATCTTGTCTCTCATCAAGATGAACTAGGCTATTAATGTCTTATATCAAACATTCTCTTCACTATGTTACTTTTTTTGCCTATACTCAAGTTTTTTGTTTAAACCCTTCTTTTTTTTATTGCGGATGTTTTTGTGTTTTTGACACTTTATGCAGAAAACAACTTTTGCAAAATGACTCATACTGACTAGAATTCTCCTGAATGAGGGAGCTATTACATGAGACACTAGAAAAACACTGTGCTGCAGCTGCTGCACATTATCATCTGTACTGGGTTCATTTACACATCACCAATTCAAATCAAATTACAACTGATTAGTAAGATTGACACATTGTGCACTCACTAGGATTCTCATATTTTGCTCAAACACAAGGAAATAAAAGAAATTCGGTAAAGATTACACGTATTGAATGTGCCTCCATGGGAACTGAGTCACAAGGAGGAATAAGAGATACCAAGCTAACAAGACCTTAAAATATGACAACTGTTTGCCTGCTACTTCATGTAAGTTTCTTTTCACGAATAAATATAAAAGTATCTGTTACAAAACTTTCTTTTTCATCTGTTCCCTGAATCGCATCAATAAATGCAGGTCACACAGCCAATAGAAGTTTGAGGAGACATTGACTCACATTTTTATATGTGACTCACACTTTGTGTGTATGTGTAGTCTAATGCATCATGTAATAGTGGAAGTTAGCTCATACTGAGGGCAGCATTCAAGGAAATGCCCCTGAGTCAATTCATTGCATTGTCAATGAACAGTCGCACAGGTGGTTACTATTTTAGTAATGATATTGAAAGTAGAACTGCATACAGCTAGCCCTACTCCCAACAAAATGTTGCATACAAGTCATCAATTACTGTAAGCATGTCACTTTAGGTGCCCATGTTTCAAATTTCCATCATTAAAGGGCACCAGATCTTGCCTTAGACTGTCAAAATACTCTCTCCTCAATTTTCTTCCAGCCCGTCCTCCAATTAAACAAAAACACCTGTCTGATACACCTCTACAGTAGGTTAGTTAGATGAGATTTTATGGCTCAGTTTCCAACCAGTTCGTTTAAGTCGGGCCGGCCACGGCCTTTTTTCAGTTGTGGCTCACTGACTTGTTTTTCCTACTCCATTACTTATGCTGAGCACCAAGCACAATGGTAGGTTCCATTTTTAAAGCTACAGTAGGCTGCACTGAGTTTACTACTCAAGGTTATATCCTCAAAATACCGTTGTTAGCTTACATAAAGGCCTGTGAAAATGTAACAAAAACAGTTGTTTTACTCAACAATGGTAGATTAAGATCCTCTGAGGAAAAATCCTACGGAATTTTTTTTTGAGTACCCTTTACCGTTCTCAAGATATACCTCCTCAAAGTTTTACCATTTTTGAGATTTCTCATTAGCTATGCAAAAATTATGATGTGGAGTGTTGCACAGTATCTGTATTTCTCTTTTTAATCCTTTATAAAGTATCTGTTAATTACCTACCAGATAGTTTCTAGTTTGGTTTTTAATGAGGATATTTTCAAAGTAGTTAATACCTACTCTAAAATAAACACCACAGGGCATGCCACCATTACAACTATCCTTGGAATGAATGTTAAACAAAAGAATAATATAAAGCAAACCTTATGGGGCCCCAAATCGTCATACCGCTCATGTTTATTAATACGATATAAGTGCAGAAACAGTAATTGTCTTGTAAAATGGGCAATATCTGATGGATTTTGACGGGAATTGCGGCTAGTTTAAAGGCAACAGGCAGTCATCCCAACCAGAATTAGCATGCCCCGTCACTCTAGTTCATGAATGGCCTATTTTGATCATGTGACAATGTTTTATTTAGTGAATTGTGAAATTCAAGGAGAATTTCTCCTTGCTTTACCTATTGTTTTTAATAGTTATGTTCAAAACATCTTCAGAGGTGCTTGTAATGCAATAAGAGGAGATTTGCAAGAATTTGCTGATTTTTCAAAGCAAGTTTTGGGGCAACTGCCTACTGCCTTTAACATTTTTAATGCTTTTACATCAAATAGGGAGGTGTGGTACTTATAATTGTTCACAGACCTTCAAATGGGAAAACAACTGACTGCACAAGTTACCATTGACCAACCAGACTGAAGCTACTGTTTCAATTAATGTCAATCAAAGTGCAGTCACCAATTGTATTTAGAGATATCATCACAGTCCTAAATATGTTTAAGGTGATGCAATAACCCCTTTAAATATATGTATATACTAATTCCATGTCTTCTAATAAAGTATAATAATTGGGTATGATGAAAGTAGTGCTTTGCTAAAATTATGGTCAGACAACAAAATGTCTCGTACCTCTAACACCTATCTGACCATTAGAACAAAACCCACTCCCTCCAAACAGTTTGGGAGATTTACCGCTTTTGAGGGAAAATCGATTTTCGCCCGATCGAGGGAAAATTTTGCCAAGGGTGGCGCCATTTTCAAATTTCTCCCATGATGCGTTGTGATCCTACTGTGCAAATTCAATGGAGACGAACATTCAAAACAACCTGGAAATTTTCATCAATTCTAGGAAAGAGAAATGCTGGCATATTTAAAAACTTTGTTGCTAGGGGAACAAAAAAGCCGGATTATGTCTGATAGTTCACCACACAGATTTTGAGATATCGAGCAATTTTGCTACATTCTTTGTCCTAAGCTTAATTTATAGACTCGATACAGTCACAAGTTTTGTGCCAGCACTTGTGTTTATTAACACGTTGACAGTTCCTTGTGGTTTCATTCTTTGTGTGTGAACTATTATCTTATATTTAAATACACACACATTTATTAAACAAATCGATGACTGTGAAGAGGTAGACACTATGTGCTCATAAATATTCATGCTCTGAGTCAGGCAAAATTTTCCCCTGACTGGGTGAATTCTCATTTTAACCCGCAAGCGGTTATCTCCCGAACTGTCAAAATAATGTCATTTACTCAATCAAGTGTTCATCTCTTGGCCCCCCCCCCCAACCTACCCTTCTCTTTCCCTGCAGCTTAACTAAATTATAAAACATAAATTAATACTACATTGTAACATTCCTGAGCAGTCAATACTTTATCACTCACGTTAAAAGAAATGCAACACTATCAAAGGACTGATTTCACGGAAATCATGGAAATGAAATATAAGACTTCTCATGTAACATGGAGAGGAATTATTCTGCTTTCTGAAAAAACAGATACAAAGATTGCAGAAGACAACAAAGCAAAAACAAAAAAAAACAAAAAAAGGAAAGGAAAGAAAGAAACGGAAAGGAAAGAAACTGCTTCAGCAGTTGGTAATGACAGTCTTGACAGAACAGTATTAACTGAACTAAAAATTTCTGCTGTTACCAGGTGCCCCACCCCCCCACTTCCAAGTTTTACTATTCTCTGATTACTAACAGACCTTCCTGTCTTACATTCCCAATCACTGGTTACTATGAGTATTTATCAAGTCATGAAAATGCATGGTACAAGTAGGGTATTATAGAACAGTTTTTAAACTTTCTATGGACTACGACTTTTTCATCTCAACTTTTGTCATTTTTGCTGCACTGTTTCGTGTTTCCATGAAATTTCTCAAGTCAAAATGGCAGCATTAATTTGAGTCAACAACTAATACCCAGAACAGAATACAATAATAAAGCAAGAAAAGATATATCATATAACAGTCTTTCAACAAAAAAGTGTAATTCCACTAAAAAGATAACAAGAAGCTTCTTTTCATCTTCTGTTAATTGTAAAAAAAAAAATAAAATTCAGATTTAATTCTGTTGTTGGAATGTAAAATCTGCAGTGAAAGAGTTAAAAATCTATTTAGACTTACATCAAACAAGGAATAAACATGCAAAAGAAGGAATATAGGAATAAAATAATAAATTTTCCAATCATAATTTAAAAGAATAACATAATGCTTTCTCTTCCTATTAAAAAATTAAATCAAAAATGTTTCTGTCCTATGGATTTAGTTTCTTGTCTCCATATTTAATGAGACAACACGTCTCCGAGATTCTTGAGATGACACACAATTACAGAAACAACAGATCAGTGGGGATACCAATTATAATACTAATTAAACAAATCTAGTAATTAACATTTCTCTAATGAATCTTTTAATTAACATTCAAGATTTTGAGTGGATTTCACAGATTCTAAAAGTGATTCTGTTAGTTAATGTTAATCAACATAGCAGCAGTGAAGAGGAAACTTGACTCCAGTACATAGACACAACAGCAAAATACTCAGGGTACATAAAAACAAAACAAAAAAAAAAATTAAAGATTGCATTTTACAAATTAAGTTGGGTCCTAAATTGTAAATCAGTTCTGGCAAAGTCATGGATGGTTTCACTCCTAGTTCAGCATAAACATGTTTCACAAAAGTAACTGAGAAAGTTTCTCCAAGCTTAAGCCTGCACAGAGCATTGCCTTCAAATCAAAGAATATCTTTACTATATAACTACATGAAAATCTGCTTCATGAAAATGCAAACTGCAGGGAATATTTTTGTCAGCTAAAATATTTTTGCTTAATTTTCTCTCTCAGTTATCCTTTTTTTTTGATGAAAAGATTACATCACACACACACACACACAGTGTTGTAACAGCAAGATGTAAGTTTACATATATGTATTACAATACTGACTCTCCTGACTGAAGTATATAGTACAAATGTGTAAATGATATTTTTATACATGACATTGTCTCAGAGTTGTAGTCTCATAGCCATAGCCAAAAGTCTGAGCAAGACTGAGTAATACCAGAATGTTTACATGAGGAGTTACTTTCTTTATAAATATTCATGAATTTCCTGTCTGCTCTGTTAGCAGCTCATTCAGTAACAAACATACATTTTCCCCAGTTCTGGAAAAATGCTCTGTTTGCAGGTCTTCAAGAAGACAGATTTGAGCTAGTGTATTCTGCCCTATTTTATCTATGCAGCAACAAGACGTGCACATTTTTTTCAAAACTATCTTCCCTCCAAACCTCCGTGTTTGTGTCACATCCTGTCATTGAGCAGGGAAGATGCGAAAATAAACTTCCCCTGATCATATCTTGCAAGCTAGCAACTTGCAACCCTCCAGAACCACGCTCAGCCAGCTCGTTTTGCACTCATGCATTTTAATGAGGCAAGGGCACTCCAACCCTGCGAGACTTCCATTACTGCTCATCATTCCAAGCCCTACAGCCTCCAGGGAAAATTGGCTCCAGGAAGGCGGGAACATGCTCAAGCAAAAATCCACACTAATTTGCAGACAACATGCTTAGTCTCCACTTTTAGTGTCAAATTGGGTGTAAATTTACTCAGCTTGAAATTGTGGGAAACAATCCTACTTTATGTCTTTGCTGTTAACTTTTCCAGTCTGTCAACAGGCTGCTTGGTTTGAACAACGCAGAGAAGCGGCAGAATGTATCAGGTCAGATGGCTTTCATGCAGTGGATGTATAACAACCATCCTATTCCACCTGCTGTAATCAACAGGTCTAAATATTTTAGCCATTTTTGTTATTTCCTAGAGAGTTTTCACTGTTCAGGTGGGTTTTTGACACAATAGAAATAAACAAATTTTTTAAAAAAATTTGTCAAAATGATAAATCCCGAAAATGGCCATAAGAAGGAGTTTATCTGTTTAACAGGGAATTTTTTTGTATTTCATTTGTCCGCAGTTAGCTCAAGTTAACAGAGTTTGAGCATCTGTACTATTTTTTGACCACCATCTAACTGTACAGCTCATCCCTATGTTTGCCCTTTGAGATAATGTACATTACAGAATATCAGACATGTACACAAATGAGTTGACAAAATAGTAAACTTACTTCACAAAAAATTTACAAATTTTTGTCACGGTGAACTATAATTCATAGATCAAGACTTAATTTGGATTGAATAAGCCTGTCAGGAATGCTCTATTTACAAAGTAAGCAGTGTTTATGTATCACATACACAAGGGTGTATTGCACAGTTGTACCATACTCAATATTAGATGTATATTGAGAGGCACTCATACCATTTTTCTTTCCAAAATATATACATTATGCTGAAAGAGTTGTTTATTACAAGAATTTGGACAACTGTTGTTGATTTGTAAGATGTCAATTCATTTGGAGGAAAACTCATTTAGTCTAAAAATGAAAGAAAATTTTGAAACAAAAGTGATCCTGTAATTCTTCACACATAGAAATTATGACACTTTAAGGACTTTTGAGAAGCACTTATGATTTCAAGCAATCAATTCTTTCCAAAATCACACTCTTTGACACAGCCAAAATCTCACAGGAAGAGGGAAAGGGGATACAGGAATAACTTAATGACCGATGTAGCACAAATTTGGGAGTAAAAACCTAGGTCAGAGTTACCATTGCATTCTAAGGGTCAAGGGTTATAGTAAGGGTATCCAATCTCCATGGTGTGAACGCTACTATAGCAATGCATAGCACACAATGTACAAACCTATGTACAGCGTGCGACTTCAGATTGCATTCTAACGCATATGACCTATGACCTCAAGAGACTGCACATGTAGCACAAATTTGGGAGTAAAAAGCTAGGTCAGAGTCGAGTACCATTCTTAGGGTTATAGTTAGGGTATCCAATCTTCCATGGTGTGAACGCTACTATAGCAATGCATAGCACACAATGTACAAACCTATGTACAGCGTGCAACTTTGGACTGCATTCTTACCCATATGACCTATGACCTCAAGAGACTGCACATGTGCAGTAACAGTAGCAAATCTGCAAATGGTACAAAAATTTGTAATTTTTTTTACTTTGGAAAAGAGTGAAGGGATGGGAAAGGGTTGTCCCAGACTAATGTAAGAGGGTCAAGTTATTTTGTAGCCTTTTAAAATTTCACTTATTAAAATCCCTAATTTTTTAAGAGGTTTTGACAGAACATGTAATTTTTCAAGGAAGTATGGAATTTCTGAATATACCAGCAAATCACATCATATGGAAAGCAATGCACAACTTTGTGACTAACTTACAAACAAAGGTAAGCTAATTAGTGTCTTAAGAATTAGAAAAGCCAGCATTTATTTAACTTAATCATGTTACTTGTACAAAAGAAACTGTCCCCAATATGGTTAGTCAGTTAAAACCAGTCATCTGTGTGCTTCTTTCAAATAAGTATAGGTTCATTTCTAATGCAGTGCCTCTGTGTGTGAATGTGTGTACTGTACCAGAATTGAAGTACTGTATGATTTATACTTCATAATTGAGAATAAGTGTATGGTTGCATCAGTATATGACTTGATGTGAGTCCAATATCATGAGTATAAGTGTATGGGTGTAAGTATGAGTAACTGACTTGATGTAAGTATAATGTCATGTATGAATAAAAGTGTGTGATTGTATCAGTATCTGACTTGATGTGAATCCAGTGTCATGAGTATGAATATAAGTGTATGTGTGTAAGTTGTGTAAGTATGAATACTTGACTTGATGTAAGTACAATGTCATGTATATGAAAAGTGTGTGGTTTCATCAGTATCTGACTTGAATCCAATCAGGGAGTAACTCCCTGGTCCAATGTCATGAGTATGAAAACAAGTGTATGGTTTAAGTATCAATACCTGTTTTGATGTGAGTACAATACCATGTTTATGGATAAAAGTGTATATATGGGGATAAGTATCAATACTTGACTTGATGTAAGTACATTGTCATGAGTATAAGTGTGTCATTATCAGTATGAGTACCTGACTTGATGTAAGTACAATGTCATGGAGTACACGTGCAGTGTCTCTGCTTGTGAGAAGTATTATGAATATCTATTTCTGGGTATGTGCACAAAGTCTACTTTAGTACCAATTGATACAAAACTTTCAAATCTGTAAGTATGAGTATGACACATGTGAACACAAATCCACTCTCACATGTCATGCTGATTGAAGACCCTTTAAATGGTGATCTTCAAACCTCACTTTTCTATTGCCTGAGTGTGGTATACTTTATTACCAACCCCATGGCTTTAATTCCCCAAACCAATCTCCCCTGGTAATTAGATACTTGTTCTGTTTATAAAATGTAAGGAAAGATTAGCTCAAACTCAACTAAGCAATTCCCTATCTCCTTTGTTCTAAATTGTTGCTACAGTTCTTTGATTATCCCTATTTTGTAGTTAGGCCGATTTAGTGTTCTCCTGCTATATATATGGCAAGGATAATATTGCAGATATTCCAGCAATTGGTGTAATTCTGGTGCTGCCAACCACTTTATACTCCAATGTAAAAGCTACCTGTATCAGGTGTTAAGATCATTGTGTCCTCATTGTGGTAACAGATGCAATGAAGCAAGATATTACTGATAAAAATGATTTTAATGCAAACATTTCATCATGAACCAGTATAAACAAAGTGCTGAGTACCAGCTTGTACTCATCATTGAGTACAAGTTTGTACTCACTATTGAGTACCATTCTGCACTCATCTCAAGTTCGATCATCACTCACATGTTAGTACCCAGCATAACTATGCAACAAAGACTGCCATCTTTTAGAGAGATTGGAATAATTCAGTAGCCCAAGTCCCTGTGTGGCATTATCTATAAAAGCATGGCTTGTCATTACACAGAAAGTTGAGTAAAAATTATGAAATACGTGAAATAATTCCAAAATCAGCTCCACAAGTTTTCTCTGAGGAGCCAAGTTGTCACGTTCTTGAAGATGAGGAGTACTTCCATGTCTCATTATTGCGATAAACCACAAAGACACTTTACAAACCAAAGAAACCACAGACGACACTTAACAGACACAGCTTTGACTTTTGCTAATGTTGTACCGATGAGGATAAAACAGTTAAAGAAACACGAAAGAACTGCCAATGGCGACATTACCACAGAACTCATTCTTGTGATAATGACGGAGGGAAAGCAATTCTCACCACACAAATTACAGAGACAGTGCCATGATTACATTTTTTTCTCTATGAGGTTGGTATATGCCTTAGGAGTAACAATAAAACCAAGGAAACTGTCTTCATTAGATGGACTGATGGGATTAAAAAAACATTTGTTAGACTGTCTGAATCACTAATTTTCTGTCATTTTCTATATGGTATTGTGGTTTTTGCAAGTCATCTGGAAACATGCATCAGAAACATATGCCGAGAATTGATTTTTAGGGACATTTTCAACAAAGGACTGTTATTTCATATAAGAATACTTATTAGTTTAATTTGAGCAACAAGTACTTTCTTACAAAGAGACAATAAAACTGATCAAAAGATCCAATTTCAATAATAAAGGAAAGTGAAAAGGCACTTTAAATACCCAATTCAGCCCCTCTAACAAATATCAGTTTTTCTGTTAACAACCACGTTAGTTGTTAATTCATCTATATCAGTTTGAGTTAAATACTTGATAGCCTCTGATCACAGCCTTGTTAGAAAAATACTTTACGTTGTAGCTTTCTCATTATAGCAAAGTTTTTTTACTTCACAAAGAATACTCAACATATGCTGTCTAGTAAATGTTACAAAACTTCCGATAGAGGGGGTACTTTCCCTTTAATACAAGTAACATTTCTGGTGTTTTGTTGAAATATAGGTGATAATCAAAAATCAAACTTTTCCTCTTACTTTTAGAAGCTGTGCAAAGAGAGAGAGAGAGGCATAAATATTAAAAGCTGAGCTTTCTGCATTTGCACAGAAGAGCCACTTGGCTTCTGTACTTACCAGCACTTGTGACTGGTAAAATGTGCATTTACTTTTCAATCATGTTCCGTAAGGCTGTGAAGAATATTAAGCAGATAGATGGAGGCCCTCTGCAAACATTCTGAGAGCATTTTAAGCCTATCAGAGCAATCTTTTATGATTATGTTGTGTACATTCTACTTTATAAAGGAGAAGGGGATTTTGCAGGAGTTGCATGCACCCTGAAAGTACTTGAAAGACATTTAAGAAATTCAAGGTTCCATTTGTTCACATGATGATGGCTAGGAAAGATCAGTGTGTGGGACTACTTTAAACTGGGGAAGAGGGACAAAGCACTTTTGCCGAAAATTCTAGTGATCCTGTTATTATAAGCTTTGTTAAAAATGAGTTTATTTTCCCAAAAGAGAGCATATTTTCTGCCAAATGGGGGAGAAAAAGGGGGAAAGGCCTAGCCTCCCACCCCTGATACCTTCAGCTGAACAAGTGGTTAATGAAGGCATCCAGGCCTGCTCAGTTAGAGCCCAAATATGTACTGTCTATACTATGTATCAATGGAATAAATCATTTGTCCATGTTTGGACAAACAGGATTTATTCATTTCATTTATTTTCCACAAATATCATAAAAATATAGACAGATAGCGGTGGAGGAAGACTGGAACAATGGAAGAAGGAGAAGGAAAGCCTTCTGCACAGGTACATCATGAATGTAGCTCAAAACCATTGCTGTGAAAAAATTAGGATCATATTACAAACTGGGTGGAGGCATTATGCTGGAATTTGTAGTCTCTAGCAAATGGCATTTTACTGTCGCTGAAAATGACACACTCTATCCCATAAACCTTTGTAATTGCTATTTGGAAAAAGGTCTGTGGCCACAACTTATGTTGAAATTCAACACTTTTGTTTTCTTCATTTTTCTATCATTTTATCTCTAAGCTGCAATAGTCATTCATGTGACTGAAGATACATACATGATCGTCTACAACAGTAAAAAAACAACATCACTTCTCATGAAATACCACCCTTAAACAAAATAAATATCTTCACACTATGAAGAAAAACAAGCATTCTCAGAAAGTTCAACAAAAGCTTGAAAATTCATAAAAATTGCAAAAAAGTAAAAAACCTTACAAAAGAGCAAGTACTGTTGGTGTAAAAATCTATACTAGGTCTACAGTAAATATCTGGTGATTTCCAAATCTACAGAACAAACACATACCTCCCATAAATGTGGTCCTTTTTTAGCCTCAATTATCACGAGAGTATGCAGCAGATATGGAAGATAAAATCTTTTCAGTATAACCGTTGAATGTTGTCAGTACCCTATTTTATATGTCTGGTCTAAACTATATTGAACACCAAAAACTTCATTGCTTTCTTTATCTTCTTTGTATCATTTTTGTCCCAAAGCTGCAATATGCCTTCATGTGACTATGTTACATTTATATGATTGTTCCTATATAAACTGCTGATCCCAAATACATTTTCTTCAAGGTGCACTCCTTATAAAATGAAATCATCACAAAAAAAAAATTCAACTCCATTATTTGAAAGAAAAACAAGTATTTTTCTTTAAGTTCAAAATTTAAAACAAAAATACATGAAAATTGTAAAATACCAAATAATATACAGCAGAGCCCTAGTGATGTAAAACGAAACTTCCCATATTACTTCAGTGCCTGGCAATTTCCAAACCCGAAGCATCAACACGTACATTTCTCATCAATGCGTTTTTTTCATCCTCAAATATCAAGAGACTACAGAGCAGGAAGGAGAGCAACTCTTCCCAAAATAACCTGCCAAATGCTGTCAGTACGTATCTTCCCATGTTGTCGTACCGTCTCGCCAATAAGAAGAGCAGATCAATACTAAAAACAAAGCTGGTACATCGACATAGTGATGGCGCTATTCTGAAATGCAGACCAGAAGTGCTCATTTTTGTTTCTCCCAATGAGGAATTGGTACATGTTAATTAGCTTTGCTTTGTTGCATCTTGTGGTTTATATTCTTGCTCTATACTTCCCTGTTTGCATTGGACTTGGCCTTCTTATTCTTGTCCAATGGTTGGAGGTTTGGTGCGATAATGAGATTATGTCCTTCTATTAAATCTGATCAATGGTAATCCAATTGCAAAAGCCATCAAAAATAACTTGCTGGGTCGGTGTGGTTAGTTCTTGGTTGGATTAACATGGTCAACAGATTTAACTGCGAAAAACAGGTTAATTGAATTATAATGTCTGTGCGTTGAGCTATACGTTAAAAGCATTCAGTATGTGCAAGGGCTTACGAAACAGTTAGCGAGGCGTGTAATGACTTAATGTACAAAGAGTCCCTCTGCAATGAAAATGTCAATTTCTTTCCAAGCAGTGAGTCAAACTGAGTCTGTCATGCCGCATTATTTCCAGTTTCCATGCCTTCATCATCCAAGGCATAGATGGAGGAGCCTTAAATTCCCTGAGACACCACATAAACCACGCTGCTATTTACTACCTGCTAGTTACATCCAAAAACATGCCCCCAAAAACATTCTACACATGCCACACACAGACTGATTCAAAAACATTGCAATAAAACAAATTTATTCTTTTGGCTTAATAGATGTAGAGAGTAAAATTACTTTTCTTTTTTTGTCTGGAAGTGACTTGACTTTTTATTCACATTTTTTCTTTTGCGAGGATTCTATTGTAAGACTGGGAAGGTTATAGCATTTACTTGCTATCTGCTGTTTTTTAGCTTTCAAAGGTTACTCATAAGATGTGTACCGCTGGCCTTTAATATGATAAAATATTCCTGCCAGACTAACGTTTTCACTGGCAGTAAACATTTGCTATCTTATGTTACCACTGATAGGAAATAGAACAGTCTTGCCATTTACATGACAAAGAGACTTTGTAATCATGTGACCAGCAAGAACATTTATGGAAAAGACAGGGAGCTATAGTGAAACAAATTACAACATACACATATTACAGCAGACATGTAGCCAACCCTTATATTTTGTTCCTATTTTAAGAAATCTTCTGAAGACTGGAGTCTACTTAATGATGGCACTTGACCCTTCACACAGACCTGATTTTATCTCTAAAAACTTCTGTGGGGTCCTCTGTCCTTCCCCTTATCCCCTCTTTGTCCCCCCCTCCCCTTTCCTCCACTAGTTCTGCCACTGTGCTGTTACCAAGTTTTCTCTTTCAACTGTTCATTGTATGGGGTTTCTCATGTTTGTCAATTTTAAATCACCTTCACACTTTCTTATAAATGGGCTCATATCCAGACACACTCTGACTGCAAAAAAGTGAGCAATGTATAGCCCCTGTCTTTGATTTAATTCATCCCATTTCCTGCTTAAAAGTGAAATAATCCTTTGGCAAACAACCACCTGCTCATGAGCATTCGTTCCGTTATCCATTTGCATTATAGAACAGACGACCAGGGTGGGTGGCAACATCTCATAAGTCATATGTTGCTCTTTCCTTAATAAATGCCACTTCCTCCTGAAACTCCCAAATTTCAAAGAAAGAACTATGACTGTTGGAATGATAGCCTCCTGCAAATTAATTTACCCTGATTTGAGAACAAACAGAGTTTTATATCTGGATGTGTGTTTTAGTTTGGGCAAACATTAAATGCCACATGCTTCACGCTTTCGCACGAAGTCCTCTGAAATTGTTTGAAAGAGCACGAAAAAAGCACAATTGAAGTTGAATGTTGCAGCAAAAAGACAAACATGGATGCAGGAAGGGGATTGTCAGAGTTAATCCAAGTTTTCAAACTACGCAAATGATAACATGTGAGAAGGTCTATCTGTCTATGGCAATTCTATAACCAAAGACAACTCTTGTTAGACAGAATACAAGATTGATGGTGTCTTGGGGGTTTGGAGATGGCCGGCTATCTTTTAATTTCATTTCTAACGAAGTCGGAAGCTGTGCGTAAGATATCTACTGGTCAAAAGCAAAACTCATTTCAGTAATGAAGTCATTAAATTTGTGCCATAATCATTCCTATCAGATGAAGTATGATTAAAGCATGGTTAAAGAGGGTGTATGATGAATATAAGGGTCCCATTTATAACCGTCTGCATAAACTGGAAGTACAATACAAACACACGTGGTTAATGAGCGTAAGTGCAGTCACTCCGATATGTTTATTCTGAAATGTCAGCTATGAAATTCTCTTATTTCCATAACAAAGTATCTTTCATGATGTCTCAGTACCGAAATACTGTATGTTAAATGTAAACAAAGCAGTTAATTTGCATGGTTTTAACAATTCAGTTACAAAGGTAGGAGTACACTCCATGTAAGCTACAACCCTCCACAAAAGTACATGGGACGCCCCGCTCCCTGTATCAATGTTAAAGTCTCAGAACATGTTCGTCTGCTGCAACATTGAACAGGGGAGTGGGGATGCAGACAAGGGGATGATGATCTCACGCTTGCTTGTTTAGCTTGTTTTGTCCCATCATTTTTGTCCAGGATTGTAACCATTGAGAAGTGAATAGACTTATCCTCCCTATTGAAGGCTATTCAGCCATGCCTTTTCTCTCCAGGCATCTATCCATCTCAGTTTCAGGTGGGTTTACATGAAGTATCTCCCCAAAGTACTATAACAACTAAAATGAATGATATACTAGTTATCACAGGGTGGGGTTGGGAGGGAGGAGGGTTACTGCTTATTCAATCTGGATGACTGCCAGCCCTTACCCTTTAAATTAGTAGAATTCCTTGCTCATTTATCTTTTATAGCTACAATCCTCGACAAAAATGATGGGACAAAACAAGCAAACCAAGCAACGAGGAGATCACCATCCCCGTATCTGCACCCCATTCCCCTTTTCAATGTTGCGGCAGCCCAACGTGTTCTGAAACTTCAACATTGATACGGGGAACGGGGTTTGTCCCATGTACTTTTGTCGAGGATTGTCTGAGGCCTGTACAAAGGTATAGGGAGAATTTAAAGGACTTGGGCAATGCATAAAAATTGGTGAAAAAAGTTGCGTATTTTGAAGGGAGTATTTTTATGACAAATACCGTGGTGTACGCATAGTAAAGAAGTAATTGCTGAATGACAACATAATAAAAGCCGCTTTCAAAACATCAACGGTAAGAAGGGTAACATACTCAGTATTAAAGTGACTTGTGTCCATAGCCGTTCGTAAAATTATGACAGAGAGAACAAAATAAATCGGGTATGGAAGATTTGCATATTAATTTTCGGCGTTACACATTTCGAAAGGCCCATAGCCAGGTAGGGTATCAAAAGGGGGACAGGGAGAGCTTTCAAGAGAGAAATACTTTTTCGGGGAGGGGGCATTCGAAGTACTTTTCAGGGAAGGGGGTATGCAGATATACTTAAAGAATTACAGGCAAAAAGGTGTTCGAATTTCGGAAACCGAACTGCGAGAGGAAGCCCTGCATGAGGGCTTTATCATGCTAAATTTATTCTTATCTCAATGTAGAACTCGTTGTCACTACTTTACTATTTCTCATAGTATGAAAATAGCGCCACGATTTACCATTGACCTCAACACGGTTAACCATTGACCTCCACACTGTTTCAACGTATGTCTATGGTCAACCGTCCAATCGACAGAAAATCTCTCTGTGTATAGAAAGCTTTTATTGTGGAAAAATGGTTAACCGTTTCAATTTAGTGTAATCCTGAAGTAAATTGTCATGTTTACTACTCGAAATGATTCCCCAGAATTTCATCTATAACCTGATTGTAGTTTCCAATCATCATTCAACGTTTATTTATATGAAAAATAGAAAACTTTGTGGTTAACCGTTTGGTATATCGTGAAATGTGTTACAACCTCCTCCCCCCCCGCCCCATCAAGAAAAATAAGACGCAAAATCTCTTTGGCTTCTTTCCATGATAGAACATTAACATTTAAATATACATGGAAACACTGTCCGGCCCGAGTGCTTTCTCCCGGCCCCTGCCCCCTCCCTCATATGAACTTGTTCAGGAAGAACATTCCTTTACTCAAGCACCCACCGCCATTGTGACAAGCCAGTATTCTGCCTCCTTACCATAACTTGAAAACTAAACCCGCAACCTCTTCGTTTTTAAGCATTAAATCCAAAATTTGGAAATTCCTATACCTTTGTACAGGCTTCAGACAATCCTCGACAAAAATGATGGGACAAAACGAGCAAACCAAGCAACGAGGAGATCACGATCCCCGTATCTGCACCCCATTCCCCTTTTCAATGTTGCGGCAGCCCAACGTGTTCTGAAACTTCAACATTGATACAGGGAACGGGGTTTGTCCCATGTACTTTTGTCGAGGATTGTAGTCTTGGACACTGGACAGTAAGTTAAACCAAGACCACATCATGCACTCTGGGTATACCCTGTTTAGCGGCTCTCTCTTACTTCTGCTACCTAGGGGTACTACCATTCTGAACCTGCTGGGGATTGTCAAATATTTGAGTCACAGAACTCCAAAAATGTTACTCTCAATTGTGGAAGAGCTTTTACTTCAACTATCCATTCATTGGCCTTACCCAGTTTTCCAGTGCTTTGCTGTGTATTTAAAGGGAATATTTAATTCAATTCAATACTGCATTATTGCTTTATTTGCATTTAAAATGCTTCAGCACGGTATGCAAAGAAAATACCTTTAATCATTATTAAACCATTCCGTCTTACCATAACCTAAACTCCAGTAACAGAGCTCAACTCAAAATATGATGCATTACAATAAAGAGTTACGGAGGTTGCACCATTTGAATTTTTGAAAGTCTGTCTGCATGGGCCAACAATTATTCTTGAGCAGCAAATAACTGAATTTCTTTTTGTGAGAAACTTATTTCTTGAAAAGAAAGCTACTTTACTGCCTTATTTTAAATTATCTGTCATTCTGTACCTATAGATATTGGTTTGAAAAAGGTGAAGATTTTCTGCATAACAAATAGTATTTTTCCCTATAAGCATAAAATCACTGTTGCTTTATCAGGTTACCAGGGAGTTGTTAACTTACAATGACCTCCCTGGCTGTCCATAATGCTGTATGATAATAGTAATGCTTCCCTCTGTCCATAATAAAATTTCATTGCTTTAATCAAGCCAATCTCTTTATGGCTGTGTTAATGAAGTTTTCATCAGTTTCTTGACACAAATGAAAATTTTTTGGCTCAACCCCCTGTGGATATTGGCCTTGTTTGGTACCGTAGCATTTAGAGCTGAATGAAAAACTGTACCAGCTCCACAGGCTACTCTGCGTTGGACCTCACACATGACAGATGATTACTTTTAAAGGGTATATGCATTTCAACTGCACCAGCTTGAAAAACTGATTACACCTACTGACGATACCCATATGCTCCAAATTATTCATTAAATGTATGCAAATAAATTATCCAACATCTAGGTTTATTACATTTCTTTCTGGGTAGTTATAACCAAAAAAGAAAATATAAAGTGATCATCCTACTAAAACTTTGTAGTAAACTACATTCCCTTTGATTTGGACAACACGAGCAATTCTCCTCCAGTTTTTCTAAATGCCACTCCTACCAAGAAAAAACTAATTCTGAACATTTCCCCCAACGTATTATGAAGCTGAATAAATTTTGACTGTCTTCTCCTTCTTCTCATTACCCTTTATACAATCATGAAAAAGCAACATTTTAACTTACATTTAAAAAATTTTACTACTACATTTTGATATTTTATATTTTAACATATGCAGGCCTAATTCTAAATATCAAATTAACAAAAAATTCCAATATCAAAATGCAGACTTTAAAAAATAAACTGTAATTGATCTGACTCTCCCCTTTGACACTTCTCAAACCTAGTCTGGCGGTTGTATCAAACGATAAAAAGAAACCTTCCCTATGTCCAGAGATTAAGTCCTTTTTATGCTTGAATTAAAAATAGTTAAATATGAAACTACCTAAAAGCCAAACAAATTCATTGATGTTTTCTTTAGAAGAAAACCAGACATGAAAGAGAATAAATTCTACAAAAGGCCATCTGTCAAAGACGCAGACATACGCAACGGTGACTCAAACTGGAGCGTACTCTCAGACCTACATTTGTAGGTCAAAATCCAAGTTAATATTCCCGACTATAAAAGTACAAAACTGAGGGACTAAATGAATATCAAACTAAGCTAAATTTAATGTCAACAATTTAGGGTAGAGAATGAGTTGCAGTGACAATGAAGAGCTTTTCCTCTCTCCTGATGCAAGCTGGTAAATCAAAGAACAGATGAATGACTAGAAGCACTTTACGTTCGTTTTATGACATGAACAAATTGATCGATGGTAAGCGAGCAAAGACCAGAGACTATTTCAAAAGGTCACAAACCTGTCTAGATTGAGAACAAATAAAAGTTGATCGCTCTTTGTTTACTACCATTCATTTACATGAGGACTCTCAGAAGGGGACGGTAAAAACTACGGTTTAGAGGTATTTTGGATGAATTTTTCTAACACAGGCCTCATTTAATGGCCATGCCTCACTAGAAACTAGAGACACCACCACTGAGTATACACACCTGTCCAACATAATATCTCTACCCTCATTTCCTGTAGAAGGCTCTAGTCAATTACAAATCCTGTAATGTCTTCCTGTAATGCATTAAATGACCATTCTGTAACATCATCTGCCTTGAAGTAATATGGTGTCTCATTTGCAGCTACTTACAATTTAGGGAGGTACATCTAATGAAAGATTTGGTAACATGATCCAGGACTAATCATACAAACCAAGATGTCATCAAACATGCCAATACTAATATGTTACGAATAAAATCGCCATGTTTGCACTGCCTAAATTAGAGACCATATGTATTAAATGCAGAAGTTCATTAGACTTTTGTTACATACATAGCTAAGTCTTTGCACATAGTCTGCAGGATCTGCTTTCCATGAATACTGATGTTGCTCCTATGAGGGTGTGGTTCAATGACCATACCACCATTACTCTTTATTCAAATTAATTTATTCAACCAATGAAAGGTGGGATTTTGTCATGTCTTCCATGTATGGGGGATGGCTGTATAGTATTTTTTGTTTTTTTTTTGTTAAGGACCTGAAAGGTTTATACAGAGAAGTGAGCAAACAGTGAGATGTTACACCAGATGGCAACCAGGGAACTCAATAACTTAACTGTCTGATCCAGGAGAGATGGACATCTGTCTACTGTAGTTGGGAAACTTTTGGAAACATTAGTTTGAGGCAGTGACTGGAAAGAATGGACTTTATCACTTCACTCTCATGAACAGTGGGTAGTGATAGTATTCCTTACTGTGTATTAATGTACAGTACATACAGACTCATCGACAAATAGTACACTTGCAAACAAGTGTGCTTAAAATCTGTGACTGGTTAGACCCTGCAAGTGTGATGCGAATGCTGCAGCAAATTAAGTGAGGAACTTATTTTGCCACAATGATGGTGGAAATTGAAAGTATTCTTTAGAAATTTGTGGATTTCTGTCCTTTTGCTGTGGAAAAGGTATTTTGAGTAAAGTTTCATAGAGAAAATCTTTACCCTATCACAGGAGCCTAGCTTGTAGCTCTAAATTCAATGATCAAAACACACAAAATAGTGCAAAAAGCCTACTTGCATTCATAGGAGTAGCTTGCATGTGTTGAGACCTTCTACAAGGGTCCAGAGGCAATGGAATGGACCAAATTTAGTAAGTCAATGCAGGAATAAGTAGAGTGCTCTCTTACTCTTTTTGGATTACACGTGGGCATAAATTTTGGCAGGGCAAGCTGAGGGGATAGATTGTCCTCGGGCAATGTAGCTACATACAAAGTGGCAGGTAGTTAAAATGTTTCTGTGAAAGGTGGAGGTGCTAGCCTAAAAGTACACATGCAGTGTTTGTATAATCACTAATATGTCACCCCAAAAGGTGTAATGATCTGCGACTAGAATAAGTGCCAACTGAATTGCAAAGTGATGTCCTTTTTAATTACCTGGTCAGCACAAGAATGAATATAACCACTACAAGTGGTGCATGCATGCTGCAACTCCTTGTACATAATTGGTTAGGTGTATACATGTCACTTTAGAAAATTGGGGCCAAATGCACAAACACCACATCATCACTGAATGAAAACAATTGCAGTTAGGAGTATGCTTAACCAAAGCCATTCAAAATACCAATTTCACATGTGCATCATGAAAATTGATAAACACACTCTCTTCCTTCTGGTTACAAAACAGAAAAGTGAAAAATAACTGCATCAGGCAAAACTTATTAAGACACCTTGTATTAGATTTCAGGACATACTGTTGCAGTACGGGTAGATGCGCTGCCGAGCATTAACACAAATGAATGACGTCGCATCTCTTCTCTCAGCGGCGGTGAAGCATGCAATTAATGCTACCATCTACCAGGCATTAGTTGGATGAGAGCCTACTGGGATAATGAGAGCAGACTGGCAGACATGAAGCTGCTAGCTGAAAGCTTCTTAACTTGAACAGAAGGGGGGAAAAAAGTGGTAGATTAGGTCTCCTGGCTATACGGGATGCATTTTGTGAGATTGGACTGTATCTTGGGATTAGTGAACAGAAATTGCAATTGCTACTGGGCTGTAGCCTGTAACAGAGATAGACTACCAAGGAACTTTAATTCTGTGCAAACAAAAACGAGAGCTGCAAGACATTCTTGGGGGTTATCGACGACATGAGGAAAACCCAAAGCTTGTATCCAGAATAAACTACTACAGAAAATGAAAAGAGGATTAGAAGCCTTAAGACCTGTCTGGAAAAGATGGACGCTGGGGAAGGAGAGGGGGAATTTCAAGTTCATCTAGCAGTATTTGGTAGATGAATCATGTGATGTACACAGCTTGAATGTAGGAGATCTATTCCTCCAAAACAGATGGTTCCATAGTGCAAAGTATCAATGAAGAAGAGTAAATACAGGTGTTTATGAACATGCAATTGGGGTACTCCTGGCAAATATGGCCGCAAACTGCAGTTTGTGAACTAATCTACGGTATTGACTGATGGTAAGCCTGTCTCTTCTGTATCATGAAAAAGTTGAATTGAATTGAATGGATCATACTGGAAGTAAGTCTCTGATTTTTTTGCCAACTAGTTCTCAGATATGATAGAAAAAAACATACTTTGGGGACAACAAAAAATCTTATAATACACGATGAGGAAATTTGGGATCATTATCCCCAAACACCAAAGAGAATGCTGACATGCATATGTAAAGCCAATTAATATGACATCAAATGTCTGGGGTGTCTTAGTGTATTTATTATTTAAGTTGGTCACTAGCTTTGATAACAGTTTTCTTCTGTTTTCTAGTTCCCATCATATGTTTTTGCATCCACACATTTTTGTTTCAACTCGTTACCTTTGCTGGGAAAACAAAATTCAATTGATTAGCTACTTTACAGGAGGCTTTAGTTCTGTGTAGATATTCTAAAATTATGTACAATTTAGCAAGTACTAGTGGAAGGTTGTTTTATTATCCTGGACAAGGGTTCTGGGGTAGAACCACCTCATAACTAGCCGTCTCAACAGGATTATATTGCTGTTTATCTATGGTTCCAGGGAGTACCACGTATAGTAGCCCATAGTAGCAACCATACAGAAATAAGTTTTTCGTGATCCTTTAAACGTTGACAAAGAACCTTTGCCACCAAAATGGCTACCAGAGTGAATTAAGTCAAACATCACCCCATTTCACCAACATTACGTCATCAGCTGGTTGAACAAGCAAACCATACCAGACTAGAAGTAGCCAGATTTTGTAAACAGAATGTATTAATATTAAGTGTTTGTTAATATACATATTTCACCTACACACCTCTTGATCATGTCATCTTTCATGTAGAGTGACTTGAGTTCCACAGCTAAATTCTAAAAGGCCGTCCTAAGGGGACCTATTACCACTGGGTAGACTTGACCTGAACTGAAGAGGTTTAGTTTCCTTTTTTTTTTTTATAAATTTAAGCCATGAACCTGACTATACAACTCAGTATGGGGTGACATCCATCATTCCTATCTTGAGATATCATGTTAACAAGCATTCTCTAACGTTTGAATTTTTACCTCCAGTGATCTCAGATAACCTCTGACCTCTACCAAAAGCAATAGGTTTCATCATCTGACTACTGTAACACAACCACTTACACATACCAAAGTATTCCTGCTTCCTACCTTGAGATATCGTGTTGGCAAGGTTTTTGGTTTTTGACCTCTAATGACCTCACATGACCAGAGATGTAGTACTCGAGACCGGTCTGGGTCTCGAGACCGGTTTTTCCCAGTCTCCGTCTCGGTCTCAACACCCTGTGGTCTTGGTCTTGGTCTCGGTCTCGGACCCTTGCGGTCTCGGAAATTTTTCTGGTCTCGCTTTGAGACCGGCAAAAAACTTGTCTTTTTTATTTTCTTTTCAATAAACTCATTTATTTCATTTATTTCAAACTATCTTTACTTCATTTACTTTCACTGAAAAAAATTTCATTGAGAAAAAATTCATTCATCCAGCGAGTCCATACACTATATCTATTATGGGTTGAACTTTCTTCTGTGAGCTGGTGAGTTTAACTTCACTTTAACCTAACTTGGTCAATAAGGATAACAGCGCATTGGACTAGCACACAGGTCAGGTTACTCAGTATAATCAGAACAGTGGCAGCCTGGTACTGCACTGCATTGCATGTTCACTGTGTGTGTGCATGTGTGTTGAAATGCCCTTCTCCATGTTTGTTCAGTGCTATCCATTCCTTGCTCTTCAGGATTGAATGTTGGCCTTTTCATGACCATATTTAGCCCAACCTGGCTACTAATGATCATTTGGCTATCAAAGAAATAGAATGAACTAATATACCAGTTCCATATATAATCTTACGTTATCATCCAGATGGTTTCTTAGATGGGAAAAAAGTGTAACTGCACAACATCATGATTTGGCCATCATGATCAGATATAATACTACAGCTATCTGGCAACTCTGAAGGCTATGAGTCTATATGAGTCTAGGCCTAAATATTACACACTGTTTACCGTATATTATATGCTAGGCCTACATAGTTATCTGCAATCGTATCCTAGGCTCCAGTGGTGCCGGCACGGCGGGAGCATGTGGGGCAGGCCCCCCAATCGATTTTAGATTTTTTTTTTGAAAATTTTAAAATGATCCCAAATGGCATTTAAGCAATAGATTTAGGGAGGGTGAGGTGTGTTTTCGACTGAGTGATGGATCTATTGTAACTATTTTCTATCACAAATGGTTCTCAAACTAATTTTGCATCTAAGCCACCTGGAATTAACAAAAATTTCTCAAAGGAGACTCCCTTCCCCAGTACAACACCTTTATGTAGTGACAAAGGAAGGATCTCCACTGCTGTATACAAATGCAGGGCGCATAAAAAGGTGCAATTTACTCGCCACCACTCAGTTGGAAAAACATCCAGCTAGTCGGAAAAACTAGAATTCACTTAATTATGGACATTTTCTAGCCATATATGATCTGATCCAAAAATAGCTGATATGATAGCACCATTTTGCATCCAAGCAACCTGACATTAAGAAAAATTTCTCAAAGGGGAGCACCTTTATGTAGTGACAAAAAAGGATTACACACTGATGCATACAATTGAAGGGATGCACAAAAAAAGGTACAATTTACACAGACTTAGGGGGACTGAAGTTACAAAGTCATCTGTTCTACCCCCATTACCAAATCCTGGTGGGGTTACTGCTAGGCTCGAAAACAAAATGTCCGGTTATTGAACTGCGAGTACTCCATAGTCATGTTTGGTCCCAAGGAAAAGTTGGCACTAACTAGTTCAATGACTCATTTTTCTGTGGGTTGGACAATTAAACTCACTATGATGCATTGTATGGCCACCAAGTTCATCGATACTGAACACTTGTAGCACTGACTGACTTTGATTTAAAGAGAAGGGCCACATTAGAAAAATAAAAGATTATGTTAAGTTATTATGTTAACTATGTTGGGCTTGTGATAATAGAAAACAGGTGTATATATCAATGAGCTGATGCACTCTTGGTGCTATAGGCCGTTTGTAGAACATAAGGTAGTGAAGTCAGGTAAATGAAGTATTCAGAAAGTTGAACAGTTTGTTTCATTTTCCTATACGATTATGTACATTTGGTCTTGGTCTCGGACTTTGTTGGTCTCGGTCTCAAATTCTGCTCCTGGTCTCGGTCTCGACACCCACTGGTCTAGGTCATGGTCTCGGTCTCAGATATGCTGGTCTCGATTGCAACATTGATCTCGACCAACCACAACAGGGTTCTCCCTTTTAATATAATAAGTCCATACACCACACATGAAATTGTCCATCATACCTAACTTGAGGTATTGTGTTTACAAGCAATTTCCAAGCATTTGGAAGTTGTGAATCTGGTGACCTCAGATAACCTTTGACTTCTGCCAAAAACAATAGAGTTCATTTCCTGACTATAACGCATCCACAATAGGGTTCACAATAGAGAACATTCACTCACTTACATAATATTGGATGTTTTTTAAAGCATTTTTGCACCTACCATGACAAACCAAGACTAGAAACCTTTTTCAAAAACATCCCCTGGCTGACCTGAACCTTTTGACAGTCCTGTATTATTGGTCACTGTGAATGAAATTTGTTGTAAGGGTAGGCAGTGTGTAACTCTCTGACAGTGAACATTTCACACTCTTTACAAAAGGTCCAGAACTATCATTTTTTTAATGTTACAGAAAAGATTTGTAGGCTTCCCAAGTTGCCCCTAGTCGAGTATAATTTACAGTTGATTCCTATGGCTGAGTTACCTTCTTATGTCAAGTGTCAAATGACAGCACTGGATTATCCATTCTGTTACGTACTGTATAATGGGAAATTTTGGGTGGGTTAAATTTTCGCGCTTTCGCGACCAAGTATCTAACTGCGAATTTAAGACCACCAAAAGTACTTTCGTTACTTTGTACAAGACTATGTTGGTTGCCTGCAACAGCGAATTCTCCACTCCGCAAATATGCAAACAAGGTACAGATTTGCCAAAAATTAGCCTTGCGGAAATTTCCCGCTATACAGTAATAAGTACAGTCACATCATAGCCTATGATAAAATTATGTGTTTGCAGAAAACTGAAGATGGGGATGGAGAATTTCCAGGGTGGTGGCATATATCTTCCACAAAAATCCTCCTCAGGGAATATTTTCAATGGGAAAATTCCTGTTATTCTGTCCTTTGACAGAGTATTTATTAAGATTCATTCAATCCATACTGCATGAAACAGTTCCATATATATACCACCATGTATATTGAAGTACTATTTTGATGCTACCTGTAGTTCAGGAATTAATTGTCCAAGTGGGTGATAATTATATGACTTTCCCACAATGATTACAAAGGGTTTCAGCTATCTCACAAGGTCAAGGGGAAAAGTTTCTTTATGTTACTAATGCGGATGTTTTGTTCTAGCTTACAATACAGTTCAAAAAAGTTGTTTACATGCACATTAAAATCATTTGAGACAGTTAACATAATTTCCATTTGTGACTACTCAACTTTAAAACAGTTCTGCTACAAAAAAAAATACTAAATGAAAAATTCACTCATAAAAACATAAAGACAATATGCCTATCTTATCTGGATTTTCTTATTATTTCAATCAACTCAATGTGGGTTAATAGTGCTTCAAAAAGTGCATGGGGAATACATTTTACTTCCCTTTGACATTATAAAAACAAATGAAACTACCTTTAAATGAATACAGGATTTTTAAAGGTACCTTAAAGGGGGTATGACACAGCCAAAGTAGTTTCTCAGTAAATATTCTTTGGGCACATCTTGAAATAAAGCGAATGTTTTTCTGTCTAAACTACGTCCATATACACCGGAATACGACCTTGTGAATTCTCAAAACAGGCCACACTCAGTCCATCTGAAATCCGAAAACGAAAAAAGACGTAGTGAGCATGTCTCAAGACGTGACGTCATTGGCGGCACAGTCAGTAGCACTTCTGTGCATGTACGAGGTAGCTCATCTATCGTTTCTACACACCGAATCACAGGCATAGTAATGCGCATTAGTAGGTACATCATCTCAACTAACACCTGTGCTATCGTGATACTTAAGTAGCGCGTGCTTAGCATTCGCAATAACACTCACTGAACAGCCTATAACAAGCACTTGTTATGGACTGTTCATATCATACATGTGCATAGCTGTTCTGTACAGTGCGCGTGACCATACCGCGTACTTTTTTCACAGAAACTGAGCTGAGGTTTATGTATGTAGGAAAACTAAAACCCACGCTCATATGCACGCATTCATACTGGCCAATGATGTGCTTTCAAACCCCTGACATGATCTGCGCTAATGACGTGTATGCATGCATGCAAACTCGTCACAGCGCGCGTGCTCGATTGCAGGCGTGCCTTAGCATGCACATCATTGGTTCATGCTTTGTGTTCTGTATTGTGATGTAAGCCTTTTCATGAAGTTGCTAAGAAATGAAACATTCCCAAAGTGTTGTATTAGTTCCACGTCTAGATACGCGTCCTTACACAGCGCAGTACGGGGTACCACCAATTGCGTCATAAAAGTCAGGTCATATGTTGCAGCTTTTTTCGAAATTGGATTTCTGGACGTTTTTCTTCAGTTTCTATTTATGCCTAACTGCGCCGGTTTTAATTGTGTGTGAGATGATACTTTTACAATACTGTACCCAATCTTGCAATACACAAAAGTTATTTTGGCTGTGTCATGCCCACTTTAAGAATAAATTTTCTAAGGTATCTGTCATACTTATATTAAAGGAGGAAAACTTTGTGTCTGATCATTATCTTTCTTAAGTTCACTTTTTGTTTGGGGAGTGTTGTAATTTTTTAAACTTTATAATTTTATATATGTACACTACATTTTAAGAAAAGTCCTCAGTCCATCTCTCAGTGCAGGCAAAAATCTGACAGTACTTTCTTTGTTAAACCTTTCATCTTTTAAGCAAACCTCTTTTCACAGTATTTTCATCATTTTTCATTTTATCCCAATCTAATTCATGCTGTACATGTATTTTGCTGTGTGCTGTAAAGAAGCAAAGTGTAATGATCGTTACAAACACGACTAAATTTTACTTCTTTTTGAAATTATAAAAAGAAATGAAAATACTTAAACTGGAATGAATACAGGAACTTGAAAGGTACTTTAAGAATAAATTTTCTAAGGGATCTGTCTTACTTAGAAGGCAAAACACTTTTCTTCTCTGATCATTATCTTAAGTTTAATTTTAATCTAGGGAGTGTTGCACTTTTTGAGCTTTATATAAACTGGCATATGGCCCTCACGGTATGGTAAAAATAGGATTATAAAGTACATAAGCATATATTTTCCCTTGAGTCTTTGTGATATACATCAACATTATTTCAATGGCCCGCTATTCGTAAGTGTTAACAGATATATGTCCGTAAATTTGTTGACATAGAATAGCAAATATATATATATATATATATATATATATATATATATATATATAAATATAACGCTAAAACCCCCGGTTGGGGGAAAAAATTTAGAGGGCGCTAGACGACCTTTCGAAAAGGCGAAAAAAAAACAATAAAATACATAAGATTATATTTCGCCATTTGGTTGAATTTGAAAAACAGATATACATCAACGTTATTTCAATGGCCCACCAATTGTACGTGTTAACAGATACGTGTACGTAATTTGGTCAACATTGAAGTAATGGCATATATATTATGTAGTAAAAAGGCCATTACCATCCGTTTACGTATTCCTATAGAAAAAGCGTGTAGTTTCGTTAAGTCGACCTGATTTTTTCCCCTTATAGACGATTTCCCCTTATAGGCGGGTTTTTTCATACGATATTTCCCCTTAATCCCAAATTAGCAATATATATATATATATATATGTATATATATATACATACATATATATACATATATACATATATATACATATATATATGTATATATATATATAGAGGAAATAGACAAATAAAATCCACAGACGTAATGCCTTTATATATATATATATATATATATATATATATATATATATATATATATATATATATATATATAGGTCGATAAAGGTTGTAAAAAGTGCTTAAAGTTTGCGGAAAATTCCACGACGTTTCGAGTATAGACTCTTCATCAGGTGGCAAAGAAATGCAACTGAATAACAAAGAAGTAGAAATAGAGAAGAAACACATTGAAGAAAGGCACGAACAAACCGGTCGCACAGAACGAACACGGTGTAAAAAAGCGAAAGAAGGCTGAAAAAAAACTGGTAAAAAGTAATGAAAAGGGGAACAGGTTAAAAAAGGTCCATTCTAATGTTAAGACCGTGTGGGGAGAGGGTCCTGAGTTTCATGATAAGCCGGTTTTCGGCGGTCTGACGATCACGGTCAGAACCTCTGCACATTAAGGCTGCAGTAACGGCCAAGTCTTTAATTGAGCACGGTGATGGGGGGTTGAAATGAGTGGCGACCGGATAACCTTGAAGGTTTTGTTTGATGGACCTGAGGTGTTCAGTGATTCGGTCAGCCAGGCGGCGTTTGGTTTCTCCCACATACAGGCAATTGCAACGTCCACAAACTAAAATGTAAACCAAGTTTGTGGAAGTGCAGGTGAAGTGTTGGTTCACACTAAATCTGTTGCCGTTAGAACCCAAAATATTGATAAGTGTGTTCTTGCCAACCACTGGGCATGTGTTGCACCTACTACGACCACAGGGAAATGTACCTGGGGTGTTGTCAGTTGGTTGTTGTGGGTGGGAAGCCCGAACTAAGTGCTTGGAAATGTTCTTTTCAACTCTGAAGGCCGTAATGGGGGGTTCAGGGAAAAGGTCACGGGTTGAAGGGTCTTTTCGAAGAGTCTCTATATTCCTGTAAATGGCACGAATGATGGGGCGTACCGATGGGTGATGGGAAATTACCAAAGGAATTCGTAGATTAGTAGACGTGTTAGACTTCTTACTCAAAGCCTCCGCTCTGTCGATTCCTTGGATTCTATGTAGAGCACCGGTAAGGACTTTGGTGGGATACTGACGCTTCTCAAAGAATGATAGTATACTTTTTGAAGCGGCTGAAAAATCAGAATCTTCTGAGCAAATCCTTCTGGCCCTTAAAAGTTGTGAGTACGGGATGGATTTGGTACAGGATTTGGGATGGTTGGATGGGTACAAAAGGTAGTTATGGGAATCGGTGGGTTTAAAATGTAGGTTTGACTTGATTTTACGGTCGCAAATTGACAATTGAAGGTCGAGGAAAACCACTGAAGTGTCAGAAATACAATGTGTGAATTTCAAAAATGGACAGAAAGATCCTACAAATTGAATGAAAGATTCCAGATCTTGACGGGTCCCTGTTGCCACTCCCACAATATCGTCAATATACCTTTTGTAAAGGAAAGGGTGACCGAATCACTGAACACCTCAGGTCCATCAAACAAAACCTTCAAGGTTATCCGGTCGCCACTCATTTCAACCCCCCATCACCGTGCTCAATTAAAGACTTGGCCGTTACTGCAGCCTTAATGTGCAGAGGTTCTGACCGTGATCGTCAGACCGCCGAAAACCGGCTTATCATGAAACTCAGGACCCTCTCCCCACACGGTCTTAACATTAGAATGGACCTTTTTTAACCTGTTCCCCTTTTCATTACTTTTTACCAGTTTTTTTTCAGCCTTCTTTCGCTTTTTTACACCGTGTTCGTTCTGTGCGACCGGTTTGTTCGTGCCTTTCTTCAATGTGTTTCTTCTCTATTTCTACTTCTTTGTTATTCAGTTGCATTTCTTTGCCACCTGATGAAGAGTCTATACTCGAAACGTCGTGGAATTTTCCGCAAACTTTAAGCACTTTTTACAACCTTTATCGACCTACAGTTCTCACCCTTTCCTTTACAAAAGGTATATTGACGATATTGTGGGAGTGGCAACAGGGACCCGTCAAGATCTGGAATCTTTCATTCAATTTGTAGGATCTTTCTGTCCATTTTTGAAATTCACACATTGTATTTCTGACACTTCAGTGGTTTTCCTCGACCTTCAATTGTCAATTTGCGACCGTAAAATCAAGTCAAACCTACATTTTAAACCCACCGATTCCCATAACTACCTTTTGTACCCATCCAACCATCCCAAATCCTGTACCAAATCCATCCCGTACTCACAACTTTTAAGGGCCAGAAGGATTTGCTCAGAAGATTCTGATTTTTCAGCCGCTTCAAAAAGTATACTATCATTCTTTGAGAAGCGTCAGTATCCCACCAAAGTCCTTACCGGTGCTCTACATAGAATCCAAGGAATCGACAGAGCGGAGGCTTTGAGTAAGAAGTCTAACACGTCTACTAATCTACGAATTCCTTTGGTAATTTCCCATCACCCATCGGTACGCCCCATCATTCGTGCCATTTACAGGAATATAGAGACTCTTCGAAAAGACCCTTCAACCCGTGACCTTTTCCCTGAACCCCCCATTACGGCCTTCAGAGTTGAAAAGAACATTTCCAAGCACTTAGTTCGGGCTTCCCACCCACAACAACCAACTGACAACACCCCAGGTACATTTCCCTGTGGTCGTAGTAGGTGCAACACATGCCCAGTGGTTGGCAAGAACACACTTATCAATATTTTGGGTTCTAACGGCAACAGATTTAGTGTGAACCAACACTTCACCTGCACTTCCACAAACTTGGTTTACATTTTAGTTTGTGGACGTTGCAATTGCCTGTATGTGGGAGAAACCAAACGCCGCCTGGCTGACCGAATCACTGAACACCTCAGGTCCATCAAACAAAACCTTCAAGGTTATCCGGTCGCCACTCATTTCAACCCCCCATCACCGTGCTCAATTAAAGACTTGGCCGTTACTGCAGCCTTAATGTGCAGAGGTTCTGACCGTGATCGTCAGACCGCCGAAAACCGGCTTATCATGAAACTCAGGACCCTCTCCCCACACGGTCTTAACATTAGAATGGACCTTTTTTAACCTGTTCCCCTTTTCATTACTTTTTACCAGTTTTTTTTCAGCCTTCTTTCGCTTTTTTACACCGTGTTCGTTCTGTGCGACCGGTTTGTTCGTGCCTTTCTTCAATGTGTTTCTTCTCTATTTCTACTTCTTTGTTATTCAGTTGCATTTCTTTGCCACCTGATGAAGAGTCTATACTCGAAACGTCGTGGAATTTTCCGCAAACTTTAAGCACTTTTTACAACCTTTATCGACCTACATACTACTCTAGTGCTCCGCAGTATTTCGACCCTATATATATATATATATATATAAATATATATATATATATATATATATATATATATATATATATATATATATATATATACATACTTATATATATACATACGTATATAAATATACATATATAGTAGGTAGAGAGACGTAGCGACTTTATATGAATGAGTCAATCCATGCTATATTAAATAGTCGCATAGAGACCTTAGGCCACTTTTCCTCTAACATAGGCACTTGCCTTATACAGAAAGAGGATACTTAATTGTGAATGGAAAACTTAGCCTCAAGCGGGATTCGAACCAGCGACCTCCCGCATACAATGCGGATGCTCTGACCACTGAGCCATTGAGGCCTATGTGGTAGAACGCGGTCAACTAAGCTTAAATACTGTTGGGCTAAGTTCTCCATTGTTACGCCATAGGAACGCGTCCCATGTGGTATTGAGTAGGTAGAGTGACGTAGCGACTTTATATGAATGAGTCAATCCACGCTATATTAAATAGTCGCATAGAGACCTTAGGCCATTTTTCCTCTAACATAGGCACTTGCCTTATACAGAAAGAGGATTTATAAGGCAAGTGCCTATGTTAGAGGAAAAATGGCCTAAGGTCTCTGTGCATATATATATATATATATATATATATATATATATATATATATATATATATACATATATATATATATATATATATATATATATATATATATATATATATATATTCCACTGGATCGAACATTAGGGGGAAATTTGTATATCACAACAACGTTAAGGGGAAAGAAAAACAATAAAATACATAAGCATATATTTCCCCTTTAAGTAAAATGGTATACATGTACGTAAATTCAATGGCCCCTCAGCCATACATGTTAACACATAGGTGTCCGTAATTTGGTCAACATTGAAGTAATTACGTATATTACGTGTTGCTATATGGAATTTACCATACAGTTACGTATTCCCATAGAAATAGTGTGTGAAAACGTTAGGGGGAAAGCAAATTTTCCCCCTAACGGCAATTTCCCCCTAACGTTGATTTTTTCAGCAAAAATTTCCCCTTATTCCACAATTAGGTATATATATATATATATATATATATATATATATATATATATATATATATATATATATATATAACGCTAATTCCCACCTTAAGGGGAAATTGTTATATCTGCTTGTACATAGGGCGAAAAAAAGATAATAAAATACATAAGAAATAAATTCGCCCTAACGTCTAAACATATAAATTAACGTTATTTCAATGGGCAGCCATCCGTTCGTGTTGACAGCTAGGTGTCCGTAAATTTGACAACTTTGAAGTAATGGCATCTAGTTTGTAAATCTAAGAGGGCGCCCTTGTAAGTTTACGTATTCCTATAGAAAAAGTGTGTGGAAACGTTAAGGCGAAACTTATATTTCACCCGAAAAATTTTTTCCCCTTAAGGTCGACTTTTCAACAACAACTTTCCCCCTAAGTGCCGAATTAGAGAAATATATAATATATATATATATATACCACTAGATTGAACAATAGGGGGAAATTTGTATATCTTGGTACGTTAAGGCGAAATAAAAAACAATAAAATACATAAGTGTATATTTCGCCTTTAAGTAAAAAGGTATACATGTACGTAATTTCAGTGGTCTATTAGTTGTACGTGATAAAAGATACGTGTCCGTAATTTGGTCAACATTGAAGTAATTACGTATATTACGTACAGCCATATGCATTTTACCATACAGTAATGCATTCCCATTAAAACAGTGTGTGAAAACGTTAAGGGGAAACGAATTTTTCCCCCTAACGGCAAATTCCCCCTACCGTTGACATTTTGACCAAAAATTTCCCCTTATTCCACAGTTAGGTATATATATATATATATATATATATATATATATATATATATATATATATATATATATACATATATATGTATATATATGTATATATATGTATATATATGTATATATATGTATATATATGTATATATATGTATATATATGTATATATATGTATATATATGTATATATATGTATATATATGTATATATATGTATATATATGTATATAGATGTATATATATATATATATCTATATATATATATATATATATATATATATATATATATATATATATTTATATATATATATATATATATATAACGCTAATTCCTACTGTACGGGGAAATCGATATATCGCGGTTTCGTTAAGGCGAAGAAAAAAACAATAAAATACATTAAAAAATATTTCCCCTTTTGGAAACCAGATATACAACAACGCTTTTTCAATGGCCCACCATCCGTACGTGTTAAAAGATACGGGTACGTAACTTGGTCAACATTGAAGTAATCGCATGTAAATCATGTGGTGAAACGGACGTTACAATCCGTTTACGTATTCCTATATAAAAAGCGTGTGATTTCGCAAAGTCGACCTGATTTTGTCCCCTTTTAGACGATTTCCCCTTTTAGGCACATTTTTTCATACAATATTTCCCCTTAATCCCAAATTAGCAATATATATATATATATATATATATATATATTCCACTAGATCGAACATTAGGGGGAAATTTGTATATCACAACAACGTTAAGGGGAAAGTAAAACAATAAAATACATAAGCATATATTTCGCCTTTAAGTAAAATGGTATACATGTTCGTAAATTCAATGGCCCCTCAGCCATACATGTTAACACAGAGGTGTCCGTAATTTGGTCAACATTGAAGTAATTGCGTATATTACGTGTTGCTATATGGAATTTACCATACAGTTACATATTCCCATAGAAATAGTGTGTGAAAACGTTAGGGGGAAAGCAAATTTTCCCCCTAACGGCAATTTCCCCCTAACGTTGATTTTTTCAGCAAAAATTTCCCCCTATTCCACAATTAGGTATATATATATATATATATATATATATATATATATATATATATATATATATATATATATATATATATATATATATAAAAAGAAAAAAAAAGAATTTTCCTCATTTTTTTTGACCCAATCTATTTTATGTTGTATATGTATTTTGATGTGTGCTGTAAAGAAACATTTTCAGGTTGGACTGACAGATATATTACAGTTTGAGCGAAGTACTCTAAAAAAATGCCCTTATCATTACCTTCAAACAGAAAAAGTTTTATGTATAAAAGGATACTTTACTCCTCTAGTTCTATTTCTAATCATAGGGTGTGACAATCTGTCTAGATTGTAAACTATAGAGGTGACTTGCTTTATCCCCTCCTACCTTTCCCCTCCCCCACCTTTCTTCCGCCACCCCCACCCTTATTCCTTCATAAAAAAACTTGTAAGTTGATCACCCCCACACCAATTTGTCAACTACACATACTAATAACTGGAAAGATATTTTTTCTGTTTATCTCTCCAAAGTCCTTTTATCAATTAGCAAACAAGCTTCTAATACTGCATGATACTGGCCGAAACTGGTTTGGAATATGAATCATTATTTCTCCAAAAAATATAGCAACATTGACAAAACTGAACAAAATGAAGAAAGAATGAAGAAAAAAGCTTTTAAAATGAGCCACATACACACATTTATGTCGACATAACCTCATCATGAGAGGAACCTTGAACTAATGAAACTCCATCAAATTCAGTCGAGGAGATATACTGTAAATCTGGAGAGGTAGAACTGTAGGCATAAAATTAGTTATGCAATTTAAAGTTGGTAAAAAACAAAAAACCAAACAAAAAAAATGGTTATAATGGAATTTGGATTGTTAGAGTTTAGGTTTTTACAAGTTGTCTTCCTTTCAATACTATGAAAGCTTATCTGAAAGCTTTTATTCCACCCTCTGAAGGCTCCATCATAAATGAAGTTGTTTTTTAGTCTTTGTAGGAGAAGAGAGGCTATAAGAATTGAAAAACAGACGTACAAGTAATGAGCATCATGTTTACAGCTCCAGGGTGTTTCTCTCTGAGAATGCTAAATTTTCATTCCGAGGTTCATTAGTGAGGTTAGCAGGTTGGATAAAGATGCTTCTGTAATGAATTGCTTAACTTCTTGAGCAGAATTCTGAAACAGGTATAGAAACTTTCTTTAGATGGACAGGAATGAGGAACTACCTGTTTCCACAAAATATTTACTTTGACTGACATCTTAAAGCCAAAATGGCCTGCTCATATAAGGAACATACCCTTTTGATTAATTGCAGGCTTCAAAGTAGTCCATCACAGACATATAGGAGGTTTTATATGAAGGATACTGATGAATATATAGGGTTTTACAGGATTTTTTCAGGAAAATATAGAGTAAATATAGGAATGTCACACAGTAGCAGTTCATATTATCTCCAAAATTCCTCAAAGTTGTGGATGGGGAAAACACAGTGCCTTAGGAAACTAATGTCAAAATGATACAAATGTGATTAACAGTATTGCAAGTGTGGGCTATGTGGCAGAACAGTGTGGTTCTACCATCAACATGGAATTAAGAAAACCACCTAAATATTTTGGTGGAAGGGAAAGAGTACATCCCCTGATGGTGGTGTGTTTGCATATTTTGACCCCAGAATAAAGTATCCATAAATTTTATTATTTGTGCATACCAAAAAGGTGCCAAAATTTGCAATATCAGAAGGTGAGAACACAGAATGTGACTATGATGGTGCTTTGAATGGATTGGTAGTTAATGTGGACAATGAACTGTTGCTAATGTCCTAAAGTACACAGACAGAATTCACCTCAGCTTCAATAATACTGGGGTTGAGTTGAGGAAATTTTTGCATTTTTTCTGCTTAAATATCAGAAAATGGTCTCTTAATACAACATTTTGCTATAAACTATACATTTTATTGCTATTCAATCTTGGTAAGTGTGGCATATGGGTGATGACAGTAAGACTAAGATCATAGGCCTATGACAACTGTATAATTGCTATTAATACCTTCAAACTCACTTTTCCAGTGGCATCATAGCCAGAACTATCTCATGGGGGCCATGTAGTTTATTCTGTGATTGCCAGCATGGGGGAGGAGTTTAATCAGAGGGGGTGTCTACCTCCCCTTTTAAAATTTTTTGAAAGCTTGGTTGTACTTACAAGCAATCTGGTGCTACATATGTTATCTTTTTGAAGTAAAATTTATTTTCAAAAATTTATATATTTTAGGTTTCTATAAAATTAAAAAAAAAAATCAGCATCAGTGAAGGAGAGGGGGCATGGCCCAATGGTCCCTCCCCCTAAAAATGCTACTGCTCACTTTGAATCTGTACAACTTGGCAGAACAGTGTAGTCCACAAATGTCAAGATGCCTACAGTATGCAAAACTGTCTGTGCATTAACATACGTAACATCTACAGTAATATATCACTTGAGAAAATTACACTGTACATGACAAAATTAGGGAAAGGGAAATGAAGCAAGTGTCCCTACTTGCCACCAATGATGGGCACTGTAGCACCAGACCCACACATGGATTAGATTTTCCAGTTTGGTCTGTTGGATAAATTGATGTGGCATCCAGAGACCTGTCACAGAGCTTCTAGTGGAGCTTAGGGAAAACCTCCCTAGAGATCTGCACATTGTAAACTTGTAAACATTACAGTGAGATTCTTAATTTTCTCAAAGCACTAAGTTCTTATTCTTTAGGGGAAAATTGTAATTGTGCAACACTTTGAACAACCAACTGATGTAATGGCTAGTCAGTTTGAGGAAAGATGGTAGATGACAGGGAATATATTGGTATTTTGAACCATTGCACTACAATATTTGAATTGAAGAATTAGTTATATTACAGACTAGCTATCTGTGTATGCAAATAATAGGTAAGGTTTTGAAAAATGTGAAGGACTGCATGACTACAGGGGATGCCAAGCAAAGGGCTCTAATCCACCCCCCTTGATAATATCACTAAAATTCCCTCAAAGAGATGAAATCATAGAGTACTTAAAATCACAGGTGTGAGAGCAGGACATTTATGGGTGATGAAATAAGTGTTCGTTAGTGCCCAATGTTGTTTCATTGAGAATATTTCTGAATCCTATAACTGGCCATTGTGTACTTGCAGCTAATTAAGATACTTGGCACCTATACACTGCTACCTGTCTGACTAAGCCACTCTGAGTCTGAGACACTCTGAGTCTACAAAACTATCTTGGAAAAAGAATGCAAATAATAGGTAAGGTTTTGAAAAATGTGAAGGACTGCATGACTACAGGGGATGCCAAGCAAAGGGCTCTAATCCACCCCCCTTGACAATACCACTAAAATTCCCTCAAAGAGATGAAATCATAGAGTACTTAAAATCACAGGTGTGAGAGCAGGACATTTATGGGTGATGAAATAAGTGTTTGTTAGTGCCCAATGTTGTTTCATTGAGAATATTTCTGAATCCTATAACTGGCCATTGTGTATTTGCATCTAATTAAGATACTTGGCACCTATACACTGCTACCTGTCTGACTAAGCCACTCTGAGTCTACAAAACTATCTTGGAAAAAGAATCCATCTGAAAATTTCACCCCAAAACACCATATAAGAGAAAAAGTTTTTTTGGCAAGATCAGAAAAATATAGGAGAATATTGGAAAACAAGCCTAAAATCATACAAAAAAGTATGGGAAATATAGGATTTTTTGAAATTTATAGGAAATTATAGGAAATATAGGATCACTTTGAAGCCTGTAATTGTTAGTTTCCTGTGTTTTTGTTATTTCATCTATCTTGCTTGACCTAGATGCTGACAGAAAAGCTCAGAAAAAGTGGTTTGAATACAACTCATAATTTTAACTTGATATATTGGCTACCATTTTGTTTTTCAGCCATCTTGGTTGATCTAGAATTCCAGAGGAAATAGTTCACAAAATAAGTTTTGAATATTTAACATAAAATATGCACAGATATTATGAGCAGCTGTGTCAAAAATATTTTTAATGATATACTACATTGTAATTATTACAGTCGGTACCATTTTGCTTTTTTAGTCAACTTGGTTAACCTGGATCCCAACAGAAATATTCAGAAAAGTAAGTTTTGGTTATTAATCATAAAATATGCACAGATTTTAAAAGAAGCTGTGTCAAAAATATTTTTAACGATTATTTTCCATACAATTGTGATACAGTATAATTATTATATTGGCTGCCATTTTGCTTTTTCAGCCATCTTGGTTAACCTAGATCCTGATAGAAATGTTTATAAATATACGTTTTGAATATTTATCACAAAATATGAAGTTATCATGGAATTGTGTCAAAAAAATTTAATGATTATTTTATTTATTAAATTAATTATAATATTGGCAGCCATTTTGGCTGATTGAGACCAAAACAATTTACTTAGTCTGTCACCAATTGATTTTATGATGAGGGACCATAACCTTTCCAAAATATATGGGATCAGAGCATTCTGGAAGTGCCCATGAAATACCTTTGGCCCATGGCCTGAAATACCTTTGTAATAGGCTACTTTGTGTCCGTCATTTTGAAATTCAAAATGGAAGCCATTTGTGATGGTTTTCATTCACAACAGCACCTTCTAGGCATGTTTCCAACCTTATTTGCACTGATTTATGGTCCTCTCTATTTTTATAAACCTTTGATTTTAATTAAAATATGCTCAAAAGAGCAGCCACTTTGAAATCTAAGATGGCAGCCACAAAAGGTACACTTTTTGGAAACAGGTTTTTTCACACTCTTACACACATTGCACAAGGTATTCAAGCCATTTTCCAATTTCTACTCAAAAAGTTTAGCACTTAATCTTTTTGGCCCATCTGCTACCTAACTATCATTAATAAACCTAAATCCAAATATAGAATAAGGATGTGTTGATATTTACCTCAACTGGTGCACCCAAGGAAACTCACTTGGGTTTCTTTTTCTCAGTCATTTGATATTTTTGTTAATAAAATTCAAGAAAAATTAATCTTCAGTTTACCATTGATATAAATGTTTCTGTTACAACACTTCTAGGATGATACTATAGGCCACAGAGTCAAGTGATGTTTCCAAGTATCCCCCCCTTCTCCCTGCACAAATGTTTATAACTTCCTTAAAGATAGCATGTCACATCTTGTGGGGTGGCAGACCATGCAAAGAAAAGTAAAACCTGTGAACGTCTGTAAACCCATTTTATGTATGGCACATGTCAATATTTTTGAAAAGCACTATGAAAAACCATGAGGTACTTGAAAATGACAATGTGTCCCCATGAAAAGCTGGCTTTCAATTTTTTAGAGTTCAAAAACACTCCCATGACAACATTATTTCCTCACTTCCACAGAATGACACTTTGCTTCATATGCCACATTAGCTATTATGGCAACATTTGTCAAAGTATGCCACTCCTTACATTGTTACTAAGTTTTTCATACTTTGACCTTTGCTGACCTAGGGTAACCTTTGACATCAACCAATAATCAGGGTTTTCCAGTAACAGAATATATCCATATCGTATCTAGTACATATCATCTATTACTTCTGTCAGACAAACCCCTCATTAATGTTTGGTACTGTATATGCATGTCTAACTATATTTGTACAGTTTGACCTCTTCTCGTGTTTTGATCAAAGGTATAGGCAGGAGCGTAGCCAAGGGGAGGGAGGGGCGGAAGGGGCAGCTGTCCTCCCCTTGAGCATATTTTGGGTATTTTCTTTAATGATTTTTTTTTATGATATTGCTAGTAACTAAAAATAAAAAAAAAAATATAAAGATGCAACTTACAAGGCCTGGGAAGCCAGTGCCATTTCCAGCAATCTGCCGGGGAGGTATTTTCAGCCAAATTTTCTTGTACGCTTTGCATGACACTAGAAACGAATAGCAAGTTTTAGCCATCTCTAGTTGACCACTCTTAATCCAGAATCTATCAGAGAACTTCCTGTTCTGGTATCTTGAGATCAATAAAGTTAAAGGGGTTTGAACCCCTTTAAAGACTGTTTGGTCAATAGAGCAAGTTTGTTTGTAAAAGGGATTAACTGTTGAAATTATAGAGATAAGCTTCACCCGGGAAAAAGCCTTTTTCTCCGGTAATATTGGCTGAAGTGTCCTATTCAATTCTAGCAGCATGTGCGCCAACCTATGGTGGCACGACGCTTACACAGTTTGCCTACAGGCTTTGCCCCCCCCCGGCAAATTTCTGGCTATGCACCTGGGTATAGGCACTAAGTTCCCAACTGGCAACCTGCAGTCCATTTGCACCCAGCAACGTGCACAAAAATGATATGCAGAAAATTTGAGGAGCCCAAAATTTTAATAAGAACAATTTAAGCTGTTGAACAAAACCCTGGCTACTGCAATAAATTTATAGCAATAACTCATGTAAAAGTAGCCTGCAGTCTGAAACAATTGAGAACATCTGATATAGATTATAGGCTATGACCAAGTAACCATTGTTGTGGCCAAGTAGAAAAAGACACTGGCATTTAAAGCAAGAGTCTGAGGCTTAAAGGGGAATTTTCATTATCTCAGACAGTTCCAATTCTCCCAACTATGCAACTTCTAGCTCCTCCCATAACTGTATGAAGCTCCCCCTTGTGTAGGAATAAACCTGTTTTATTGCTTAAGGTCATGTCCTGGTGAGCAAACAAGGCTATAAAATGTAATAAAGGCACTTTCTCTGCCTTGTGTGGAATGTGAACTACTCTGCATCTTTCAAATTTTCAAACTTTGATGTCAATCAAAGAGCAGTCACCAACTGAGAATTTTGATAACCCACACTAAAAACATACTTTGGGGTGATGACTATCTGTCTTTAAGCAATTGGAAGGATCCAAGTTAGATACCCATCCAGCCAGGCCATGGTCAGGTGAGTTTTTCACTCAAGAGGGCAACCTACATTTTTCTCATCTGATAAGAAAAATATTCCAAATTTAAGTTCAGATGTTGTTGGAAGCCATGCGACAAGAAATTGTACTTAATTCATAAGCCCCTGGAGGCTTCTCCCACACTCATGGTTACTTACAGGGGCCTGAATTAACACGTTAAAATGCTTTCATATCGTTGCTGCCAAAGCTTGGAACGAGCTGCCTGGTACGATTAGATCTAACTCATGTATAAAGAACTTGCTGAAATCCTTCCTGTTTTAATGTTAACTATTGTTCAGTCTATTTGTACAGGCTGTGGTACTTACTGTGTATAGCGTTTCTAAATGCATTGTTTTATTATCATTATTATTAAATGTATTACAATCATAAGATTATTCTCATTTCAGGTATTGCCAAATATGCCATCTTACGACAAACTTAATTTAGCTTTCTCAAGGGTCACACATTACTGCAGAGTATATGGATACACACATATACACACCTAACATACATTCTACTTAAAACTTGCAGTTTACCATAGAATTATCTTACCCTAATATTCATTTACACATGACAAAATTATTTTTTTATTCTCTGTATTTTACGTGGAGGACCCAGTTTTATGGTGTTTCTTACACTATTAAACTATGATGTTTGTAGAACCAGATAAAAGAGCAAATAAACACAAAAATGTTCTTTAAGACCATTGTTAACATGGATCGGATGTTTTCGAAGATTCATATCTTCCTCATCAGGTGCAAAATTATGTACAAGTTTGAAATTTCATGGTCCATATAGATAGAAAAGTAGCATAATCCATTCAAAATACATTAAAATACAGAAAGAGTATAGCAAGATCCATGGTGGGTGTTAAGGGTAGGTTTGCCCTTGTTAATGAACAGTGTGTCGTTGATTTTTATTTAAGGAATAAACCGCATTTGGCGGACTATTACTGGTGACTAAACCATCGAGACTCCAAATTTGGGAAAATAACGGACGAGGCAAAGTCCGTTATTTTTCCAGATTTGGAGTCAAGATGGTTTATGAGACAATAACAGCCCGACAAATGTGGTTTGTTTCTATTCTACCACCGAAAATGTGTGAAAAACTTCATTTTTATGTTTACTGACCGTGTGTTGTGGAATAACAGGTCAGTGTTTAACCAATCAGAATGCAGGATTCTCAATAGCAGATGGCTAGAGGTGGTAGAATTCAAAATTTGAGCTGCCAGTGGCTAAGATACATAAGTTCGTACTGTATGAGGACCTGTCGTGTTTACAATGGTCTTAAAAAAAATTTTCTGTTTGTTTGCTCTTTTATTTGGTTTTACAACTGTACAACTTTTCCCAAAATTTATGTTTGTGTTCTGCAGGTTTAAAACACATCATTAACTGTGAATAAATTCTGCAAAACCTTATGAACCTTTCCACAAGAGTTTTCCAAGCATCTGGCTACTGTCTTTCCTGACAGTAGGCCTATTTAAGAATCACAAAGTTTACCGACTTTTCAACCAAATTTGCATACCTGGTCTTCAAGGTGATTCTATAAAAAATATCCCAAAATACTACACCCATAAATATTCCAGCAGTATCAGCACACATTATCTCTTCATATCCTACAATACTGCACACCGAATACATCTGCCACTCACAAATTACATTGGGAGCTTATTACATTTATGATACAAAAAATTGTTTGAATGCAATGATAGATAATTAAACATTAGGTAGAACTCCACTGCTTTGTGATTCATTTATAATTTTTTGGCTCAAACTTTCAAATTTTTAAATAATGAGACTTTGACTCTTGTTACAGGTGATATCTGGGGAAATAAAGCTATCGGCAAAGTATGTTGGTTAGAATAAACTGTTATAAATAATGACAAAAGATATTTTCCATCCAAGTCATATTGAATGGTTATGCAATGCACGTATGCTAGCATACGTAGGCTCCTTGAATTAGTCTCTGATGTCATGCTAATAGTTAACCTAACATGACCATCTCTGTGATACAAAACTAAATGTTTAATATGGATGAGGTCAGTGACTTCATTGAGTATTAGGACTTACAAAAACCTCGTCCTTTGTGACTTGTTGCTATTAAAGGTTCCTTCCAGAATTTCAGCTCCCATGTGACCCTTGCATTATTTAAACTGAACTGGCTCAATATACCTCCACCAATGCCTTAGGGGATCCCTCAATCCAAGGATGTTTTCTGACATCTTTTGCATTCCAATGATGCTATCTATCCTCACCTCAAATTGATTTCCTTTGTAGACTACAGTCAGACCGGTTTAATAGAGCAAAAACTTGTTTTACTATGTTTTGAATGATTAAAGGTTTCATGAATGACAAATTTTACACAAAATCTCCAGTAGTTTCTGTGGATGTAGCATAAAAGATATCCTGCGGCAAATGCTCTTTTGTTCGTGTGAATCACGATTAACAATGCACGAGCATCGTCACCTTTACTCTCCAAATACGTGTTTTGTGCATGTTCTGCAGACAAAAATGCTCTTCGAAAACATCAAACAGACCTCCAACATTCCTGAAGACATGTATGTCAAATGTGCATGACTGATTCCCACTATCGTGGTAATCACACCAAGAAACAGGTCATGTCGTAGCTTCTCTTTGAATGAACAGAACTGAGTAATGGATGCTAGATCATCACAATATAAATGTGGACAGAGAATTTACATACTGTTTTGAGGAATCTGAAATGCTCACGAATATTCAGGAAAATCTAAAAAACTGGTGGAATCCCCTACTCAATGAAAGGAGAACAGTTAACTGAACAAGCATGACTGAACTGGTCAGGCAAGAGCTGCAGCTAATTAGCTGGCGAGAAAGTGAGGGGGAGGAATAAAGGGGTAAGGTCCCAAGTGTGTAGCAACATGGGCCTGGACCCCCAGATGTTTGCTAGGCTCCCTAGAAATTGTGTGTGTCCTAATAAAATTTGTAAGAATTAAGGATAGCGATCAATGCCATGATCCCCCATTTGATACCTAGGCCCCCTAAAAATTTCATCCTAGCTATGCACTTGCAAGATCCTCCTAATAATCACTGAAGGGACAGACTACCTTTTGGCTCCACCTCTGTCCATCTCCTAATTCTCTCACTTTTCACCTTAACACCAGATGTCATACTTTGCCCACATTTATGAGCGGAAGACAATTATGACAATTTTGCCATTATGATGACAATAAAAGATCAAAGAAAGGCTTTTTCTTGGCATGTCTCACATGTGTGTAAGCATATGAGTTTGTCTATGCATATGTTTATATAAAAACTCTAGTGCTTGACCGATTACCAAAATTCAATATCAGTATAAGCCAATATCCACTATTTTCACCCTTTATTTGTATCAGTAAAATTTGCACTGAATTATGCCAATAAAACCATATTTCTCACCCATGATTCATAAAATGTTACATTATTTTAGTATGTCGAACTGTTAGTCCCAACTTTTTACCTTAGGAAATTGCACAACTCTTAGTGATTGTGCCCGACAGCTTATGGTTTAGTATTAAGCAGTATGCTCATTTCTCAAATATTACTGGTACTGGACTGGTATCAACCAATGCTGAGAATGGAAATATTGGTGTCAGTAACATTGGCTACTTGTAGCATCAGTACAACACTAATAAATGCCATTGTAAAGGGCGGCACCTCTGCCTGCCTAACAGAAATTATTAGCCTAGTACCCTTGGTAGGCAAAGATGATCAGTAAAGAATCACAATGTGGGCATGTTCACAACAAATTCAGTATTTGGGTGATACTACCCAATGAATGTCATTCCTTATTATTGAAAAATTACAACTTATCAATGAAGTAGATAGTTGCCCTCCTAGACATCACTGCTTCAGTTTTTATTTCTAAAGACATAAGACAGATTACAGAAAAAAGCTTCAAGGAATCATTCTGCATCTCTGCTTTAGGTATTACATCAGGGGTGATGCCAAGATTTGCCCAATGGGGGCCAAGCTCCCCGACGGGGGGCCAGAAACTTATGCCCTGACAAAGGCAATGAGTTGCCGAAGAGACGACAAACGTAAAATTCCTACCTTTTCTTGCAAAAATTTGAAAATATGGGGGTGTTATTGAAGAAAATTTGAAAAATTTGGGGATTTTTTTCAAGGAAAAGTGGAAAATTTGGGGTCTCCAGTGAAGAATCTGCCCTTCCTATGAGCAAAACCAGGCAGGTCATCCGGGTGACTGAAGGTCTTTGGGATTACATATTATATTGTGTATGGATTAAGCTCCCCAATGAAAATGGAAAATTTCCCCAACAGGGGGCCAGCCTTCCCCAACAGAGGGCCATGGCCCTCCTGCCCCCACTGGCACCACCCCTGTATTACATGACAAGTTTTTGAAAAAGGTATTTCACACCATTTCTATGACTTTTGAAGGTTTTGCAAAATTTTGTCTTTTGCAGCCCTGGAAATCAATTACAAGTTCAAATTTTCATGACTTTTCCCATTTTGTTCTTTTTTCAGTAAGTCTAAAGATCCTGTTATAACAACAAAGCAACTCAGCATGGAAAAATATCATCCATACAAAATTTTTGCATTATACTCTCAACATATTTGTCAAAGAAAATACACAGTACACTTCATGTTATCTTTCATTTTTTTTCCATTTTGAAACTTGACAAAACCCTTGTGTGGCCCTCATTTTGAATTACAGTCACTTACGAAGCTGGCAAAAGGAATAGCTGTTCCTTTGGGGCAATTCCATTAATGCACATCGTGGAAAATGCTTCATATTTATCTCATGCGAGACGAAAAACAGGAGAACTTACTCGCAACAGAGGTGTCTTAACACAACCTCAAGGGGCAAAAGTACATGAAACAGGTACATGTTATTTGGAAAAAAAGGGGAAAAGCTAAACATTAAGTTGCTATGTAGGTACCCAGATTTTTCATGACAAAAGGTTCATCTATAAGCATAAACAAGATGGTGATCTAGCGGAGTCTAATTGAAAATTGAAAAGTCTTTTGAACCAGCAAGACCTCTTCACTATATGGTAAAAACAAGACTCGCATATTAAAGTAGCTCTTTCATTACCCCTAATGTGTTTAGGAGCCCTGAGGTGGGGGCTGTGAGGGGTGTGTGTCTAAATTCACAAATGGTAATGGCACTTTAACTGACATGTTTGACAAATTCAAACTATGCCCTACAAATATAAGCCTTTCTGGTTGGTCAATGATGTGTTGTACAGATTAACTCAGGCCTTGAAGGGCAGTGGTTTTTCAACGCTAACACGAATGTGGGGGAAGCCTATGAAGCCTAAATGGCTTATGACTTACAACTTCACGTCAGGTGGCTTACCAACAATAAGCAATAAGTTATATCAAATTTGGCATCTTTTGAAAGGCCAATTCAGATGGGAAAATCGTAGATTGTTCTTGGATGAAAAACCTACTTTACTTTGACCCGGCCAGGGATCCGATAACCTCGAACCTCCAGGTTGCCTAGCTTTATCATATCAAATGCCACCCCCTTTATCCACTCGGCCACAGCACCAGTCAGTGAAACTGGATTAGTAAAACATTATATGTTGTTACAACCGATAATGTAAAAATCAACCGATAATGTAAAAACAACCGGTAATGTAAAAAAAATTTACCGATAATGTAAAAAAACTCTTTGAAATGATAATGTAAAAAAAATTTACCGATAATGTAAAAACTGTTCTAAGGACGTTTTCATATGGAATTGGAAATGTGGAATTTTATCAAAAAAGTCATACGTTAATTCAGAAAGGTCGTAGGGGCAAGGGGCTCTCACCCTATTTTACAGCGCCCTCTTGCAGGCATATTTCCCTTAAAAGGTACATTGAAAGACAGCAGAAGAATTAAAGGTCACTTTTTCTCAATTGTCTACGCCAATACATAATGCTGTCATATTTCTCCTTCATATACTTAAAGCGCCCTCACTCCTCTGTTGTTCCGCAAGCTCACCAAAAGAACATATCTACAATAACAAATATCATGAAAGGACTGCAACATATTTTATAACATAAAGGTGGGTCATATTGATGGCACAGCTTATTTGCATAGGTCTATGGCTCAATAGAGGGTGCCCTCTAATAAAAATCAGATATTTCAAAATTAAAGAACTGAAAATTATATTTTTGAAATGAGCATGTCCGAAATCCCAGGAGTGTTATTATCGTTGAAGGAAGGTCATCCCTCTCACCCATTCCCCACCCCAGGGGAAGGAGGGGATGAAATCGAAGCTACTCACGCTTGATAAGAATTAGTCCTAGAGGTTATCGACCACGCTGATCACAGATCCGAAGTCAGTCATCCCGTCTCTCGGTCGTAGTGGGACATGCGGGCCGTAAAAAAGCCAGTTTTAGGGTCAGTCTTGAAAACTGACTGTAGGCCTGCAGTACCATGGAGCTGATATCCGAAAGGGTTTTATTGGCTCCATGATAGTAAATCGAAAGGAGAAATTTCTGTTGAAGCCCACCCGACCAATTTCGGAACAAACTACAGCCCTCGTGAGCTACTCGATAACACCACAACTTGGGACTAAGTATCAGCAAGGGTTGCTACCTGGAAGGGAAAGACAGTAAAATTTGTGCAGTTTGTGAGCTTTCGTGATCATTGCAGTGTGTTTTTGCATGATTCTGAAGGCAGACTCAAGAAAATACGAGTAAATCTAACTCGATTTACCCACGAGAAGGGCCATCGATATAATATGTAAGTACTACCTCCGACGAATAATATTGAACAATTCTTGAGTCATTCAAATCATCGATGGTCAACGATATCAGCTTGGAGTCTGACATCTGAGATGCTTACCCTCCGTCGCAAGGTCATACCATGGAGCTACTACCTGGACATTCTTTCCCTCTTACGTTTCCCAGCTAAAATGTACACAGTTGCGTTGATTCAACCAGGGAGTGCTGATACAACAGACACAAATTCTTTTACATGTTGGAAACTCTTGGAGAAACCATCTACAACAATCGAAGTTGACCGAGGGAAATAACACATTGCTCACAGAGGAAATCGAATTGAGCCATACAATTTTACGACTTCGACTATCATACTTCAGGTTAGTGCTCTTGCCATAGTCATTGACATCTACAAACTCGACACAGTGTATCGTTGTCCAGTTTACGTAGATTATTTGATATGTAGACCTAGCCTACCGCTCAAGGACAAAGACCTGGGATGCGGGGAAGTAAGCAAGTGTATAGAGGTGTAACTGGTTACCGTTACAAGCGTAGTATGCAAGTGTCTTTTTGAATACTGTTAGGGGTGAAATTCACTAACACGGGTAGTATGATGAAAACCGGTGCTTTTTTACAAAACCTCAAGTGTGCTGTGCAGTATACAACCTTCAAAATCACTCTATTCCCAGCCAATGCATGAATAACCAAGGGAATATAATCTCATGCACAGTACTTCGGTACATAGGCCTACAGCTGCGTGATCCGTTGAATATTCATATAGTGTTGTGATAGGCGTGGTTTGAGCTGTTTGTAATGAGGACAGTTTTTTTCAAAATAGCCTGAAGATTTTGACTGTTTTTGTACTGTTTCTTAATATTTTGCCATTCACACTACCATTTTCAGTCACTACATAAACAACTCCATCCATGAATAGTATTGTTAGTGTATTGGCAAGTAAAGAAAAACATTAGGCCGTATGTATTTCCCTTTTCTTGAACAGGTAATATCACTTTAAAATTTAGGAATATGATTTCGATTACATTTGTTAAATGTGGAGTGAAAGTTTTTCCTTCCATATATGACTTCACTAATACGTGGCCAAGTTGCGCCTTACCTCCGGAGAAGGCTCCTATCTCTGAGATGATAGTGGGAAGGGGATTACCCCGTCAAAAAGTCATGCACTACATTGACCTACCGTTCCTGTGAGTCACAAGCCTGTTCTTTCTCCTACTAGCTACAATGTATGCATTAAGTTGAAACAACGCATTTTATCCATATATGCTAACACTAATTTTGGGGCCGTGCTTCGCTTTGCCCCTGGGGAAGGTGCCTCTCTCTAACCAACGCTTAATTTACCCCTTAAAACTCGAAAGGTAATAGGCCTATATGTCCTGTATAACATAGGGAAGGCGTTTGGAAGGCTGGTTGGGTTTGGATTAATGTTAGCATTCCATGGCAAACATACGTTTTCAGCTTTGTATGCGCCCTGTATCTAGTAAGAGGGGCACACCCTAACAACCCTCAAGGGTGATATATGGAAGGAAACTTTTACTCCACATTTAACAAGTGCAGTCGGAATCATGTTCCTAAATTTTAATTGGTAACCATCTAGTATGAAAACTGGGTGTTTTGAAATGCCTAAAATCTGCTCTTGGGGACACTGACCCTAAAAGTGGGCCTTTTAATGGCCGCAGTCCACTTTGGCACAGTCCACTTCGACCGAGAGACGGGATGACTGACTTCGGATCAGTGATCAGCGTGGTCAATAACCTCTAGGACGCAATTCTTATCAGGTATGAGTAGCTTCGATTTCATCCCCTTCTTCTCCTGGGGTGGGGAATGGGTGAGAGGGATAGCCTTCCTTCAACTTCAGAATAACGATAATAACACTCCTGGGATTTCGGACATGCTCATTTCAAAAATATAATTTTCATTCCTTTAGTTTTTGAAATATCTGGCTTTATTAGAGGGCGCCCTCTATTGAGCCATAGACCTATACAAATAAGCCGTGCCATCAATATGACCCACCTTTATGTAATAAAATATGTTGCAGTCCTTTCATGATATTTTTTATCGTAGATATGTTCTTTTTGGTGAGCTTGCGGAACAACAGAGGAGTGAGGGTGCTTTAAGTATATGAAGGAGAAATATGATAGCATTATTTATTGGCCTAGAAAATTGAGAAAAGTGACCTTTAATTCTTCTGCTGTCTTCCAATGTACCTTTTTAAGGGAAATATACCTGCAAGAGGGTGCTGCATGAGGCTAGAATTCAATAGGAGGATTTAGCCATCAGGCGACAAAAGACTTCTTTATTTTTCACCCGGGAAAACGGCCTTTTCCCGGGGAACTTTGGCTAAATGAGCCTATTGGATTCTAGCGGCATGGTGAAATAGGGGTGAGAGCCCCTTCCCCTGGGGTATGACCTACGACCTTTCTGAATTAACGTATGATTTTTTTGATAAAATTCCATGTTTCCAATTCCATATGAAACGTCCTTAGAACAGTTTTTACATTATCGGTAAATTTTTTTACATTATCGGTAGACGAACTTTTTTACATTATTCGTAAATTTGTTTTACATTATCGGTTCAAAGAGTTTTTTACATTATCGGTAAATTTTTTTAACTTATCGGTTGTTTTTACTTTATCGGTAAATTTTTTTTACATTATCAGTCGTTTTCACATTATCGGTTGATTTTTACATTATCGGTTGTAACATATGTAGCCTGCAAATATACAACAAACAGGTGTATCGACCACAATATATCCTTGAGCAACAACATAAGCTACACACCTTTATCCAGGAGGTGTTCATAGACTGACATCAACTGAAGGAGGGGCTAGAAGTAGGCCTGTAGCCAGAGTAACCAATTCTAGGGGGGGGGGCACATCGATGTTGAAATTTCGCTGGCCTGGTGGAGGGGTCTAAGGGGACGGGTGTCTCCCTCCCCTTTGAAAATTTTTGCCTATTTCAAGGACTCTAGATGCAAAATGGTGCCAGATTTTCCATTTTTTTCCCTATATTTGCATTCCAAAAATGCTGGTCTCGTAACAAATTTTTCCTCCTTCAGTGCAAAACCTTTTTATTGACATTTGACATTTTGACACTGACATTTTGGTGAGCACATCCCCCCCCCCCCCCCCCCCCCCCCCCCGTGGCTATGGGCCTGGCTAGAAGTGAACTTAGCCAGCTAGGAGAATTTTAATTGTCTGAGAAAAGGAAATATGCCCTTTAATTTATTATGTGTTCAAAATTCTTTAACTTGTCACATTCTTTCACTTTAATTCAAATGTTTCCCTAATTCATCGCACATCCTTGCTACATATAGAAACATTATCTCTTTTGCTAATCTGTCCTTTACGGCGACCCTTAAGAGCAGAAGTGGGTTGTCATTATCCATAACAATCGTTCAGTTTTCCTATTTCTGTATCCTATTTTCCTTCGGGGTGCCTAGTTTTAATAATTTTAAACATTTATCTAACCAAGGATGCTAACAAAAGTGAACTATGAGTAATGTGCACATCGGACTAGGCGTCTAAAAAAAAAAGAACTTGCAGTTTGGTACGTGAAAATGGCACCAAAACATCAACTTCGGAATGCAGCAATTGTTCAACACGCCCTCACTCAGTCATTTCGCACCCGATTACAATGGGGCAAATGATAGCTTGTTGTGAAACTCATAAGCTTTCAAATTATGTAAAAACCATCTTGATTGGTTCCTCACTTTCATCGGACTGTGCACTTTTGTTACTCGCATCCATTCAGAGATCGCCTACGAAAAGGCTTCGGGCTGGTTTTCTGATGTAAACAAAGATCACGTGACTACTGATCAGGAAAACAGCACTCTCTCGTAGGGAAATTGGTGTTGCTTGCATAGCATACACGTACACAGCACATACGTTAGGGGTAGAGTATACAGTGTAATATTAATGTAGACTCAGTAGTTTATAATTTTTCTGCCGCAAATTGCCGTTTTTCGAAATTAAACTAAATTACGATGTTTTGTAAAACACTCTTAATGCCCTGCTTAAAAAAGGAATCGTCCATTATCAAGAAAGCTGAGGTTGTGAATAAACAAACGCTTTGCAAGTGTCATTGATTGCACGTAATGCTGTGCTCTGTGTGCGCGGTTCGGTCTCTTATGAGACAAATGGCAGTAAACATTTCCATATGTTGGGGAGGGGGGGGAGGTGAGGGTTCCAAGAAGGTATGGAGCCACCCACCTATAACAGTGTTGCTAACTTCTAACTCCATGAAATCTGGTTGGAGAAACACAGAACCAATGTTTTTTTCTAAACAGTATTGGGGGCCAACAGTCTCATCAAAATTTGCCTCTTTAAGTTTGATTTCACAAGAGTTAATAATGGAACATTTACTTCAGCATACTGCAAGACAAAAGCACAAAGAATGCAGCAGCATGGTTACCTTTCAGTAGGATCACTGACATTTCTTTGTGCGGTCTACACATGATTGATCAATTTCATCATAATTTGGGATAACCTCTCACTTCAATGTGGAAAAATGACAATTTTCTCTGGAAAATTTGAACATCCACAGCATAATGGTATAGCTGGCAAGCAGACTCACAGATCTGCAAAACAAGGGTAGTATTGGAACTTGAAGTGATTATGAAAAGCATGCTATCCATTAGGCAGGAAAATTACTGCACAGTACTAAGAAGCCAGGTTCATTTGATCCATCACAACAAGGGTATTGGACCACTTTCACTTGGTGGGGCTGGGTACATTGACCCAATTTTTCACATTTTGTAACCACAAGTTTGACCCAAATGTGGTTTATTTTTTACTGTTGCCTCATATTTAGTTACATTTTCAGTATGGGTAGCGAGAGTGGGGCCAGGGGGCCATGGCCCCCATCCGGGAAGGCTGCCCCACCCCTTAGGGAAATTTTCCAATTTTGTTGGGGAGCCTTAATCTGTACAATAAAATATGAAATTCCAATGACCTTCAGTCGCCCCGATGATCTGCTTAATTCTGCTCATGGGAAGGGCATATTCTTCAATAAAGACCCCAAATTTTCCTTTAAAAAATACCCCAAATTTTTCAAAGTTCCTTCCCATCTAAATTTTTCAAAATTTTTTCAATACGACACCCAAATTTTCAATTTTTTGTAAAAAGAAGCCAACTCTTTTCGGTGCGGGCTGTGTGCCGAAAATTTTGTGTCCCTCATCATTTTGTCAAATCATTGCCTTTGTCATGGCTTTGGGTAGCTGCCCCCCATGGGAGCTTGGCCCCCCTGTCGGGCAAATCCTGGTGCCACCCCTGTGTGCACTGCTTTGTTTATGTTTAAATATGTCACACAGTTGTAACAACTTAGTGCTAGGGTTGCTCTCTTTGAATCTTTAAGCACTGGTTTTGACTTTTGCAAGGATTTCTTTACATGAACCTCACATTCTCAAAACTGGCCCTACATGGCCCCTTGATCCATCAGACAATATTTCCGAGAGAAAGCTAAAAAGGTGGAAATTCAGTACCACTTTAAATACGATGCCAAAGGCACAAACCTACTTAAGACTCCTTCGAGCTTTCATTATAAACCTTGAACTTTCTTCAATTGAGGGATATGGGGATATGACAGGGTATTTTTGTCTATGTTATTTCAAGACACTACTGCAACTGCATCTGCTTCCTTTCAATTGCATTAGCAAAGCAGGATACTAACAATTTATGTCTGACTTTCAAACTTAAACAGGTATACACACTCACCTCTAACATTAACTTGGAAGATAAGTTGAAACTATCAGATCTCATCTTATTTCCTTCCCTCACAAGTAACATTCATATTTTTCAACACATACATTGAACTTCACAGGTAAATCAAGGACTTATGATCCACACCCAACTTGATTCAGACATTATTTAGCATACCTGGGTATGTAAATTCAAATCGGTAAAGTGTATTTGCCCTTTAAAACAGGGAGAGAATCTTTTGGATTGACTATTACATAATATCATAGGTGTCACAGAATAGTTAGGGAGTGCCAGCCACAGCATCCCCCTCCCCCCCCTCCTTCAAGATGAATATTAAGTCAAAATGTAGGAGGTTGGTGGTATCTCTCGGGTGCAGATCCAAGGGGAGGGGGCTTTCCCGGTCTCAGCCCCCCTTTTTCGCCACATCAAAAACAAATATGTGAAAATTAGCATAATGTTAATCTAGGAGAATATTCAAGGGGCTTTCAGCCCCCCTCCTTTTCGAAATGTCTGGATCCGCATCTGTCTCTAGTTCATCACAATCACCATCTTCTGAACATATTTCAGAAACAAAATCTGAAAAGATATTAGGGCCTGTCATGCTCTGAATACATCATGCTTTCAAGGTGAATACAGCCTAGCCTCATGGGCAGGTTGGGCAGCCACAAAGTCATAATTTTCCACACCCAATGCATTTCATTTTGTAATTTTGTACTCTCACCAGATTAATCCCACTCCTCCTTTCTCAGGCTTGGAAGCATTCTGTTGCCTAGGCTTGCTGTTACTGCACATCTAATTAATAAAGGGATGAACCAAACAAACTCATTTGACAGTACAAAAATAATCTATTTCTCTGCAGTCTGTACACTATGATACATTGGTATGTGACAATTACTTCAAACACCATGCAACAATGAAACAAAATTATAAAAGAAAGTAAAATTTTAAAGTGAACAACAATATCAGTTAAACTGGGGAACAAAATATGCAGAAAATGTCAACAGTAAAGATTACACATTACCCAACATGGTAAACAATTTAACAAGACAACAACTTAATAATATGTTAAACAAAAATTGTTATGTTAAGTTTGAACAAAATGTTAAAGAAAATGGTGTAAAACATCCAAACTTCAGAACGCAACACAAGTTAGTCATAGCTTGCAAAAATATCATGAATACATTACAAAATGGAACAAAAAGAAAAGTTTAAATGCCCAACTTCATCATCTCATATGGTTCCTATTCTCCCAGAAAGTTTTCTTTAAGCCCCTTGTCCAACCTCAACAACCGTCCTTAGCATCTCCCAACATAATTCTTTTATTACCCAAGGGACCCCTGTGGGCTGGGGGTTGTAGAATATGCCCTTGGTATTCCCCACCTGTCGTAAGAGGCGACTAAAGGGGAGACTTGAATTGTGTTTGAACTGTTTTTGAAACCGAACATGAACCGTATTTATCTAGTTGACACTATAGAAAACATTCATTTTGGTGTGTCGTTACATCTCATCTAACTTTATTACCCAAGGCCAGTTCTGTATGGCTAAAGATACCGCAGTAGTTTGAAAATCCTTTACAAACTGTCTACCTTACACCCTGTTGTATTTTGACAATCTGAAGGCATTGTCTCTCTGTACAGCCACTCTGCTGTGCAAATACATATCACTGATTTGCACATGTCAATGACCTATCAGAGTGGTTGTAAGAAGTACATGTAGAGGTAAAGTTTGAATTTGTCCTCCTTCCATATCAATCAAAAGTAGACAGCCAATCATAATTTTTGCTAATGTCCTTATGGTTGTAGTATGAGGTGAGGACTGAAGAGAGTCTGCCTTTAAAATATGATGAGGTTCAATTCATAAATTGATAGTTTCAAGGACCTCACTAGAAAAGCATTAAAATGGCATATGTTACCCCAAAGAACTTTTGCTACATGCTGTGGTTGAGTATTGAAAGTAAATTATTGACAAAGTGGCAAACATTACTGACTTTTACTCTCTGATGACAGCAACTTGACTGAGGAATAGTGTCAAAAACGTTCCAAAATGATTCCTGCATGTAGCTAGAAAAACATATTATTTATATATAGTGAGAGAAATACAGCATTACATGTTTTGGAAAAACTAGAGACTTTATGTCTTAGGATGAAGGTTTTAGTGACATCATATCTCACACCAAACAGTTCCTTCATTGACTTCCTTAAGTAGTAATTATGAGATGACCTTTTAAATTGAAAAGAAGGAAGAATGTAGAATTGAATCCATCTGACAGTGAGTTGTAATCCATAAGCCTTTTTGAGTTTCTTGTACATCCCTGGTCAATTGATATCATATATGAACTGCCTTGCAGTCTGAATTTCACAAAATAACTGGCATCACTGCTGTACTTCTATGTGTTTGTGAAATGTTGAACCATTAGGCAAATTTGGATGACTAGGTTCTTACACAATCCAATAACAAAAATTGTATGATTTTTCTATGACATTTCAAAGATCACAGTGTCAAATTTTATTATGCTTCCTTTATTAATCATACTACCATTTGTCTGTATGATTGCATGACTTTTTGTGTTTCTACAAAATTTTCACTTTTTCCATTTTTGGAAAAATTTTCACTTTTATAAAAAAGGAAGTGCCCTTTGAATTGAGCCATAGTAGTTTGAAAGTTCAGAGTTGCATCACAACACACAGTTGTTAGTTGGGTTTTCCCCATGAGCAAACTAAACTTTCACATCTAAATTGATATCACTTCAAATCTGGCTTAAATTGCTAAATTCAAAGTCACCAGATCTGAATTTATCATTCATAAGAGATGGCAGTTTTCTCCCCCCCCCCCTCCATTCTTGGTTGCTAAGCAACATAAAAAACTGCCTCAAGGCTAGAATTATTATGAATTATTAAAGCATTTATGGTTACCTTTGAAACCCCCTATGTATGAAAAAGGTTCAATACAGACATGTTTTAGCACTGGTGCCTCTAAGAGGATAAATCATTCACTCTTCTTAACATTAATAAAGCAAACTTCTAGTTACATGTCACTACTTGTGATTTTAAGCACTTCCTTTTTCTTTTGAATATTTCCAATCTAACGTTGAAGTGTAGGATAAATCTAATGAAAGAAAAATGAAAAGCATAAAGAGTACAAATGCTTGAAAGGAATTGTGGCAGGCTTACTGACCAGGAATTTAGTTATTAACTAGCAGATCTGGAATCCATACTGTCTTTAAGTTTGAAAGTGTTTTCATGTGCAAGGTTGATACCACAATGCAATGTCTATACTTCAAGAATAAAAGACATGAAAGTATGAAATCTTCCATTGTTAACATCCCCACACTGGATGGCACAGGTACACTTTGCATGCAGTAATATCATTTGACCTAACCTGATTGGTTGCTTCGGAGCACATGGTATGCCATCTGACATGAAGTCATACCTATCCATGATGCTATCTAGACATCCTCTATAAAACAGATTTAATTACTAGATTTATGAAACCATTTTGAAATCTCCTATGTTTCCTTCAATTGATAAGTACTCTACTTGTTGCTACTGAGGGATATCAACCTTTGCAAACTTGGAAAACAACCATCTAAACAAAGTATTTACATAATTCTAAAACTTCGTCAGAGGGGACAAATTCCAAACCCATTGTAAAATCTTGGAGATGACTCCTGATAGAAAGGACAAAGATAGTAGGACAGAAGCACACAAAATCACTTGTCACTGACAAAATTCTTTTCAAGTTGCCTATCACAGAGCCTACTTTACAAAATCTACTTTTGTCTCCATGGCAAGAAATAAAATGTTTGATAGCACCACTGAATACATAAGACCAAAGACACTGTGGAACAGTCATGGATTAGCATCAAATATCATGGTTTGCATGGCAACAACTATAAATAAACGAAAAGCAAGCAAAACTGAATTCAAAGTAAACCAAAAAAATAATAAACAAAACTGTGGAAGTTTACAACGATGTAAGTCCATAAAAACCTACCTATCTGGATGGAATGGTCCCAAGTTAAAGTTGATGAAAGGAATAGTTCTGGCTTGAATAAATCCATTAAATAAAGTAAATCTGCCTTCTCTCTTACTTTTTCTCATTTACGCAATGTTTCATAAGTGAGCGTATGGCCCTTGCCCGAAGTTCCAGCTCTAGCACATCCAATCTAGGTGCTGTGAGTTCATTTTTATCTGCACTGTTTTCATTTCTCACTGCTACATTGGTTTCTGAATCATTGTTAGACTTGTTCAAGTCTGCTTGATCACTCTGTCTATCCTGAGAAGTAGAAGGGTCAGATTCATCAACTACTACCAAGTTCTCTACTGAATCAGAATCGTTTCTGTCCTGGTCACATAAATCGTCTCTACTTCTAAGGAGTTCTTGCATTTCTCCAGGTTGACATGAGGTTTCCCCTCCTTCCACTGCCTCTTCTTGCTCATCCTCCACCTCACTTTCATTGTCAACACTTAATGCATCACAATTCGTACTCACTTGTAATGCCACAGTATTTTTGTCACTCATAACCTCTTTTAGTCCATCCTCAGTTTTCACTAAGTTTTTCTTTTCATCTTCCACACACTGCACCACATTTCCTACTTTTATTTCTTCATCACTTTCATTGTTCACATCATTTTCTGTCCTGCCAATACCTTCTCTCATTTTTGTCTGAGATATCTCATCTCCCTCAACACCACTGACGCTGTCGGATACCTTCTCACCCTGATGGAGGATTGTTTCCATCTCACCAGGTTTGTCCTTTTCTCTTACTTCAGTATCACTATCTTCCTCAGACCCTTCTGTGTATTCACTAGATGCATCCTCAACCTCACCTTCCTCCAAGTCTGCTGGGTCAATACTCTTCTTCACACCCTTCTTTTTTCTCCTTTTACGTCTCGTCACAGGCAAGGGTTGTTCAGCTGCATGATCAAATAAAATAATGTGAAAATGTATCATCTTTCACTGCAGTCTGAACACCTACACATGCTCAAAATTACTGTGACTTCTAAATTTTCAATGACAATGCTCCAGTTTGAAAGTACAACTGAAGTCAATCAATTTTTAAAGTTCCAATGACTGATTTTCTTCACTGGTTGCTCAAGAATAAGATATTAATAACCTTTCTGAGAAAAGAGTAAGGTTTTAACTTTTATTAATAAGAGAAATCTTTCATATGCAGTATTTGTGGTTTTCTCACTACAAGCAGGAAAACAACATGACAAACTATACTCAAAAAACTTGAATTTTTTCAAGACAATGAAGCCAGCCATTTTTGAATGCACTATGTCTTATCTTAAAGACACAGCACGAAAAGTGTCTTCACGCATCAATTTTGACAAGCATAAAAACTACTAAAAAGAGGCAAAAGCTTGGGTAAGGTAACTTAGTCTACCAAGGAAAAGTAAAAACACAGACCATTAGACTTCTAAATTTAGATTACATTCAACTGACATCAAACTTAAAGAGATTTTGGTGTTAGGGGCATTAATTTTAGCTGAATGGCTCATTTCATGGTATAGGCAGTCATTTGCACCTTTCTTCCAAAGATTCGTTGAATCTGTAAAATCCCTTAATTACAAGAATCTTTTCATCACATTTCACAAGACAACTATAGTCAATACCTGGTAAGTTATCTTGCTTAACTTTACCAATCTATCAAAGAAAAAATCTGACATGTGAGTAAAATTATTCACTGGTTATTTAGCATACTGGATATATCAATTCAACTTAGTATGATGATATGTGCCCTTTAACTGAACATAGTGCATCAAGTCTAATGTGGGTTAATGCGATCTACTTTGTCATATATATCTCACAAATCATGAAAGTATTCCAGACATGAATGAATTAACAGATTTCAGTATCCTCCTTTCAATTTAGGATGTATTATGAAAAAGATGAAAAAATCTCATTCTTTTTTACAAGAGTTAGTATGCAATCTATGTAAACTGCCCCCTACATGTAGTTTTGGATTAATTCTTCAGGTAGGGCACCTTAGTCATAAACAAGGCAGAAATTAGACTTCAAAATGTAATTTAATGACAGAATTGCCTAGATGTGTTGGCCAATGTGTAAATGTGTATGAAACTGGTGGTTTCATATGACTAAAGTGAAAAGACTTCAAATCTGAATTAAAAGTAATTTAAAATGAAGAGATTTCCATGGAAGATTTACAATGCAAAGATTTCAACTTTGAGTTAAACTGTTGACTTGGAAGCACCCAGTCTGCAGTTGTTAATCATAAACACCAGCAGGCTTCTCACACTTTAATGGTCCCTAATGTCTACCCAAATTCTGATTTTTTTTTTTTTTTTTTTACACTTCATCAGGCTTCAAAGTGGTCCATCGCAGAAATATAGGAGGTTTTATAGGATGGATACTGATGAATATATAGGGTTTTATAGGAGTTTTCCAGGAAAATATAAAGTAATTATAGGAATGTCATACCCTAGCGGTTCTAATTATCTTCAAAATTCTTCAAGGTTGTGGATGAGGAAAACATGGTACCTTAGGAAACTAATGAACTATACTGTTTAAATGATACAAATGTGATTAACAGTATCACAAGTGTGGGCTATGTGGCAGAAAAGTGTGGTTCTACCGTCAACATGGAATTAAGAAAACCACCTAAATATTTTGGTGGAAGGGAAAGAGTAAATCCCCTGAAGGTGGTGTATTTGCATATTTTGATCCCGGATTAAAGTATCCATAAATCTTATTATTTGTGCATACTAAAAAGGCACAAAAATTTGCAATATCAGAAGGTGAGAACACAGAATGTGACCATGATGGTGCTTTGAATGGATGGGTAGTTAATGTGGACAATAAACTGTTTCTTATGTCCTAATGTACACAGAATTCACCTCAGCTCCAATAATAATGGGGTTGAGGTGAGGAAATTTTTTGCTGCTTAAATAACAGGAAATGGTCTCTCAATACAACATTTCGCTATAAACTATACACTGTATTGCTAGTCAATCTTGATATAAAGTGTAACATATGGGTGATGACAGTCAGACCAAGATCACAGGCCTATGACAACTGTATGAATTGCTATGAATACCTTCCAACTCACTTTCCCAGTGGCATAGCCATAACTTTCTCATGGGGTCCATACAGTTTATTCTGTGATTACCAACATGGGGAGAGGTCTAAGGGGAGGGGGTGTCCCCCTCCCCTTTGAAAATTTTTTGAATGATTGGGTGTACTTACAAGCAATCTGGTGCTGAAATATGTTATCTTTTTGAAGTAAAATTCATTTTCAATATCGGATTTTAGGTTACTAAATTAAAAGAAAAAAAATCAGCATTAGGGAAGGGAAGTGGACATGGCCCAATGGTCCCTCAACCTAAAATACCACTGCTCACTTTGAATCTGTACAACTTGGCAGAACAGTGTAGTCCATATATGTCACGATGCCTACAGTGTGCAAAACTGTCTGTGCATTAACATACTTAACATCTAAAATCTCAATTGAGGAAATTACATGACAAAATTAGGGAAAGGGCAACTTGGCAAGTGCCCTTACTTGTCACCAATGATGGGCACTGCAGCACCAGACCCATACATGGATTAGAATTTCCACTTTGGTCTGTTGGACAAATTGATGTGGCATCCAGAGACCTACCATAGAGCTTCTAGTGGAGTTTAGGGAAAACCTCCTTAGAGATCTGCACATTGTAAACTTGTAAACATTACAGTAAGATTCTTAATTTTCTCAAAGCACTAAGTTCTTCTTCTTTTGGGGAAAATTTTATTGTACAACACTTTGGACAATCAACTCATCTAATGGCTAACTCAGTTTGAAGAAAGATTGCAGATGACAGGGAAAATATTGGTATTTCAAACCATTGTACTACAATATTTTGAATGAAAGAATTAGTTATATTGCAGACCAGCTACCTGTGCGTGCAAAGCATAGGTTAGGGTTTTAAAATGTGGAAGATTGCATGACTACAGGGGATGCCAGGCAAAGGGCTCTAATCCACCCCCTTACAATTCCACTAAAATTCCCTCAAAGAGATGAAATCATAGAGTACTTAAAATCACAGGTGTGAGCATGGAACATTTATGGGTAATGAAATAAGTGTTCATTAGTGCCCAATGCTGTTTCATATGAGAATATTTCTGAATTCTATAATTGGCCATTGTGTACTTGCATCTAATTAAGATACAAGTTTGGCATCTATACACTGCTACCTGTATGAATAAGCCACTCTGAGTCTAAGACACTACAAAACTATCTTGGAAAAAGAATCCATCTGAAATTTGCACCCCAAAACACCATATAAAAGAAAAACGTTTTTTGACAAAATCAGGAAAATATAGGAGAATATAGGAAAACAAGCCTAAAATCATACAAATATAGGAAATATAGGATTTTTTGAAATTTATAGGAAATTATAGGAAATATAGGATCACTTTGAAGCCTGCTTCATCAATCTTTGAGTTTCATACTACCTGTCATTTCACTCCTGTAATGTCTACAGTATGGGTTACAGTAAAGTACATTACAAGAACTATTACAACAAACAAACATATTTAGAAATTCAAGAACTTATTGCAAAAAGACAGACCCATACTTTTCATAGTTGACTCATACCTGTCTGCTCTTCCCTGACAGTAGTTGACTCCCCTTCTCCTTCTGATTCTATATCTGAGCTTCTACCATGCTGGTAATCTGTTAAATATGTATAATAAAATATGAAGTCGTCTGATCTTGGTTCACTGTAATTTCTTGCCACTTTACATAATAACTATAGAATAATAATTTCCATTTTATCCTTTCAAATTTCCTTTTTGTCATTCTTAACTGTCTCTGTGGATTTTTTCTTTGTTTCCTGAAGGGTAACCTATATAATAACTTCCCTATGACCTCCCCCCACCCTCCAAAAAATGGTAACATTAGTAAGGCCCAATTTTCTCATCCCAGACAATTGAAATTGTACCATCTAAGGGTTTATTTCGTCCCCCTCCCATTAAATGAAAAACATAAATAAATCTTTGGCACCTTCCAGACAAAGGTATAGCCTGTACTGAGTTTAATTGCCCAATGCCATACTCTGCTATGTGTTAATCTTAACGATACACCCTCCTGTAATATAAGCTGTCTGCTGTACAACATAGGCTACACACTTCAAGGACCTGCACCAGTCATCACTAACCAATCAGACTGGCTTATATTTTAAGGCATAGTTGAAATTTTACATCAAGCAAAGTGCATCCACCAACTGTTAATTTAGAAAGCTGGGTATTCCTCCGTATATTAACGGTTCTGCAAAAGCTAACCTTAAGCAGGCACCAGGCAATTTTTACCCCACGATCACGAAGATTTAGTACAAAGCTTCGTTTTCTCAAAAAATATGTGACCAGGGCCCTGTTTCATAAAGGGTCATGATGGATCTTAAGTTTGATTTCAATAAGATGATTGTATTACAAATCAAACTTAAGATCAATCATAACTCTCTATGCAGGGCTTGAAAATAAGCTTTTTCCCTTTGGAGCTAAAGAAAAGCTTCTGACAACCTTCATTTTGAAGCTTTGCTGGAGCTGTTTTACCATTATCTGGAGCCATTTTCAATTTTTCAAAGAAACTACTGTTCCCTACATGTAACACCCTCTAATCATCTCCTAACATTATTTGTGCATTTAGTAAAGTAAGTCAAAATATAAAAGGCAGGAAATATTAAAGGCAAAAGAGCATTTACTTGGTGTAGGCTAAGTACAAATGGTAGTACTATAAACATGGTGTGGTTATTCCATCTCCAAAAAACTTGGAAGGGGACGGAGGGGCTGGGTGCAGTGTACAGCAGCTTTGGATTACCCTCACTTGCATGCTGAATGTGGGGAGGGGAGGAGCTCATAAATTCTATCCCCTACCCTTTGATTGAGATGGTGCGAGGTTCGAACTCCACTGGGCTTGGATCAACCTCTGGAGTCCATGACCTGAGTTTGTAGTAGCTTCTCGTAACAGTGATATATAGGAGAAAATTTGTAAACATTTTTTCAAGTTTTGACATGCAAAAATGCCACCTTGTCAATAAAATAAGACCACGCATGTTAAGAGCATGTTTGAGAACAAGCATACTGTAACTTTGGTAGGCACTCAAGAAAAAAAAAATTAGAAAAACGTTAACCTGTGAAAAGCTCTTCAAGAAAGGAGATTATTGCAGAGGTGTTTGTAGGTTAGGTTCTCATTGTCCATATGTGCTACATGTTAGGCAGCGGCAAAAGTGCCAAGACATGCTGAAGAAAATTACATTGTAGAGAAAAAGTTTCCACTTAAAGCATCCAAATCTATCGCAGATTGGTGTTTGAGGGTCTTTTGCACATGCCATGTAAATGTTTTTGGCATTCTTGACCACTTGGAGTATTGTCGACGTTTTTCAATTATCGATCCTGCTTCGTTGAAGTAAGGAGGTATTAGCAGTACAAAAGTGTATGCAGAGAGCAGTAATTCATTTGTTTGCTCGAAACCATGCATTTCGGGCTGAAATTTCTTCCATTGGGGAGTCAGAAAACCCTTTATAACCGTTGCCTTAGCCAAAAATTATCACTCCAAAATATCATTTGTTTATTTTTATTTGTTTCATCCATCCTCAACTGTTAGGGGGAAAATTTTGATCGAGATTCTCAGGCTTCACAAAGCCATATTGATGTTCACAGAAAGCGAAGCGTTCCAGCTAATTCCAGCTGGTGTTACATGATATTTCATTGACTGGGAAATCCAAATGCAATTCATTCACAAGGAAGCTAACTAGTATCTGTAATGAAATTTACGGTATTTTAACTGTATTTATTCCAATTTTTTACAAAGTTCCCTTTTGTCTTATTTAGGTGCATATTCCTATGAACTGTACTATAACCTTGGCCATTAGAAGGTTGCTGATACAGAGATATTACAATAGACACTTCATTAATTTTGGGGTCGTATCTATACCTTGGGACTTTCAGGATGACGAGTGCTACTTTCAGTAAAATAGTGGCTCTTTGTAGTGACACTCTTGTCGGAGTCTAATGGACACTGTTCAGCTAGAAACGAACGCTAAGCAGCGCTTATTTCACCCTTCAAGTTGACACTGCGAGTGTTATGTGATGCCGTACTGCCATGTAACATTGCATGGAAGGACGGTCGGGCCATGAACACAAGCTTTGTCAGATTTTCACGGTACATGATATTGCAAGATTTCAGGACATTTCTTTGGTGTAATTGGACACCTACATGCAGGGTTTTTTCCCGTGATTTTAAGATAGTTTGCCTCACGCACCTGGCGCTGTTTTTAGCGCCAGACAAACACCCACTTTTTCACTTTTCTGGCACAGTCACGGCGGTCTCTGGCACAAAAGCGCCAGAGCGCCAGTCTATTTTCAAGCCCTGCTATGTGACTTTTTTATTTTCATATGCAGTATGTGGCCATATTCCCCAACTTATTACATCCAATAATGAGGTTAATATTTTAGGCAGTATGTTCCTTCATGCTTACACATGAAATATCCTTGCTTTGTGCAAACTGACATTGAGTTCATGAGCTCATTTCATGTCTTTGTAACTTATAAAGTATTACCAAGTCTTCAAGGTACACTGTCATCATGTCAAACATCTTTGCATAATTTGCAGTTTCCACCATTTAATGAAAGGAATCCTGGTCATGGAAAAGTAGTAGGGCTGTCAATTTGTGATTAATCAGTTCATCACTTCATTGTATATTTTTGCCATTAGTTGGCAATTCATCAAACTTATATTCCGGTATGGGAATCCCCAGACTTGTGCAATCTACTTTCAGCAGCCTATGTTAATTATGCTGTGACATATAGGCCAACAGTTTTAATTCCTGACTGCAAATCTACAGTTTGTTTTAAAATGCATCTTTTCAGTTATATCGACACACATTCAATTATACCAGTTGAATTAACTGTTTGCTATTCTTAGTAACAGTGGCAATGTTTCAGTCGACATTGCAGTATTAACGATACAAATACAATAAACATTAAAATCAGAAGTAAATAGATCACTCTGTACTAACTTGGAACTCTAGCACCAGCTCTGTGCCTCACGCTGCAGTAATGTAGGCTTATACACTCTCACGTACCCAGCTGTGGGTCCACCCTTACTCTCAATGATCATCTATGTACCCATCTAAGCCTGACATTTTCCCGAGAGATCGTTACACCAACCTTGCACTAATATACTGCAATGATGTGCTTTAATTTCCATTTCTTTCCTTTAACTCTTCTGAAAAATACCTATTATACCCAAAAAATGTTTCTCTGTGATAAAAACAAATCTACAATATCAAAGCTCACCCTTCTGGTTTCTGCAACAGCTCACCTTCTACGATGTCTGTGTACAATACAGCATACCTATAGCCAAGACTAGGAGCCACAACATGGATTTGCCTAGTGAATTGTTCAAGTCTTGAATACAACTATAATAACCCAACTTAAGATCCAACATAACTCTGTATAAAATAGGGTCTTCTGACTTCTTTTGTTATTCAACCTAAATTCTGTGAACAGAAAGTTTTGCTCAAGCATGAAACTGTTCCCTTGCAACCCTTACCATTTCATCACTTTTTTCAATCAGTGTGAAAATCTTTGCAATGCTTTATTGTCTTTCTATATTCCATCTTCTGGTATAACTGATCTTGACAATTACACTATGATTTGCATGAATGAATGTTGTACGGACACCTGGTTTCAGACCAAGTATTGTTAGAAAAATTTTGTTTTCAAACAATTTGTAACTTTTAGAGGAATAGGTTTGAGACTTCAAGTATTCAATCAGGGTTCTCCACTAGTTTGTTTTCTGTCCGGGGGCTCTTGTGATCGCCGTCCTGGGGGAGGGGTCTAAGAGGAGGGGGTGTCCCCCTTCCCATTGGGGAAATTTTGACAATTTAGGAGGGCTTAGATCACAAATGGTGCAATCTACTGCCTTGTTCTTAGCCTTCCCTGTGTGTTCAAATCTGGGCATTTTGTGGTCATTTTTTTTTTTTGCAAATTGCATTTTCTAAATATCTTTGACTTTACTTGCAGATTTAAAGCTCCAGTTTCCACCTGGACGTATTCAAGAATGAAGTACTTCACTTTTATGGAAATTTCGGGTGAAAATCGGGAAACCTAGGGGACAGTTCAATTGAATGTTTTTTTTTAGTGTATGAGTTTGATGGTTATGGATTCCTACTATGGAAACATATGAAAGAAATGCAGTAGCCTAAGTGCATATTGAATGATATAAGAGCTCAGGTGAAGTGAGCTGGGTATGCATCTCCGATGTTTTATTATACATTGCTTGTCATGAGTATTTGAAATCACATATAAAAGGCAGTCAAATGACTAAGTTGTGGTGTTTGTGACTGAGTGTATACAGACTTCTTGACCGCGGACGGGTCAATTTTCTGTGCGGGCGGCAAAGTTTTGTCTGGGCGCTAAAGTAGTTTGTCAGATTTTGTACAGGTGGAGACCCCGGACAAAACAGCTAGTGGAGAACACTGATTTAATACTTGAAAGCTGTCCACAAACGAGACCACAAATGTAACTTATATATTTACCTTTCTCTGATTCCTGATCCTCCTGGTAAATGTTCGGAGATTGTTGACCACCAGTGTACCGCTCTGGTGAGGTGTCTGACATAGGTTCAACTTTCACAAAAGGATGTCCCTCCTCCTCCTCCTCCTCTACTTCTGCCTCCTCCAGAAAGTCCTCAGTGTACTCTTCAACTTGTTCCTCTCCCTCTACCTCATCTTGGACCAGACCAATACCTTCCTCATTCCCTTTGATGACATCAGTACCCTCTTCATCTTGAGCCTGCTCCATTGCTGCTTCCTTATCCCCATCTCCTGTCTCTGCTGGTTGGCCTTCCATCTTCTCATCCTCCAACTCATTGCCAGATTCATCAGTATCACTAGAAGACAACATTTCTTCACCTAAGGGGAACAACATTCAAAACACAAATGACCATATGTAGAAGTACTGCAAAATCTAAACACAGAGTATGCAACTACACTGTACATAAAAAGACCATTGGAAAGTATCAATTTGCAAAGAATGATTAAAAAGGCTAAGTTTGACCCTGACATAATTCCAGAGTCTTGGTTGTTTATTCAAGACCTACAACATCCAAGCATCAGTACCACTGACATTTGACTATCAGCATGAGATCATGGAAGAGGATGTCACATGTAACACCCCGTAGATGATCAACCTGGTTACAAGCAAGGGTAGCCACTGTTATAGGTTAGCAGGGCTGGAAAAAATGCAAATTTCCCGGAAAGCCGGAATTTATTTCCCGCGTGATAATAATTCTTTACTATCTAAGCGGAGCGCGACCACTGGTTCGCGCGTAGCGTACCGAAAATTTTTGGCAAAATGAAGCCTCCCAGATTGCAGGAAACGGCCCTTCCGGGCCTGATGATTGCATCTCAGGCCAGGGCTCGAAAAATATTTTTGAAAGAAGTAGCCGTCCAGGTTTTTGGTATCAGACTGTACGTGGTAACCCTACATGACTTTGTTTGAGCCCGACACTAAATTTACGCATATACATCTAGCACTCATACAGTAATACTGTACTTTGACTTGTTTGTGCATGAATTACTTATGTAAAGTCTCCTTGTGTTGTTTTTCTTCAAAGTTTGTTTACAGTTATTTTAGTTTTGTTCCTCTGTCATGCGATCTAGGCTCAATTCTCTTTCGCGCAGTAGAGTCAGGCCGTTAAGCTTAGCACCTTCATTGTATGTACTGTTCATATGTAGGCTATATGAATTTCATGTGTGTTTTGCACGCAGTGCGTGTGGATTGGGAACGTTCGGATACTAAGGCCGAGAAATAGTGTGGAAGAAAGTGATGAAAATTTACCGTTTTGTAAAATACATACCCAAATAAATACGTCAATTGGCTTGACTTATGTTCCTATATTTCATACTTATCACTTACATTAAGATGACATGCTTTCACTATCAAAAGAAGTAAATTTTGGTAAAACAGTTACGCTACATAAACTATGCACATATTCCAACCACTATTTATTCTCGTCTCAAATCAATCGCTAACACTTCAAATTTCTGGTGGAAAGACTTTTTTGGAAACAAAATTCACTTCATCAGCTCTACCATCGTACACATTCTTTCAAGGGGTATATTGCGTACAGAAAAAAGATCTATCCTGTTCTCTCCTGTTACTATCTTAAATACTAAAATGATTCCTACCTTTACGTTGCTCATAATTTTTCTTTGCTATTCAAACTATTTGTTTCCAAATATATGACAAAAAAGAGCAAAATATTTCCCATTTTTGTGTACACCCCCATTTGCTAGTGGAGCGTGCCAAAGTCACGTGCATTGCTTCGGCACAGCATATCGAAGAGAGCACCCAGGCAACGAACGAACGTATCGTACCGTACATAGTTAACGGTACTGTACGGGTGAAATCTCAGCCCAGGAGATGCATTAGAAAGAGTTTTACTGTAATTATCACGAAGGATCAGTGTGTACAGTAGGTAGTGGATTTTGATAAACAAGAAAGCAGTTTACGAGAAATTTGAACACATGGTTGAGGTACTTTACAGTGCAAAAGTTGCTGTGACAAACTTAACGTTATTTTTTGTTACGATGCACGTTATGGCAGACTGGACACAAAGCCACAGTGGTAGGACTGACTGAGTATCCGAAACATTTAACATCCTGTAGTACAGTCTGCACTGTTAAGCTGTGCGAACAGTGAGATTCGTTAGAGCATGGAAGTACTACCTCGGTAGTACTTCCATGGTTACAGGTGCGCGGACGCTGATCGAAGGCCGCGAGTGCATGACCAAGGGATTCAGTTAAAAATAAAAGAATAACATACATAAAGAAACCTCCTGGTAAGCTGGTAAATTAAAATGTTTCAACTAGAGTAGTGATCACTTATTTTTCTTCATGTTGGTTTTAAAATCATTCCAAATTCTCAAATCGTTATAGATTTTTTTTTGGACTCGGCGGGATTTCCCGCGAGACGCAAAATTTCCCGGCAAGGAGCTTCCCGTTTTGCCGATTTTTTCCCGCCGTGTAGGTTAGATGCCTTCAGTATCCAACCTAAACACCAAGAGTACTGAGTCAAAGGGTTGTAGGGTCTTGTTTTAGAAGTTCTGTACACTTGTGAACTAAAATCCACTCTGGGAGCTAAACCTTCACACCAGGCTGTGAGTAAACGAGTGAGGCCAAAATGGATTAAATTCTCAGTTTAAAACAAATTGTAGAAACCCAACAATATAACTTCTTTTACCAGTTCTACAGCCAAGTGCATACAGTTGGCATTTGAAGTAGTGAAGTCTGGCAACAAGGATGGCATATGTGGGTCATGGGTCTCTTCCAAGAGCAGGAATGTGCTCAGTGCCCATATGGAAAACACTGTCCAGCACTACAAATTTCTGCCCAGCACTGATTTAAAATTATGAATCCCACCCCAAACTACATTTCCTGACATACTCAAATCTCTACTTCATTACCTACCTTTAGGTTTCTCCCCATGATTGTGATCAATGTGCCTAACACTCAGAAATAAGTGGGTACATCAGTGCAAAAGTAATCTATGATTTAACTCAACTGGCCTTCCAGGTAAACAAGAACCTCAGTTTGATCACAATTAATGGGTTAGCCATCCAACAACCCATTTTAATTTACAGACCACAGGCTTCCATCACATTTAGCACAGTAAAATAACAGTAATTCAAAGTTGAATCACCTGCATCCTCCAACACCTTTATACCAATTTTTTTGATCTCAAACAAAAGACAGTATTCACACAATTTGCAGAAGAAACAAATAAACACTTCTTCAGGAAACAAACATTTTCTCTAGTACACCAAGCATTGGCAGTATTTGAATAAAAACTTTAGTTTTAGAATATGTAGAAGATTATTAATGAAATAAATACATATTATATTTCTGGGAAATCTACAAATGAAATTCCCACAATGTTCATGACCATCTTGCTAAATAACAAAATTAACACACATTCAAGGTCTTGGATCCCAATTACTCAAATTCCAGAAGTGTCAAGATTTTTAAGGCTACAAACCATGAAAGATGAAATCTTGCAGATGATCTGATCTGACTTAGACATTTCAATTAAAGACATATAAGATGCAACGGCTGTAAGATGTCTGTCCTGTAATTTTTATGTCATGGCTGCCTCTCAGGGGCCAGATGTGGCCCACAGGCTGCCATTTAAGACCCCCTGATGTAGCGTGTGCTTCCTGTTTCTATACCATTTTTTGTACCACTTTTCCTTGTAAGGCTGGGAAGGCATCTGTTCTTTGACTGGTTTTGGTATAGTTTGGTTTGCCACTGAATAGCATTTCAGGAAGCTAGACAATGTTCAACACACCAATATAAAGACTGAGCAAAACTGGCAAGAGCCTGCTAGCATAAATCTGAACTCACATCTACAGATCAGAACAAGTTATGATCCCTAATTAATAAATACTAGGTAGCATTTAAGGTTGCTTAACCACTTCTTCTTCACTTTGCATACTTATATCAGTGAATCAAGTTTGAATATCATTGTCATGGTTCCAGCATCTAAGAAAATTTATTAATTATTTCTATTTTAGTTTTTTTAACAAATTGTGATGAAATGTTTCAGTAAACAAATGGAAGAAAATTTAACTTCAGCCAGACACATTTGAAACTGTTCACCTTTTCTATAGATGTTCACCACTTGAAAGAATAGTCTGGACCAAATTTGTTTTTACATATGTTAAAGAGAAGTTTAATCTAAGCATTTTGAGAGAGTAGTTTTCTACCAACAGAGAACTTGATGCAAACAGGTGTGTTGAATAATCAATATTGATAACACTGTTTTCTATTTTTCAACCTAATGCTTTGATCACACACTGGTTAAGGTTGAAAGTTTGCCTTTAAGGTATGTAAAGGTTTCAACATGTATTCATAAAAGGAATGTATCAGATTTTGACAGGATTAAATGGAAGGTAAGTCTTTTAGAAAAATGAAGCATTGCTCATCAATGTGAATCCTTGAAATCACACCTGCTTGTTCCAAGTTCACTTTTGGCATAAAATGTGATAACTTCAGTTGAGAACCAAAAACAGTAGTTGAATGAAAGTTTCCCCAGAATGCTAAGATTAAGTTCCTTTTTAACATGCACCTAAACAAAAGTTGGGGAGCCACCACAGGCCCCTCATCATACGTTCCTGCATACCTGCAAGGACATGCCGAATCCTTTTCTTGGACATACCCTCCAGCTGTCCTAAACACATTGCCTTAAGCACCTCCATTGGGCAGTCCTGCAGACAGAAACAAACACAATGTCACCTATTAAAGGAAGGTACATTTATTATAATGTTAAGCAAGTTCATACAATTTGTTTTAAAAACACGTTTGTCAAAAAACAAGCATGGCTCACACTGACACGCTCCAAATGAATATTTTTTTGAGGTTTAAAAACATTACAGGGTAATGAAGTCACCCTGATATATATTTGCTAACCCAGTTATGGTAAGTATGGATGGACAATGTTTATGTAATTAATTTTTTTTAATTTATGCATTTTTCACCTTGGTACTCTTGTGATATGTAATATTAGTACCATTCAAATATCACCAAAACACTTAAACCACTTAAACAAACTTTCCATTTCTCACCACTGCTACAAGGCAAAATGTCAGTAAATACTGAACTTGATGAAATCTCACTTTTATCGCTTCTCCCTTTTTGAAATTTGGAAAAGTACCAAACTACCTCTCTTTTAAAAGTTTTCAGTTCATGCTCTTGTCTGGCACTTACCACATCTTGAAATATAAGGTAAATGATGTTAGTTGTGTGGTTATCAAAGGGCAGTTACTATGGTAATGCAGAAAACTTTGGTTATGTTTGAAAGGAGCACAGTGCGATCACCCCAACAAGTTAGTGTTTTTTATTATTGGTCCATGAAAAATTTAACCTATCGAGTCAGACTGATGCCCTCATCTTGCAATTATACCCATATTAAAGTGTGCCTAAACTCTAAAATTTAAAAATGTACATTACAAAGCTTGAAGAATAAATTCCAGTGGTCCACCTCCTTGACATGATATTTGGGTGCTGAGGTATAAAATGTTAAAGGTCAGAAGCAGTCGCCCCAAACTTATTTTGAAACAATAGCTAAATGTCACAAATTTCTTCTTATTTCGCTTCCAAGTATCTTTCATGATATTTTAGAACATAAATATTGCATATTCAAGGTAAATCAAGCAGTTGCTCCTTGTAAATTTTAATTGGAGTGAGAAAAATACTGTCACATGATTCTCAAGAGCCATTCAGGAAATAGGATAGTCTACTATACAATTCTTTTTGGGGGTGACTACATTCTCGCTTTAAAGTTTATTCATTCAGCAGCTTAAACTGGTACAACACACAATAACTTTGATGTCACACTTATACTGAGTCTTTCTTTTTCTATGTTTTTCCATAATGCACTGCACCTTGTGCAAAACCATGATCACTGTCTTATGTTTTGGAATGACTTGACTACACAAGCCCTCACCTTACACCAAGCTTTGTAGGAAAACAGTTATTTGTCCAAGGTCATAAAAGGATTTAACTTCACAAGGAAACAAAAGACATTTAAAATTTCAAATGAAGAGATTTCATCAATTCATGTCTCAGCAAAGAAACAAAGTATCATGAAGTGAGTTGGATGAATGAGATTCACTTTCCAACCTACCAAATATACATTCTTTAATCTAGACTTGAGGTACATTTTAAGTGTTCTACATAGTCTTCACCTTTAATACATCTGGTATCATTGCCAAAAGTTGCTCCTTACTGACAGACTGAAATGCCTGCTTCAACATTTCCTCCCTGTCATTAATGTAATGTCCCAAGGTAAAGAGAGGCTTGGTTAAATCCAGGTCAGAGGTCATTTCCCCATCTTTCTCTTCTCCACTTGGGCTTTTGTCTTTAGTACCTTGTGTCTGAAGGGTGAATCAAAAAAAAAAAAACCTCCATAATGTGAGAAATGACCAGTTGACTTCTTACATGACAAGTTCTTCACTGATCCCACTCAAGCCTAAAACGCACAGTGGGGGCACTCTGTGGGTGATGGGGACGAAGTCCACTAAAGACTGCTATCCATAAATCAAACATAATTCACTATGGCAGATCAGGTATCATGTCAGGATGTATGAAAATGAGATACTGTCAACTAATCCATCTTATTATGTTAATTCATGAAAATTCAGCCATTTTAACCCATCTTTTCAAATACATAGGAAATCATATCTTTAATTTATATGTCAAAAGAAGGGAGAATAGACACCTGAAGAGAGATGAACAGGCTAAATAGCCTGAAGTGAATAGGAATAGTAGGTGTTTATTCACTTCAGTTGGAGGTTGGCTCACATCAAGTTTATACCCAAAAGATTCTTTTCATGAGTGCTGAAAACTCCATACACTGTGGCTTTAGCCAACAAATACATAACCTGCGGAGGCACCTCACATACAGTCAAGAGGAAGGGGTACTTTGGAGACAAATTTACTTGGAAGATGTTTATAATATACAGCCACTACAGATGCATCGTACCATTGGGGATCCCACACTTGAAAAAATAAAATGCAACACTTTTTCATGACTTTTTCCGGACCCAGAATGAAGTATTATGTTGGAGTCACAAATTTTCTGGCATATCTTTACGATATTATTATTTCTCTTTATCTAGTTACTCATACAGCATATCAGTGCACATGAAAACACTTAGTGCAGCCCCTACTGTACATGTACAATCCCAGCATGAACAATCACATATAATTATTTGATGTTAACTTAAATGAAAACAAATGTTTAAGCACTCCTGACATCAGTGTTTGCACTAAGGAATTGAAACTGTGCGGGAATTCCCTCTCTAAAAATTTTTTTGTGCGGGATTTTCAAAATCAAGGCGGGACCTTATCCCTCCCATAAATTCTTCTTGAGCAGGATTTCCGTCGCCATCGCAAAACTACTCCCCACGCAAGAGGTACTACTTGCTGTTAACGGCAGTTAATGCGTGTCACTAACGTTAGTGCTTCTCTCCAAGTTCAAAGCCTCCTCCGATACAGCTCCAATTCGTCACTGGGTGTTTTCCTTCTGAAGAATGAGTGAGTATAAATCCGTGGACTTGAAGTTGAAGTGGAAAATATGAGTGAACTTCATTGGAGATACATATACGATCAGAAATTAACGAGAACAATGTACGATGTAAAATGAAGAAAGTACATACAGTACATATTCAATACAATTACACATGTAAGACTCCACAGTGCACTACAGCTCTACAGGTGTGTAACCAAACGTACTGTACATGATGCAACGTTGCGTTTGCAACCCTGGGACTGTGATTGAATTTCAATCCAATCAGATTCGCTCTTATTTATACAACCAGCAGCCAGCATATAAGAGCTGCACTGTGAATGGCTAGATTACGATGATATTTGTTGCTACCATAATCAGTGTTCAGCTTGGGAGTTGCGATCCGCTTGCTTGGGAACGATTCTATATTGCAATTTATTGTGCGTATTATCATTGCAATTTCTCTGTACAATCACAGCTGCGGAGAAGTGCGCTGGAATTTTGGCTGGATTCAGAACATCAGCTGCCCGCTTATGATTTATTTATGTGCGGGAGCAGAGGTGTGCGGGATTTTCCCGCATTAGATTTAATTATGTGCGGGATTTGAAAGACAAAAGCGGGATTCCCGCAATCCCGCACCTTAGTGCAAACACTGCCTGACATATAGCGAACATTTAAGCACTCCTGATACATAGCATGATCTCAAGCAGAGTACCAGTACTGTATACAGGAGTTTGATTATCAAGACCATATGGCAATTTTTCTCGACCAATCATCAAAAATTCAAGGACTTTACACACCATAAAAGATGCCAGAGTATTTCCAAATTTTTTTCCAATTTCACCTACCATCTTGTTACCATTATACTTACATCACTGTTCAAACCTGAGCTTAAAATGGTAACAGAAAAGTGTTTGTTTAACAGATGTAAGTGTATTAAAATGTTTAAGGTTCAGCTTAAGAGCTGGAAGTACATTTATGAAAGAGTAGATCTTTGCAATACTTTAAGTACTGTGCAAATGCTTTTTCGATAATGTTGAGATATTTTGTCCAATACTAACTCCTACTACTACTTCAGGACCACTGAATGTGAAAATTAAAGAGCTTAACATCCTCACGTTAGTGTGGTACAGTAAAATAATTGGCAAATATTTGTAATGCTATGAATAATTTTGAATATACTGTCTGACATACAAAGTACAGGAAAGGTGAACTAAATTCTAATGAATCTGCAAATTAACTTCGGGAAATAAAACTTCACAAAAGAAAATCCTCTTAAAAGTTCATGTAACTGAACAACTGGGATCACATTACTTGGCCAGCTTTCATCTGTGTGATCTTCTTACAAATTAATCAAGGTTTGTTGCCATATAAACCCACCATTATCAGCAATTGCTGCTTGTAGCAGGCAATGGCAGCTTGTCCTAAGGTGATGTGTACGTGATTGTGGTTTGTTGCAGGTTTTCAAAAATTTGAACCCATCCAAAATGTTGTTGATCATCTCATTGTGTGTTGTAAAGAATCACAGCAAATATTTTAAGAAATCATAAACAATCCTGCAGAGGTAGATCACTAACAAAATTATTGCAGGGCTTTGCATATCCATTTAACAACTTGCTATAATTCATGGTCAACTGCTTCTTCCTTGTCATGGCGGGAGACACAAAAAGACAAAAAAAAAAAATCATAGAAAATCCCAGCATTTATCATACAGGGTGATCAAAATGATGGTATGGGAAGCCTTGACAATTCAAGAACCTGCAAATCACTACAAAATTGTAACTACAGTTATTGCAGCAATTTGTAACCAATCCTAAAAAAGCTGCATAGTAGTAGTCTGGAAGAACAATTGCATGATTAAATGCAGCATCTCCTAGAGCCCTGCGAAAAAAATCTCTCTTATGCATGAGCTTTCAGTTCCTTTGTGGCTAGCCTACAACTTGCCCCAAGATTTAAAGAAACAAACCCCTCCCTTTTCCCATTGTTTGAAATGGGGAATATATCAAAACCTCTAATGTCAGGAGGTGATACATGTTAAAGCAACACAAATTTATTTTCAAAGAATTATAGGGGGGGGGGGGGGAGGAGAGGAGCTCTTCTAAAGGGAGGTGCATCCCTGCCCCACCCTGACTTTGGACTTTAGAATAATAAACAACACCTTTGTTTTGGTAGTCTTCTTCTTTTTTGTTGTCTCTTTATTTCCATCACTGCCCTCTTTCCTCTTCTTTTTCAGCTGCTGTTGTTTTTTCTTCTTCCTTTTTGTTCTTTGAAGATCCTTTTCACCATTTCCAGACTGTGTTGAATCTGGTACCATGGCAGTTGCTTTGCCAGATTCACTCATGTTAGCACTTCGAAATTCTCCATGAACTGAAAATCTGTAAAATATAAATTGTTGAAAAGTGAGTCAGGAGAACAGGGAGGTTTCTTGTAGTTCTTCTCCTTTGCTGAACAATCTCAGGCACTCCAATTGAAGGGGGCACTTTGTTGAACTCTGGGAGTGACTTTGGGGCACTTTGAAAGGGGGACTCAGGTGCCAATCCAGAGGGGGACTTTTGGGGCCTCGGCTGCTCCTTATTCACTATTAAATGTCTTTGTTGAGACAATCCTAAAGCTCCACAAAAAGTTTATGTACACTTAGCTTTGGTGTCAAATGCCAGGAAATGGCATATAACAGTAATTACTTCTTTAGAAATTTTCCTTGGAGAGAGCCCGCAAACCCCCTTGTGTTGTTCAGTTTGAAGAGATGCATGGTCATTGATAGCTATTAGCTAGCCTGTTTCTAAATTACTGAGTGATTACACTCAATTGTAATGCACAATTCCATTCAGACTGTTTCTAAGTTAGAGAAACTGGGAGCGCTGAAAAACAACACTTTAAGGAAGGATCTGGTTGTCCACAATTGTTTCAAGATTCATACTCAACAAAACATACGGTAGTCATATCATTTATAAAAATGGGATATATTGTGACAGAATTTCCAAAGATCACAGACAACAACCTAAACAAATTTGTGAGTGCAAGTACTACAATCCACGTCAGCGTTGGGACAGGTTGTAACGGCACAGGCCAAGTTGAAGCGCATTTTACTTCTCAAGACAAATATGAATTTGGCTGAAACAAAGTACCGTAATGGAATGTTTTATTGTAATGCGCCAGCACATGTAAAAACATTAACCATAATATTCTTTTTTTTTCCAAAGCACTTAATTTAGGAGCACTTTCTGCCCAAGCACTGCTTCAGTCCAACAGTACACAGTCGTAAAGTATGCCCAGTGCAAGTATGCAGATTGAATCGCGCTTTTTCACTCCATGCATACTGTTTCAGCCGACCCCAAACATTTCTATTTTTATGTATACAATATGGACTTTCATACTAAGCCATTTTAAAACAGACTTCCACAGGTGAGATGTGCTCATTGATCTTTCATGGATAGTTCAGAGGATAGTGATACAGCTTACCCATGTTAAAACACTACTCACCCTGGTCTCCCAATAACAATTAGGAATGCCAGATTCCAAGAAATCAAGTCTAGAGTGTTTAATTTCAAAATTTTTGTGGGGAAGGATTCCTGATCCCATCTCAACAATTTTGTTGGATGCTCTTTCTCAGGATAGTATAAATTGCATTAATTGTAGTACTGATCATAATACTTTCTTGCACTGCCTGATGTCAGGAATTGCATCTAACAGTACAGCCTCGCCTCTCCTCCCCCCCCCCCCCTTCCCCCATGTCCTGACCATTTTACCAGTATACAATCATTAACAGCAAGTCAGCTTTTCCCAAAACTTGCAGTGGTCACATTGCATAGTAACAGCAATGAAAATTATGTTTGCTCATGTAATTATCTGATTGCCAAATGCCAGGAATTGCATCTAACAGTGTTTAATTTCAACAAACTTTTCCTAGGGAAGAACCCCCCAGAACCCAGTGTCTTGATAACTTGAAAGGTGTATGATCATTAGCCTCCTCATAAACCTATTTTGAAATTGCAGGGGGTACACTCCAATGATGTTTCTTTGTGTATTTACTTTGATTGCCAGATGCCAGGGACATTTAGCAGCGTCTAATTTCAAAATTTTCCCCAGTACCCTCATCTTTCGAGGCTTCAACCTATTGACGTTCTTAGATTTGAACTTTACAATCACTAAGTAAGCCTCTTTTTGTAAAATCCTGTTTAATAGGTGTGATTAGCTCATGTGATCATACTGTGAACTGGGGATTTCAGGAGCCACTCCAGTTCTCCACCTGAGACAAAGTAGCAGGCGTGGCTAAGGCAGAAAAAACCAACTGGTTTTTCTACTTTCCCTTTCAGCCTGCACCTTTCGAAGATCTTTGGCGTAGGTACTATAGGGTATCCCTTGCAGGATTGGGTTTTTGCTGGAAAAAACTGTTTTTACTGTGACAGTGGTAAAAACTGGTAATGACTGGTTATAAGTGGTTCTTGGTAAACACTGGTAGAAACTGCAAAAAAAAAACCTCGGACAATTGAGAGTGTGCAGCAGTTGCTCTACCTTACTGTAAATGATGAATACACTAGTATAGAGAGAAAGCGTTTATACTCATTTCACTTCCTTTTTTGCTAAAAATGGAGCACTAAAACATGCCAAACATGGAATAAAGAGTGAAATACTAATCTTACTATAGTACGCCTTAACATGTTAAGTGTAACCATGAACGCAGCACCCACACACCAACAAGAAAGCCTAATAATTAAAGTTGTCTACAAACTGATTAGAACATTGATCAAGCAACTGAATAAGTTTAGTAACAGCGCACCACTAAGAAGATAATATTAGCAATACAGTGAAATTTAAGAATAATCTCTACTGATGTGTGTAAAGGACAGTAACATCATACAATTATTGTATACAAATAACAGTATCTGGATGAATACTGCACAACACTCCTTGTGGGGTCAAACGTGCAGGGTTGGGTGCACATATGCATAGCTTAAAATTAATAGCCTATTGAAGTAGTAACTAGGCAGAATTCCTGAACTGCTTTGTGTCTTCCAGTTGCATAGTGCTGGATGGAAGGAGGTTCCAGTCTCTGATGGTATGAGGGAAGAAGGGATATTTATAGCAGTTCTTGACAATTTGGACTGGCACATAGCTATTGTATAAGTTGATGTCTTGAGGGATGAATGATTGGTTGCAAGAGGTTTTCAACTGGTAAAGCAAGAAGGCCCGTTCTAGCTTTGTAGAGAGTTGTTGGTCTGTTTACAGCTCTTCAATCTTTAAGGCTGTTCCACCCTAGTTTGTTTAACATATCTGTCACACTCCTATGGGAGGAATAATCAGTGCAAACAAATCAAGCAGCTCTACATTGTACCTGTTCAACTTTTTAATTACGGAGGCAGTACAAGGGTCCCAGACAAAGGATTAGGGGAGGTCTAACAAGTGTAAGTGAGGCATTGGCTTTGATGTTCTTGGGACAAGAGTGGAAGTTCCTTTTGATGAAACCCAGGGACTTATTTGCAGATGATGTACTTCTACCATGGTTTACAGTGTATATGTTATTCCAGGTAAGAGTATTAGAACTGTGAATTCCAAGGTAAGTATAGAGGTCAGTGGGCTCTAAGATTTCATTACCAACTGTGTAATTTTGGAGTGGAAGATTCCTAGAGTGAGTGATCCTCATTAAAAAGTATTTCTCGATGATGAAATGCATTTGCCAACTGTCTTGCCATTTTGTAAGCATATTTAAATCATTTTGGAGCTGAATCTAGTCTTTAATTTTCCTTATTTGTATATATAAATCACAAAACACAGTCACCAGCAAATAATCTGACATCAGTTGAGATGTTACCTGAGAAGTCATTTACATTAACTAACAAGAGCCCAATGGGCACTGTGGTTCCTTGCTGAATGTAATGAAACTGAGTCAACTACTGAATGAACCAGTATTTCTGTAGATCTGCACAAAATCTGCTCTGTAGACAATGCACATCTTGTGTTAACACATTCAAGCATAAATAAATTGCTCTGAAGAAATACAGGCACTTCAAGGGATATCAACACAGACAGTATACAGTTACAATTTGTTTCATTCAATTAAGCAATCACAATTCATGCACGCTCAATGGTATCTGATCCAAATGATCAGTAACTTAGTTCTCTTTATAAAACTAACAACCCATAGTAGCATTTAATTAATCAATTCCAATTTCCAATTTCTGCAAGCTCACATGTCCTAATCTAAGGACAAATGTCTGTCTAGTGAACTTTCACAAGTCCTCTGCTTTGTGGGCAGAGAATCTTCTGCAATATTAAAAAGCAGTATTTGATGCAGGTTTCATAATGGCAGAATTATGGATTAAAATCGTAATACTATAATTTCAACTGAAATTGAGTTACTTGGTATCTCTGAAAGATGTCCCACATCTTTCAGTCATTGGGTGAATGTGATCTTAATGTGCTGGAATGATACAGTTTTGTGCTTATATTTGACTTCTTGGCAATTTCCTTTTTGGCATCTGGTGATTTCACCTCTGACATCCGACAAAACTCATATGGGTTTTCTGCTGGATTTAATGCAACACCTCAAAGCATAAATCTATTCAAGCTTCCTACACTGAGATATAGAGTTGAAAAGGTTTGCAGAGTTTGACCTCCAGTGACTCCAGATGACCTTTGGTCTCCACCAAAAAAATATTTTCCCCACCATAAGGCATCCACACACTAAGTATGAAATTAATCCAAGCTTCCTACCTTGAGATATTGTGCTAACAACAAGGTTATCAGTTTTTGACCCTTGGTGACCGCAGATGACCTTTGACCTCCACCAAAAACTGTATGGTACAGCTTCTTACTATGGTGGATCTATATACCAAGTATGAAATCTATCCAAGATTCTTTCTTTGAGATATTGTGTTAACAAGGTTTTCAGTATTTGACTCTCAGCGACCCCAAATGACCTTGACTTCCACCAAAAATGACAGGATTTATCTTCTCACCATAAGTCATCCACATACCAAATATGAAATCTATTCAAGCTTCCTACCTTGAGATACTGTGTTAACAACAAGTTTTCAGTGTTTGACCCCCGGTGACCCCAGATGACCTTTGACCTCCACCAAAAGCTACAGCATTCATCTTCTCACCATAGTGCATCCACATACCAAGTATGAAATTTATCCAAGCTTCCTACCTTGAGATATCGTGCAAACAAGGTTTTCGGTCTTTGACCCATGGTGACCCCTTATGACCTTTGACCTCCACCAAAAACAATAGGGCACACCTTCTCACTTGTTGAGATACAGTGTACCGAAGCAAGTGTCACACACACACACACATACACATACATGCCAAGCTGACTACATAGGTTCCTTTTGCTAACGCAAGGAACCAAAAATAATAGAGGACCCAGTACTGTGCTGTGCGGTGTACTAGAGATAACATTGGTTCAATCCGCAAAATCATCCACAACAAGTCTTTTTTTCCATAGAAAGTTAGCAATCCAAGTACAGGTTGCATTCCTAACACCAAACTTGTCTAGATTAAGTAAAAGCCGGTTGTGGGGAACAGTACTGTATCAAATGCCTTGCAAAAGTCCATGATAATGATATCAGTCTGTGATCTACAATTCAAGGACTGTTCCAGATCATTACCTGTTAAAAGTCAGTCCAGTCCAGTCCAGTCCAGCCCAGCCCAGTCATGTATTTCCATAGTATATAGTGTATATACAGTATGTATGACAGTGCCGTCCGATCCAGAATGTTCGTTGTCACTTGTCAAAAGTTGCAAGACATTGGGATAGACCATTACTTTGAAGGTGTTCCTTTCGTTAATTTCTTTTAAGAAACTCAGAATTTTCAGCAGGTGAGTGTTAAGTGAGTTGAATTTTCTGTTGTAAAGATGGGCAAATCAAAACTTATATTTACGACTGAATTGTATTTTTGGTCCTAAATAAAATTTCCGTCAGCACAAAAAACGCCCGTTTCGGCATAAAACGCGAACCCTGCTTACAAAGTCTCCCCTGACAAAGTTGCCCCCTGACAGTCGCCTCTTGTGAGGGGCGACTTTTCTAGGGGGCGACTTGACTGGTCCCTGTACACAACAAAGTTCCATAGCCGCACAGTTAAATTTCACAGCGCAAAAAAGTTGCTGGTTTTATTTCACATTTTTGGCACCTTCCAGAAATTCTCAGTGATCAAAAATAGCTGCAATACTTGTGTAAAATCTGTATAGAAGAAAATTCACAGTAGTAAATTACCATTTTACATTAAAAATTTGCTGAGAAGAAAGACAATTTCAAGCATTACACAGACAGCCGATCCCCCCGCTATTTCCATAGGTCGGTGTAAGGACTGTGTATAGTGAGATAGGCCTATACGCAAACAACCACAGTCCTTTACTGAGGACTAAGTCTAGCCTACCCTTGTAACATAAGTTGTATAGTAAGTGGTTCTAAGTTCCAACAGGTTCTAATTTCGAACACCCCTAATACATACACTGTTACTGTATACGCACGCACTATTTCACCATGGCAACCACCGAAGCAGTCAATTCCACGAAAACTGGCAAACCTTCAGCTATTTCCGGACAAAAATGACTCGTATGAACGTAAGTATTTACTTAAAACCATCGAAATACAAACTTAATATTTCCTTAACCTCAGCAGTTTCAAGTTACCCTCAAGACAAGGTGATCTGAAGTCAAAATGTCAATAAAATTTGTCCAAATGCGCTCCTTCAGATGTATGAATGTAGTGATGTCTTCTTGTCATCTGCGGTAGCTTATTAGGAAGTCAAAGGTCTATACATAGATTACATATTGGATGGAGCCTAAGCTGTTTTAAAACCGCCTATATTTCCATAAATGGAGTGATGACAATACACCATTAAAGGGGACATAAAGATCATTGAACTGAGTAAAAGATCAAAACAGTTTTATAAAGAGGATAATTACAGGATGAGGAATAAGTGAGAAATATTTGAAACCATTTTACTTTTTAAATGGGTTCCCAAAAGGTGGATTGTTTCCTTTAGACCAGGCCTAAGTCTTGCATGGCTAAAGGAGCCCGTAGGCCCACATATCATTGGCACTTCTAGGAACTCGGGACTGCACCTGATTAACTTAAGTCTCTGATAGAAATTTAAACCAAAAGTGGTAACATCGTAACAGCAACTTGTTCCTTACTTAATTTTTATTCTTCCTTTTTTGTTATTAAATTTCAGACCAAAAGATACCAACAGTATGGTAGCCAAAATATGACAAGGGCTATCAATCTTGTCAGGACAAAGCGATGGGCCATCAGGAAGTCGGCTAAGCTTTGTGGTGTGCCTGTTACAAGCCTTTTCAATAAGATTAAGGGGCGAAGCCAAATTGGGACAAGTTTGGGAAAACCTACCCTTTTGTCAAGACATGAGGAGGAACTCCTACATAGTAAATCACGTCAAGCATCTAGCTTCTGTTGGGTACCCCCATAGCAAGACAACATTCCTTCGCCTGCCACCAACAGCTGCATTTTTGTTGGTAAAAAGCAGTGTGAAGACCAGCTCCTGAGTAAAGACTGGCTGAAAAGATTTCTCAAAAGATGGCCAGAACTGAAACTTGCAAGGCCACAAAAGTTGGGGATGAGGAGAGTACAGGCTGTCTCAAAATAAACGGTTAGTATTTATTTTGATGAACTAGAAACAATTTTGCAAAAATATCACCTTAAGGACAAACCTCATCTCATTTTTAATGTCGACGAAACAGGTTTTCAAACTGATCATACCCTGGGGAAGTGTATCGCACCAAGAAACCTTCACCCTCTAAACACTGTGACAACAGAAAGAGGGCCTATCACGACAGTCCTGGCCACTAGAAGTGCAGATGGAACCTGCATCCCACCACTTTTTGTATTTAAAGGGAAAAATTTATTTGAAGAACTCAAGGCTTGTAGGGGCTTACCCAGAGAGCAGTTTTTACATGCCTGACAGTGGATGGAGTAACGGTGAAATTTTTCAAATTATCTTAAGGATCATTTTCTGAAACACCTACAAAGCAGAGATCCTGATCAACATGTCCTACTTCTCTATGATGGGTACAAGTCTCACATGTCGGTGCCCTTGATTGAATTTGCAAAATCACATAACACTATTCTCTTTGTTCTTCTCCGACACACTAGCCATGTTTTGCAACCCTTAGATAAAGGAATTTTCAGACCGCTGACGTCATATTTTAACTACGAATGTGAGAAATTCTTGCATCAAAATCCAGGAAGGGTTTTAATGAGATATGACATGTCAGCTCTCATTTCCAAATGCTATGCGAGTGCTTTCACCCCAACTTATTTATTTTCAGCATTTAGGACCACGGGGATATATCCTACCATCGTGGAGAGATTTGTGAAACGAACTTCAAAACTGCTGCAAACTTAAAACAAAAGAAGAAACCTGTGTTTCCAAAGCTGACCAGCATTTGGAAAGTTTTCTTCAAGATCAGATGCCGAAAATGCAACCACCATCACAAGAAGCCACAAATGCTACCAAACGTAAATATTCATACCGTCCTGGTGGTGTCGCCATCACGGAAGACAGAATTTTACTTAAAATTTGAAAGGTTGTTGAAGAAAAGGAAAATAGTAAAACAAAAGGCCATGATAGGAGCTCCATAAGCAAAAACATTCAGGAGTCACAAGCGCATGTCACAACGAACCAGAAGTTCCAACATTTGTCTGAAAGTGTCTCTCACAATGAAGATTCTGAATCGGGAAATTGTTGCGTTTGTAAAAAGTTTTCACCCCAAGAGATGCAAAGAATTTTAAGACAGAAAATCAAATTTTTTGACTGGGCACAATACCATTCCTGTGACCACTGGACCCACTTGGAATTCTGCACACCTGAAACAAAAGAAAAAGTTAGTGGTTCACCGCCCTTCTATTGTCCACACTGCAAGAACCAGGAAGAATAACCATTTTATGCAACCAAAATTCCCGTCATCTTTTTTCCTTGAAAAAACATTCAGATACCATCACTTTCCCTTTAACAAGATGAATAATTCAAATTTTTATGTCAGTGATAATAACTCTTCCAAGGAACAACTACGCCATCTGTTTCAAGACCTCTGACCTTGATGAATATGAATATCATTTGCCCATGTTGCTTAGGTGTTCAAACTTAAAAAACCCTAAAATGAACAACACGGTTGAGTGACCTTTGAACAACGTGACAGAACATTGAGTTGAACATTTGAGTTGAACATGTGAATTTCAAGTGGCTACTGATGTTTGTTTGACAAGTTGACTATATAGGTGAGCATTTTAAGTCATTTTTCTATAAGAAACTCTGTGGAAAAAGTGTTTTTGAGCTATTTTCCTTGGTTCGGCCTTTGTGTTCAAACTTCGAACCAGCCGAAGGCCTAATAAAATATAGGCTAGGCATGTCATGTGACTGACACTGACACACCTAGGCTAGGCCTATTTCTAAACGTTGTGACAGACATCTGCATGATTTTGACGGTACCCTGCTTCAAAATTTTGTGGTAGGACTCACCTTTCCCGGGGGTCATAGCCTACAGTCATGTGACTGACACTGACACACCTAGGCCTATTTCTAAATGTTGTGACAGACATCTGCATGATTTTGACAGTACCCTGCTTCAAAATTTCGTGGTAGGACTCACCTTTCCCGGGGGTCATAGCCTGCAGTAGCCTAACTGTTAGGCCTAGGCTAGCCTAGGCCTATGTGCATATAGGCTAGGTCTAGCCTAGGCCTAGCCTATTGTATTATTACTAGCCTAGGCCTAGTAATAATAGTGCGTCTTGCAAATGCAACTATACGCGCAATTTTTTTCCCACGAGGTTATGGGCAAATCATGCCAATGGACAAAATAGGCCGACTAGTTAGCACGCACTTAGGCCTAACGTTAAGCCTAACGTTAGGCCAAAAGCCTAAGCTATAGTTGTGCGACATTGTTTCTACTTTTCATTTTCGTTGAGTCCTGGCTATGCCTGTCGACTCAAAGATTTCGAAGACCTAGGAGCTTAATCAGATATGAAACTTCAACACAGTTATAAATTCGAACCATTCGTAGACGGGATTCCGCAAAGGCAGGAGCGGTTGTGGATAATCATGTCGGGCAACTTGCAACTTCGGGACATACTAAAACGAATGCCAGCGAATGCCCGTACTACACCGTTAAATTACGACGAATGCCAGCGAATGCCAATTCATTTGCACTAAAGTGGCGAATGCCAATAGACGTAGTGGTAAAAGCAACTACGGAAGCCTATAAAGAGCATAAGGCCTTTTAGAAAGTCTTGTTTAACATGCTCGTACGCCTTTTCTTTTGGCCGGTTTGTACAAACTGGCCTCAACTAGTACAAAGTAGGTAGTTTTAACATTTCAAGTTCACATTTATGGTATTGCGTTTTAATTGCCCAAAAATTACAAGATGCTGTACAGCAGTTCAGTGCAGTCCACAAGTAAGTCACGGTGTATATCTAGGGTGTATTAAGGTTTCTGAGAGAGCGCCATCTTTTTGGAATCTGCTGCACGTAGCGGACCACTAATTTTATAAATGTTCTTGAGCTTGTAAAAGTTGCCTGTACAAATGAAGTCCCCTAGAAAATTTATGGGAGGTTGTTTCTGACTGTGTTACTTATAAAATATGATCAATGTTTCATATGGCCTTATAGGCAATGAGTTGAAATACAGAATGTGCAAAATTGAAGGGAATTAGACCAATTTTAGTGCCATTTTTGGATGGTATTACTCCACTGTGTGAAATGCTGAAATGCCGTCTCTGAGTAAGGATCAGGGCTGGAAACACGTAGCCTACATATTATTCAATCACTTCTAGCTGAAAATTTCAATGGTTATGGTATGTAAATTTGATAATGCCATAAAAGCACACATTGTGAGCTTTAACCAGAGGGGTGGCTTGTCTCGTTTGAAAACTTCTACAAGGAACTACGGGGTGGGGAAGTAGGCTGATTTAGTGTATAAGTCAATGGGGCAAATAATTAGTGACGCGCTACCTGTAAGGTCTGCTTCGCAACTACATTTATGGACACTTTAATATTGAACGCAGTACCGTTCTCAAAATAACCATTTTCAATTTATTTTCTAATATTAATAAGAAAGTACCTTATAGGAACAATATTCCAAGAACCGCACACTCTCTATAATGACAAGAAAGTGTCAGGGTTAGGGAATATATGAGATGCAGGAAGCTAATCTGGGACATCTCATACTTCAGTGCGTTCTTTTATTTTGTAATTTGCTTTGCTTTTGGTGCATAGCTAAGGATTTCTCAGGAATAATGGAGGACGCACTTAACAATAATCGCAAACGTAGACTTACCAGGGGCAGGGGGTGCACTGACTTGTAGCAGAGAGCTGTAACTCACCACTAGTCCTTTGATCTTATTCAAGACTACCAGACTTACGTACAGTAATTGTAGTGTATATCTAGCTTTGTGGAATGTAACTATTGAAGAAACTGGGGTGATTTCGGGTCTTTATTAAAGAAACTGTCCTCTTTCTGACACTTTTTCCTCTTTCTTTTGCTCATGTTTCTTTTATTTTGCCGACTGGTCAGGGGCGTATCCAGCAGTTTTAAATAGAGGGGGCGCAAGGTTTGATTGATCGCTGTCCTGAGTTAGGGGTATGAGGGGAGGAGAGTACCCTCTCTTTTGGAAAATTTTTGCTTTTGGAAGAGGGCTGAGACAAAAATTTGTGATATACTTGACACATTTCCAAACATTTTCTCTTTTTGCCTCAACTTTTTTTCACGCATGACGGCCAATAGGATGGGCGCGCGCCTGTATGCGCCACTGCTGGTGCAGAATTTGCCGACTCAACGGCAGATTACTACATTACCATAAACGATGAACTCCTTTTAGTGAACAATGAGACTGAAAAAAACCCTATGTAGCTTTTCTTTCTCTCCCCCCTTTTCTTCTCATTCTTCTTCCCTCTAACTTCCTTCGTTTGCACTTCCCTCTTTCCTTCATTTTGCCGACTAGTGCAGGATTTTGCCGACTGCGTGGATGAATGGGGGGGGGGGGTATCACACCCCCTCTAGAAACGGCCATGAGTGTAAAGCAAAAATGCTCCAGGCTGACCCCTAATGGTTAGTATCCAGTAAAAGAAATCATGGAAGACAATGTATAATATCATAGAATTTCGAAAATGGAGAAAAAAGTACACAAAAGAATCATCTTTAAGGGTTGCACCGTTGAGCAAGACAATCACGTTGTATCCTTTTATGTTAGTCAGGACTCTAATTGAGGGAGGTGCCACATGTAGAAGGAGAAATTCTCATGTGATTTTTCTAGACCACTTTTTCATGAGGAACAAGAATATATGAGGTAAAAAGGCTGAACCTTGTATCGTTATTACATTAAGCTAAGGCTTACGTAAAGGTAAGGTAAAGGTAAAGCTAAAGGTACGTACGTGGGCTGCCAGGATTTGGTTATTTATAGGGGTGGGGCACAAAAAAATGACGCTTTAATACCACACAAGGTCTGCGTTGATCGCACTCTTTTTGAGCTTCCCTGAAATGGTATACAGCACGGGGATCCTTTCCTTGTCACTACATAAAGACATGTCGGGGGTGGGGGTGCAGTCGTAGGGAAGGGATTCCCCATCCACTTTGAGAAATTTTTGTTTCAGATGTAGTATTGTTTAGCAGTAAATGGTGCTATCGTTGGGAAATTCTTAGAACCGATCATACATTCATGGAAAATGTCCATAATCTAGCCACTTTTCCTTAAGTGGAAGAAGAGAGTACTTTATCTAAGAGAAGTGTATGTTGTCAAGACACCGCCTGAAGCCACCCTTTTGGCTACTTTGCTACCTTCTATTTGGTAAAGTTTTTGCACAAAAACGAGTGCATGGAGTCCACATGAACATTGTAAGACTATTACGAAGCTTCCGTTACATTCAGTAATCACTTCACTATAAATGATAGTATATAGTATGACTCCGAGCAGTAGCATACTGGGGTGCCGCAAGTGGGGGGGGGGGGATGGATGAAAGTACGGTAAACGTACCGACAACATATAGTCAATGTTCCCATACTTTTTCAAAGGGTTATCACTTAACAAGTCACCCCTCGCATCCGTGACCCTCTCCTACATACGGGGGTGGCGCCAGGATTTGCCCGACGTAGGGATGGGGGAAGACAAATAATTTCACCATCGGGGGCGACAGAATTTTCCCGACATCGGACCGGGCCGTGTCAGCAACCACAAGTTCCGACAGTCCTTATACCGAGGGGTGGTGAGAAGTAGATATGAAGGAACCTGTCTATTCCATGACATTGCAGGGCATATTTTGCACATTATCACTTATTACTTTAAGAGCCGATTTACGCACTGATAGTGTTCTTTTGAGCCTGAATCGTGAAAATGCAAAGCGCGGGAAAATTTTTAGCAGGCTTACACTAAAAACAAAATAGCCAAACTTTCTCTGTTTGTAGCTCACCAACTGACCCTACGGCATGAAACACATTAGATAACAGTAACTAGCTTTGCTTTAAGATGAAATTTACCTCAACATAACCTGTGTACTCTGCATACATGTTACTTGGTAAGGGTGATAGGACTTATGCTATCTAGCCATTTGGGATGGAACTATTGAAGAAACGATAGTGACCATAAAGCGCGCATGGTGCGCCGAAAATTTTGGGTTATTACTAGAGAAATTATCATCTTGAGAGCAAAGACAGGTAAACCGTCGGGGGACTAGTCGCCGTTCACACTGGGCGGATGTACCGACAAGATCAGCAAATGTACAGACAGACCATCCCAAAATCTCAAGTGAGGGGAGAGGCGACCGCCCCCTGCCCCCTGCCCCCTTCAGTCACGCTAGTGACTCTGAGCACTTCGCAAATATCGTATTTTTACTAATTTTGGACGAAATCCCAGCGAATAGATTCCAGCAATGGGAAATGTGACTGAGGGAGAGTATAGTTGCAAAGAGGTGATATTAGACCTAGCTGATAGATATAGCAAAGGGGCCAAAGACTTACTTACTTACTTACTTACTTACTTACTTACTTACTTACTTACTTACTTACTTACTTACTTACTTACTTACTTACTTACTTACTTACTTACTTACTTACTTACTTACTTACTTACTTACTTACTTACTTACTTACTTACTTACTTACTTACTTACTTACTTACTTACTTACTTACTTACTTACTTACTTACTTACTTACTTACTTACTTACTTACTTACTTACTTACTTACTTACTTACTTACTTACTTACTTACTTACTTACTTACTTACTTACTTACTTAGTGCGTTTTAGAATAATGCTTCTTCATTGTAGGTTTATTAACAACATACTTTTAGTGGAGTACAAAATTGAGAGTACGAGTACATAGACCAGAGTACGAGTATGAATACGAGTACATGACACATGAATACGAGTACGAGTACGAGTACATAATTTCCGGAGGGGAGGACTTGCACCATATTTGAACTGTATTTGAAACCGAATTTGAAACGTATTTATCTAGTTGACACAGTATAACACATCACGGGGTCTTAGGTCAGGACCGGTAAAGATTGCAAGAGAATTCCCCAGCAGCTGAAGCTGCCCTCGAAGTAGGCGAGTAGACGACCGTGCTTCAGGGCAGGATGCGCTCCAAGGCAGGTACGTGCAGCCACGTGTGACTTCTCATTGCAGTGGCCGAATTTTGGGGCAGCTAAGCCAGTTCCGAGCCGCTCGAGAGCTAGGAAAGACGTGCGAGAGCGGAGCTCTCGCCTGCTGCCCGGCAGCCGCCAAGGCTACGTTTGTGAATGTACAAAGCAAGGGAGCACACACACGCAGAGAAAACATTAAGATAACCTTATCCAAGAGAATTTCCATCTTGGTTTCGGCTATACAAGGTATTTGATCAGCGCCCGCCGTACTTATGTCTTCTTAAACTTACAGAAACATACTGGATCTGGGGCTAAATATAAGGCAAAAGCGAGAGATAATGGGCCCATAAAGGGTCCAATGGCCACTCTGTCCTCTAATATCTCTGCAGCATATGAGGGGGGGGGGGGTTGCCTCATTTTTAAAAAAAAAAATACTGTGTGAAAATCAAACTCCATGCATGATTTCTCAAATATCGGGGAGACACGTCCACCGCCCCCTCTTAACCCTTACTTAATGAATTGCTTTATATGCAAACTTCGTATCTCTGTCTAGTCTCTATTTGGCGTATATAGACAAAGCTAGCTTTGTGGCCTGCTGTTTTTATTTTGTTCTTTGCCATTTCTCTCATCAAAGCCTGAGATCTTCCCCTGTAACATATTGCCCGGCGAGTTTTAAAGATCAACACAATGAATATAACATTGGGAAAGATGTAAACATGGCATCCTAACTCACTTTCGGTTTCGCGAACCTTCGGTCTCGCGGACCTTTGGTCTCATGGACCTTCGGTCTGGCGGACCTTCTGTCTCGTGGACCCTAATTCCCTGTTGGTCTCGTGGACATCTGGTCTCGCGAACCTTAATAAACGTAAGATTACACGTCAACTAAGTTACAGTTCAATGCAATTTCGGTCTCGCGGACCTTCGGTCTCGCGGACCTTCGTTCTCGCGGGAACTTAAAAAAAAACCCGAGCTGACCATTGTGTACGTATGCACATCCATAGGTTCTGTGTATGTAATGGTTCCGCTTTCTCGAGCGTTTGGATACATAATAGCACCACGCGAATTAGGACAGCTATATCGCAACTCTCTCAACATATACGGCCCTGACGTGTTATATATGCGACTGCCCTCTATCTGTAAGATACTTAAAGGGGAATTTTCATCATCCCAGACAGTTCCAATTCTCCCAACTATGCAACTTCTAGCTCCTCCCATAACTGTATGAAGCTACTCCTTGAGAAGGAATAAACCTGTTTTATTGCTTATGGTCATGTCCTGGTGAGCATACAAGGCTATAAAATGTAATAAAAGTACTCTCTCTGCCTTGTGTGGAATGTGAGCTACTCTGCATCTTTCAAATTTTCAAACTTTGATGTCAATCAAAGAGCAGTCACCAACTGAGAATTTTGATATACCTACACTAAAAATATACTTTGGGGTGATGACTGTCTGTCTTTAAAGGACTTTTGTACCCAACGTGATTCAAATGCGAAAGGACATTTCATTCGGTTGATCTGAGTAGTGTTTGGCCAAGCATTGGCTCATTATTGGAAACCCTGTCGTCCAATCCTTGACCTTGCTGGTCATTTAAATACTTACCACTCTCATTACCAGGCCACCTCCATGCTCAGAGAGCCCTACCGAATGTCCCCTTTGCAAGCATATGTCTCGAGTGACCAGATCTGAAGAATCGGTGATCACATTTCAGTGGATTTCGTGGTTTCGAAAATGTCTTATTTCATCGTGCATCTTTCAAACCTCCCGATACAATAAGAGAGCTGTGCTTGTTGTTCGAACAATGCAATAGAGGTTGAATTTGGTTTCGATGATAAGAAACACTTATGCATTCATTATCAGGCGCGTATGTAGGAATTTTGTTCCTCGGGGGGGGGGGGGGCACGACCATCTACACGGAGCGCCACCATGATTGGCGCGGAGGGTTCTCATACCTCCCAGATGGCCGAAAATGGCCCTTCTCATGCTTAAACCGAATTGGTTAGAAACTGAGCCGTAAAACCTCATCTAACTAACCCTTCCCATGCTTGCTTGAAAGTTATAGAAGCCCCCTTTTTCAATCCCATATAATCCGTTTTACCTTTGTAAATTGTATGTATTAGTTTTCATGATAACAGCGGTAATAGAAGAAAATAAAAACAAAATAAACCGAAGGTATAAAATGCAGTAAATGTGGATATTTAGTCTTAGTTATTTCAACCATACCATTAATACTCAGAAAAGACAAGAAATTATTTCAATGTCTTTCCGTAGTTGCATAGTATAACATTCATTCCAGGCATGTGTGTCATGTTCTTTCCTAAAGTGTTATTCCTAGGCCAAAATATTTTTGCCACAAGTTGCGTTGTTGTACTGAGAATTTAGAGAGGGATGAGAAACCCCTTATCAAAAATTGCAGAGTGAAAAATGTGTCCAATACAATAAATATCAAACAAGAGATCTTCGTGTCTTCATTTTAACCTCTTCTTTCTTTTAAAAATTGTTCACCATTCTTCACATAAGCTCGAACCACAAAAGGATACGAAACTGCGTTTCCTTCAAGTAAATAACTCGATTAGAATTTTCAATGTTCGCCATGTAAGATTGACAACGATTAGTACAAACTTCCGTACATTTTCTTTCGCTCTTTACCGCTGTGTCCACCTCCTGGTTTGACGTATGTTGAACCGAAATTGTAGCAAGATTGTCCTACTACGTTATGGGTGCACAAAAATTGGGAGCGCACAAAAATTTGGAGCGCTTTTCGTTAAATTGTAGATTTCAGATTATTAAACTTTAGATGCCTTTACAAGATACACTAGAATTAATAACATTCTTCTCGAAATAAACAGTGTAATATCTCCAGATAGCATGAAAATTGGGAAGGAATGGGGATAAATATTTCTACGGTAGCCTGTACTAGACCTGAGTGCTGCACTCGCTCAGGGTCTCCCACCTGCCCCAATATTTTGGTTACGGAGAGAATATCCTTCACCACCCTTCCCCAAATATTTGATAATATATTAATCATATTTATGAGAAGGAGACAACTACTTTAATGTCACGTGATCCGCTCGCACCGTTGAGAAAATTCATGGCAACGAATTATATCAGGTGCATGGAGAAAATTAATCTGAAAATATTCGTGTATATACTGATCGAGTAATAGCATAGAAACATCCTTGTACGTTTTCGTAGAATTAATGTATCCCAATGAGTTTAGGCAACGTGTACATCACTGCGAACAGTCCTCCTCCACCCATCCATCTCCCAAACCCACCCAAGCCCCAAACTCACCTACGTACCATCCCATCGCAAACCCTCTGAGTCCCTTTCTAGTATAACCGTCAAAGACAAATTTCAGTGCTACGACTTCATATTATTTCACATTTAATAAAGTCTCAACCAAAAACTAAGAAGCAGAATTAAAACTAAATTTTAGTCATAAGGATAATATTACCTTTAGACTACGGCAGTGCTATCGCCAATGTACTACCAGAGTTTCGACTGAGTAATTTTTGGTGCGGCAAGTCAAGTCAACCACAGCTATTTAAGCAGCTCGGTTTAAGTCACTGACTCAACCCCTTGGGTTATTTCAATTGGGGGTATTCTCTATGATTGGTAAAGTCAGGAAGTTTGAAAGTGGTGTTTCCTCGGGTCGTAGCTTGATTACGATTACAATTTTGGGTAATATATCCAGGAATTCCACCAGAAACTCAAAAGGGGGGGGGGGGGGGCGGATTATTCAGTACTGCTAAACCCTGAGTCCGAATTCATGCTTTCCTCGGCCAAAGTTTCAAGTGGGTTCGAGGGGGGGGGGGCAAAAGCTTGCTTCTAAACCCCCTATAAGTTGCAATTTGAAGGGCTTTAAACACCATGTATTTATGTAAGTTCAATCATGGCTGCAAAAGTATCCTCACTGATGATCTCAAGTGAGAAACCATGCAAGATATTGTCATTTTTTATATTTTTATGGAAATGAAAAGAAGGGGATTTTACCCTTTTTCTTCTGGAAAGGGGGGGGGGGCAAATCCCCCTTTCCCACCCTTAACAGACATGCCAGGTCGATCTAACAGAAATCACTGATTGCTTTCCGTCCTCTTTTTGGGACTAATGGGCCTCATTCCGGGATCTAATATTACACATCTCTGTTAAAACTGCAAATGATTCATATAAGAGGGAAGAAAGTTTTATGAGGTATAATATTTTTGGCATAAGAAGCAATGCCTTAGATTTTAAAACCAAAGTTCTAGACAGACAATTTACCTTCACAAAAGTATAAAATTAAACCAGTTTGATGCAGAAATGACAAAATTAGCTTTACATTTTATCGCGTTTTAGGCACCCAAAACCACAAAAGCAGCAAGTGACTTCACAAGGAGTGAGAGTCGCGAGATCTCTGTGGTAATTAATACCATGTGAGCTCTCACGGATGAACTAAACAGTTAGATCTAGATCTAGATCAGCGAGTTCTGTTAGAGCAACTTTTCATGGAAACCCTGATATCCATGTTCAGACTGAGTATCATCATATAGAAAATAAATGTGAAAATTTTCCAACCCTTCTAGCCGTTCGTGCACGTCACTAGCACTATTTTCCTCCAAATTATGTTTGTAGACAGTAGAACCACCATATGATTACAGTAAGTTGCGGGAACTACAGGGGATGATATCTCAAGCTTACCACAGCCAGCTATAATGGTATCGGTTTTACGTGTGCACATACGCGCCAAGCGCGCGAAAATTTCACTCTTGTGATGGACATTTTCGCCTCCTTTTGTAATACGAAGACGTGGAAAGTCTCCACAAGTGAAGGGAACAAGACTATGATTACGATGATGCTTCTTCAGCTTCGCAAGAGCAGGTGAAGAGTTGAGTACTTTACGAACGGCGAGGGGACCAGGAGCTGCCATTAGGCAGTCTTGGTGTGGTCCAGTATGATTTTGTTAGGGCCCAGAGGGAAATTCCCCAAATGTCTGAGGAAATAGCAAAACGGGAACACTAACGTGGAGTTTTGAGCAAGACTTTAAATGACAGTGAGAGCACACCAATCTCTTCACAGTTCAAAATTCAGATGGTCATTATCTTATTTCTACTTTGAACGAAATTTTGCATGAACAGAAAAAAAAAATAAATTTTGGAATTAATTTGGGTACGATTAAATTTAGCTTCAAACCATATGGTCATCGCGTTACGAATGTTACTCAAGTTACAAGATTTCTACATGAAAACCCATTGATACACAGCATGTAAGTTTGAGCCTTCACCTAGCTTTGCCTAGAATAGTTCACTGGAATTTTTATGCTAATAATGTTCATAGGCGATATAACTTCGCTTGTGGGAATTGCGCTCGAAGCCGCCGAAATTTTGCAGGAATATTGTTACCACGGTAAAGCCTGCATACAGACTCAGCAAAAGCTGGTGAAAAGATAAGCCCGACGACGGGACGAAGCTCCCCTTAGGGGTCCATCAACCCGAAGCCCCGCTAGAAGCAATGGGTTACAGAAAGGATGCCGAACGCGAAATTTTGGCGCGGGAAGAAAAATTTGGGATTCTGTTGACGAAAAATTAAAAATATTTGGTTCTTATTAAGGAAAATTAGAAACTTTGGGTTTCTATGGAAGAGGCTGCCCTGCTCGTCCTAGACAGTTCCAGTTCTCCCGACTAAGTTACTCCTTGCAAAACTGTATTGATCCCCTTCTTGTGCAGACACCCTTGTGCAGACACAAACCTAGTTTATTGCTTAAGGTCATATCCTGATGGGCATACAAGGCCATAATATGTAATCACAACATTCTTTGCACATGGTGTGTAATGTGAGCTACTCTGCATCTTTTGACTTTGATGTCAATCAAAGAGCATTCACCACTGACCAATTGAGAATTTTGCTTTCTGTCAACCAAAACCAAGACGCCGGCCGACTGGTCGGGGGGGCGACCTTCCACCACCCCTGGACATTGAGACACTTTACGTTTCTTACAAAATATGTTTATCATGATGTTGAGTCTGAATTAAGAATCTTCCTGATCATAAGAGAAAGAGGATAGAACTTCTCTTGGATTCAATTTTGTGTTCTTCCGGGAATCACACCTACACGAAAGAACAATAGCCTAATTGTGTAACCTTTACTTTTATATAAAGCCAACATATCTGAAACCGGTGTTAAAGCCATATGTAACTGAAGATGAAAGAGCGCGTAGCGCGCGAAAATTTTTGTAATTGTGTAACAAAAATGTTACAGAAAGCAAAATACGTTCATTTTTTAACGACTTTTGGGATCATTTTTAGTCAAAAATCGCCTGGTGTAATACCAGAGCCATCGTTTACACGGTATTAACATTTTGTTTTCGATCGATTTTCCATATGGTGGGGCACAGTGGTCCACACGGGGGGGGGGCACGGCCCCCGTGCCCCGACCTGGCTACAGGCCTGTCCGCACTAAGGTCCAGAATTAGCTGCGCATGCGCAAATGCCCGAATCTGGGGTAGAAACACCTTACAGGCGTCTGTTGCCTGCTTGGAAGGATTTGTTTCTTACACAAGTTGTGAGTGAAAATTTGGCAGAACAACCGACACATTTTGCCCTCAGAAGTAAGCATGGCAGGCCGTTTGTTCCTCTTTGTACCTTATATATTTGATCAAGAAATCAGGTGCCATGTGGAGCAATATTTTGGCCTTTTAGCTTTCATACCATCTTCAGAGGCTTTGATCTGTACTTGCTTGCAAGCACACACCGTCATTTTGTTTTGCTAGCCTGCGGTTTTACTGATTTTAAACCCGTTGGCCTTTCGGTCTATTCATATAGACAACATGGGCGTAAATCCCGGGGGGATGGGGGGATATATCCCCCCAACATTTGACCAGGGGGGATGGCCCATGTAATCATCCCCCTCCCCCCAATGTTTCAGTCTACAGATACGTGTATGATGGAAAGTATATTTTATTCTTCATTTTCGTAAGACATTTTTTCAATCTCGCTTCACATTCTATCACAAATGTTTCTCAAACTATCAGAATTTTAGCAAATCGTTGGCAATCTATCAAAATTTTCGCGCGCTCCGCGCGCTTCCAACCTTTTGCCAGTGTCACTCATATTATCAATATCTTCCAATAGCAACTTTCGGAGAGGCACAGGAGCAAAAAGTTGAAAGTTTACGAATTAGGTAAAAGACTGGCTTATGGCAGTGGCATGTAGGTTTGGTGGGCAATTGAAAGTGTGCTTCAGTATGCATGATTCTGGATGGGCAGGAAACCAAAATATCTGAAAGGTGTTAAAACCCTATGTAACTAAAAATGAAAGAACCTTTCCGGGGAAATTTTTTTTTGAACAAAAAAATGTTTTAAAAAAGTTCCTTTTTTCACTTTTGGGGCATTTTTTTCAAAAAAATTTGCTGGGTTAAAAGACGTTTTAACCGCTTTTGTTTTTGTGATTTTTCCTATTTCCAAATTAAAGGGGGGTGGGGGAGGGCCCCCTCCCCCCTGGCTTACCCCGGGGGTTTCCCCATAAAACCAGGGTTTTGTTTACGGCTGCCAAAAAATGGAATCTGGAAAAAACTAAACTCTGGTTGTCTTGGGAAGGGTGGTTCCTTTAAAGTTTTGCTTGAAAAATTTAAGAACGCAATTTTGGTTAGAATTAATTGATTGTTCTTTGTACATTAAAAATTTTTTTAAGAAAAAATAAGGTTGGCGATTGTGGACTTTGGTTTTTGGCTTTTTTTAGAGGATGGGTTTGGGGTTTTTGCAAGAAACCGTTCCTTTTGGCCTTTTCTTTACGATTTAAAACGTTGGCTTTGTCTATTCATATAACCAAATTTCAGTTAATTTTCCCCGGATGGGGCTTATTCCACAACTTGCCAGGGGATGCCCCCTGAAATTAATTTTTCTTCTCCCCAAAAAGTTTATTACAAATTTAGTGGTAGATGGAAAGTATATTTTTTCCCTTCAAATTTGAGGAACCTCAAAACCGCCCATCTATCACAGTTTCTAAAATTATCCCAAATTTTCAAATTTTGGCAATCTATAAAATTTTTTTCGGTTTTCCCCCTTTAACCTTGGCATTAATATATATCAAAAATTCTTCCCAAAGCCAAATTTTTGGGGGCCGGCCAATTTTTTAATAAAGGAAATTGGTACAAAGGAACTCTAAAGGAGTGGCAAGGGTTTTTTGGGGAAAAAGAAAAAGAGAGGGTCTAATCGGTTTTAATTAATCGACTGTTTTAATCAAAGTATGATTATTAAGGAAAATTTCGACCTTTTGTTCACCCATTGAAGAAGGGAAAATTTTAAAAAAAGAAAATGGGCGAAACTCTTTTAATATTTTGGCAATTTTTCATTGAAATTTTTAAGTGTTCTCCCTTTATTCATTTTTTTAAAAATAACCGGGGAAAAATTTTGGGGTAGGAAAAATGGAAAACATGAAATGTTAATTTTAAATATGGACGGAAAAGACTTGAAATTTCTTTTTTTTTTAATTATGTGTACTGCTACACATATTAGGGGGGTTTTATACCCTTTCTTTTTTTTATTTTCCTTCTTACCGCTGTTTTTGATTTTATCAAAAAGAGGGAAAAAATAAAAGGGTTAAAAAGGGGGTTCCATAAATTTTAAAAATAAGGATTAATGAGGGTTTTTTCCATCTACTTTAATCTATGAGGAGGGGTTCGGCAACGAGATTGGAATCCCCAAAAAATGTCCGCTGGAAAGTATGGCAAAAAAACAAATTTTTTAATAGAGTTATAAAACAAATCTTAAACATGAAACATCAACCCAAATTTATTTTGGAAGCAAGAATTTTTGTTCGGGAATGTCTTGAAGACATCAAGTTGAAATTTAGAATTTTCGAGAACTCGACATTCACGAAATGGATAGCCATTTTTAATATGGTTGATTTAAAGAATGCTTAGTCAAAAGGGGAACATTGGCCAAGAAGTCATGAAATGGGGTATGAGGATGGAAGTATTGGAAATGCCGAATTATGTTTGACGAAAGTTTTAAAAACTGCATACAATGCTTGGCAAAATTACCTATTATCGAACGATGAAAATGATCCTCTTCGCAAAATCACCTGGCGTAGGGCAGACTTAAAAAGGCAACATTTCCCCCAATTTTTATAGTGTAGTATATCAAATCTCAGTTGTGACTGCCTCTTTGATTGACATCAAAGTTTGAAATTTGAAAGATCAGAGTACATATCCCACAGGCAGTAGAGAGTACTTTTTATACTTATGCCTGTAATGCCACCAGGACATGACCTTAAGCAATAAAACAGGTTTATTCCTTCTCAGGAGTCTACTAGATGCTAAAGGCCCTAAGGGAAGGAATTTGGTAAAAATTTTCCCCAAATAAAAAGTAGTTTAAAAAGGAGAAGAGGGGCTTTTGAGATTTTTGCAAGTTTTGTCTATTAATAGAAAACCTACCTTTCCTTACAAAAAAATTTAAAACCTAATACCATTTTTAGGCCTTTTATATCTTCCAAAAATCCAAAAAGCCGATTTTCATTCTTAAAAGACTTAAGGGGAAATTTTTTATCCCCGAAGTTCCAAATTCCCCCAAATATGCATCTTTTAGTTTTCCCGGGGGGGGGGGGTTTTTTTCCTTTTTTTAAAAAAAAATTAAAAAAAAAGGGGAAAAAACCCCCCAAAAAAATTTTTTTTCCCAAAATTGGGGAAAAAGGTCGGTTATGCAAACTCATTTAAAACATGTGCTGGCATTGTGTCTGATTTCGACTTCTACGACAATGCCATTTTCAACAACTGTAAATTACACAGGACGTGAAATTCTGTCTGTAAAGCATCGGGAACTAACAGTAGCTTTAAGCCGATACCAAAATTACATCTGCATATATAGAGTGAAAACATGTAGTTTTGGGAGTGTTTTTAACAGAATTGCTTAACGGTGTAATAAACACGAAAGAAAATATGATCGTTACTTCTCAAAAGGGAACGCCATGGCGCCCAATAACATTCAGGAATAAACCGGAATCCATTCTCTTGTCTTGGGAATGTATTACACATTCATCTTTCAGGCGTAATGAAAACAGAATAGTAACATGTGCCTACTGAAATAATAATAATGGACTGTTTAGAACCCGACTATTTGTCAAGGAGGTATAAAAATAAGAAACAGTCTGTATTGAAATTCCCTTAACCAGTGCTCAAAATTAGCTTATCGGCTTAAAGGTATTCCGTTCCTTTTTCGGTAGCTCCATGTCGATATCATTCACCCAGTTAACTTCATTCAAGTCAACTAATTCTTTCACAAATGGCTGCACAATACAATGCGCCAACAATGTGAGGGCAACTGCTATAAAACTCGAAAATTCTGTTTAGTTGAATCAAATTAATCACGTTGGTCCCCTTCCTGGAAAAGAGCTGAACGAGCAGAACATCTAATTTTGTTACAACGATTTTAAAACTGTCCGGAAGTTTTCTGAAATTACCGGATATAGATTTACGTTCGTGTTCTGACTCAAACGTATTTGCTCTACTGTCATAAGGGCCACTTCGAGTTGGCAGATGCAAACAATATTTATTTCCCCCACTACTAGAAATACTGTGGCAGCGGTAAAATATCCCGTTTTTCATGAACATAGTACTCGGCAAATGCATCCATGTCAACACGTCAAGTCATATAGAAATGTCTTGAAGATACACACGACAAATTTATGTGTGGTCTTGGGGCGTAAAGCATCACCTCTAAGCCAAATTCCTCCATTTGATAACAACTTCTTGTTGATGGATTATTGACCTTTCCAGTCATTTAATGAGAGAGTCTTCAAAGTACAAAATTAGGTCCTCCCAGAAATCCACCGAAGCGGCTTCCGTGAAACCCCTTTAATCCCTGTGAATAATAATGAGATATTGCTTGGACATAATAACCACATCAATGTTAGGTTAGTATATTGATATATTTAGTTTTCACGATGGTTTCTGCATTTCTGCAATGCGTAATGGCTTTTGTTTCTACCAATTGCATGATGAGTAACAGCCAGTAGCATTGCTCTGAGTGTTGTGACGCTATTTTATGAAACACTCGTTTAAATATACCACCAGTTAAATAGAGAGACATAGTTACCCTAGGCCTTTTATGTCTGCAACTTCATTACATTAGTTTTGTCTACGTTTTGTTAACTCGGGTACTAGCTTTAGGAATGGTATTCATTGTAAAAACTAGGTACTTCCGTCTCCTGCAAACTTAATCTCTTGAATGACTTTCTGTTTTGATTAAATGCTGCTTCTTCACTGCCCTTGTCATGCAATCTTCATGTCTGATTGTTTTTATAGCGCCGTTTTGTTTAGTTTTATTGGAGATGTTCGGCTTCAGAACTGTGTTTGTCGTAGGTTCTTTTCTGGCTGGTGGAAGCTACGTACTATGCGGTTTGCTTACAGAAACTGTGTCGCAACTCTTTTTGTGGTTCTGTTTATCCGGTAAGTACATTGACAACAAAATAATTGAAAGTGCCTTTGACATTTTCTTTAAATTACGACTAAAATCATTCTTGTGGTCAAAGTCAATAGGTTCTCTCTACAATGACGTTTTCATAGGAATTGTAATACTATGGAGTTCCTAATTTATTACCTCTCACATCTATAGCAGTTGAATTAAATCTGAGAACAGGAGTTGACCATCTGCAAAAATGATCTAAAGAGGCTCATGCAGGATTCATTAACTAACTACATCGAAGGTGTTGTTATAATAGTTTTAGCACTGATCATCTCCCCTGCTTCATTTCAAACGTCAGTTTATTCACGGATGAGTAATGCACCTTTCAGCTGAACGACGCACCCCACTACCCCCCACGCATTGTCAGTCAAATGTGGGTCATTGACCATTGACAGTGTGACGCACATGTCCGTCATAAAACCACTACTGTCAGCTACCAGTATGACTGAGGGGTGAGTCACATTACCTCAATTGTCAGTCACTGTTGTGACCCAGGGGTTGATCATTGTGAGTCAATTGCTACACTTTGTACAGGGATGCCTATTGTCATTCTCGTGTTTTCAGTGAATATATGGTGACCCACATGTCAGTCTCAGTCACAAATTGTGCATCACTTTTGTGACTGAAGTGTGGGTCATTTTACAGTAAGCTGTCAGTCACAAAAGTGACTGAGGGGGTACGTCATTGTACACGTTTTGTCAACACTGTTGTGGACAATGACTGTCCATGTCCGGGGGTAGTGGGGTGCGTCATTCAATTGATAAGTGCATAATGCATTAGGATGTATAAAAACTGATTTGGAATGGTAGCAAATTTTAAGGGTAATATTTGTCTTTTTTTGTCCATTAACATCGTCTGACTTTTTTATATTTCTACTTTAATGTACATTTAATTTTATACAAACAACACTTTATAAAATTTTAATTTTGTGCAGTTCTCTTGTCAGGTGTTTGGATAATGTCCTTTTTGACATATTTTCTACTCTCTATTATTCTTTTTCCTTTCAAATAAAGGAAAACATAGAATATGGGATTGCGTGGCTTGCTAATAATACTTTATCTGTTTCCAATGTCTGGTTCTTAATCTCCCCGGGTAAAAAATATTTAGCAGCAACATCAGAACAGAAGGTGTTATGGAGACTAATATTTCTATGAACAATAGGGACTGATCCATACATTTTTCACGTTTTAATTGAACAGGCCTCGGGATTGGACTTTGCACTTTACCAACAGTCTTATCTCTGGAGGCCTATCACAAGCAAGAATTTCCCATAATGATATGCACGGTGCACTTATTTCATTTTATTGGAGTAGCAGTTCTACCTCCACTCTTTCAGTATTTCAGAAGTAATTATGACTTGTGGGAGTCACTCATTCTCTACGGGGCCGTAGTTTGGAATCTGACATCGTTAGGCTGTGGCCTTCCTTCTTTGCCTAGAAAAACGGCTCTAATGCCTGGATGGTTAAATCAGCTCAAACAAAAAAGAACAGGAGACTGCTGGCACCACAGGCGAAAATCATAAATTTTTAAAAAGAAAAATGTACTTACGAAGATGGTTAACACCTTACCTGAATGTCTTTGTTCACAAAGGGTTTATCGTTGTTGCTGTCGCAGACCTAGTACAGAAGGGGATAATTTTTACATCATGGGCCTTAGTTGTTGTTTCCTATGGAGAATCAGTTGGTTTAACCCCTGAAAATGCTGTTTTCCTGTCTACAGTTGGTGGCATCGGTGGGTTTCTAGGAAAAATTATAGCAATTCTCTTGTGTAGATTCGATCGAATGAATATGATTACTTCTTATGTGGTACCATGCATCGTCAATGGGATAAGCCTCACATCTTTTGTTTACGTGGAAAACTTCTACATAATATCTGTTTTGACGTTTATGGTTGGCCTAGGAATCGCACTTAACCTGTCTGGATTAATGAGTCATCTGCCTTTCGTAGTCTGCAAGAGCCATTTCAACGTAGCAGCAGTTGTAATGCACACAACTACCGGTGCTGGGGTGCAGTTAGGTGGTCTTTACGCAGGTATATCAAACTGGCATTGATTTTTGCCCTCCAAACACGCCTTAATTGTAGCAAGTAATAGAGAAGCAGATTTAGTTTACTATATATGATGAATCACGCAAAGTTTTTCTAGGTAACCAAATTCATGAATATCAACAACAATTAAAAAACTGCCCTTCAAGGCCTGAATCAATATGAATATTAATCTACTCTATTGTTCAATTTGTCAACCTATATTCAATCAGTATATTCTATCCAAAGTATCCTTATGTCTTCTCATATAAAAAGGATTTTTTAATAACTAACGGGAGAGTCGTATTGATATTTTAAGTAGGGCTCAATTTATACTAAACTTGAGTAAATATGAGTAGCCTTAAAACCTGTTGTTAGTGGCAACACAGTAAAATACTAATGGCACATATTTTTACACAAAAATACAAAAACACGATCTCAAAACGCCCGTTTGAATCGAATCCGATCAACGAACATCGAAAAAATCATCACTGTACAGTAGTTTACTGAAAGTGGTTCAGAACTGTCCCGTGTCAAGTAGATTTGACCAGATTTTGGTTAGGTAGCCAATTGTTAAAACCATTTCCATGGGTTCCAGATCCATCCTAAAGGCTTGTTAGGGTACAGGTGTAGTTGTAGGATAATTTACTTTGTCACTATTCATCTACGTGCACATGATGATTACATTATTGTCATAATAGTTTTGTACGCAACGAATATTTGTATAAAACACTTATTGGTCAACTCCAATGCCGTTTACTCTTACTCTTCACCTTACGCAGGATTCATTTACGATGTAACGGGTCTGGCGGTGCATTTCCTTGCAGTGAATGGTGCTCTTAGCTTCCTCATGGTGCTGCCTGCATTCATCTGGGGTTTTACAAACAGGTCGATAGAGGATTGTAGACTTAAAGACGTTTCATAATCGGATGAAAAAAATTGAAAGAGGTGAAGGGCGTTGATTTATTATTGTTTGGCACCAGACTGCATGTAAGGACACCAGGCCTTTCAAAAATTTAGCTCCCTTCCCCAGGCCGGCTATCACCGACTTCGGCCAAAATTAAAACTAATAAAGAATGTAGTAACACTGAAAATTATTATATGTAATTGGCATGCGGTGTGATAACCGATGCATGCCTACATGATATGTACATTACATGTCTAACGTGCCTGGAGCGCGCGGAAATTTTGGGTTTCATTTTTCTGGCAAGTCGTTCCAGCCTCCCCCCCCCCCCCCCATCAACTTGGGCTCTTACGTCTATGACTCTGTCAGAAGTGAGGATGAAACACTCAAAGACGAAAATGGTCTCGTAAACAGGACATCGATTCACCACGTTAGGCCAGCAGCAATTGAGACAAATACCACCTTGTGGAGTTTCAAATTATAGAGGCAGACCTTGTGCCGGTATCAGGGCTTTCAACATGTCTCACCCTGCAACTGATAAGCAGATTATTTACAGTTGATGCGACAGGTAACCGCGCTACCACAGCCACACCAGAGGAGATCTTAGCAAGTTATCCCGAAGTAGTTAATGCCCTAGGTACCTTAGAACATTAGTATACCATTCGCATTGGTGAGAATGCACAACCAAGTGAGCAGCTACCAAAAAAAAAAAAAAATTGCGCACGCACTCAAGAAAAAAGTTGAAAATGAGCTTGATCGCAAAGAGAAACTTGGGGTCATTAGAAAGGTCGCAGAACCAACAGGCTGGGCCAATGATATGGTAATTGTAGAGAAACAAATGGTGATGTAGGGATATGAATTGATCCGAAAGAGTTAAATGAGGCTGTTAAAAGGGAGCACTACCCTTTGAAGTTTGTAGACGATGTAGCTTCAAAATTGTCTAATGCAAATTTGTTTACTGCACTAGATGCAGGTTACGAATTTTGGCAAGTTAAGCTTACTGAAAGTAGTAGACACTATGTAACTTTTAATACTCTATACGGCCGATATCAATTTTGCAAGTTACGTTTTGGCTTATGTTCGGCGCCTGGGGTGTTTCAAGAACTGTTCAATCAATTTTTGTAGGTATCAGAGGTGTTGAAGTAATAATGGATGAAAAACTGCTCAAAGTGTTGCAGAGGGCCAAAGAAAGTCACCTCACATTGAGTAAGGCAAAGTCAAAATTAGCCCAGTCACCTGTGAAATACATGGATCATATCATCATTTCCAAGGGTTTATCCCAGATCCTGAACAAATTCAAGCTATCTTGAAAGTGTCAGCACCTGAAGACAAACAGGCACTTCAGAGACTTATGGGAATGGTGAATTATGAAGGCAAATTTATTCCCAATCTATCTACCCTTAATACCTTAATTCGGCAAATGTTAGGAAAGGAAGTTGCATGGCAATGGGATAAACAGCATGAGGATTACTTAAGGAAAATTAAGCAAACATTGACAGAGTTCCCTGTTTTGAAATTTTATGACCCACAGAAACCGACTGTAGTATCAGTAGATGCATCAAAACATGGCTTAGGGGCATGTCTGTTGCAAGAAGGTCACCCAGTAGCCTATGCATCTCGTTCCCTTAACAAAAAAACTGAGAGGAACTATGCACAGATTGATTGTTAGCTATTGAGTATGGTACTTACCATTTTCACGAGTATATCTACGCTAACCCAAATGTTATTGTGGGAACAGACCGCAAACCTACAGAATGTTTGTATTAGAAGTCACTTGCTTCAGCTCCACCTCGTATTCAGAGGATGACCATGAAAGTGCAAAGTATGACATAACTGTCACGTATAAACCTGGCAAAGAGTCGTTTATTGCCCATGCATTGAGCAGAGCTCCTGCTACAGGTTCAGAAAAGCTAGGTGATAGTTTTGAGGTACACACTGTAGAACAGAAACCTATTAGTAGTAAAATTCTGGAAGGGATAAAGGTAAAAACAGAGAAAGATGCAATTTTACAGTCCCATGAGATACGTAGACAGCTACCTGGTTACTCGCCTGTCGGCATGTGGCCTTCGAGGTTTTTCAGATGAAAAATAAGGCCCCAATTTTTTGGATGGGGTCCAGAGAGGACTCCCCAGTAGATAATGTGGGAGATTGTCCCAAAAGTACGGGAATTTAAAAAAATGATACTGCAGAATGAAGCATTTAACTATCTTCAAATTGCTTTGAATGCGCTTTAAGCAGATGACCACCACTATCACATCCGGACGATTATATTTTGTAGCAGCCTAAATCCAGGGCAGATAGCTTACAGAACCCCCCCCCCCCCCGATTCAGTGAATCATATCCGATTGGAAAGTGTTTGTGTTGGGTAAGGTGTGATTTTGACACGACGCAATCTGAGCCCCCCCCCCTCCCCCCCCCCAGATTGCCTAAAATAGCACTTCCCAATACAAGCCTTGTTACTTGGATCTCAACGTTTTAAAGGGGTTCATTGAGTTGATATTGACTATTTTGTGACGACTTTGAAGGAAATCATTGCATGACAGTGTTTCAAATTTGCCTCTTACTCATGTATCACTACCTTTAATTACCGAAAATGTGAGAAATTGTAGTTTTTGTGAACAGGGGTTGCATTAGATTAATACCTAATGGTAAAAAGGTTCTGGTCACGAATTTGAAATAAATGATTTTAATCATTAATTACCCTATCATTGCCATTTCAGTTCTGTGTCAGATGTGCAGAATCTCTTAGTTTGACCATTACCATCAAGATGTGAGCAAATCTCAACAGTTGTGAAAAAAAATCATGAATTAGAGTTTCACACTAAAATATAAAAAAAAATTACAATCCCTCGGTCAGACTGTTAAAGAGGGCTGACCGAGTAGTAAAGATCAAATTGATCCACAGCGAAATGAGTATTGGCAGTACAGAGATGAGATTACCACTAAAAATGGTTACTTGTTAAAAGTTGTTAGAATAATTGTACCATCTTCATTGAGAAAAGATATGCTAGTTAAAGTACATAACAGTCATCAAGGTATTGCAAGTTGTAGAAAGAGTGCGAGAGAATCACACTTTTTGGACTCACGTGAATTCTCAACTATTAGATTTTGTATCAAAATGTACTACATGTAACAAGTTTCAGAGGTCACAGCAAAAGAACCTTTGCCAAGCCATGAAGTATCTGATTGTCCTTGACAAAAAAAAATTGGTATTGATTTGTTCCATTTGTTTAATGAAAACTATGTACTTTTGATTGATTATTACTCCAAGTTTGTAGAAATATGTACACTGACAGAAAGTACAGCTTCCAAAGGCGTCATTGATTTGATAAAGAGTCAATTTGCAAGGCATGGGATTCCTGATGTGTTTTTAGCAATAATGGCCCACAGTTTGCTTCCTCAGAGTTCAGACAGTTTGCCTCTGAGTACAGGTTCTCTCACACAACCAGGTCACCCAGGTATGGCGGAACGTGCAGTTCAGACTAATAAAAATATTCTCAAAAGAGTTAAACATGACAAAAAGACCCATATTTGTCATTACTGGATCTTCGAAATACTTCCAAGGGAGAAGCAGGATACCCTGCGCAGAGATCGCTGGGAAGGTGGACAAAAACCCTCCTTCCACCAAAACCATCATTGTTGAAACCTAAACTGCCAAAACGCAGTGTATCCTACCTTGAACAGCATCAAGTTATTCAGAAAGAGCAGAATGACCGTCATGTTAAACAATTGCGTCCTTTAACCCCAGGAGAAAGTGTCAGAGTACAAAAATTCCAATGGTCAATGGGACCAAGGTGTTGTTATAAGAAAAACAAAGAATCAAAGGTCATACAATGTACGTGTAAAGGGAGTTGATCTTAGGAGTATCAGGCGTGTAACTAGACATACCTGTACTTGCAGGCAAGTACATATCGAAGACCCTTGAAGATAGTACTGAGCATAAATGTATTAAATTTTAAGTTTGTAAGTGTGTCCTTTACAAACATGTGAGTTAAATATGTTATCAATTAAACAATAGAGACAGAGGATGACAGTAAAAAGACAAATCAAAACTTTTTTGGTAAGTTTTCCACTTTTATCTATGTATCACAATTATTACACACTGGAATGCTACTGAGTCAAATGCAGCTCAGCCTTTCTGAGCAATTGTGAATTATGCACATATCCCTATTCATGAAGGGTAAGTAACAAGGACAGTTTTGACTTCAGGAAACAGTGATGGTCAGTGAATGAACTGAGAAAACACTTAAAGCCAATCTGTAACTTGAAACTTATGCGGCCTACTGCTGACAACAGTTAAGTTGAAAATTAACCTACTTAACACTTGAAATTGTGCGAATGTTATGTGAAAGTGCTACTGTACTTCACCATTGCATACTAATTTAAACACTCGTGTCTTATTTAACAGATACGTTAGTAGGCCTTGTCAAAAATACCTAACGTAACGTACAGAAAATATGGTTATGTTAAAATTAATGTGTCAGACCAAGGTCAGCCTATCTTAGCAATTGCAAATGATGCACATATCCCTAACATTAGTCATAAAAGGTACATTCCTCATTAGCACAAACAATGTACTGTAGTGTAATCCTAGTCCAAAAACACTTTTCATCTGACAAATTCATACAATACACAATACAGTACCTACACATACGCATAGGGTAACACTTAGACGTACAAAAGTTCGGTTGAAAACTCAGCCCTATCCTTTGGCTAGATTACTTTAAGTGTACTCACTTTAAGTGGTAGTCTCACGTAATTGGTACTGTAGCCTACTGTAGAGTCAAGACAGGGTTTCTCAAGCTTTCCTATACTAGGACAGCATTTAAACCTAATGAGTAACGTTAGTGTACATTGTAGTGTATAGTGTAAGCTGTCACAATTTGTACGGTTGACGACTCTGATTTTTCTACACAAAAGTGTCTAGTCTTGACCTACTATGGTTATCTATTGAGCACTGTAAAGTATTTAAAAATTCTTGCAGAACAGGTTTGTTGCTTTGCAAAATCCTTACGTTTTACTTTTAGTTGTGAAACAGGGCGACTTTGCTCTTGGTCGGAAATAGTCGATGTGAAAAGTCTCTTGGTTGAATATCGTAAAACTGATTCCACATTCTTGACCACAGATTTGTTGAAACAGTCAAAATATTTTTCAATATAATAGCTATTTACAAGAAATGTTGCCGATTATTTTCTTAAAAGTAAATTATACGAACATAAGAGAGAATGTTTTTTAACCAATTCTGTGACTTAAAAAACACGGAAAGTTTCTGAAATGTGCAACAATTCAGACGTCAGTGGAAACACGTATTTCATTTTTGCTGCATTGAAATAGTGAGGGTAATCCTCAGCGATAGCAGGTGGAAACACTTCGGCATTGATCTTAGTCAGGGTAACCTTCAGCTATAGAGGACAACGATTTGGATGAAACAAACTGGAACAATCCCTACAATCGAAGCTTCGATTAATTAGACCTTCAAAGGAAGTAGTTACTGACATGTATGATTTCGATGATTTCTGATGATCATGATTATACCCTTCAGAAACACAGAGATCCCCAACCTGAAGTGGAACCAGTTAGGACAACCAGACATGATAGACTTAGGAAAGTGAAACCCATATTGTTACGGCTTGTGGTCGCAAGTCAAACCAATAACAGCGAAAGTCGTCTTGTAACAATATGCACTAATTGTGCAGATTGTTCAAATCAGTAAAGTTTTTGTGACTGAGATTGTTTTATCCTTCTGGAATTATGTTATTTACTTCGTATGCTATGTTTTATGCACAAAAGCAAAACACAAAGAAAAATACAGTCAACAATCTTTATTACTTTTACAGCTGTAGATTTTTTTACAGAAAATCAAGTTGTTGAATATTAACTACAATTGAAGTAATACAGTAACTTATATATCTCTCACATAAATGTATCTTAAAGGGAAATGTCATAGTATTGTGTTATTGTATAGCCTCATATATTGAGAATAGCTAAGAATGTACAGGTTGGAAACTGACAGCCATCTTATCACGTCTAGTTTTGTCCCATGTAAGGGTACAACATGGCAAAAAATAACTATATCTTTAAAAAAAGGTTTAAGCTACTCTTTAGTTTCATTTGATGAAAAGAAACTTCGTGTAAAAAATTCGCTCAAAATTTGCGCTTTGTTATTTTTAGGTGTGGCCTGTAGATATTAGCAAAGAAGTAATGAATTTGTCAACTTTCAAAACCAACAGAGGACTTTTCCCAAGCAGAGGTGACAGCTCAGAGCCTGGCGTATTTAAATTATGTTCATATACGATAAGTTCTTCCAGTTTACATGAAAATTTCACTCTCACATGAGGTATCTGTTCCTTTTTACGGACAAGAGAGCACTTTGTGCAACAGATCAATGTCTTTATTTACAATTGTTTTCTCTTCCAGTCTTTTTTAACAACTGTCGTTCATGTTTTAACGCAAAAAAGACACATTAACCTCATTTGTTGCACCTTAAAATTACACATCTTGCTTTTCTCGACTGAGATTATTTTAAAATCTGAAGATAACTTCACAAAAAGGCACTCTTAAGTTCAGGTGTGTTTAGTTTGTGCAAACAAGTAAATTCCTTTCACAATATGCTTGTTTGATGATGTTTCTTTTCTGATCATTAAGTTTAAAGTAACTTACGTAGAGCCATTAAGAAGAAAAACAAAGTAGCAAACCCAATGGTAATGTTGGTGGATTTCACAATTAAAAATGTGTGAGTTTGAGTCCGCTCTGGGTAGCTACGATGCGTCCTAGTGCAATGCACACCACTCCCCTACTCCAGTCCAACAGAGTATTAAACTCTGTTGGTCTATGCATCTTTTTCTTGTATAAATTCTCCAGTAAGATTAACCTCTGAACTAGTCAGCTGGGTGTTAGCGATCCTCTCACGATTGGCGGAGAGATTATTTAGGCAAAACAGAGGGCGCTGTCGCTGTGGAGTAGACAGCGCGTGTTTGGTTTGTTAGAAGTCTACAGATTGGTCTAAATTAACTAAACTGCTCTTAAAAGTCGCTTGGCCTTTTAAAGACATTTGAAGTATCCCCAAGATAACTAGGTTATTCTAAAACGTGGTGTTCACAAGTCTGGTAGCTATCAGAGCATGTGACTCCTACCATAGGGAAGATATCTGGCAAGGGACGTGGTGTTTGCAATGTAAGTTTATCCAGTTTTAAAATCGATAATAAAATGCGGCTTTACCTGGAAATAAACTAGCACAGCACTGGAATTTTATGTAAACCAGAGACCAACCCTTTCTCACTGCGTTATGGCCGTCTACATACTACCATTCCATCCTCGGCTTGCTGAGCCGTTTTTTGCCTCACTGTTCAAAACCTCCGTCTTGATAAAATAAGTGTTAATTCTGCAATTCAGACAATCAGCCCCATTTAGACATTTTTAAAATTGTGTTAATGCACCTTGTTGTGGAGTAATCCTTGGGGTGTAGTGCTCAAGATCTATATCAGAGCTAATGTTACAAAGATAGCCATTCTGAAACTTCTCCACAATTCCACTTTCAAAGTTAAAATCATGAATAATAACCTATGAATTTTAACTACCATTAAGACACACTCCGTCATGTTGGACATGTAAGGAACTTTAAAGAATTTAGTATTTGTCCGTTGCTATCCTTTTAATTATTCATTGATTATTGATCTTCCAAAGTTCTTGTAGAGACATAGAAACCTAATATTGTCTCTTACTTTTAGAAACATATTGCCCCTAAGAATAATATGTAAAATAGTAGAAGAGCAGTGGAACTATACTAGCTAAAATTTTGTCACATTTTGTATCATTGTACTGACGCTTGAGGTAATTTACAGTGGTATAATTTAGCAATTATTTATTTTCTTTGGATTCTTGCTTAAGGCCTGCTTCTTTCTATACATGTCTACTAATCGCATATAATCGCATGGTACCTGTTATTTGTGTAAAAATAAATTTGTTTCTACTCAAAGCCATTATTAGAAGTGTAGCCTAATTGTCTTTTTCTTTATTTGTCTTTTTTGCTCTTACTAGTTGTCTGCAAAGTTATCGTGCAAAGTCATATCGTGAAATGTTGTGTCGTACGTAAGGCATCGTAGGCAAAATCGGATTGCTTTTTTCCGGCTTAATCAGGCAGTGGTGACTAATTACGTTAAAATTGTAAGCATGATTTGAGTCTTGCGACAATTGTACGACAAATGCAGTTTGGATGATGACGTCATGTAAATGTTGTACATGCCTAGGAAGCTATTTAACTTAGGGATAAGGTAAGAGGTAACGGCAGGGGTAATTAGTGTATGGGGTTACGGTTGGGGTTAATGGCATTTATTGGGGACTCTGTTTTGTGTTTGAAAAGTAAAAAGTTATTTGCATTAGGGGTAAAAACTTGTTGCGTTTAGAAGAAAACCGTTTTTTAAGAAATGTCATTTTTCCAGACATGCAGAGTATCATGAAATCTCTGTCATGTCATACGATTATATTGTTTACGAGTGCTTTTTGATTAGTTTGAAATCTTACACTTGTTGCATGCATTAATAGCTTAGAAGGATCCTGTGTATGCACGTCAGCATTTACACACTACATCGACATAAATAGAAAGAAATCAAGAGTTCCAACAGCTTAAACTTCAAACATTCATAGATTAGTTACATTACAAATTGTGTAGGTATTGAGCAAATTTTCTTCTTATGTTACATTCTTTAAACTTGAGGAAAACTGAAGGTTTTTCATGACCAAACTTATGAGAGATGTATCTGAAGTGACGAATGTGGTATTCCTAAAGGGGGTGAAAAATGTGTGTAATAAAACATTTTCTCTTGTAAAATGTCACCACAAAAAACCACTATTCACACGGATGTCGGGTGAATAATACTCCCCCACCCCTAGCGCTGTCTGAAGCTGATTAAGCAGACAACCCTTACAGTCAAGGAGTCAACACTAACCCTGACGTAGTGGCTGCAAGATGGGGAGGCGGGTATTAGTTTGTCTCCGCTAGTTTGTAACAACTTTGCTGTTTCATTTCCACGAAACACATATAGATATATGTTTACCTGTAGGGAAAGTTAAAGTTTTATTTGAGGCTTAAATAACAAAATACTCAAAAGGCGGTCTTTATCTGCACTTTATTCTAGTGAAAAGTTGAATTTCATTCGAGGTAGGAGCTACTTATAGCCAAAATTGTCTAAGCGTCTATACGCTAAACACTGGTGGTGATTCGCTTATAATGCTTCTCAGCCAGGTCCCCCAAAACTTGAGGTGAATAAAGAGGGAGGATTGAGGATGGATGTGATTCAAGGGAACTAGAACTCCGATCGATGAACAGCTTATTGTGTGTGTGTGTGTGTGTGTGTGTGTGCACCCGCGGTGTGTTGCGTGTGCTAGGGGCATGGGTGCACTCACCAACATGTCCTAAGCGGGACACGGGGCAGCTCGCCGCTCGCACGGCTCGCACGTCTTTCCTAGCTCACGCGCGGCTCGAAACTGCTAGTAGCTATACCCGGAAATTCGGCCACTGCAACGAGAAGTCACGAGCGGCTGCACGTGCTTGCAAGGCACCGCAGCCCGACCTCAAACGGCCACGTCTGATCGCTGAGATCTCTGGCAGCCCCGCTGCTTGGCAATTCCAGCCTCTTCCCGTCCCGGTAAGGAAGCGAGGGTGCGTATGGGTGTGTGCTTGTGTGTTGTTGTTGTTGTTGTTGTTGTTTTTTCAAACTCACATGATCTCACGGTCAAAGTTTAGTCAGTTGACTTTCAAAAAATAATTAACTGTCATGATACCGTTCATCTCCATTTTCCATAGGGACAAAGCACCAAGGGGCTTGGGGTCATAACGCAGTCTGATATTATACGTGATCACCTACCAGCTCCCTGTATCTACGGTTGAACTTAAGTAGCATGATGTAAAAGGTTGGAAGCCTGCATTGTCATTATTCATTCTTTTCAAAAATATCCTTAAGGCTCACTTCTCGAGCATCCCTTTATCGGTAAATGGTGAATGCTAATACATTTAAACTAAGGGAAGGCATTCTCAGACATGTTTGTAAGTCCATGACCCTTTGGTTATTCCAAGGAGGACTAACACGTCCCTGGTTATTCCTGCTCACTCCCTGTTAGGCCTTATGCGCTTTTTGTCTGAATTCTAATTTCACAGATCTTCCGTGTCTTTGCCCGATAGTCCTCTATCGGAATATTACTTCTAAAGAGCCGGCACAGGGTAACTGGATCCCCCGCCTGCCGGAAAACGCTCCCGTGAAGCAAAGAGTATCACATTTCCGTCCATTTGTGGAGACTTTCTGACATGCAAGGACTTTTTAACCAAGGGCGTAAATTACTGAAACATAAGATCACATAGTAAGAAATGTTCAGATTGAACTTAAGGCCTGGGAAGTGTCATTCCTGCAATCTATCAGGCATTGGCGTAGCCAGAGGGGGGGGGGGGGGGTTGCACAGGGCCCCCTAATCGAATTCTGAAAAAAACAATTAGAGTTACAAATAGAAGGAACCTGTTTAATCTACCTACCATTTTGTCTGGAGATAGTGCTCCCTTACAGTTTAAGGTAACGCTCACTTAAGGCAATATACCTTTTGTGTATACTTCTTGTTGACTAAGCAGACATCATAACTTCCACCTGCAGGCCTTGCCTTTTGAAGTTTGCAGGAGCTCGACCGACTGTTTTTTCTACCGTGTTAAGAGAGCTCACTACTCTCCTTGTTTGGGGCCATCCCTTCTTGTCGAATTTTCTACTCATTAATAATCGTAGTAGAATTCAACCCTATTTGAGGTTCATATCACATGATATCACATGATAAGTTCGTCACATTTAGCAGTTTGTCATGAATAAAGACGAAATGCAAATTTAAAATAATGAGAGTTCTTTATTTTCTCTGTTGTATCATTATTTAAATGCCACGCTGACTATAATTCAGTGAATGTCACAACTACGTTACACCTGCAACCAAACATTGTACTCAATCAGTGAAAATCATGGGTCAGTTCAAAATCGGAACCCTTGACAGAAATTTTACATCTACATATTTCAAGCAAAGCTCAAGCAGGCATTGCATTGTAATGAGAGGAAAGTAAGCATCCTACAAAAACAAGAAAATTAATTTTGAGGTTTCCCAAAGGATAAATTCACAATTAAACACGAAAATTAACACAAAGAGACAAGGAGGAGAAGCTTTAAAAGTAGAAATACAAAGTTAATGGAAGCAATCTGTTAAAGTCCAGTTTGTATAAAGAAATACTTAAACAGCCAAAAATTGCGATAGCACGAGAGCCAGATATATAAAGTTAGTAACAGTTTAAGAGGTTCCAACATACTAAAAAGAGAAGTCTTAGCTTCTTGGGGGGTAATCTTTGTCCGAAATGCAGATGTTGAATTCGGATTGCCAACTGAAATTCGAGTTCTTTTCTTGTAATGAGCCTATCAGTCAGGAGTATGAGCCAATGAAAGCCTGTTTGTTTATGATTATTTATGAATAAACAACTGTAGGTGCCATGCCTACATGCTCAACTGTACTGAAATGTACGCACGTATAAACAGTGAAGAGCTTTAGCTTGTATATTCGACGGATGGACTACACAAACAGCCTAGGACTATACTCAGGTAAGTGTAGGCTTAGAACTTAATTGTAATTAGAAACATTACCCACGCCAACAAAATTGCTGCACAACTAACAAGAAAAAGGGAAAAACCTCACCTAAAACCCTAAGCCAAATAAGAGAACGTTGCCTGGCACAACGAGGCAGAATGCAGGTATATGAATAACATGCACAGCCGCAGTCCGGCCGCCAATGTCGTACAGGTTGTCTGCTTGTGTGTGTTTACCGCCCTACAGCTACATTTTTCGCGCATCAAGTACAACGTAGCCTAGTCAATTAGTGCACAATGAAAATACGGTAAGCAAGTTCGTGCGTATGCAGTATAGATGTACACTGGCTGCATCGTGCTGGACATTCGTCGACATGATGTGATCTCGAAACCAGCTGGTTAATGAATATTCATAAGTGCCAATGACTGCCTACAGAGGGAAACAAATTGTATATTCTACAGTTGTTTGAATTACTGTTACTTTTCTACTGTTTTTGTTTTATACCCTTTTAACTAGCTCTTTTCCGCTAAAAAGCGTTCTCCTGGGTATATTTTCGTCTGAAAAACATGAAGCACCACCTGTTCTTTGCCACTGAAATTTTTCAAGAAACTCGTATTGGGACTTTAAGTCGACAAAATGAGTAAGTTTCACAAAATTTTCAATGAGTTTCGTTTTTGTTTAAGGAACAACTTGAGAAATGTTGTACTTGAGTTATGTCATTCCTTGATGGAGGATGTCGCTAAATTGCACCAGATTATAACCAGAAAGCCCATAGGCTTAGTGATTTCTTGCTGGGAGGGGGTGTGATTTGTTGTACTGAGGTTCATCCTTCAAATTTTATACTTCTCAACTAGTATCAGTTTTACAATTTGTTCACACTTTGACCTCTACTGACCTCATACGACCTTTGAACCGCACCAAAAATTAATAACAAAAAGTTAAAGAACATGACTTAGGAGCGATTCTTACCCGGACCTCTGATGACCTCATATGAGCTTGGACCGCCACCAAACGCATAGGGATCCCTCTCTCTTAACGTAACACATCTGCATACCAACCCTTACAAAAAAAATGTGTGGCAAAAGTTCCAATACCACACTGGAAAAACCGTGTCATACTGTGTAAAACTATGGTTGGGTGTGAAAAATAGTGAGTTTTATGTAATTATTTGTAGGACAATGTGTGTTTTTAATAAAAATTTGACCCACTTTTTAAGGTGCCATGCTTTTACCTGCATTACCGCAGTTTGCCGCATGTGGCAAAGAGTGGAGAACCAAAATACATTTTTACAAAGGCAAACATGTGGCAAAGTGGGGTAAAGTAGAATATTGTGTGTCAAATTGGTTCCAATCCCACATGTGTCACCACTCATTACCTCACTTTTCCAGTTATGTATTTTCCTATGCCCTGCCACATGTGATTATGCATGTTCACATGTGGCATGCCCCGCATTTTTTTGTAAGGATAGTATGAACAGGATTATCACCATCGCTTTGAAATTTCGTGTTTTTTTTCAATGCTTTAGCTTTTTGATCTGTAACGACCTCAAATGACCTTTGACCTCTACGGAAAACAACGGGGTTCTTTCTTTTAATATGATGTAGTTATACACCAAGTGTGAAGATTGTCCATCATTGCTATCGTGAGATATCCTGTTTACAAGCAGTTTTTAGGAATTTCGTATTTTTACCTCCTGTGACCTCATTCAATTAAATTAAAATAGGTAGGCGGTAGCATTATCTGATACTACGTAGGCAGTCCCTTGTTTCAAAAATTTTAATTTTATGCGTTCTTAACGGACATTGTGCTATATAGTTAGACAAATAGCATCTTTGTGCTGTTGGGTGGGATTAAAAACGGCAGATACTTTGAAATACTGCTCTGTTAGGTTTCAAAAACCTTTAACTAGACATCATTGTTTCTTCCCTTTGTTTTAGATGTTGAGCTACAACAGTAGTCGGAATTTTTAGTTTGTCCTGGTCTTAATTCAAAAAATAGAAATTTTGCTCTTTTTGAGCACCTCGAAAAGAGCATCGAGGTGACAGTCTTCTTCTTCCTCGCAAGTTGTTTGCAATTCACCGCCACGTTTCAGCCTAGAATTTACTAGGTCATCTTTTAGGTTGGGCGCCCTCTCATAGGCTAGGAACGGTGGTTTCGGAAAGATTTGACTCAAATTCGGTTCTCCCGATATTAAGTGCCAGTGTCTTAGCAGATTTTCTTTTAGCTCTTTGGTTTTTAAATGGGGTGTATAGGTTATTTTGAAAAAAATTTTCTTGTCAAAAGGCTTTAGAACCACGAAACAGTCGTTTTTAAGGGGCTGGCAATTCTTTCTGCCTTAGAGATATTGCTTGATACATTGTGTATGGGCATTTTAGCCAGTTCCACTTTTGTGTCTTCGAGATAATCTTCCAGGTTTTTGCTGTAAGTTATGGCAGGAAACCGATTAGATTTAAGACGGAACTTGGATACCTTTTTACTTGTTTCCCGTACAGAGTATATTGTATCCTCATTGTTCTAATTAGTCCTTTTAGGGCTCTGAGGATTGGTATTCTGGTTGGTTTGGTACGGGTAGTTTTTAACTTTAAACCAAGAGCTATTTTCTCTATGTCCAACAGAGGTCTATCGGAGAGGATTTTGATAAAGTGCTCTGTTTGTTCCGCCTTCCGGCTAATTTGGGCATTTTTTATTTTGCCTTTTATGGCAGTACAATTCCTTTGAAACTTTGGAGACCTTGCACGAAGTTTCTCTCCTTTTTAGGGCTCGGAAAAATTTCCTACTTTTTGTGGAAGAGAAAATTTTTGATTTAGCATCCTGTTTTTCCATTTTTAAGAAGAGCCTCCTACGGAGGGTGATGCTTTTAGCAAGTTGAACAGAATAATTGCAGAGACTTCTATACAAGTTATGTATTGACTAATTTTACATTTTTTAAGAGAGCTGTTTGAAGAGTAGTACTCTTTGGGAGTTACTGAGAGACCTTCTCTTTAAAAGGCTAGCTCAGAACTGAGAGGTGAAAGCTTGACTTGGCTTTAATCAGGCCTTTGCGGCCAGAGTGAAAACAAGTTCCCGTGTGAGCCAATCAGAGAAAGGCACGGGTGCATCCGGTGTCTGTTTACAGCTGCTAGGTTGCTCTAATCAGGAAGGACAGTGTTACACATGGCGGGAGCTATGTTTTGAAGCCAAGTCGGAAATAAGTGCACATGGGATTTTAAATAGGGGTAGCAAAACTTCAGTTTATTATTTTGGGGGGGGGCAGTGTACGGTTTAAGTGGGTAGGCACTGACCTTTCTGTTGTATGTAACTGAGATAGTGCCAGTTTCCCGCTAAGTTGTTTCACAAACCCTATTTTAGGCAGGAAAGGAAGTGAAATCTGGTTTAAAAGCCTGTGGCCAGAGGGAACAAATAGGCCAAGTATCTTTGTACTCTTAAAATAAGAAAAGACCCGCAATACCTTTTTGTTGTATTGCTAAGCAAGGTCTTTTATGAAAGAAACCTAACAGGGAGACTTCTGAAAGCCCTCATCTTTCAGTGGTAAAGATATCTTAATTCTCGATTTTATACTTTCGAAGAAGCCTTGAAAATCCGGCATACGGAGTGAGAAGTTAGAAGCAGTGTTGAACCTTTTGAGGTTGAGTAAAAGAGCAGGGTTTACTTGTTTTTGAGGTTAGAACCCTGCTGGAGGAGGTGTCAAGGCAATAACGTCCAGAAGCGGCTGATAGGTGGCGCTATTGCTATACGGGCAGTAAGTTTAACTTAACGTATTATGCCTTGACATATTTTCTGGCAATTTGTGGGCTTTGCGCCACTGTTCTAAATAAACACTTCCGTGAATTGCTTTTGAGGTTCATTTTTAATGAAGGGTATCATTCGGTAAATGAAGGTTTTCGATGTGTGGTCAGAAATCCCTTTAGCTGGAATGGGGCGGATGATACCTTAGAGTGCTAGCGGAGTATTACTCCGTTATATGGATGTCGAAAGGCTTGGGTTTTTCTTAACAAAAAAAAATGATAGCCGTTAAGTTGTACGTAACAAAGCCTCTTGGAGCACGTACAGTAGGTTCCTTAAAAGGCGAGCATTACCTTAAAATAAACCTGTGGTTTGGCGAGAGAGAGGGAATTCCATTAGAAGAGCTCAAGGAAGCAACCAAGTGTGAGTCAAAGCGTCGAGTCAAAGCGTCTTTCCGTCTTCAAAATTTAAGTAAAATATAAGATGACACTTCAGCATGTTTGACAGAAGAAGTAAGCCGCTCTTTCTGAACAGGTTGGTGCCCTTAAAAGAGCAGTTTTGGTCGTGCCTTTTAGGCAGTGGCCCCTATTTTTGTAGGGGTGGCGTCGTCCCTTCCGTCTCATCGAGCCCTCCTTTGTGGTGGTTGACGTCAGTAGCTTTGTTAATAGCCGTTTGCCATCTGACCCGTCTGGATAGCGGGCGATGTTGTCTCTCGCTTCCCTCTCTGCTAGGCCCAGCTTTCTTTTTTCCTCTAGGGGGTGCTTGCCAATCTCGTTTCTCCATGCTTCCAGACGCTTCGCCCCCCCCCCCCCCCCGAGAGAGGATTCCATTCCATTTGGTTTGGAATCTTCCGAGTAAGAGAGGAAGCCTGGAAGTCTTTAAGGCTGTCACCTCAAGGATAGTCGTCTCGGCACCGAGGATGTGGCGATCGCCCTCTCGAGAGCTTTGTGCTCCCGCTGCAGTTCTTGGACTGCTTGCCCTTTTCTAGATAGAGCATCTCTGTGGAGGCGGACCTGTACCTTGGTAGCCTCTTGCAGGTGGGTGTGGCCATCTTTCTTGGGTTTCTTTGAGGGTGTTTTCTCCCGGCTCTCTAGGAATGCTACGTCTATCAAAGTGTTGTCCTCTTCTCCAGAGAAACAAAGATGATCTTTCCCTGTGGTCTCAGCTAGAGGGGGAAGTTCCGCCTTTGAGTTGCTTTGAAGAGCCATATCGGAATGAGTCCGCTTACCGTCAAGAGACCGTCCTTTTAAAAGGTTCCGTGATATAGGAGACACGCCTTTTAGGCGGGAAAGAACTACCATTAGGAGAGACTGAGATAAGAAACCAAGATTTGTTAAAATAATCTATACAATATGTATGTACAGAATGCAAGAGCACTCGGAATCCCGGTGAACCGAAAGGACCGCAAGTTTTCTACGTGGAATGCTCCACACTGAAATGTACGGAAATTTAGATCAAGATATGGCAAAATTAGCCAATCAAGAACCAAGGAGAGTGCACTGGCGGTTTTTGTTTTTTATTTTTTTTTCGCAACAAAAAGGTAGTTTTTACGTTTTCACGTAGCAAAATGTGTAAAGTTTGGATCCCCGGTGATCCAAAACCTCCGTATGTTTTGAACGTGTTTGATCACACTGAGAGGTACTGTCATTCGGACTGAGAAATAACCGAGTACGCCAATCAAGGACGGGGAGAGCTAAATTGCCAGTTTGTCAAGGGCACATGTAACAAGATGAGAGATCTAGAAAAGATTTCTTAGATTTAATTTTTGGTAAACACTTTGACTGCATTAGAAAGAGACTGGTAATTTTATTTTTAATAAAGGAATATCCAGGTATTTTCCTTCCGTTATGTATCAGAGATTCCCGAGAGAATTCACAAAGAATAAAAAAACCTTATCAAATTTCGAAGAAAAGAGAGGCACATGAATCAATAAGAGAAGGTAGGCGGTAGCATTTTTATCTGGTACTACGTAGGCAGTCCCTTGTCTCGAAAGTTTTTTTTTTTTTTTTTGAATTTTATGCGTTCTTAACGGACATTGTGTCTTATAGTTAGACAGACAGCATCTTTGTACCGCTGGGTGGGATTAAAGATCGCAGATACTTTGTAATACATGTTCTGTTAGGTTTCGAAAACCTTAAACTAGACATGTTTCTGCTCTTGGTTTTAGTTGTTGAGCCTCATCAGTAGTCGGACTTTTTAGTTTGTCCTGGTCTCATTTCAAAAACTAGAAAATTTGCTCTTTAAGAGCGCCTCGATAAAAGCATCGAGGTAGCAGTCTTCTTCTCACTCGCGAGTTAGACTACTCAGGAAGACTCATTCCGGTATCGCTCTGCGAAGCGCTTCTACGTCGGGCCTTCCCCTCCCCACGTGCTAAGACACTTCTCTATGAGGCGACAGCCTCCCAAACCTCCGTGCTTCCGCCCCTTCTCAGAGAACCTCCAGATCCTTTGAATTGGTTTCTTCTGGAGGGAGGGGCGAGATCTCGGTTGGCTTGATTAGTGATTGGCAAGCACGCCCCATGTGGAAAAGGAAAGCTGGATGTAACCGAAAAGGAGACAAGAGAGAACGTCGCCCGTTCGTATTGTTTCACAAAATAGAGATCTTAGTTTTATTTCACGACCTTTAAAGGGTTCCAGTGCACTAGCTTCCACATCAGAAACACCAAACGGTAAAAAATTTTTCCTTGTAATTAAAATGAAGCCCTAAAAGAGTTGGTGGAATAAATTATCCGAAGCAGAGGCGCAAAGCATAAAAGTCACATGAAAACATGTCAACTCGGAATTGTCAAGTTAAACTTTAATCCTTATAGCAAAAACACCCTCTGTCGGTTGCTTTAACGTCAGTGCCAACAAGGTGTAAAACTTGGTTTCAAGTAAACCCGCTCATTAATGTTCCTCAACTCCCTTATAGGACTTACTCTGCTTCAACTATTCCTCTCCCGTTAGCCGGAATTTTCTAGGCTTCTTTGAAGGCATATCTCGATCTTATTTAAAATTGAGAACAAGGATACATTTCTTGCAAAGAGGTGGGCTCTCAGAAGTCTCTATGATTATAAACAGGTTACTTTAACACCTTGCCTAGCAATACACCACAACTGCATTGCGGTCTTTTCTATCAAAAGTACAAAGATACTTCATAGCCAAAAAGTTTGCTTCGTGACACCTGTATATCACTTCTTTTCCTATCCAAAATAGGAAATAAGGAACAACTTAGTGGCGAACGGACACCTTTCCAGTTAGCACAACGGAAAAACAGTGCCGACGGATGGTACTTGTTTTAGTCCTCGCCTAAGTCGTCCATTAGATACAATAAAAGCGTGCTGTATTTTTACTACCCCGCTCTTTGAGATCTTCATTTCTAGAAATTTCCGATCAGGTTCCAAGACATAGCTTCCGCGCATGTGTAACGGTGCTCTCATGTGAATGGTCGCTTTCCCCGACCTCCAAATTTCAAAATTCAAAATTAGAGTAGCGTGGCTACGCACACCGAATGCATCCCGTTGCCTTTCTCTGATTGGCTCACACAGGATTCTGTTTATACACACTGGCCGCAAAGGCTTTATTAGAACCTCGTCCTGCTGTCATCTCTCAGTTCTGAGCTAGGCTAGCCTAATTGGAGGAGGTATCTCAGAAACTCTTAGACATTGAAAATATTCGAACAAAACTCTCGAAAGAGTTATTTTGGTAAACACAAAACCTAATTAGAAGGCTCTACAGGTAATCCTTGCCAACCTGCTAAAAGCATCACCCGCTGTAAAAGGCGATAAAATGGCATAATAGGATACTAAAATAAAATATCCCTTCTTCTACGAAAGGTAGAAAGCTTTCAAGATCCCTGAAAAAGGAAAAAAAAACTTCGTGTAGGATCTCAAAGATTTCAAAGGAAGTGTACGGCTATGGAAGGCCGAATTAAAATTACCGGAAATAGCCTGAAGGCGAATCAAACGGAATTTTTCACTAAAAACCTCTCCGATACAGTCGGACACAGAAAAAATAGTTCTCAGTGGGGCTTTTACTTCATAGCTACCCCCATTAAAACAAGAATATCCATCCTCAGAGCCCTAAAAGGACTCATTATTTTTTTAAGAATAAGCATACGATAGAGTCTGCACAGAGCTAAGGAAACTCTGCTGTGACATTGGCACGCATTATCGGAACACCCGATTTTCAGATGGTGCACAGTGTTTGGCGTTTTGGTGGGTTGATGCCTTGGTGAACTTGAACGTTGTCAACGGTTAGTTTTGTGTTGGCCCAGCGTAGCTCCTGCGCTGTGTGCTGTCAGGGATATGTGTCAAAGTTTTCCAAAATCACCGTTACTAGCCTTGAATAGGGCGTACAACCTTAACGACCATCTAGTTAAATCTAGATCGGAAAGTAACGTTGAACTGGAAACAAGTCACGAGGTTGAAATTGCAATCTCGATACTTTTATCGAGGCGCTCTTAAAGATCGATCTTCCTTATTTTGAATCAAGACCAGGTTGGACGACCTAAAAAGTCCTACCACTGATGGAGCTCAAAATCTAAAACCAAGAGCAGAAACTTGTCTAGTTAAAGGAAAAAAACCTATTTTAGCAGCAAGTAGATGTCATTGGTCTACTTAAAAGACGCAATACCGGTTAAGAACACTTGTTTTGAAAACAATAACTTGTAACACAAGAGACTGCCTACGTAATATCAGATAATGCTACCACCTACCTATTTAAATTAAAAGGTAAAAAACCTTTTATAGCAGTGCTACAAAGTATCTGCTGCCTTTAATATAACCCAACAGCCCATAGATATCATTAGTCCACTTTAAAGACGCAATGTCCGTTAAGAACACTTGTTATGAAAAAAACTTTTAACACAAGGGACTCTCTACGTAGTATCAGATAATGCTACCGCCTACCTATTTTAATTAATTTAATTAAAAATCTTTGACCTTTACCAAAATCAATAGGGTTCATATCCTGACTATAACGCATCCACATGCGAAGTATGAAAGCATCCACGCTTCCTACCTAGAGATATCGTGTTCACACATTTTTTCGGTTTTTACCTCTGGTGACCTCACATGACCTTTGTCCTCCACTGAAAACAATAGCGATCTTCCTCTCAATGTGATAATTTTATAACTCAAGTATGAAAATTATCCATAATAATTATGGCATCTCAAGATAGCAATTATTGCTATCTTGAGATGTCATTTTACAAGTCAAGCGGCACAAACACACACACACACACACACACAATTTCCAGCGTGATTGCATATATTCTTTTTGTCTTCAGCAAGGAATCAATAAAAGATACCACACAATAAGTTTACACTTTCATTCGTGTTCCTGAGACAAATTTCTCAGTCCTGTTCTGGAGACATAGTATGTAAACTTTGGCATTTTAACAGTTACTAAACCTGCTTGTATTTGAAACCCCCTTTCCCGATAAAGCAACACCCTTTTAAAGAAAAATTACCACCTATCTTGGTCCAGTTCTATGTGCAACTCAGGAAAACTACCCATATACACAAATGATTAAAACCATAGATGCTGCAACTGAGCAAGAGTTTTCATACAAGAAAAACGAAAGGTAAGAACTTGAAGAACATGGCATTCCAGAGTAAGTAGATTTCTCTCTAAAGAAGAGAAAATTATTACGTTTAGTTTAGAGGTCATCAGGCGGTATACCCTGAGCCAAAGCCATTTGTCTGAATCCAGAAGAACATTCGTTAGATTTCCTCTTAGGCTGTATACGACACCCTGTTCTTGACTGTTCTGGAACATGACGAAAACATGGGAATTCTCTTTGCAGCGTCAAACTCGGCCCTAACAGTGGAGTGACAGTTACCATGAACACACGGACTGTGCATTTATCATCAGCATGGCTGCTACTCGTCATACAGCATACGAAAGTGACATTACTGTTTAGCCATTGTGCAGTATTTGGTCCAACGTCACCCTATGTACACAGGCACTACCGTGCCGCCGTACCGTATCATAATTTCACTATTAACTTCGTTTAGTTTTTCATAATTAGCCGACAAGTCTGTTCTTAGGTCATTTACTCCTGCCAGATGCATGTTCTGCTTAAGTTGTTGTCATTTGAAAAATGGCATAAGTACACCTACGAAGTGCATTTTGCTGATGTTTTCTTAGCATTTTTTCTGTAAGAAGATATCTCCACCATCTTTGTTTATGTTTGTTCACGCTGCACCACCAACCGTGGTGGTGTGGTATTTGGGTACAAGAACAGTTCGCGAAAGTGCTTATCAAACCAGGGAGCTGTAAAGGAAGGAGAAACATCGACTGAATCTGTCAGACAATATGTTCTTGAAAATAATTAAATCCTCTTCAAACACCGAGATTTGATTGACAGTTCCCTTTATTCTTATTGTTGACTTTTGTTGACTTTCAAACTTAACGATGACCTCCTTCTTTTCAAGTGCAGTAATCCTGTAACAAAGACCATTGTCAAGATGCTGCTTTGAAGATATCTGCTCAGCCGACACATGTGAAACGTTTTCCCAGTTTTTGATTAAAAGGACTTTTCAGTCACTTTTAAGTTGCACAATTCCATTATTATTCTAATTTTCTTATTAAAAAAAGAATGAACCTGTTTCAAAACCAACGGGAGTCTAAGTTTTGATGATGATATTTCAAACAATTCCGGTTTGTTCCTGAAATAGCGAATAATGTATCTTTTCTTAGAAATTAATAAAGAAATACACTGTACCCTTTTAACAAGTGGCACCTTGCGGCACGAGTTGAAATAAATTTTGCTTTCTTTGACGGCTGGCAATGTAATACTTATGGGGGAAAATCATCCAATGAGCTGTTTCAGATGTAGCAGACGACGAAAACAATTGTCTTCACCGCCTAATCCCGACTAGTTTAGAGGAATTTCAGGAATCAAACAATGCAAAACTCAAGTGGCGGTTATGCACATAGGACAAAGGTGGAGCATGCGTTGTTTCTCCTTCCCTTACAGCTCCCTGATTAAACCATGCATGGTCACAAAGTATTTATCATTGTCGCTGCCGCTGACGCTGTTTAAATGAAAATAATAATTCAAGTGTCTTTCGCAACGTAGGTTTTTGTATTTACGATTGATGGCCTTCATGCTGGTATGTAAAACTTCTAACAATTCATTCCGACCTGAATATGCTTTGCAACCAAACTTCTCTGTTTCTGTTTAACACGTATGTTCTAGACTTCACACTTTTTAATTTTTATTGGGTATCTTCTGATGGTTTTAGCAAGTGCATCTCTCAACCAAAGGATTACATTTATCTTATGTCGTATTTATATATGTGACTTTTACCTGCAGGAAAGAGTTTCATTGATTTTGGTTGCTACTTATAAAATCTAGTCCAACATGAATGACGGTTGCAAAACTCCATTATTATTATTGCTTGTTTCTGTTGTTTACCAACAGTTAGCTATTCCTTAAAGCTTTCTTACCCTCTAAGTTCATGTGTATATTCAAAATTTGCAAATTTTAATTGATATGAAGGTAAAAAAGGTGAGAAACAGGCAAAATGGTTGGTTGATTAGAAAAGGTAAAACTGTGAAAGAAAAATTCATAACACTACCACCCATCATTTATGAAACTCTTCATTCGAAGTGCACTATTTCTCAAGCTAGGATCCGCCAGCTATCCCATTCTTTGGGGTAGTGGCTAAAACCTCCGTGGGAATACGCTCACAATCAACGGATGGGAATGTTAAATGGTTCACCCGGAAGGATTAAGATATAATTAGTACTTTCGTCCTGTTACACTGTGAGTACTAATTAAAAGAGAAGGTAAATCTTACCGGTGTGCATACACTATCAGTCTCCCCAATGAACTATGTGACTTTCTGACCCTCGACCCTTAACCTTGCAATAAAACAATTAATTTTAGCATTCCTACCTCTTTTTTGTAATATTAAGTACTAAAAATCCTCTCATTGTGACAGGTGCAGCAACTATGCGTGTCAGAGGAACCGGTTGTTTGCAGTACATGAAAAAATTGTCTTCCCTTCACTTACTTGTCTTCACATGTACCAAAGTATGTTTTTAAGGCACAAAATGTTGTGTTTTTATCTCTGAAGATAGTCAAATACATGTCAACTTTTCTCTGCAATGTGAGATCCAGACTTGAGGGTGTGCCCGTTGACTCAGGCGTTTAATTTCCTCTTTTTGGTCTTCTACGACGGCCGGTGATATCTGTGACAGTTTTTTAACTTTAGTGTTTTGCCTAGGAGACAACAATAATTCAGCCGACAGTCGTTGAAACAAAAAAGCAAGAAACAAACAAACATTAATCAGCAGAGTAGGCTCGTTCTATTCGTCAGGCATGTTAGGCTCGTTGATATGAAAGTTAAGTTTCTCCATCAGTCAGCCAACTAATACAGAACCAAACAAATACCTTTCAGCATTTGTGAAGCCCCAAAATTATTACCAATTAAACAAAAACTTTTCGAAAGTACAAATGAGATGATAACATGTAATTCATATCACATTACACGGGATGCAATTGTTTGTTAAGCCTTACACTCTGAGTCCTGCTCCGATGTATCAACACTTAAAATGGCTCTGAGGTTAAAATAAACATGTCTTACAATCGATCACACCTTGTACAATATATCATAAATATCAGTAATAGTGTCCGTGATTTTTACATCAAGTCAGGAAAAGTCCATCACTCTGGAAAGTTTAACAAAAAAGCCCATGAAACAGTGGCTTTCAACGTAAAACGCACAATAACATTAAGGAATTGTGATAATGTGACAGAATAACCATTGACAAACAATTGTTCTTCTATGCATTGTAGCAACTTTATATTCGTTGATAACAATTAATTAAAACAATATCAATTTTTTCCACATTTTTCTTCACCTTTCTTCTACTGCCTCATTGTCTTGAGGTTGTGCAAAGCGATGTTTGGGATGAAGTGGCCGGGAAGAAGGTCGAGATTAAAGCGACAGCCGCTAAGAGGTTTGGGGTTCGATCCCTGGCCTAGGCTAGTCAAAGTAATGTGGGTTTCACACACCGCATCAATTGACGGTTACCCCGTCTCAACTGAACTTCCAAGTGAAAAGTGGTCGGAGTTGTTGAATTGGTTAACCAACCTCACTGTTAAAGAATAACCGTTATTATACGGTATTACTGACAGCTGGGATTCCGTCGTCCGAACAGTTATTTTACAGTTGTGCGTAAATTTTATAGTAACTGTATCTATGTAGCCAGCTTTACACTGCACAGGCCTCCCCGTGTAGAGCTCGCGAATAAAAATGGTTACATACGTACAGTTACTTTAAGATCTTGGCAAACTATACAATAACGTTTGCTACCGGAATCTTAGCTGCCAGTACTTTTACTGTAAAACTACACCTTTTTCTAAAAGTGCGTGTGAAGTTGCACTTATTTCGTCTTAGCTTTTCCCCGGATTTGCAGTCGTTTAGCAACAAGTATACCCTCATACTGTGCCATTCGTTTTGAAAACAAGCAAAATAGTGCTAGCTAAATGCATATATTGTTCAACTAGTACAGTAGTAAGCACCGGCCGTAGGAATGCTTTGTAGTATATCATTGTGTTCTTACGTTACACGCACTTAGGCTTGAATGAATGATGTGGTTATCCTTTGTTGTGGGTATCAACCACTTTAAGCTGGTTGCACATGGACAGCTACATATTCTAAGCAAGTTCTACCCGATATGATAGTAGTAAAACATAATATGCCTACCACCATTTGACAGATATTGGACTAGCTTTTCAGAGGTGTTCCGCTTTTGTTTTTCCTTGAAACTTGGGAAGTCCCGAAGATCCATGGTGAGTATGTTTGTTAAATATTTACATTACACCCCAGCGTCAAATGTGTTGTTGAAATTCAAAGTTTGTGTAAGCCGCATGAGTGAAATGATCGAAAGGAGATTTAGACGCCCACACCCTTAACACAAATCAGTATTCTGTAAAATTTGCATTTACAGACTGTGACTAAGACTCACTATTTAAACTTCCTCGCATATATAAAGTTTCGAAGTACTAGGGGGAACTAATCGCTATGCAATGTGCCAGTAAAACTCTTTGCACACGCGTTTGAATCATTTGGTACAAATTGACTCATCTTTTACTTTGTTATTCCGTTCCGACTTTGAACTGAACACAAACACAGCCCCAAAAGCTATACACAAACAAGTCTATCTGTAGTGATTATGTCTGTTTGAGGCTTCGGTAGTTTTGCGTAAGAAGCCGAGGCCAGGCTACCGCCAGCTTTTTTTTTTTTTCGTTACCTAGCAATTCGCGGGATATCTTGTTCAGGAGGGCTCTCACGTGTGTTTACTGTTTTCGAGAGACTTACCAAAACTAGCGTTTTTGTATCCAGAGTATTTTCATGTTTTGGACCCCATCGCCGTAATATTCGTAGATAATCATCCTTACGAAGGCGATTCAGATTGAACAGCCTTATTTTTAGTTCAGAGCAGTCCAGTTATACGCTGTTTTGTGACTGATCAGTTTTGTTTACTTAGCTAGTTTATTCTACACTGTGTGTAGCCAGTATTCAAGTTTAGTGTAGGCCCGTATTGCGTAGGATCAGGTAGCTTGAGCCTGTGATCGATCACTGCGCAATAGTGTGCCAATCCTTGCAGCATACCATGTTTAATATTAGTAACTAAGCAGTATAACGTTGCCATTGGCGAATTACCGCCAGGCATAGAAATCGTGCGCTGTTCAGGTAGTCAATGACCGGCGAATTACCGCCACCAATATATATAGTTAGTTAGTTTAGCGTCATGTTGATCGGCGAATAATCGCCGCTATCACTACTCCCTTGGATCCAGGACCTGGTCAATCGTCCGCTGCAACTTGCTGTGAACACGAGACTTGGGGTAAGTTAGACTAATGTTTTTCTTATCCTAAGTATTAGTAGGATACTAAAATCTCAAACCTACTAAAGTGGTGACCCCCGATGTGCGAAATCGTAATTTGTAGCGACGTAGTAGACTAACTTGGGCCTAACGTTAGCCTAGGCCCTAGGCTTTTAGGTTAGTGCTCAGATTCATTCCATGTTCAGTTGACAATATAGCTTAAACAAGTCGTAGTAGCTTACTTATGTGGATAGGTTTCTAGCCTCATATTTGTAGTATTTGAACAGTTCGATAGGATACACCCAGCCAGTTTACTTCGGCCTTTATAGATCAAGTAAGTTCCTTGGTGTTGCACAGTTGGCTTTCAGATGCACCGTGTTAGAGAACCGCGGGTTCATTTACTTCCTGTTGGAGACTCTAGAGTATACTCCTTTGATCGATACCGGTTACCGGCAGATTTCAATCTACATATTGATTTTGTAATTAGACGAGGTGCTACTCTTTCTGATTTAATTGCACCAACCTTGAGGCAACTTAGAAACTACAACAGCCATGACTGGGTTCTTCTACGCCTCGCTGCTGGTATCAATGACCTCATAGAATTTACTGGCCCTGGTCCACACCGCGTTCTAGTACGTTCACCAACTGACGCGAATCAGTTGATTTTACGCCTGCAACAACTTCGAGAGGCCATTCTCAGGCAACATCAGAATACTATCATTTCCTTCATCACCATACCTACTGCCTCATTTTGCAAGTTTCAAGAAAACAAAAAGCTAGCAGTACCAGAACTCACTCTTTGCCTAGGTTCCTAAAGCAACTCTTGTTTCTAAAGGAAAGCCACTCTGAACTGAATATTCATAAATGACCGACTGTAAAATGCTCTTCTTGTATTGCAACTATGGATTAAGTTTCTTAGGGGGTAGGGCTAAGCATCTGCCAACAATAGGTGACCATTGTCCACGTTTCATGGTGCGATGATTTGTAAAAGAAGACAGCGGTTCCTTTAAACTTGACCAAGTCTCCCTCCGCGTTTTCCCTGCCGTCTTGAGGGGGCGTTCCACCATTCCATGAAATTGCACTTTTGCTGGGGGAAGGGTAAACCCTCTACATGTAGTCCCTAAAAATTTTGTTTGGGTTGATTTTTGACCCTGTTATGAGAGGGCAGTGAATCCTTTGTTAGATGTATTTTGGTAGTGACTGAGTTGGAGATTATGCTGTCAAAAAATGGTTGAAATTGATACTACCAGAGCAGATTGTGAGGTTTGGGAAAGACAGCGGACTTATCTCATATATTGGTGAGTGACAAGGGGCGGGGGGTGGCGGATCACAAGTTTTTTAGTCATGCGCCTGTAGCTCAAAGAGTCAATGGGTCATTCTGCGAAAATTGATGGTTCCATATGCTGGCGTTGAAAACTTTGGCAAGGAATGAGAGGCAGCGTAACAAGCAGGCTCGTTTTAGTGTGTAAGTCGGACCAAATTTTAAGTGCTGCCATGAGGTTAATAATAAAGGAATAGTTACGGGTTCGTTGAATACAGCCTTGTACATCCGCTTATACAGGATCATTTAATTGAAGGGGGAAGGTGACTTCAAGTTTGACAAATGCCGAATGATGACGGCCTATGGGAGAGTGTAGAAAGTGTCTTTAACCCGGGGCGCCCCAGCGCCCTCCACCTCCTTCCCTTGATACGCACTTGAATGCAAAGTGCTCTTTCAGGTTAAAATGAGATACCAATCACAGTACAGCCGACAAGCTGGCCGTCAGTACTGAGATATTTAAATTACCATATCATTACGGTAAGGATTTTGCAAGGAAGTCTTAGCATTTATTTAAACTTCAAAAAGCGCGAACGTGTACCACCAATCATTCTTCCATTGATAATTCGCGTATACTTGAATGATGATTTTGGTCTGTAAGTTGAAGGCCTTTGCAAAGTTGTAGGTCACAAGCAAGTAAATCTCGAACTCGAGCGCTGAAAATGTCAGTTGTGTTCGAGTTGGAGGATCTGTGCTCTTGAGACCAAGGAAGTCAGAAAGTCAGGGGACTGATCGTCTTCGGGACAGTGGTGAAACCAGATGGGGGTAGGTGCCATGTATGTCCCTCGTCGAGGACGGATCCCCCGCAAGGTCGTTTAAATTTCCCAGTGTAGTCGGGAAACGTTAAAATATGAAGTAGTCCACAAAAGCCAGTCGCCCCTTGTGGTTTACTTGATATTTGAGGGCAGATCCTGTAGTAAATCCCCCAAATTTTCCAATTTCACGCCTAAAAACCCAAAATGCGCACCGAAAACTTTGAATTTTACTAGTCTCGGACGACCTTACGGCACTCCGTTTCCCTTGTCGGGACTTCAGGCTGCAGTCACCCTACGTAGGGAAGTTTGGACCCCTGTCGCGCAAATCATTCTGGCGCTACCCCCGGCCAGCGTCGGGATTACACATTTTATCGTACCTACTAGTGCTACGCCGACTACGTGTTTACCGAAGAAATTGGAAAATTTTGCGACCGGCAAGACCACGGCTTCCTGAGCTTTACCCCGCCCGTCCCTCCCCCACCCCTATTGATGCCATTTATAAGGCAGGCTACTGAGAAACATTAATTACATGCCATGCTATAAACATCAATAGCGTAATATTCAAGCATTTTGAATCCAATTCTGGGGGCGTGTTTCAGGCAATTAATTAAATACGGTACCAATATTTAAGTATGCAGGTGAAAAGGGGTGATCGCTCCAGCTCCCGACCCCCCCCCCTTACATCCGGCACCTCTACTTGTATATCACACAACGTAACACTTTAGACTACTAATATTAATTATAGTGCGCTGGAGTATCAGCATTGTTGTGGCTTAGTTGGTATGGCGCTCGACTCCGACTGTTGAGTATGTGAGTTCAAGTCCTCCCGGAGACTGGGCAGTGTGCTTTTTCTCGTTTTGCGGTGTTAATGCTGTGGAACTGTCGACTTTTTACAGTTGTTTTTCTCTTTTATATCTTCCTTTTTGTTTATTTTTTATCGACTTCTCTTCGTCCCCACTTTTTCTTTTCTTAATTAGGCTTTGTTTTGTTAATCATATCTTACTGCAAATTTCCAAATCAGGTCACTACACGCTATTGCATGTAGCCTACATTATCAAGTCGTACACCCCCCCCCCCCCCAATTTGGACGTTGCATTTTTTTGGTTGAAATTGCTAATAGTTTTATGAATGTTTTTCCCATTCATAGATGAAACCGATTCTATATTTCATGTAATTTGCATTTGATACGAAAGGTATCAATAAAGACAGGGCTCCCGGCTACTTTAGTAGCCGGGAGACCTGTCTTTATTGATACCAAATTTGCCTAGGTTCCTAAAGCAACTCTTGTTTCTAAAGGAAAGCCACTCTGAACTGAATATTCATAAATGACCGACTGTAAAATGCTCTTCTTGTATTGCAACTATGGATTAAGTTTCTTAGGGGGTAGGGCTAAGCATCTGCCAACAATAGGTGACCATTGTCCACGTTTCATGGTGCGATGATTTGTAAAAGAAGACAGCGGTTCCTTTAAACTTGACCAAGTCTCCCTCCGCGTTTTCCCTGCCGTCTTGAGGGGGCGTTCCACCATTCCATAAAATTGCACTTTTGCTGGGGGAAGGGTAAACCCTCTACATGTAGTCCCTAAAAATTTTGTTTGGGTTGATTTTTGACCCTGTTATGAGAGGGCAGTGAATCCTTTGTTAGATGTATTTTGGTAGTGACTGAGTTGGAGATTATGCTGTCAAAAAATGGTTGAAATTGATACTACCAGAGCAGATTGTGAGGTTTGGGAAAGACAGCGGACTTATCTCATATATTGGTGAGTGACAAGGGGCGGGGGTGGCGGATCACAAGTTTTTTATTCATGCGCCTGTAGCTCAAAGAGTCAATGGGTCATTCTGCGAAAATTGATGGTTCCATATGCTGGCGTTGAAAACTTTGGCAAGGAATGAGAGGCAGCGTAACAAGCAGGCTCGTTTTAGTGTGTAAGTCGGACCAAATTTTAAGTGCTGCCATGAGGTTAATAATAAAGGAATAGTTACGGGTTCGTTGAATACAGCCTTGTACATCCGCTTATACAGGATCATTTAATTGAAGGGGGAAGGTGACTTCAAGTTTGACAAATGCCGAATGATGACGGCCTATGGGAGAGTGTAGAAAGTGTCTTTAACCCGGGGCGCCCCAGCGCCCTCCACCTCCTTCCCTTGATACGCACTTGAATGCAAAGTGCTCTTTCAGGTTAAAATGAGATACCAATCACAGTACAGCCGACAAGCTGGCCGTCAGTACTGAGATATTTAAATTACCATATCATTACGGTAAGGATTTTGCAAGGAAGTCTTAGCATTTATTTAAACTTCAAAAAAGCGCGAACGTGTACCACCAATCATTCTTCCATTGATAATTCGCGTATACTTGAATGATGATTTTGGTCTGTAAGTTGAAGGCCTTTGCAAAGTTGTAGGTCACAAGCAAGTAAATCTCGAACTCGAGCGCTGAAAATGTCAGTTGTGTTCGAGTTGGAGGATCTGTGCTCTTGAGACCAAGGAAGTCAGAAAGTCAGGGGACTGATCGTCTTCGGGACAGTGGTGAAACCAGATGGGGGTAGGTGCCATGTATGTCCCTCGTCGAGGACGGATCCCCCGCAAGGTCGTTTAAATTTCCCAGTGTAGTCGGGAAACGTTAAAATATGAAGTAGTCCACAAAAGCCAGTCGCCCCTTGTGGTTTACTTGATATTTGAGGGCAGATCCTGTAGTAAATCCCCCAAATTTTCCAATTTCACGCCTAAAAACCCAAAATGCGCACCGAAAACTTTGAATTTTACTAGTCTCGGACGACCTTACGGCACTCCGTTTCCCTTGTCGGGACTTCAGGCTGCAGTCACCCTACGTAGGGAAGTTTGGACCCCTGTCGCGCAAATCATTCTGGCGCTACCCCCGGCCAGCGTCGGGATTACACATTTTATCGTACCTACTAGTGCTACGCCGACTACGTGTTTACCGAAGAAATTGGAAAATTTTGCGACCGGCAAGACCACGGCTTCCTGAGCTTTACCCCTCCCCGTCCCTCCCCCACCCCTATTGGTGCCATTTATAAGGCAGGCTACTGAGAAACATTAATTACATGCCATGCTATAAACATCAATAGCGTAATATTCAAGCATTTTGAATCCAATTCTGGGGGCGTGTTTCAGGCAATTAATTAAAATACGGTACCAATATTTAAGTATGCAGGTGAAAAGGGGTGATCGCTCCAGCTCCCGACCCCCCCCCCTTACATCCGGCACCTCTACTTGTATATCACACAACGTAACACTTTAGACTACTAATATTAATTATAGTGCGCTGGAGTATCAGCATTGTTGTGGCTTAGTTGGTATGGCGCTCGACTCCGACTGTTGAGTATGTGAGTTCAAGTCCTCCCGGAGACTGGGCAGTGTGCTTTTTCTCGTTTTGCGGTGTTAATGCTGTGGAACTGTCGACTTTTTACAGTTGTTTTTCTCTTTTATATCTTCCTTTTTGTTTATTTTTTATCGACTTCTCTTCGTCCCCACTTTTTCTTTTCTTAATTAGGCTTTGTTTTGTTAATCATATCTTACTGCAAATTTCCAAATCAGGTCACTACACGCTATTGCATGTAGCCTACATTATCAAGTCGTACACCCCCCCCCCCCCCCAATTTGGACGTTGCATTTTTTTGGTTGAAATTGCTAATAGTTTTATGAATGTTTTTCCCATTCATAGATGAAACCGATTCTATATTTCATGTAATTTGCATTTGATACGAAAGGTATCAATAAAGACAGGGCTCCCGGCTACTTTAGTAGCCGGGAGACCTGTCTTTATTGATACCAAATTTGCCTAGGTTCCTAAAGCAACTCTTGTTTCTAAAGGAAAGCCACTCTGAACTGAATATTCATAAATGACCGACTGTAAAATGCTCTTCTTGTATTGCAACTATGGATTAAGTTTCTTAGGGGGTAGGGCTAAGCATCTGCCAACAATAGGTGACCATTGTCCACGTTTCATGGTGCGATGATTTGTAAAAGAAGACAGCGGTTCCTTTAAACTTGACCAAGTCTCCCTCCGCGTTTTCCCTGCCGTCTTGAGGGGGCGTTCCACCATTCCATAAAATTGCACTTTTGCTGGGGGAAGGGTAAACCCTCTACATGTAGTCCCTAAAAATTTTGTTTGGGTTGATTTTTGACCCTGTTATGAGAGGGCAGTGAATCCTTTGTTAGATGTATTTTGGTAGTGACTGAGTTGGAGATTATGCTGTCAAAAAATGGTTGAAATTGATACTACCAGAGCAGATTGTGAGGTTTGGGAAAGACAGCGGACTTATCTCATATATTGGTGAGTGACAAGGGGCGGGGGGTGGCGGATCACAAGTTTTTTATTCATGCGCCTGTAGCTCAAAGAGTCAATGGGTCATTCTGCGAAAATTGATGGTTCCATATGCTGGCGTTGAAAACTTTGGCAAGGAATGAGAGGCAGCGTAACAAGCAGGCTCGTTTTAGTGTGTAAGTCGGACCAAATTTTAAGTGCTGCCATGAGGTTAATAATAAAGGAATAGTTACGGGTTCGTTGAATACAGCCTTGTACATCCGCTTATACAGGATCATTTAATTGAAGGGGGAAGGTGACTTCAAGTTTGACAAATGCCGAATGATGACGGCCTATGGGAGAGTGTAGAAAGTGTCTTTAACCCGGGGCGCCCCAGCGCCCTCCACCTCCTTCCCTTGATACGCACTTGAATGCAAAGTGCTCTTTCAGGTTAAAATGAGATACCAATCACAGTACAGCCGACAAGCTGGCCGTCAGTACTGAGATATTTAAATTACCATATCATTACGGTAAGGATTTTGCAAGGAAGTCTTAGCATTTATTTAAACTTCAAAAAGCGCGAACGTGTACCACCAATCATTCTTCCATTGATAATTCGCGTATACTTGAATGATGATTTTGGTCTGTAAGTTGAAGGCCTTTGCAAAGTTGTAGGTCACAAGCAAGTAAATCTCGAACTCGAGCGCTGAAAATGTCAGTTGTGTTCGAGTTGGAGGATCTGTGCTCTTGAGACCAAGGAAGTCAGAAAGTCAGGGGACTGATCGTCTTCGGGACAGTGGTGAAACCAGATGGGGGTAGGTGCCATGTATGTCCCTCGTCGAGGACGGATCCCCCGCAAGGTCGTTTAAATTTCCCAGTGTAGTCGGGAAACGTTAAAATATGAAGTAGTCCACAAAAGCCAGTCGCCCCTTGTGGTTTACTTGATATTTGAGGGCAGATCCTGTAGTAAATTCCCCAAATTTTCCAATTTCACGCCTAAAAACCCAAAAAGCGCAACGAAAACTTTGAATTTTACTAGTCTCGGACGACCTTACGGCACTCCGTTTCCCTTGTCGGGACTTCAGGCTGCAGTCACCCTACGTAGGGAAGTTTGGACCCCTGTCGCGCAAATCATTCTGGCGCTACCCCCGGCCAGCGTCGGGATTACACATTTTATCGTACCTACTAGTGCTACGCCGACTACGTGTTTACCGAAGAAATTGGAAAATTTTGCGACCGGCAAGACCACGGCTTCCTGAGCTTTACCCCTCCCCGTCCCTCCCCCACCCCTATTGGTGCCATTTATAAGGCAGGCTACTGAGAAACATTAATTACATGCCATGCTATAAACATCAATAGCGTAATATTCAAGCATTTTGAATCCAATTCTGGGGGCGTGTTTCAGGCAATTAATTAAAATACGGTACCAATATTTAAGTATGCAGGTGAAAAGGGGTGATCGCTCCAGCTCCCGACCCCCCCCCCTTACATCCGGCACCTCTACTTGTATATCACACAACGTAACACTTTAGACTACTAATATTAATTATAGTGCGCTGGAGTATCAGCATTGTTGTGGCTTAGTTGGTATGGCGCTCGACTCCGACTGTTGAGTATGTGAGTTCAAGTCCTCCCGGAGACTGGGCAGTGTGCTTTTTCTCGTTTTGCGGTGTTAATGCTGTGGAACTGTCGACTTTTTACAGTTGTTTTTCTCTTTTATATCTTCCTTTTTGTTTATTTTTTATCGACTTCTCTTCGTCCCCACTTTTTCTTTTCTTAATTAGGCTTTGTTTTGTTAATCATATCTTACTGCAAATTTCCAAATCAGGTCACTACACGCTATTGCATGTAGCCTACATTATCAAGTCGTACACCCCCCCCCCCCCCAATTTGGACGTTGCATTTTTTTGGTTGAAATTGCTAATAGTTTTATGAATGTTTTTCCCATTCATAGATGAAACCGATTCTATATTTCATGTAATTTGCATTTGATACGAAAGGTATCAATAAAGACAGGGCTCCCGGCTACTTTAGTAGCCGGGAGACCTGTCTTTATTGATACCAAATTTGCCTAGGTTCCTAAAGCAACTCTTGTTTCTAAAGGAAAGCCACTCTGAACTGAATATTCATAAATGACCGACTGTAAAATGCTCTTCTTGTATTGCAACTATGGATTAAGTTTCTTAGGGGGTAGGGCTAAGCATCTGCCAACAATAGGTGACCATTGTCCACGTTTCATGGTGCGATGATTTGTAAAAGAAGACAGCGGTTCCTTTAAACTTGACCAAGTCTCCCTCCGCGTTTTCCCTGCCGTCTTGAGGGGGCGTTCCACCATTCCATAAAATTGCACTTTTGCTGGGGGAAGGGTAAACCCTCTACATGTAGTCCCTAAAAATTTTGTTTGGGTTGATTTTTGACCCTGTTATGAGAGGGCAGTGAATCCTTTGTTAGATGTATTTTGGTAGTGACTGAGTTGGAGATTATGCTGTCAAAAAATGGTTGAAATTGATACTACCAGAGCAGATTGTGAGGTTTGGGAAAGACAGCGGACTTATCTCATATATTGGTGAGTGACAAGGGGCGGGGGGTGGCGGATCACAAGTTTTTTATTCATGCGCCTGTAGCTCAAAGAGTCAATGGGTCATTCTGCGAAAATTGATGGTTCCATATGCTGGCGTTGAAAACTTTGGCAAGGAATGAGAGGCAGCGTAACAAGCAGGCTCGTTTTAGTGTGTAAGTCGGACCAAATTTTAAGTGCTGCCATGAGGTTAATAATAAAGGAATAGTTACGGGTTCGTTGAATACAGCCTTGTACATCCGCTTATACAGGATCATTTAATTGAAGGGGGAAGGTGACTTCAAGTTTGACAAATGCCGAATGATGACGGCCTATGGGAGAGTGTAGAAAGTGTCTTTAACCCGGGGCGCCCCAGCGCCCTCCACCTCCTTCCCTTGATACGCACTTGAATGCAAAGTGCTCTTTCAGGTTAAAATGAGATACCAATCACAGTACAGCCGACAAGCTGGCCGTCAGTACTGAGATATTTAAATTACCATATCATTACGGTAAGGATTTTGCAAGGAAGTCTTAGCATTTATTTAAACTTCAAAAAGCGCGAACGTGTACCACCAATCATTCTTCCATTGATAATTCGCGTATACTTGAATGATGATTTTGGTCTGTAAGTTGAAGGCCTTTGCAAAGTTGTAGGTCACAAGCAAGTAAATCTCGAACTCGAGCGCTGAAAATGTCAGTTGTGTTCGAGTTGGAGGATCTGTGCTCTTGAGACCAAGGAAGTCAGAAAGTCAGGGGACTGATCGTCTTCGGGACAGTGGTGAAACCAGATGGGGGTAGGTGCCATGTATGTCCCTCGTCGAGGACGGATCCCCCGCAAGGTCGTTTAAATTTCCCAGTGTAGTCGGGAAACGTTAAAATATGAAGTAGTCCACAAAAGCCAGTCGCCCCTTGTGGTTTACTTGATATTTGAGGGCAGATCCTGTAGTAAATTCCCCAAATTTTCCAATTTCACGCCTAAAAACCCAAAAAGCGCAACGAAAACTTTGAATTTTACTAGTCTCGGGCGACCTTACGGCACTCCGTTTCCCTTGTCGGGACTTCAGGCTGCAGTCACCTTACGTAGGGAAGTTTGGACCCCTGTCGCGCAAATCATTCTGGCGCTACCCCCGGCCAGCGTCGAGATTACACATTTTATCGTACCTACTAGTGCTACGCCGACTACGTGTTTACCGAAGAAATTGGAAAATTTTGCGACCGGCAAGACCACGGCTTCCTGAGCTTTACCCAGCCCCGTCCCTCCCCCACCCCTATTGGTGCCATTTATAAGGCAGGCTACTGAGAAACATTAATTACATGCCATGCTATAAACATCAATAGCGTAATATTCAAGCATTTTGAATCCAATTCTGGGGGCGTGTTTCAGGCAATTAATTAAAATACGGTACCAATATTTAAGTATGCAGGTGAAAAGGGGTGATCGCTCCAGCTCCCGACCCCCCCCCCTTACATCCGGCACTTCTACTTGTATATCACACAACGTAACACTTTAGACTACTAATATTAATTATAGTGCGCTGGAGTATCAGCATTGTTGTGGCTTAGTTGGTATGGCGCTCGACTCCGACTGTTGAGTATGTGAGTTCAAGTCCTCCCGGAGACTGGGCAGTGTGCTTTTTCTCGTTTTGCGGTGTTAATGCTGTGGAACTGTCGACTTTTTACAGTTGTTTTTCTCTTTTAATTGAATTTGATCTTTTAATCTCAGATTGCTTTTAATGTAATAACAAAAGGGCAAGAGATTAAAGTCTCCTTAAAAAAAGAATTTGATTACAAATTAAGTCAAGAATGCAGTTAGCAGGCTGAATTGTATGGAAGTGAATGCCGTATATAACTTAACTTTCAAACTGAAATTATTTGTAAATAATTGTAAATTATCAATATTGTATTATAGTGTATATAGTTTCTTGGATGGAAATAAAGATTTTTCCTTCAAAAAAAAAAAAAGTTGTGGGTTTGACATTGTATGGAAGTAACTGCTGTATTGACTTAACTTTCAAACTGAAATTACTTGTAAATAGGCCTAATTGTAAATATTAAATACTGTATAATAGTGTATATAGTTTCTTGGATGGAAATAAAGATTTTTTCTTCAAAAAAAAAAAAAAGTTGTGGGTTTGACAAGATGGCGTCTCTGCATTCCTCATATTTGAGCCACTTTCTGCAGGTGGCAGGTGATAATGGGATTCGTATAAACAGTGAAGGGTCCCTATAGGATCATGGAACCCAAGTCGAAAGGTACATCATACATGCACGGGAGCGGAATTTTTTCCAGGACGAATGGGCCTGGGGGCGATTTTCGGCAATTTCTATTCATAAATAAGTGATACTAACGTTAGATAAGGTAAAATAATGAAAATTTCCCTATTCTTCGTGGGAAATAAAACTAGCCTACGCTGCCCGGGTACCCGCGAGTCAAACTCAAACTTCAAAGGTAGACTTAGGCCTAACGTTAGGCCTAGCCTAAGCTTGTTTACATAATTTGGCTCTTTCGCGTAGCCTACTTCGTCGAGGTAGCCTAGTATATGTAAACAAGTCTGCCAGGCTATGAACCGAAGAAAATGGAATATTCGATTGACATGATTGACTTGGTATTGCAAAGGAAGGGATCATGATCCCATTAGGGGCCTAGTACCCCAGTACTTTCGGTATCCAGTCAAAACGTCCCCAGACCAAAACGTCCCCGCATTTTCGCTACCAAAACGTCCCCGCTTTTTACCAAAACGTCCCCGTACTATTATATATGGGAAGTCAAAACGTCCCCGCCATAGAGACTTTGAACATGTTTTTAGGAATCCAAATTAAAACTATCGGTTGGAAACTTGAAGAAAACTTGAGACATGTTAAAAAAATTGAGTGCATGAGGATCGATTACGATAAAGTTAGGCAGGCCTAGGCCTAAGATAACGTTAGAACTTACTAACGTTAGAACTGAGATGCTATCCGACTAACGTTAGGCCTAGCCTAGGCCTAACTGTTAGTTTTACAACTGACGAACGTAGAATGATTACCACAAACACTTTGGAATTTAACATAAAAGGTTAAATTTTCCATTTCATTCCAATAATTGTACTTTGAAAAATTATTTGAACTTCAGAGTAGGCATACTGTAAGGGAAGATAAAGGCTACCAAATCCGGGGACGTTTTTGCACGGGGACGTTTTGACCAATAGCGGGGACGTTTTGGTCAGGGGACGGTTGACTGGTAAGCGTACTTTCAGCTTTCATGGTATGGCTTTGGTCTAGGGAAACGTACCAAATGTAACATGTAAGTTACTGTCAGTAGGCTCTAGCCTACTCCAGTCTCCAGTACAACAGTTTAGTCTTTTAGGCTAGGCTATGGTCTTACACCAAATTACAGGATTTCTGGGTCTTATACTTACAAGTTACAGACTTAGCCTAGGCCTAGGCCTGGTACCCGGTCATTTCGCCCCCTTGCCAGTTCGCCCCCAACCAGTTCGCCCCGGTCGTTTCACCCCCTTGCCAGATCGCCCCAAAGTGAAAGTCGTTTCGCCCCCAAGTACCTACCAGTTCGCCCCCTCGATTTTACTTAAAATCAAATACAGTTGATTTTCTTTTTCGATTATATTTTTTAACGACAGCAGCAGCAAAATGACATGAAATGTGGTAACAAAAGTGATGAGGGGACTCACTTGAACTGAAATACCGCAAGGCCTATACCTACATGATGCCAGCTCATCACATCTTTTGTGCTAGTACGTTGAAGTCTAGTGGTACTTTCTAATGGTGTCCAGTCAAAACGTCCCCAGACCAAAACGTCCCCGCATTTTTGCTACCAAAACGTCCCCGCTTTTTACCAAAACGTCCCCGTACTATTATATATGGGAAGTCAAAACGTCCCCGCCATAGAGACTTTGAACATGATTTTAGGAATCCAAATTAAAACTATCGGTTGGAAACTTGAAGAAAACTTGAGACATGTTAAAAAAAATTGAGTGTATGAGGATCGATTACGATAATGTTAGGCAGGCCTAACGTTAGGCCTAAGATAACGTTAGAACTTACTAACGTTAGAACTGAGATGCTATGCCGTTTTACAACTGACGAACGTAGAATGATTACCACAAACACTTTGGAATTGAACATAAAAGGTTAAATTTTCCAGAAAATTTCCATTTCATTCCAATAATTGTACTTTAAAAAATTATTTGAACTTCGGAGTAGGCATACTGTAAGGGAAGATAAAGGCTACCAAATCCGGGGAGGTTTTTGCACGGGGACGTTTTGACCAATAGCGGGGACGTTTTGGTACGGGGACGTTTTGGTCAGGGGACGTTTTGACTGGTAAGCTTTCTAATTAGTGTTAAGTTTTGTTTAGTTCGTGATTACATTTCCACCTTACACTTTTCATGAGGTAGGTATATTGGAAAACTTTTTTTGTATTTTAAGAATTGCATGGAATTTTATTTGGTAAAATGCCAACAAAAACTAGCACACGCAGAATATAATGTTGACCATACACGATCACATGTGCAATCAACTAAGAACAACCAATCAGGTATCATGTGCGAGGAATTAGGCACTACAACTCTTTTCAGCTTATTTTCTTGTGTAATTTTCGATATTTGCATCAAAGGATGCAACATACAGGAAGAAAAGGCACAAAAATGCCGAAAATAACAAAGGTATATTGTCAATAAATTAGGGGGCGAACTGGTCAGCACTTGGGGGCGAACTGGTAGGTCTTTGGGGGCGAACCGGTCATCGCTTGGGGGCGAACTGGTTTTTTAGGGGCGAACTGGTTGGGGGCGAACTGGCAAGGGGGCGAAACGACCGTAAACCCTAGGCCTATGCCACATTCCATTCAGGTTTTAGGCTGAAGACCAACTTATTTGTTGTGATGATTGTGGTATGTGGGCTGAGTTTGTTAATTTGGGCCTAAATTGCACATTTGAAGAAGCATCGAGATACCTTTGTTTTTGTTTGTCAGAAGTGTAACCGCCTAAAAGAACTTGAAGGACTTTTGGCTGCTGCTGACAGCTCAAACGGGTGGGTTTCTGTACAGAAAGGTAGAAAGCCTGTTGAAATTGTTGAGGGGTGCCCAGCTGTTGAGACGTCAAATTCTTGTTCGGGATTATCAGTGGAGGATATTGTTCAGGAGGTTGTAGAGGAATCAAAGGAGAGGGACTCTGGTATTTCTGGTGGTCTGTGGGAGGGTGAAAAGGCTAAGGGTAAGGTACTGTTTGTAGGGGACTCCATTACTCGGTATACCGATAGGGAATTTTGTAAGAGGGACCGAAGGAACAGGGTAAGGATTTGTCTCCCGGGTGCTAGAATTGAGGACATCTCGGCCAGAGTTGGCAAAATTGTTGGGGACGAGGAAGTTGTAGCTGTGCAAGTGGGCACTAATAATCTCAGTCGGGACAATCAAATTTCACTTAGGTCAAAGTATAAGGAACTGATTTGTAGGCTAAAGTCGACACGTTCGAAAGGGGTTGTTTGTGGTATTCTCCCTAGGTTTGATAGGAAGGTCTCTTGGGGCAAAATTTTGGGATTTAATAAGTGGTTGAAAAACGAGTGTGCTCTTGAGGGTTTTCTCTTTGTTGATACCTGGGCTGGTTTTGTAAATAGGAGGGATCTTTTTGCTAAAGATGGGTTGCACTTGTCGAGCATAGGGGCTAATGAGCTAGGTAGGCTTGTTTCTAGGGCTGTTGATTCGCAGACCTGTGTCAAACTAGAGTCAGGGGTGAGGTCAGCCAAGAATGGGGGGGTTTCTGAGTTTTATTATGCTCAGAGTGATTGTGTTAGTGTGGGACATATTATTAGTTGTTATCCCTGGTGCCTTGGTACCTGAAGTACTAAAACAGCTACATGGAAGTCCATTATGTGGTCACTTTAGTGTTAAGAGAACATGTGCAAGAGCTGAACAAAGCTGTTATTGGCCATATATGATTAGAGATATCCAAGAGTACTGCAAGAAATGTATTGCATGTGAAGCTAAAAGACAACCTAATCCACCATTTAGAGCTCCTTTGCAGCCTATGGTGACTAGTAAGCCTTTTGAAAGAGTGGCTGCTGATATTACAGAATTACCGTGTTCTTCCAGTGGAAATAGATATGTTTTGGTAGTGACAGATTACTTTACCAAATATATTAACTTGTATGCTATGCCTAACCAAACTGCTGAGACAGTGGCACAATGTCTATTTGACAATTATTTTTGTGAACATGGTATTCCAGAAATTTTGCACACAGATCAAGGTAGTCAATTCGAGTCTCATCTAATGAGGAAATTGTGTAAGCTCATGGGAATTGTTAAGACTAGAACCAGTCCCTATCATCCCCAATGTGATGGTCAGGTGGAAAGGTTTAATCGAACTTTGAAGAATGAACTGAGTAAGAGATTATTCACGGTTGGTGGTCAATGGGACAAGATGCTTAGCCACATTGCATTCTCATATAATACTAGTGTACACTCAAGCACGGGATACTCACCATTCTTCTTAGCTCATGGTAGGGAAGCACGAATGCCAATTGAAACCATGTTTGGTGGTATTGCTAGTTCCCATTCAGTTCCCACCTCATATGAAGATTTTGTAGACGAAGTCACAAAGCGTATGAAGCATGCAAGTTATCTTGTAGGTCAGGAACTTGTCAAATGTCAAGCAAGACAGGCTGATTACTTTAACTCCAAAAGTAGGTTTCAGCCATACACTATTGGTGACTTAGTTTGGATAGATGATCCCGCTAAACAGAGAGATAAGCTTGCAGCCCGTTGGAATGGTCCATTTAGGGTATCCAGAGTGATGAATAATGGTACGACGTATCAGTTGCAAGATTTGAGTAACTTGAATAAACCTGCCAAGATACTTCACTATAATAGGTTGAAGCCCTTTAGCTCACCCTATAACTTGGGTGAAGGTGGGGATGGTAATGTAAACATTCCTATGCAGGTACAAGTCCCGAGGTTGAATCTTCAGATGGAAATTCCTGAGGATCAGTCAGAGCCACAGGCTCCCACCACAAATGTTAGTAAAGACAATAAGGTGACAAGGGTAGGAAGAAAGGTGAAACTACCAGGTTACCTCAATGATTACGAGTTGGATATTTAAGTAACTGTTAGTAACATGGTGGTTTGTTAAGTCCTTCATTTATTTATTCTAAGGAAGACTAATCGTCAAGCAAATTTTAACTCTCTACCAGTGGTGAGAATCACCCAGGCTTAGTTAATTTATGTAGACAATTCTTTTTCCTTAATTAAATGTTACAAGTCTGACCAGGGACGTGATTGGTGAACCTCCGTTACCTGAGTTTTTGACATATAGTGATGTATGAGGTGTATTTGTCCCCAATCATGAGTCTAATCAACAGGCAAAATCTGTGGTCAATCCTAGATCCGTTGATTTTTGTGTATTAAGTTGATGCTCTTATTTATTGTTTGCCGTTTCAGCATTACATTTTGCTCAAATTGAGAAATAGATGTAGTGTACCCTGGTCAGAGTTTTGGGCTGTCTTCTGGCTGGGGTTGGGGGCAGGAGATTGGAGCCCTCCTGTCCTCTTCTCTCTGGCCCTCGCCTTCTCTTTGCAGTGGTATTGTTCTTATAAATTTTTTTTTTGTAGTTTTCTTCCTACGGCCTCCAGGGGGGACTTGGTTGGAATTGGGGCCTCCTTCCTTCTCCCTGTGAGGCAGCTCCATTATAAATTATTTTGCTCTGTCTACCGTAATTGAGTTTTATGCTTTTTTTTTTTTATTTTTATGGTATGGTATGTGTATGAATATCTGGGAGAAGTTGGTTGGGGTTGGCCCCCCTTCCTTTTTCTCCCCAGGGCTTTTCCTTGGTTGAAACTTTCATTTATATTATGTTTATGCAATTTCATAAACATGATCTATGACGTGTTTTATACTTGTACCATATACATGCGGGTACATTTGTATATCTGTATACATGTATCTTTAATTAAATCGCCAAAGGATTACATCATAGGATGTAAGGTAGTGCCATTAACTGTAAATGGAAACTAGTGTACAAAGAAAGCAGAAGGTACAGGATTGTTGCCTGGTGTAAAGTTGTGGTTACTCATGCTTGCGTTGTCATGTTATTACAGCAGATGTTGATTTTTACTGGAGTACTGGTGTATTTATCTTACTGCAGGTACCTCAATTTATTCACTGTTTGTGGCAATTTTGTAATTTATTATTCCTTTATGTTGGGATTAACTGCACTCTTATCATTAAACCGAATCTCAAAACGGCGGTAGGAGAGGTGGCGTTTATCCCCTAATCTAGTAATTTTGTGTCGAGATTGAAGGCAAAAGGGTCTGCTGCGGCAGAAGTACAGATAGGAGTACTCTTGTGTCACGGTTGTGGTGTGGCAGCCATGGTCTGATCAGCCATGGTAATGCTAAGTGAGCCCTGATCCTCTTCTTCTCGGTCCTCTGTTCTAATTTAAGTACAAGCTTATTATGGTAGAGGATAGTGGTTGTTGTTTTTATCGTGTGGCATTTATGCTTTCAGTTTAACTTTTATGGGATTTAATACAGTGATACTTTAAGTAAGAAAAAGCTTTTGTGTGATGGCAGGTTAACTCAGCATGTATACCAAGGATGGTTCTTGTTGAAATGTATAGAATGAAACTTGCATGTAAGATTGTACAACGAGTGTACGATATGGCTTCGGCAGAGTGGTGTAACCTTTAAATTGAAAATGGTTGATACTTAGTAAATTTTCCATCATTATATATTTTTTTTTAGCTAAGGGTAAACAAAGGTGTACTCCTTGGCAGGTTTTAACTTAGAGATTTAGAGGCTCACACTACTTTAGAGGATATAAAAGTGTACAGTATCTTCACCTAAATTACAATATCCAAATGAAGTTTTTACAACTGTATAGATAGTTTGGTCTCTACTGAAAGCCTGCATTCTGAAGGGACTTGATATATTTTCAGTAGACATTATAGCATTGACTTAAGGTGAGTGACAGGTAAAGATTGTGTTTCTCCATTTTTGGCCAAATGCTTGTATATATTCAAATTTTACCTATATTTTCTTGTTGAAAAGTGTTTGAATTATCACATTGGATGTTTTCACGAAGAAATATTTTGAATTTGTTGTTAAAGTTTAAAGTTTATGAAGTAGAAATGAGGACATTTCTCATTAAGGGTGAATCTTATGTGGGACATATTATTAGTTGTTCTTCAAACTTAAATGTTTTCTGTATGTGTTCTGCTATTACACTTACGAATTGGGTTGTGTTGTATGCTATTTGCACTATGAGCTGAAGGTCACGCTCAAGGTCAGGATCGTCAGACTTCTCGCTGCTTGGGCTTGGCTCCTTGCCAAGTTAATCACGCGTCAGAGAGCTGTCAGAGTGTTATTCAGATAGAATGCTTGGAAAGACGCGCACGCCAGCTGTGCGCCGACATTGCGTGATCTCATGTATGATCTAACCATTCACAGAGTGTTATTATAATTTATGCGTATGACGTTATTGCTTTAGCCAATCAGTATGTATTAAGCTTTTGGCGGGCTCTCAGGATTTCTGAGCGTCGGAGCCCGAAGTAAGATTTGTAATCAGTTTGATCTTAGACATCAGCTCAACCAGACCCGTATTTAGGACTCTCTCATAAAATTGTTCCCGATCACCTTGTATTCCTGTATTCTGTTCGAGTTTGTTATCAAAAAGGGCCAATAAAATATTGTGAACCTTCAAGAAACGTTTCTCTCCATTTTTCTGGATTCTCCTGTCGATATTTTTCCGCTCGGACTCAGTCAACTTTGTGTGAGGCCCGCACGCTACTCATCGTCTGAAAATCGGCCTTACATTAGTAACAAGGGGAAACATGTAAATAGGGCAGTTTATGGAATGAAGGTCATGTTTTCCAATGTTCGCAGCCTTTTCAATAAGTTCAGTGAGTTCCTTGCTCATATTTCCATAGACAATCCAGACATAGTTGGGGTTACTGAAACTTGGCTCCATAGTGATATCAGCAACTCTGAAATTCAGGTTCCTGGGTACAAAATTTTCAGGCAGGATAGGGCTGATACTGTCTGTGGTAGGGGTGGAGGGGTTTTACTGTATGTTAAGGACAGCATAAATTGTGTTGATGTCACCAACAAGTTTTCTTCAGGATTTTCTAACTGCTTGTGGTGTGAAATTAGTTTTGGCAATGAGTCTTGCACTCCTTTAGTTGTTGGTATTATTTATCGTTCACCAAATTCTTGTGCTGATAATAATCAGAGTTTGTTCGAAAGTTTTAGGATAGTTTCTTCGAAAAGGGCAGTTGTGTTTGGGGATTTCAACTTTCCTGATATTGATTGGCATTCATGTACCAGTGGGTCACATGGGAGGGATTTTCTCGAGGCAGTGTCTGATGGTTTCTTTACCCAGCATGTTCTGTTTCCCACTCGTGAGGACAATTGTCTGGATTTGGTACTAAGTACTGATGAAAACATGGTTAGAAATGTAGCTAGTGGTGGTAAGATAGGATCTAGTGACCATGACCTCATAAGTTTTGAGTTACTTTGTTTCAGCAAACTTCAAGGTAGTGACAAAACTGTTTTAGATTTCAGCAAGGCTAACTTTACTCATGCTAAAGAGCTTCTTACCATAGATTGGGTTGCACGTTTGTCTCACTTAGGTCCTGCTGAAGCATGGAGTGTCTTTCGTAATATAGTTACTGACACTACAAAGTTGTGTATCCCACTCAAGAAAGCTGTGGTTAAAAATAGGCCAATTTGAATGTCTAGAGAGGTACTTAGAGCAGCCAGGAAGAAACGTAAGTGCTGGCGTCGATATAGGGTCAGTAAGAATTCTGATGACTTTGCAGTCTACAAGAAGCAGGAACTCTTAGTTAAAAATTTGGTTATTGACACTAAAGCTAAGTTTGAAAAGCAATTGGCCAAGGAGGTTAAGGTAAATCCAAAATCTTTTCATGCCTATGTCAGGTCTAAGCAGAAGGTTAAGGAGGGTGTTGGGCCTCTCCAAGGTAATGAAGGCACACTAGTTACTGATCATCAGGATATGGCTAATTTGTTAAATGATTATTTCGTATCTGTTTTTACCAAGGAATCATCTGTTTTGGGGACTTGTACGGATTCTGATAATTCTTCTCTAGTTAGTGATGTTGTCTTCTCTGAAGAGTTGGTTTGTAATAAGTTGAAGAGTTTAAAAGCTAGTAAGACCCCTGGGCCAGATGGGATCCATCCTGCCATTCTCCATGAATGCTCCGAGATTTTGTCAGTTCCTCTTTACATTATTTTTCAGAACAAGTTTCTGGATTCAAACTTTGTACCTGCTGACTGGCAGATTGCTAATGTTACTCCAATTTTCAAAAAGGGGGATCGGAGCTTGCCTTGCAATTATAGGCCGGTCAGTTTAACCAGTGTTGTGTGCAAAGTTATGGAATCTGTAATCAAGGATTGTTTACTTAAATATCTTTTAGATAATGGGTTACTCAATCTGTCACAGCATGGTTTTTTACCGAGTAGATCTTGTGTTACTAATTTACTAAGCTTTCTTGAGGATGTTTCCTTATCTCTTGACTGTGGTCACAGTGTTGATGTCATTTACCTTGATTTTTCAAAAGCCTTTGATAAAGTTCCATTAGGTAGACTTATGGTTAAACTGCATAGGTTAGGCATCAAGGGCCGCTGTGCTGACTGGATAAATTCATGGCTCAATGGTAGATCTCAGAGAGTTTTTGTTAATGGTAATTTCTCTTCTTGGAAAGAAGTTACAAGTGGAGTTCCACAGGGTTCTGTTCTTGGCCCGCTTCTTTTCTTAATTTTCATCAATGATATTGATAGCTCTCTCGCATCTAGTATTAGTAAGTTCGCTGACGATACTAAGCTCTATAGGAAGGTTAGTGATAACTGATAAGGATGATGCCTCATACTGCAAAAAGACTTGGATAGGTTATTTTCATGGTCTCAGACTTGGCAAATGTCTTTTAATGCAGATAAGTGCAAAGTCCTTCACTTTGGTCCTAAAAATTTCAGCTATGATTATAACATGAATGGTAGTATTCTGAGTGATGTGACTTTTGAGAAGGATCTGGGTGTAGTTATTACAGGTGATTTAAAGCCATCTAGACAGTGTGCAGCTGCTGCTGCTAGGGCTAATAGGGTGCTTGGATTGATCAAGAGGAATTTCAGTAGTTTTAGTAAAGAAATTGTACTAAATCTGTATAAGCAGTTGGTAAGACCCCACCTCGACTATGCAGCCCAGGCTTGGAGTCCCTTCTATGAAAAGGACAAGCTTCTTTTAGAGCAGGTTCAGAGGAGAGCCACTCGCCTTATACCCGAGGTGAGACACCTACCTTATCATGTTAGACTTAAGCATCTTGGGCTTACCACCCTGGAGTTGAGAAGGATTAGGGGGGACATGCTTCAGGTGTACAAATTTCTCTCTGAAAGGAATCCTTTGTCCTCTTGCAATTATTTAAAGGTTCAATGTAATTCTCGGGTTCGAGGCCATTGTAAGAAGCTAGTTAAGAATTTTGCAAAGCTCGACATTAGGAAGTTCAGCTTTTCTCATAGAGTTGTTAACGAGTGGAATAGTCTGCCTGAGTGGGTAGTTAACTCCACATCTGTGCACTGCTTTAAGGTTAACATTGACAAGTTCTTCCATAAGTGTGGTAGAATCTAATTGTGCTGGGCTCGTTTGGTGTTGGTTGGTTCTTTGTTTTCAGTTAAGGTTGTATGGACTTCAGGGCATCTTATGGGGCCTTAGCCCTCCTTTGCCCTTTAACCTGTTATGTTATGTTATGTTATGTTATGTTATGTAGGCCTAAAGTAGTGAATTATCCGCTTTATTTTTTTTCTGCAGTGGTATAGTATGGAGTAGCAGACAAAATGTTGAGCTAGGCTAGAAAAAAAAGATGGTGGGGCCTATTCACACGAATATTTTCGTATGAATAAGGACACGTGGAAGCACTATTCACACGAAAATTTTCGGATGAATAGGGTAAACTTGGGTAAAAACGCCCGATTTTGAGGTTTTTGGTAAATATCTCTGTACTCCTTGCAGATTTTAGGAAACAAAAGTGTGGCTTTTTGCAATACATGTCTTCTTTATAATTTGCTTATATAACATCATGGTTATGAAATTGATAAGGAGGAATTTTCCTCAGTTTTCGATACCAATTTTGGCGGGCGTTTTTACCCGGGTCTCGGGGTAAAAACGCCCACCCCAATCCTTTAAAACAAATGACTATTCCACAGGTTCCCCTGTGGTAAAGTTATTATTTTTCTTTTATTTTTTTATGTAATTTTGAGGAATGCAGCCTCAACTACCACAAATATCTCAATCACAGCTGGATTAATATGAATATATGAAGTCATTTCTAGTACACGTACCTGACACAAATGTATGTGAAAGTGAAGCATTAACGTACAGCACAGTGAGCATGGGCTCGCACATTGGCTTGTCACTCTGGAGATTCAACAGAGATACAACTGGTTACAAAGGCTTTGGGTCCTTACAAACAAATACCCATGATGACTTTTTGAATCTTTTTTTTTTTTTTGGCACTGCATCTTCATCTGCTAAAAACAAGTTTTTACTTAGTCTTCCTCTTTCAAACCCCACTGACGTGTTATCAAAATGCTAGACTGCAACTTGCAATGCAAAGTGAAATGATACTCTGCTTCATCTCTGAGTCTACTAAATGTTACCATAATTTGTTTCTGGCTTACTGAAATGGTACAATGGAGATGCATGTACTAGATGGTCAAATGAGTTAAAACATTTGGATAGCATCATTTGTTCAATTAATCCTCATTATGTATAACTGCCACATACTGTACAGTAGTTACTTGCAGTGATGTTTTCAGATGATCTGATTCTGGCGTCCTTGGCGAAGCCACCTGAAGTGAAACTGAGGATCCTTCAGATATTAATTTTGTCTCTTAGATGTGTCTTGGGTTGTATATGTTTGTTTGCTTGTTTGTCTATTTGTGGTACATCTGTGGTCTCTAACTTGTACTGTACATGTATTGTACATGTGAGAGCACATTTGCATTGCAATGAAGAGAAACTTCCCACACACAGTCATTACAGTGCGATGAATGTTTGGCTGTACTCAAAAAGCGCTAATGTGTTATGATCTCATAGATTTAGAAACACCTGCAAATAAGTTTATGGCACTTATTAGTTTTCATCAGATTGATTGGAAAAATGGAATTCATTTATTGTCAGTATCTTCAGTAAAATAAGGGGGGTGGGGTTACATAATGGTTGAAGAAAGTCAGTTACATCATAAAAGAAATTACGAAATTGTAACGAATTTGAACTTGAACCTGAATAATACCTGGAGAACATTAAGTAAGAATTAAATTGTCAAATCTATTTAGTTGGTCCCTTATAGCTAATATTGATAGGTAATAGCTGTAGAAAGGTCTGTTATTGTGATGGTTGAAGATAAATGAGGATTTAGTTATAGCTGCATGTGAAGGATGTTGCTGGGCATTTTTACCCCGTGGCAGTTGATTTTGTCCGGGGTAAAAACGCCCACTTAAATCTCAGGCATTAAGTATACATAGAAACAGATGTTTATATACTGATTAAGCATACTGCTGTAAGTAATCCTTCTTAACATATATCAACTAAAAAATGATAAAAAATAAACATCATTTACATATGGGGTAAATATGAACTGATGAAGGCTAAACCTGTGACGGGAATTTTTCAAAACTTTTTTCGGCATATTTTTTTCAACAGTTCCTCAATACCCCTGAAATATGTTAATAATTTTTTTCTTTTTATCATTACTTTATATTAACATTGTTTTCAATATAAATATGTTCCATTCTATCACACATCATGTAATTTTTTACTGGCAGAGAAAAAAAGTTTTCCGGGCGTTTTTACCCCAGTTTACCCAAAGGGCTCGTGCAGGCACTATTCATACGAAGATTTTCATATGAATAAAGGGCAGTGGAAGCACCAACTTATTCATACGAAAATTTCCGTATCAGTTAAGGACAGTGGAAGCAATATTCATGTGAAAATTTTGGTATCAATAAAGTCTGTTGGAGGCCAGCACCAATTGCTGTTGGACCTGTCTGCAATGTGAAGTGTACAGCAGACCAACGCGTGCATAGCTCCAAAGTTCCAAGAGACTAGATGTGGGTCCACCTCTGACCTGGTCGTTGGTGGACGGCTGGTCTTGGAGAGGGGTAAACCTATAAGACAAATAGGGGCCTATATCCTATTTAGGAAAGATAGCACAAGACGCTTTCTGTTTAAAAGAAGTAAAGAACCACTAAGTAAGGGGGAACCCGAAAGTTATACTTTTTCCTAAAGGAGTCATGTCATATGGTTGCAGGACCGTAGCCAGCCTACCAATTGGAGGGCACATTGATATTGAAGTACTATCACGTATGTATGCAAACTGTATACTGGGCTTATCATGAGTCGATCACTTAAAGAACATTGTGGCCATAAAAATATTAAAACATTTACAAAAATCAATAAAACTTTGCTGTAACATTTTGTTGTATGTCTTCCTCATTGTGCTATATTTTGGTGGTGTTCGGACTGCGTAATCCGTAGAAAATGAATTTTGAAATGTAGTTGGCAGTACATGCAACAATGCGTATGAAGGAATCTTGAGTCAATCGCTACAAAAAACAAGCAAATAATTTGCTATAAATTACCTTGTTTAAGAACAGTTATATAAATAATCATAGACAATAATGTCTTTTCTATCTAACTTTTTAATCAGAGCTTCATCAAAGACATTTTGGTCACCATTTTTTGGTATTTTTGCAAATTTCTAGTTCATACTTATGCCGAAACTTGAAAATTTGGCCGTGAGTAACATTTCTGCTTTGAACATCAAAAATAATAAGGCAAAAGTTTTCTTTTTGATATTGTCTGAAGAAAATGCATTGTAGGTCATCCTTACATTGCAATCACATCGCGCCTGCACGCTGTAGTGGCATTTAGAATGCAGTGATCGACTCATGATACTGATCGACTCATGATTACTTACTATATATGCAAGCTGTACTTATATACGCAGAGCCATACATTATGGCTCTGTACATACTGTACATACGCAGAGCCACATGTATATGGCTCTGTACATACACAAGTGCTAGTGCTGCCAGTCGGCTCAAGTTTTCTTTGTGTGAATTGTGACTACAGGTATGCTTATTTATACGAAAATTTTCGTGTGAATAGTCACAACGAAAAAAGATACCCTTGAATTCACCACTTAACGACCTGACTGGAAGGCAGCATTAGCCTAGCCTCTCATGAAAGTACTCTCTGTACTATGTTGTACTGTGCTGCAAGTGCGACCATAGTCCTAGATTCAACTAATTATGACATAGAGCAGGATAATGTAATAGTAACCTGCACCATGACTGTGGCTATCATCATTAGGCCTAGCCTACATGGGCTATTCGAGTAAGGCTAGTCAATGTCCCTAAGACCAAGAGAATGAAAGTCATAGATTTGTAGGCTACCCGGGAAATATTGAAAACACAGAATTCAGTTACTTTCCGCCCCTAACAAAGCCAGTGGTACCTGTTTTGTGTTGTCATCCTTTTGGATGAAGGCATGCAGTGAAAATAGTTGGATGAATGGGGGACGACAGACCTTAAAGGTGGCATCAACGTACCTGCAAATTATAAAAAAAAAAAACATAATAAATGGGTAAATAAGAATCAGTGTAAATGTTTAGGTGAGGATATACAAGTGAGAGCATTTCTTTGTCAGACATTTTCCTTGATATATCCATTGACAACTTACCAGCACTCTTTGCTAACAGTTGAAGCTGATCTGTCGCCAACACCAAATGGCAAGCTTCTCCACCTACGACAACATCAGACACAAGGAAATCGTCCGGGACATGTTCCATCTGAAAAATGTAAACATTGTGTGCATTAAAGGGATTTTCCAGTGACATAAATCAATAATTTATGTCACTGGCAGTGATTGTTAATGGTGTCATCTGTTCTACAGTATTGGTTTTGCTTTCATTAAAAAGGGGTTATTTACCAACACAAATTGCTTTCTTTTTGGTCTTTTTCATCAAAATTATGTTGTGAATGAACAGGTGATCAGGGTTAATCAATGCTGGGCCTATGCATTAAATCAAGGAGAATGCACTTCAGGAGTTAATGCTATCGCTGGATGTACTAGGGCTTCACCCTTGTGCATCACTTGTACCCCTGATCTTGCATTGTCCTCAACTTAATGCATGGTCCAGCATTGATTAACCTTAAACAAGCTATGGCATCCCCCAAATATATGGAGACATATCTCCATAGTTCTAAATCCAGTTGGTGACTGTACTTTGATTGGCATTCATTCAAACAATAATAGCACCACTCTGGTATGTAGTGATGGCTTGGACAGTCAGTTGTGTTCCTAATTAGGCTCACAGTCACACACAGCTTGTTTTTCAATATTTTGCCTCGAGCAATTGAAACTCTGCAGTGCAGGCTACTATGGCTCTGTCTTGGAAACTGTTTTACCAGGGAGTTGCTATTTGTCAAATAGCAACTCCCTGGTTTTACTACTAGACAGTTATCTGTGTTTAAATTGGAGGAAGGGCTAGAAGTTAGGTTAGTTGGGAGAATTGTTACTGTCTGGGGTGAGCTTAGAGGACCTTTTAATTATTCATCATTCATTATTTGTCATTGGTCATTATTTACAAAGATAAAAAGCAGACTCATTTTCCCTCCTAATATACTGTGTACGAGTGTGTTGTAAATCTGATGGAAATGCACGATCGATGTGGAAAACCATTAGCCGTAAAACTGAACATGTACAGTATACACTGTGAATTGAACAAGTTCTAGTGAAGGACATATCCTTAACATGATCTGTGGCTCACTAACACGGTACAGAAGGTAATTTATTTTAAAACACAATTTTGCTAACTGAAATGATTTGAAAATTGAGTTGTTTGGTGAATATGTATTTTGGACAAATAATGTTTTTGCAAATAAGGACAATGGTGGGTGGTAACTTTCAAAACATGGGCGGTGAACGCAAGTGACCTTCATTCACTTGGCCTAATTATTCTGCTCACCTTGGATGTAAGCAAATGCAAATTACTCCATATTACAGTGGCAAGGCAAAAGCCTCATAGCCATTTGACTGTTGAAGCTGAATTGGGAGACACTTTTCATAAAAATGAATCCATTCAAGGTTGGTTTTCTGCCAGATATCATTCAGGAAGTTGAAATTTAGGCCTACTGCTTTACAGTCTTCTGAAATACTTTTTGAGAGAAACTGTAAGACTGGTGTGGGAAATCCACCATTTTCCTGGGCAGACAAAGTTGTCAAGACCTAGGCAGTTTTGGCAGTTTGTTTACTAACATGTTTGTACCTTCGTAACTGAAACAATAAGCCTCCGAAATTACATTACCAAAGTACATCACCACTGGGGTACACAAAATTAGGGGAAAAAACATGAAATTTTGCTTAGTAAAGAATCGTATCTTCAATCAATTATAAATAACTTCCTAAATTTCTATCCCACTGAAACACGTTTTATGTCAAATTGAAGGAGACATACATAAGATTTTCCTGGTTATAAGTTGTGTAACATAAATGATGAGTTGACGAAAATACAAAAAAAACGCTAAAAGTGTGCAGCTTAGCAGCATGGTTACATGGATAATCGTGCATTTTTAGCTGTTTTTGTATCAAAATATCTTTGTCTTTCTGCAAGAAAAATTCACCAGCTGCAGGTAGCCTAAGTAGGTAGGGCCTAAGCATTAATTTCTAGCCTTGATTGTGGTGCATTCAAAAGTTTTAACTTAGCAGTGAAAGCAAAAGGTAGTAGAGTGTTTCAAAAAAATTGCTTTTTCAGCTGCAGTACCTCTTGCTAATTGACTCTTTCCTTTTGCTAGATACTTTTACTTGGGGGGAGGGGGGCTATGTGCAATTGCTCATTTTGATGAATATGGCCCAGTTCTAATTTCAGTGTATTAAAACACCTGTTTTACTAGTGGGATTGTGCCCTTTAAAGCGATAAGCAGTCTCCCCAAGTTAATTTTCAAACATCAGCTAAATCTTTATTCTTAAAAATCTCCTTGTATTTCCCTTACAGGAATCTTCATCAAATGTTTCCGAATAAAATTATTGAATATTAAAGGTAACCCAAGGAATTATCCTGCATGAATTTAACAAAGAACTAATACAATATTGTCACATGATTGAGAGGGGCCATTGGATAACACGGTATAGGCTACTAATTCAAACTGAGGGGACTGCACATTCCCTTTAAGGTCTTAAGGGGCAATTAGCATGGTATGGTAGATTTGTTACTTTACTCCTGTATATTGAATGTAAAAGTGAATTTCTGGAAGAAGTTGCTTTCTTGAAGTATGAACTATGAAGTACGGTATGCACCACACCTTTTGTCGTTAAGAAGATCAGCAGTTCAGGCTTACGCTACTGTACCAGGGCTTGAAAATAAGCTTTTCCTCTCTGAAACTCAAAACAGCTTCTGACAACCTTCATTTTGAAGCTTTTCTGGAGCTGTTTTACCATTGTCTGGAGCTGTTTTCGATTTTTCAAAGAAACCACTGTTCCCTGCATTTAACATCCTCTAATCACTCCTAACGTTACTTTTGTACATTTAGTAAAAGAAATTCAAAATATAAGAGACAGGACAGTAAGACAGAGTATTTCTTGGTGTAACACAAGGCAGCACTATAAACACGGTGTGGTCATTCCATCTCAGAAAAACTAGGAAGGGGACAGAGGGGTGAGGGGGGGGGGAGCTGGATGCATTTATGTGGCAGCTTTGGATTGCCTCCATTGGCACCTTAAATATGGAGAAGGTGGAGGCAGGAGTTCACAAATTCTATCCCCTGCCCTGTGGCTATGGACTCATCTTTGATTGCATGGTGCAACATTCCAACTCCACTTTTTTGGTGTAATTGGGCACTTTTGTGCAGGGAATTTTTCTGTGATTTTGAGATTGCTTGCCTCATGAACCTGGCGCTATTTTTAGCTCTAGACAGACACCCACTTTTTCGTTTTTCTGGAGCAATCGTGGCGGTCTCTGGAGCTTTTGCTCCAGAGCTCCAGTCAATTTTTGAGCCCTGCTGTACTGTACGGTAAAATGTTATTTTGCGATGTAACTTTCACCTTCTTTTATGGAAAGATCTTCATGCATGTACCCCAGTTACTGTAGTGAACAGTATTATGTCTAAATTTGATATTCCTTTCAATTCACTTTACTGTATTTCAATCTATGCTCAGAAGATAGAGATAACAATTATAGTATGTATAACAATGCAGGCAGACAGTATCGTCATACTGTAGTAAAGATTGTGGGAGAATATAAAGGAATAAAGAGTAGCAATGATTCAGGAATTTCCAAATGGAAGTTTTAAGACAATACTTGTGAGGAAGGAAACCCCTGTAGGAGAAAAATAAATATATTACAAACCATAACAAGCACAGGCATGATTAAGGTAGGAAGGTAGGTAAAGTTTAATGACACATCAACACATGCATGCTGTATTGTGTCTTTGATTTTAATACTGTTCAAGTCCTACCCTTTATTCACCTTTTACAACAAGCAGGGAATACCGTGGGCATATTCTACAACCCCCAGCCCACATGGGGAGGCATGATTAAGATACTGTAAAACAGAAGTTAAAACACCAATTACACAACAAAACACTAAACCAAACACTGTTCCCTACTCCACCATATGATGGCAAACTTCCCCCAGACCCTCAAAGTAAGCAACAACAGGGATTAAATAAATTATTGAAGCAGTAGGGGAAAAAACCTAATATTTGTACTGATAAAATAAGAAATGTGTAGAGAAGAAAACATTGGACTCTTTTTGGCATTACTATTTGTAACCATGGGGCAATAAAATGAGTAGTTCTTTTTTGAAGCATTGAGAGTTTAAACTGCAGGTATTCTGAATTACTGTACTTCTTTCCCCAGACAATGTTATAGTAACATGTGATAAAGTAATATTGTTATAAATTGAAAATAGTTTATTCCTACAAAGGCAATATGTTATACTCATATTCCTGATAAAGCACTTTTGTCTTCTTTCAGAACTTGTGTGACCTTAAACAAATGGATGCAATTAGTCCAGCATGGAGTTCAGTGCACAGGGACATGGTACGTCTAAAAAACAGCTAGATGCACAACCTGTCTCAAGTCGTGGTTCTTATAGTACCAATGAAGCAACGCTTAACTTTTGTCAGCCAAAGTCTCTTTTCCTGGCTGCCACAGAGTTCATTGTACACCACCTCCTGTATGTTGAATCTTTATGTACATTACCAGACATTGTGGGTGATGAGATTTTCAAAGTTGCTCTTCAAACTCAACAGTTTGATAGACCAGGAAGTTGCATCAGGGGTTTGCAGCTCTTCACAACAGCTTACAAGGCTAAGGTGCTTGAGTCGCTTACCATTAAAGGAAGGAGACCAGTTCTGGATGATTATTACCTTGAACTGAGTTTATTTCTGCATCTCAGAGCACTGGATGTAAGTTCCTGTAACATTGATGACAACCACAGTTTCCTGGTGCATGTTGGGACACAGCTATGCCAGTGAGTATGTACTGTCTGTATGGCACTATGTATATACTAGTATGTGGTCGTACTATAGATGTTGAATATACTCATTAATTATGCTTTGCTGTATCTCTTTAATTTGCCATCACCTCTCAACTGTAATCTCCCTCAGCGATTTCTAAGAATTGTATAGTAATAAGTATGCACTGAGAAAGATGAACATACATGTGACAAGAGGCAAGCAAATAGTAAGTGCAGAATCCACTCATTAGATCATGGGTAGTGTATGTTACTTTCGGAGGGTACTGTAGTGGGATTTTAAACTGTTTATGGTTTAGGCACACAGAAAAGAGAGGAATGGACACTGACACAGTGTTGTAGCAGGGAGATATCCCGTTAAAATGTTATCCTGGGATACTACAGAAATTTAGGTGAGAAAACTGAACATTGTTTACTGCTTCAAAGTATTGTATGTTTTAAATTGTGGAAGTGGGGTTGACCAGGTGGCTTGTGGTTAATGACAAACTTACCATGTGGTGGGAAGATTAATTTTTTGTCACAAGAACATTTGTGTTTAGATACAGTTCATATTTACAATGAGGCTAAAATATCATCCATTTCAAACATTGAAAAGTTTACAGTATTAAGTGTGATGTAACCCAGGCATGGGTATTGACCAATGACGTAGCCAGACATTAGCTTGGGAATATTTTGGACTCCGTGCACCCCTCTATGACGACTCCCTTTCAATGCAAGTTATGTCCAGTATCACCTACTGGACTCCCTGAGCTCAGCATCTGTTCTAAAACCCTAGTTTTGACTTACTGTCTGGCATTTTGAGCAAAACAAGACATGGTACCCTGCATTTTGGTAACATTAGATCTCAAGCTCTCTATTACAGTACTGTAAAATATAGCAAGTGTGTTTGATAGATGTTACGAATTTAGTCACCTTCCCGAAGACTGCAGTATCAAAGAATAATGATATTGATTCGATGTCGAATGAATTTCTGTTACTGTACTTCAATTTATACTGTACTGTACCACTTTATAGCATATATTTGAATCCAGGTGAGATCTTTTTCCACATTTGTGTCATAAATCCCAAAACTCCCTGTCATCTTTTTGTATCATGTTGACAGATTGGAAAAGTTGGTTTTAGCAAATAACTCTTTGACTGATAAAGGTATCCAGATGCTGACTGCTTGCTCTAGAATGATGGGATATGGCCTTACCAACCTTACTTTCCTGGATCTATCAGGTGAGCTACTAAAATTCACTCTAACTGGTCATTTTTGTTTCATGTCAGTTTTGTTTTTTGTATCACCAGGTAACAGAAGATGGAAAAGAGGTCATTTAGAGTGTCTTCTTTTACAATTTGTTTTTCCTTATTTATTGATACTGTAGCCACCTTTTCATTGAACAAGTCACCCGCTTAAGAGTGTGTAATATTACATTTTATTTCTTAGAAAATGTGATTTGACTTGTTTCCATGCCAAACTTCACTCCGAAAGTAAAGCCCACCACTGGAAAAGTCACATTTTTTTTCAATTGGATGAATTCAGTTTTCCAGCTTCAATTCTAATTTTGTCCCTCAAAAATCACAGTCAATTATAGTTACTTATATAGCAAAATAAAGTCCACAGTGTATTCACTTGGAACATATGTCGTGTGATGCAAAGAAAAAAAGACACGAGGGTACAAGACTACTTTCAGTCGGGGAGGGGGATGGGCACTTTTGGAGGAAATTTGGAGGCAGTTTTTGGAGGAAATTTTAGTGATGTTGTAATCACAAGTTCCCTATTCCTATCCCTCAGAAGTGCATTTCCCCTAAAGAGGGGAGCTTGCACTCCAGCCCCTTCCTTATACACCTGTAAATATGCATGCAGATGCATTTGTGATGTCCATGGTCAAAGGGTAAAAGACATATCCAGGTTAGCATTATAGTCATATGAAACAAGATCTGCATTCTTTTAGATATCCTCATATTTCACCTGTTGGTATCTTTGGTCATGTTGCACAAAATATTTTATGTTGCAATTAAACCAAGGAGTTGTGAGGGATGGATATCCAGTGCTAGTTCATCCAGGGCTTGAAACTACTGTAGGCAGTTGGCAGACACTTAAAATTCCACATTGTCCCTCTCACATAAAATTTCTTTAAGACCTAAAAGGGTCAAGGAAGTGAACTTGACAATTTTTCTAGCCATCTGCCATATCTGGAAGAGTCCTGTGCACCTCCATTGTAAATGTCAAACATCAAGGTCAGAGGTCAAAATAAAATTTGTTTTTAGCCATTATCTCAGTCATTCAGTGTCTTACTTTGGCCTAAAATTCCAAATAGGAGCCAAAGCTTTTGAGTTTCTGCTGATGAGAAAATTTCTTTACACATATGCAAGTTTCAGTTTAAGGGCCAGTTTGTACTTCAGTTTATTGCTATAAAGCTGTGAAAGTTGAACATTGTTCAACTCTGAACTACTGTTTGTCCTTGATTGGTCCGGAAGAGCAAGGCATGATGATATATGGTTCTTATAGTTTTATAGCTCACGAAAATTTGGAAATGTAAGCAGGCATTACAGTAAATGGCCAAGCTATAAATTTGAGTTTGAAACTGTCTGATCTTGCCATACTATGTCATGCTATTTTTAAAAGAACACTGTCTTTACCCAGGTTTTATTGGTGGGAGGTGGCAGTGGCAATAGAGATAGAATGGTAAATTTCCCAGGCTTAGGGATCAAAGGGATGCATAAGATGTACACTGTTTATACAGTAAAATATATCTTACACATGTATGCCAAAATTCTGCATTTCTTTTTATTTTGCAGGAAATACATCAATATCTGATAGAGTGGTAGTTTATATGAAATGTTTCAATCAGCTATCAACACTGAATCTCTCCAACTGCAACATCTCTGTAAGTTTATAATTTTGTCATGTCCCTGCCAACTTGTTCGGTTTTACCCATGATGCATCTGTTGTACTTTGCATAACTTGGTTGTTAGTCTTCAGTTTCTGATGTGAAAGTAGCTACCACTCACACTACAGTGCATGTTCTATATGTCCGTACACATAGTCATGAGTGATGGTTTATTTTCTAGACCTGATGTCAGGCATGAGCTTTTTCTGCGAATTCGCGGATTTCCGTGATTTTTTTCCAACTTCCGCTATTTCGCATTTTCATTTCCGCGAAAAAATGTGAAGTTGAAAATGGGAACAGCACATGATTTATCATAAGATGTCAGTGAAACAGCATAGTGTCTTCAGTAAAATGTGTATTTCCACATATTTTGTTTAAATTTCACTGCAGCTAGAAATGCATAGTCGACATGTTTAATTATGATACCCTTTTTCCTTGTCATATCATAGCTCGTAGGTCATACTGTATGTGCTGGTTGAAAGTGGAAAGTTAAAGTGGAAGCAGTCATGTGGAAGCAGTCCATATACTTGGTACATGCAGTATTATAATGCTCTGATTTAGTACAAGTTTTGTATACATGTACGTACGTCCATTGGCACAGGCTGTGTCTGTATGCAAGTGTGTGTAGATGTGCACACTGCAGCTAGCTAACTAGATATACATGCTTGCTACTAAATTTATACTACAACGTAACTTGGTGGGCACTGAACAGAACGATCGTCTGCAAAGGTAATCAAAGCTTGTATGCACAGGGCATGTGGAAAATACTCAACTGCACCCTTTCCTACATCTTTGTAAGGTTGAAGGCCGGTTGCATATTCTGTTCATAGGCCCATCTGTCACTAACTTAGAGGCATTGCACTTCTTACACTATCCTAACATAGGTTATGTATGTGCACTGCTATTGAGCTTAGGCCTAGCCCATAGTACTCTCATAGGCTTAGGCCTCTAAGTCTGAAGAAGGCAGCCATTCCGGGATTTGGCTTGAAGTTTATAACAAACTGGTACCAATTTTCACCAAAAGAGATAGGAATTGGTGCCTTAAATTAGGCCTTACCTAACAAGGGCTAACATATGGCCTTTGAAGTTTTAGCCTAGGCCTAGCCTAGGCAAGGCATGGCCCTTGTGCTTTACATTACAGAGCACAGCCAAGGCACTTTCCTTAGCCATATGTTCTGATGTACAAAAGGGGCTACTATTTACCAGTAGGTTGGCCCTATCAGTGATTTCACTGACTCGGGCACCCGGGTCAATGACACACAACTTTTGATTTTGACGCACGGACACGAAACCTCTGGGGTCAATCTGACGCATAGCTTTTTCACCCCAACAATCAGTAATGACAAAGTACAGTAATTTCGCCAATACATTCTTTGTGCAAATTTGTTCACAAAATATAGCCTTTTCAGTTCCCATATTGTTAATGGACAGATTGATTATCATATTTTACAAGAAAAAGATAGCAGAAAAGCGCATCACAAATACAGAGTGTGAACAAAAAAACAGGAATAAGGTGTGTTGCATTAAACTCAAATTTATTTTGACCCCTTCATTTGTAATTTTGACTCTTGTTAGTTTATTTTAAAGGGTATGTGACTCCTGACAAAAAAAGATGAGTGAAAACCATGCCTATATACTTTCAGTAGGCCTAGGCAAAAAGCCTCTAAAATGTGACTGCAAGTTGAATGGTGCTAAAACTTAAAAGTGAGCCATAAAATAATGTTGGACACTGGATCAAAGAAATCAAGAAGCCAGTTGGTATAAACTAGGTTTTGGGAAAGGCAAGGTATTAATGTTGATCCAACTTAGTGAATCTTAACACATTGGCTATACAGTATGTTAAGCTTAGGGTGTTTTTGTAATTTGTCTGTTTCATCAAAATATGATAAACAATTTGCCCATTTGGGCCTTACGAAATGTTAAAAATCCAGGAGCTTCCGGGGGCGCTGCCCCCTGGACCCCCGCCGGGCCGTTGCCCCTGGACCCCACCAGGGGCCCTAAGGCGGGCCCCTGGACCCCACCCATAAGAGTTCGCGCTTCATGCTCAGACTGCCACCTTCGGGGTCAGTATGCTACATACCCACTCAAAAGTTCAGTGATTTTTGTTGTATGTCAGGCTCATCCCTGTGATGTATTAATGTCATTGATCTGCTTCATTAACAACTGTTCATTCCTCACACATGCTGCACAGTTTTGCATAATGAAACACTCCACAGTAGAGGGTTGAATGAACATAAATTTGGCCAAAAGTTGTACTGGTTGCTGACCTGCTAAGATTTGGTTTTGATAGTAGCAGAGTAGGATACTGCACAAAGGTCAACCTGTGACACAGGAACACTTTATACAGCTTTTACTAGCAAAAAAGTCTTAGAAAAGGTTGATAACATACAAAATGTATGGAGATGTTGTCCTCTGGGCACAAGTTGGTTTTTTCTTTAGATTAAGCCAAAAGTTGTACTGGTTGCTGACCTGCTTAGATTTCATCTTGATATTAGGATAGTCTGATACTACACCAAAATTGTTCAACCTGAGACACAGGAGCACTTTCTACAGCTTTTACTAGTAACAAAAGTCTGAAGTGTAGAAAAGGTTGGTAACATATAAGTGTATGGATGCATTGTCCTGTGGTGGAGAGCACAAGCTGGTTTTTGTGCATGGCCCTGTCAGATCATATGTGGGAGGCCTGTTGATAAAATTTTAATTTGTTTGAAGTGCTTGTAGTAAGGTGAAGGGGGGGGGGGGTACTTTGAGGTCAGCTAAGCTCCATGCTAGTCTCCCCTTTTTGTACATCTGTTTAGATTGTCTGGGTCTCATGAATAGCTCCCATCAGGGTGTTGTCCAGGATCTTGGACTTAAACATGAATTTTGAGGTGATTTGCTAACAACAGTCTTGCAAAAAACAGTCACTGACACATCTATAGGTATACCTTGTATGTCAAAAGTGGTGGTGAAATGTCTGTAATCCTATGTAAAGAACAGTGGCATGTGGTTAGATATTACCTTTCCATATGGGAGTGTTACTGTAACAAATATGTGATTCACCAAAACAAGTTTTTTTTTCGGCATGTATGCATTTGACTGTTTCAGTAATATATATGTAATTTGTTGAGAGCGGGCAAATTTATCTCATGATTTGAAATGTTTTTAGAAAGAGGTTTGTATTTCAATGAAAGATGAAAGCATTGAAAGTGATCTTTTCATCCATTTTACTGAAGACTCATTATGGCATGTGCCTGACATCATATCTGATCTGCCTTGGTGCCTCACAAGGGGAATTATGAAAAATATCAAAATGGTAATTACTTATTTTGTAATTTAAAATCACTATGAAAAATGGAAGACTGCTATTACATTTCTCTCAGAAAACCATTTTGAGCAGTAAGTACCACTGAAGCCTGTGGTACTGTATCTCAGAAATGAAATGAATTGCTATTGCTCACAGGATACATCTGATTTGAATTTTTGTCTATGGCATCTATTTTAAATACAATTTTGTGTATCTGTGAGATAACTTGTCACAGGAGGCAGTGTGTAACTGCAGCCACTTAGAGGGATTGTCTGGGACATGCATGGTATCGTTGACCAGAGGTATTACTTATAAAGTGCTTTGCACCCTATCAATGGTGATGAGGTGGTATAAGTTAATGTTATGATACAGTTCAACATTTTGCAGCCTTGAGAATCCCAGAGAGAATTAGAACAAAGATTGTCCATCTAGAAGGTCATTTCACCATATCTATATCTACAGTACCTCTCTTGAAACATTAGCCATTGAGTGGGAATATCCACATTGCCTCATCTTGTAATTTGTGGTATAAAAGGTTTCACAAAAAGCAAACTTAAGTAGTAACTATTCCTTCACTGATAAGTGTTTTGCACATTATCTGTTGCTTAGCAGCCAAGACTGGTTAAATGAAGTTTTGCTTAAAGACAGACTGTCATCACCCCAAAGTATATTTTTAGTGTATGTATATCAAAATTCTCAGTTGGTGACTGCTGTTTGATTGACATCAAAGTTTGAAAATTTGAAAGATGCAGAGTAGCTCACATTCCACACAAGGCAGAGAGAGTACTTTTATTACATTTTATAGCCTTGTGTGCTCACCACGACATGGCCTTAAGCAATAAAACAGGTTTATTCTTGCACAAGGAAGAGCCTCATACAGTTATGGGAGGAGCTAGAAGATGCATAGTTGGGAGAATTGGAACTGTCTGGGATCATGAAAATTCCCCTTTAAATGTGGCAAAACACCATTGGTGTTTTCCCAGAAAATATTACCTGACTGGCAAAAAATCATAGCATAAATTTTGCCCTGCAAATAGGGCATCATTGCCCTGAAACTAGGGAAATTTTTGCCCTGAAATTAACATTTTGTGGAGGTCTTGCCTCATCTAACCCTTCTATCATATGTTTAGTGTTCTGTGGTAACCAGAGCCCTTGATTTTTGCAAAGGTCATTGACATGTGGCTCCAAAGATTACTCTTTGGGAAGTCAAAAAAGTTTCAGAACAGACAGCTTACCAGTACTACTGATGATATTTACTTAATACATTTAATCATGCATAAAAATGTACCATTTGCACAATCAGTGGTGTCAACACCATTCATCCTACATTTGATGAACTTTGCTTTTTCTCCAATCCAGGAGTCTGGAAAAGAACACATAGCAAGGCTATTACACCTCACTCCCTGTGAAGTACCAATGAGTGACACTGTCGATGATGATGTTATTAACAAGGGCTGGGCTGCACCTTTGATTGACAGTTGGAGTAGCTTGACTTCTCTTTCATATTCTCGTAATAGACCATCTAAATCTGCAGAAAAATTTTGTAAGTATCCCTGTACCACGCATTTACCCTGTTAAGTGTTATTGGACTCCCTCTGGCAGAGCTCAAAGCCATCGAGACATTGACCTATTCCTGCAAGGAAATTGAAGGAGTTTTAGGGTGACTTTGGTTAACTCCTCTGTTTCCCTCCATAGCTTATGAGAAAAAATTTGCATGCTACCATAATGAAAATCAAAAGCTTTTCACTTATTCGATCAGATAACTTTTTACAAAGGTCCTCCTCTGAGTAAACTGTGAGTTGCTTGAGTTTTGGTTTCAATTGTGATTTCCTTTTGCTTTGATTTTTTTCCTTAAAGATTATTTTCAATCACTTTGGACAATGACCTCTATTAAATTTCATCACACTCCATTGGCAACAGACCAGTATACTTTCTCTGAATACAGGGTGACAAAGAAACCAGTTGTGACCCCTATACAAAACATTGATTTCTCAAAACTGGTATCCTGTCCGTGTACTTCTGTTGGACAAATGCCGTGGATTGACAGTGGGACTCCATTTAAATTAGTGTGAGACTTTAAATGAAACTAGCTTTCTGTGGATTGAGCGGTGAAGTCAAACCCTCAGTCATGAAAAAATTTTAAATTGTGTGTGCTCACCTTTTAGCTCTGTGCTAATTCATTTTCTAGTTGGGATATATTTTACTTTTAGTTTCTTTTAGTTTGTCTTTGGTATTAAAAAATCAGTACTAAACTAAGCAGGGGCAAAGGGAATTTTCCCCTGAAGTCTACAAAATCCCCCCACAAAGTGCAGTCTTGACCCTCTGATTTGATGAAAGCAATTTATTCAGTGAAAATTCCAAGTATCCCCCTTCCTTCCCCCCCCACCCATCTGAAAGAAAGTTGAATTTTGCCCCTGTTATAAATGGAACAGGAGTGACAGTTTTACTGGGGAGGGGGGTACTGTATCTGCAGGGAAATGAATGTTTTATATACATCATGCAGTGTGTGGTATCTTCAAATTATTGTGGCATGGTATTGACAGTATGTGACTTCTGTAACATGGACAGGTGGAAGGTATTAATGAAGTACCTTACAAACCACAACTGGAAGGTGTCAACAAAAAGTTAAAATTATGGTGGCTACAATTCTCTGACGTGGCACCTCAGCCATTAAAAATCCTGTAGTGTATGGGTGTAGGCCTGCTGGTGTAATAGGTAGTCGTCAGTAATCTAGTATTTGACACTAAAGCTACTGTTGTGCGTATGCCTGTGGCAGTTGTAGCATTGTACAAGTGGTGTGTCTTAAGGTACCATACTCAAAAAAATATTAAAGAGTCACGAGTCTAGCCATGAGGGATTTTGGAATCAGAACCAACCAACCAACTCATTATTATGCAGTGTTGTAAAGAGTCACGACTCGAGTCACTTCTTCTCAAAATGATAGTGACTCAAGAGAGAATTCAGGAGTAATTTCCCCATTGAAATAGTACAGTGACTCGAGTCTCTTAAAAGTTTGACAATGTGACTCGAGTCACGAATCTAGTGACTCGATTACAACTCTGTTATTATGACCTTGATCATTAAATATTTAGAATTTGAAATAAAATTAATGTGCAAAATAGTGCCCAAAATTGTTATGGGAACTATTCACTTCAGACAGCTTGGCTTATATTTAGTGTGAGTCAGGCTAGTCAGCCACTGACTAATTATTGTTGGGACATCTAAAATTGAGTACTTTCTCTCTAAAACTTTTTCTAGAACCCAAGAAAACCTCTGGCATTCCATCTTCTCCACCCATCATTGCTTTCTCCTCAAATTTTATTGAAGTATGGTATTGAGGAATGTTTTGAACAATTATACTTTTGTGGCCTGGACCAGATTTGGACATTACCAGTGACTTCCTCCAAATGGGTTACAAAAACTCAAATGTTAGAGTTGAAATCACACATAACAAAACAACTAGATTTTATAAGCTGAGAGTCGAATACAAAATACCAGTGACCATATCATTACAGGGTAAGTAAACGACCCGAACTAAAACGTGAATGCCAGGAGAGAAAATTTCAGCAGAAATAGACTCGAAAATCCCTCCGTAAAACCGTCAGATCCACTTCTTATTTTATAATTTCAGGGATGTAAGTTTTCCGTATTAATACGGAATTCCGTATTTTTAAAAAATCGGCTGAATCCTCCGTATTTCTCTTGTATTCAGGACTACTGTATTTTGCGGAATGGAAATACGGAAACTAATGTGAAAACAGTGGAGGAAGTTTTGCTGAATCGCAAACAGAAACACGCAAAAATAGCTCTGCACACTGAACAGTGCTTTTCTATCGTTGCATCATGTAAATTGAATATCCGTAGCTCATGCCTGGGTAGAGAATGCCGATATCAGTTCAATCCCTCCGTACTGTGCTGTACGTTGTGGCATGACAAAATTAGTAACTCGCGCTAGTGTTGAGCGTATTATCGGTTAGCAGTATAGGTATTGGCCAATAATGGCGTTATCGGTGATATATCGGTATCGGCAAAAATGACGGCTGTCTGCTATAATGGCAACCGATAACAAACTTTTCATCATTCCCTTACGCACGCTGCTGGGTCGAGCCTAGAAACATTCCAGACCGCGATTGCGTCGCAGTGGAATTGCTTAAATCAAAGTTACCGTACCGCGTACTGCAACCTTCTGTTTGCTGTTTTCGACGTGTCCGTTTCTATAAAGCACGTGAAAAGCTAAACCCGTAATCGAGTGCACAAGCCTTGCAAGATACACTGTACTAGCATTGCACTAAACTTACTAATTCGAGCTCGCTAGCTTCGTGTAAAACCGTGATTTGGTTGTTGTAAATCAGGTGTGCATGCTACATATTTATACTCCAGCATGCAGTAATTCTGGCAGTATCATTAAATCAGAACAAACATCATAGGTGGATCGTTGCTACGCACGCCATCGTGTCGCATTGTGTTGCACTCGGACAGGGTTTCGTCAAGCATTCATACAAATACGGTTCCTTACTCTGTCCTTGGGCAGTGTGAATCGAGGTGAGAGGTAGAAATTTCAGTGCGAAATGCTCAGAGAGAAATGTTTCTGATCGCTCTTGAAGTAGGTTATAGTTGGACCAGGGATCACTGGTTGGACTAAGCTACCATCGTTATATGTTGTACTGAAACTTTGGTAGCCTACTGTGTTAGGATACTGTGCATTTAGAAGGCTAGGCCCACACATGTACAGTTGCACTGTAGCCTAGTACTGTATAGCCTAATTTACGTACTGTAAGCTCCCAGGTGTGTTTGTTCTTGTTTTTCTATTGGCACATTGACGTCTGCGCATTGCTGCAACTCTTTAAGGAACAATGGAACTTGACAGAACAGCAGACATTAGGAAGGTTGATCAAGGGATCAGGAATAAATGGAACTGGAAGTAGACAGAAGTGAAGGATGCAAGTGGAATTTTTCTTAGTGATTACATAAGAATAATCGACAAGCCAGGTTTTGCAAGGTGTAAAATTTGCAATTCTGATATTAACTATGGCAGTAACGGCAAAGGTAATTTAATAACGCACAGCATGAAGAAGAAACACAAAGGAAATTTTAAAATTAGAAAGACCAATACTGTGCTTCCAGCAATGTTCATGAGACCTGGTGCTTCTCCAAGTACAAGTAGCAGCAGTGACAGTTTTTCATCTTGTGCTCATCTTCCCTATGGTATTGCTCCAAATGTACATGACTCCTTCAAAAGTGCAGGAAAAGTTGTACAGGAGACACGCCCGAATGTAAGTTTTGCTGATAGGAAAGCCAACGCAGAGGCTATGGTAGTAAGTTTTGGGGCAGAGAATTCTCTGACCTTCATGGTACAGTCAAAAATTATTAAACTGGCCCAGACATTAGCAAAAGATCCAAAGGTCCTCCAAGATTTGTCAATGGAGAGAACAACATTGGCCTATAAGTTGAAAGAGGGGGTTGCGGAAGTTGCACATCAGCGAACAGTTAAAGATTTAAAAGAAACGCCCTTCTCCATCAATTTGGATGAATGTACCAATCGCACCAATAATAAAGTCCTTACTGTCCTTGTGTCATATTTTTCTGAGAGTCAAGGAGAATGTGTAGTTAAACATTACGCATCAGTAGAGCTAACTGTAATAAATGCAGACACAGTATTTCAAACATTAACAAAGCTGCTAGTCAGAGATGAAATCCCACTGGCCAATGTTGTGTCAAGCCTCAGCGACTCGGCTGCATACATGCGGGGAACTCATTCAGGATTTGAAACCAAACTTAGAAATGCAAACCCTACTTTGTTAGATATTGATGGTGATATCTGTCATCATATGCATAATTGTGCTAAACGATTCTGCAGTCACTTCAACAATTACCTTGAATTTCTTTGTGATGACTTATACAATGACTTCAAATATTCCCCAGATTTAAGGGAGCTTTTCAAACAGATATGTTCCTTATACGGTGTGGACTGCAAAATACCTCTGCAGAGAATCCCACACCAATGGCTGTCTTCTTATGATGCAAGTGTCAGAAACCTTGCTGTGCTGGATCACCTTACTATATTTTATGTTGCATGGGTGAGTTCTTTAGAGAAAACAAATCACTTAAGTTTATACAGACAATTAACATCATCTCTACCAACCATGCAACATGCACGCTTGAATGTTATTATTCAGGAATTGAAGAAGAAAAAGCTGACAGAACAAGGAAGAAAGAGAAAGGAAAGGATTGCTTGCAAGATGTTTGTACAGAGGAAAACTACACTGTTTCATATGCACCTCTATGCAGCTGTCCTCCCCATGTTCAAATCTTTTGTGCTCATTTTTGAGCAGAAAGTTCCAATGATGCACCGCTTGCATGATGAGATAATTGAATTGTTTAGAAGTTTTCTGGCATGTTTTGTCAAACAAGAAGCAATCTTGGCCCAAGGTTTCTCCTCAGACAAGTTGAAGTCCCTAGAACTTGAGAGGCACTTGTTGAAGCTCTCCCAGTTGCATGTTGGAAAAGAAGCAGAGCTGGTTCTTCTTCAAATGGAACCAGGCAGTGTCAAGTCTCTTCTCTTGCTAGTTAAGAAAGCATACCTGGACACAGGGCTCTATATGCAGAAGAAATTGCCATTGAAGAATCATGTCCTGAAATGTTTGTCTGCATTGGATCCCAAAGCACAGGGTCATAGTAAAACTTTTGAGTACCTAAAAGAGCTTGGGAAATTATTCAAGCACCACATGAGCATAGAGCAACAAGATGCTTATGACAGGGCTGCAAGGCAGATGCAGATCGATGAGCTTCCAGTGTTTAGGGAGAATACAGGTCTTGATAGATGGTGGAATGAGGTTTTAAAGTCATTTCCAGCCATGAAGCCAGCAGTTAAGTGTGCCTTGTCAATATTCACTGGACCACGTGTGGAACAGAGTTTCAGCATCATGAATGATGTTATTTGTCCTAAGACAAATAGACTTCAGGTAAGCACTTTTGGAGCCATCCAGACAGTGAAATATGACCTTCAAGCAAGTCATCAAACTTCCATTGAGAGATACTACAGAGAAGATAGGCTGAAGTCACCAGTTGACAAACATCTCTGCCACCACATGCAGACATCGCACAGTCAGCACAAGCAAAAACAAGAAGCAAAACGTAAAGCAAAACTACAGATAAATCCAACTGCAACAAAAACAAAGTCCACGACAGATGTGCACAAAGCCTCTAAAAGAATCATCCAGCAACAGAAAGCTAGGGAGGAGGTTCTACGAAAGAAGCGTTCTAAATAAGGTTAATTTTATTTTTTGTTTTACAAAATTACATGTAACATATGACCATCTAAGTGAACTAAAAATACCATGAAAATGGTATTCTCTGGGGCATGAGCATACTCCAAATTATGAAGTTTAAGTGCACCATTTTGCATCTCAGCTCTCTCCTGAGAGCAAAAATTTTCACCCCCTCCCCTTATACCCCACCCCCAGGACGGCGTTCACCCATACCTACTATTTTCAGTATTTTTTTTTACCTTCCACTTACATCCCTGTAATTTAGAAGGGAATTAATATAAATAGCTACACCACCACCACCGCCGTGGCCAACTCTAGACCTGTGTTCAAGTAAATATTCCTCAATATATAAGGGACTCAGTATAGTATCAGGAGTAGCAAACAATGTTTCAGTCATCCCTATTACCAGTTGATGAATGAGCATTTAAAGATTTACGGCAGATACAACACAGATTATTCAGAAAACTAAATGCCATAGAAAAAAAAACAAACAAAAAAGCGTATCTGAAAGAGAAAATTGGAATAGGCTGTAAGCAAAGCACAAGACAACAACACAAGTTGCAGAAAATTCTATTAGAATGAATAAATTGAGCATCAGCCAGTTGATAGTAAGTCTAGCCAGTGCACAGAGAAAGGAAATCCATGAACAGACAATGGTGTTCATCGACATGTTAATGTAAGGTTCTATACAGGTGCAATTAGAAGTAGTAAAAGTAAAGCTACTGTCTTGAGATGTATGGGAAAGTCTTCCAGTCTGCTAAATCCAATATGTTGTTTGAAATTATAGGGATTCCTGATTGACAGCAGAGGAGATCTATTGCTTGCGATCGTTCCTGTAAATGATAAAATTTTTCTGTCAAGTGTCCATGTTTTCTTGCTCTTCTCATGTTAACGTGCACAGGAAAAGAGGCCTCTCTTGGGGGCGGGGGGGAAGGTTAAGTCCTTGTTGAGTTTGGTGGGTGCATTGAAGGAATTCACCCTTGTCTTTGGGGTTATACGGTGGGAATGATTAGTGTCCTTCAAGGATAGGTTCAAGTTCATTTTTTTTTATCGGCAAGTTTAATAATCAATGAATCCGTTGACTCATCGTCACTCTTGTTGATGCCATGTTATAGTTACACGGAGAGTATTGTTCAGACTCTTCAAGTTTAATACTTGAGAGTGATGAGACCTTCTGTTTTAAAGCCGCAATTTCTTCCTTGGTACCCTCAATCATCTGTTCTTGTTTATTAGCAATTTCTAGCTGTAGGACATAAAAAAATTCACCACAGATTTTATCTGTAATGGCTTAGATGATGACAAGCACCAGTTTCTCAACAAGTTCCACTAAAAATCCTCAGATTCCAGTACCATCATCATTTCATATGAATCCCACTCAATATATCACCAAGTTGAGAGCACTTGCTGAATGCAAAGGTGTAGGCTCTGTGGCAGTGTTTCCTCTAAGAAATTATCCATTGGGTCAATTTACCCAGTATAAGAAAATTTGACTCACTAGAAATTTCAAAGCCATGAATTCACACTGCACCAACTTTAAGGAACTAATGAAACCCTATCTTTTTATTTTTTTGCCATAAACATCAGTGCGTCAAATCAAAAAGTCATTGCGTCAAAATCGCGTCATAGTGGCTTAGCAGAAACACTGCTCTGTGGTTGGTTCCTGTGATTACAATATAGTGATTGGACGGCTCAGAGTGCTGGGACATATTTTGTTTTTTCTGAGACATTCTGCAAAATCCCTTGTGTGAAACTGAATTAAGTTCATGCTGAGAGGTATGTTTTTTTTCATATTTTCCAGTTCTTTAACTTCTTATTTTGGCTTGGCACTTATATTCATACTCGGGGATTAGGGCAGGAAGTATTGAATTATTGTTATTGACATGACAGTGACGATAGAGTTGTACTAACCTCAAAAGAATGAAAACGATTTTTGTCGTTATTTTTACACTGCAATTCTCCTTACTTTATTTCAGATTCAAAGAAACAGTCATCTACAAAGAAGACTAAGACAGCAGCTGTCAAGTATAAACATCTCGTGTTCCTTCGACATAAAATCCCTGAAGCAAAACCATCATTGATGGAATTAGCTTCAATAAAAAGTGGTGTTAAAGACAATGTATGCATGAAATGTCATCAGAAAATTTTATGGAACAGATTTGATGCAACAGAAAGTGGAATAGCTAGAGGTTGTAAAAGACAAGCTAGTTGTTTCCCTGTAGAAGTTCAGAGGAAAAAGGTAAAGCACCAATTGAAAGACTTCACAAGTAGGACGAATTGTGATGAAAGCTTGTTGGAGTTTTATCATAGGGAGAAATTTTACAAGAAATCTGCAGAACACAGATTGGATTCTACACAGTTTCAAAGAGTTTCTGAGTGCAAAAGACAAGACAATCCTTTTGTCAAAGTCCAGAGGACTGAACCTGGAAATTCTGGAGCAGATTTTGTGGACAAATATCCTATTAAAGACAAACGAGATGTTGATTCCATGCTTTCAGAGGAAGAATTAACTTCTGACAAACTAAGTGAGAATTCTTTGTTTTCCAGTTTGGATGAGGATTCTAATTCTTACAGTATGGTGGAACAGTCACAGACACACTGTGTGGGAAAGGAAAATGAGGTCCTCAGTGAAGTTAAAGATGAAAGGGCCAAATGTATGACCAAGCATTCTCAAGTGCACAAGGATAACAGCCAGATCAATAGATGCCAAAAGACAAATTTGAGACATAAAAAGAAAAAGTTAAAGATTGTGAAAGAAAGCCATTCCCTTAAGTCAGAATTTTCTAAAGTATCTGAGGATTACTCATGTAATAGAGCAAACCAAAGAAGGCCTAATTGTGTAGAAAACCAACATGAAGGAAGAACAAGTTTGCTCGATTTTTTAGACTAAAGAATGTTTGGAACTTTGAACTGAGTCTTGACTGTATTTCAGCAATGAATACCTTTGGTATTATTGTTACAGTTGATATTTTCTTAAAAACACTTGCTTCCTTATTGCAGTAGGCCCATGGGCATGCAGTTTGGTGCTCTGTCATTCATGACCTGAAAATTTGTGTGGGTGCAGTCTTAATGACATTTTCATGAAGTGTTGGGATTTTTTAGCCCAACAAGATAGATTTAATGCAGGACATAAGCAATTTGGGTACAAACATCTATGTAACTGTTAAAAAACCTTTAAAAGCAGGAGAGTGAATCTACACATGAATTTTGCAGACATCTTTTCTTTTTTTTATTTGCCCTTTATTGCTCCTGACACAGCATGTCATAACATCAGTACATGAAAATACGTCAAATATTGTGAAATAAAACTTTAAATGCATTATACAAATAGTGTAGCTGCATATTCAAAGGAGGGTATCTTAAAAGATGTAAACATTGAATGTTCATGTAAAAACAATTAAATAACCTCAAAACAAATTCATCCAGGGAAGCCAGTGTTTTTCCCAAATAGTTTGTCAACATACTCTTTTGAAGAATACACTTTTGCAAGATAAAGTAATTTTAAGTAAACAAGGGCCCCATGAACACTCGGATGTGCCCTTAACTTTTACAATAAAAAATATACATTTACACCAATATAATGATTAAATTAGATACTCAACTAGTATTACAACCAAAAAAAGACTGTAGATTCATCATCAATCTTCATTTGTAAATCAGTATTAGAGAAGGCAAACTGCAAATGATCCCAGATTCTCTGAGAGAAATTACAATGAAAAAAACAAATGTGCAATAGTCTCAATGAAGACTCAGCAGAAAGTGCACATATTTGAGGGGACAACCTTTATTGTGTACAAATACTTATTCGTAGGGATGAGTCTATGCAGCAAGCCATACTGAAACCATTGAATGGAAACATCATTGGAGCAACTAAAAGGCACAACACAATAGAAATTCCATGACTCCTTTGAAATGGCAATTGTCTCAGACCATTTCAAGTAAGGTTTACAAAATGTAACTTGATGAATTAAACATCTCATTGTATACACATTTATATTTAAAGTACCCATCATAGAATAATTAATTCTAGTAGCTATTAACAGGATTACTTCAAACATAATTGTTTTCTTCGACAATATGGTTCCATGACGACATTTATTACACTGCTGTAGTACTGTAAAAAATTGAGTCTTAGTACAAAATTTCTTAGAAAAAGTATCAAAGGTTAGAAAGTCTCCATTTTGTGAGAGTTAATCATTAACAAAGAAAATCCCATGCCACTTCCATTGTAGGTTATCTGTTACTTTGTGCCCCACTTCAATTGTATTGTTGTTCCATACCAGCTGAGCTAAAAGCAAATCTAAACAGTTACTAAAACTGGTGAAACAACTAGAGTTTGCATGTATTGGTAGGTGCAATTGAAAAGATCTGTCTAGAATGGATTTTTACTTTGGAACTAGCAAGATTAATGTACAAGTCACCATTATTAAGGAAATTATCAACAAAGAGTTTATTGTTTTTAAGTAGAGCACTAAAGAAACTGTCATGAACGGTTTTCAGCAAAGCTTCAAAATTGTTTACCTTTATAGCCATACAATAATTTAATAGCAAAGTCCACCATTTTAAGACCCTCATTGGAGTTTCTTTGAGTAATCTAGATATGACTTTGCAGACATTCTTGACCAAGTTGCTCTTCATCTAGGCCCAATTTTTTGGCCCTGCTTTTCATATGTAAATGATTGACTGGAATACTTATTACAGCTCACTCCAATTATGTCTTCCGTTATCGTACTGGCCAATTTATTAGTGTCTATCATACTTTTCAACTTATATGAACCCTTTATTGCCCAATTAAGCAAATGATCTGTCTTTCTCAAGTTGTCACTCTTAAGACAAAATGTTGGTTGAATTTGCAACTTTCTGCTAATCCTAACTAAATTGATTCATATGCAATCAATCTAAACTTGATTTACAGGTGTTCATTATATCATGCTTCTGTTTTCCAGTTTTAGGCTTTAGGTCGTGAGCTTACAAAGTTTTACATATTCCCTCCAGACTGGTGTGTGGTGTACCAAGCACTATAGCACAAGAACTGTTCTTTTCAATACAGTAGCTGTTGTCACTAAGAATCATCATGGTCTTAAATGTCATTGTCTGCATGAGGCAAATTTAAGTTATTTTTGATTCCTTGCCGTAGGCAGGCAAGGAATCTATGCGATGGTGATGTCGTGTGTGTGTGTGTGTGTGTGTGTATGTGCGTATGTAAAAGATGTAAATCGGGGACATGAGCGTTTTTTTCCCCGGGCAAGTGGGGATACACCTGCAAGTGGGGATATCCCCAATTCCCGAATGCAAAATTTGCCATGAAATTGGATTTTGCACCTTTCAAAGATGTGTCTCAGTAAGTTTGAGCATTTTTGGCGTTTTCCCCATTTTACATGTTGTGAACCTATCAGTAGTACACACATCATGGGTTGGTGCATGAGTGTGTGTGTATGCGTGTAGTGCATGTAAATGGGGGATATGAGCGTTTTTTCCCCTAGTCAAGTGTGGATACACCCCAAGTGGGGATATCCACATTTTCACTGTTAAAAACGTGTGTCCCCGATTGACGCCAAAAATATGTATGTGTGTGTTTGTGACGCTGCTTGTAATCGCGATATCTCAAGATAGGATTGACCGGCACTTTTCATATTTGGTATATAGATTTGTCATGTTGAGAGGAAGAACCCTATTGTTTTTGGAGGAGGTCGAAGGTCATCAGAGGTCAAAAACCGAAAACCTTGTAATCGCGTTATCTCAAGATAGGAATGACCGACACTTTTCATATTTGGTATATAGATTTGTCATGTTGAGAGGAAGAACCCTATTGTTTTTGGTAGAGGTCAAAGGTCATCTGAGGTCACCATAGGTTAAAATGCAAAAACCTCGTAAATGACTTGTAATCGCGTTATCTCGAGATAGCAATGACAGACACTTTTCATATTTGGTATATAGATTTGTCATGTTGAGAGGAAGAACCCTATTGTTTTTGGTGAAGGTCAAAGGTCATTTGAGGTCACCGGAGGTAAAAAGCCGAAAAGCTCGTAATCGCGATATCTCAAGATAAGAATGACTTACACTTTTCATATATGATATATAGGTTTGTCATCTTGAGAGAAAGAATGCTATTGTTTTTGGTGGAGGTGAAAGGTCGTTTGAGGTCACCAGAGGTCAAAGACCGAAAACCTTGAAATCATGATATCTCAAGATAGGAGTGGCCTGTATGGACTTGTCGTGTTGAGAGGAAGAACCGTATTGTTTTTGGTAGAGGTCAAAGGTCATCTGAGGTCACCTGAGGTCAAAAACCAAAAAACCTTGTAATCGCGATATCTCGAGATAGGGATCACCGACACTTTTCATATGTGGTATGTAGATTTGCCATGTTGAGAGGAAGAGGCCTATTGTTTTTGGTGAAGGTCAAAGGTCACTTGGAGTCACCGGAGCTAAAAAGCCGAAAAGCTCGTTAATCATGATATCTCAAGATAGGAATGACAGACACTTTTCATATTTGGTATATAGACTTGTCATGTTGAGAGAAAGAATCCTATCGTTTTTGGTGGAGGTCAGAGGTCATTTGAGGTCACTAGAGGTCAAAGACCGAAAATCTTGAAATCGCCATAAGTCAAGATGGGAATGGCCTATATAGATTTGTCATGTTGAGAGGAAGAATCCTATCATTTTTGGTAGAGGTCAAAGGTCATCTGAGGTCACCAGAGGTTAAACTGCGCTTGTAAACACGATATCTCCAGATAGCAATGACCGACACTTTTCTTATTTGGTACATAGATTTGTCATGTTGACAGGAAGAAGCCTTTTGTTTTTGTTGAAGGTTAAAGGTCATTTGAGGTCACTGGAGGTAAAAAGCTGAAAAGCTCGTAATCACGATATCTCAAGATAGGAATGACCGACTTTTCATATTTGGTATATAGATTTGTCATGATGTAAGGAAGAACCCTATTGTTTTTGGTGGAGGTCAAAGGTCATCTTGGGTTACCAAAGGTCAAAAAGCAAAATTTCCCAAGAATTCCCAAGAATTCCCAAGATTGTAATCTGGCATCACTGAGGTCAAAAAGCAACATTTCTTAAGTATTTCCAAGATTGTTATATGGGGTCAACAGAGGTCAAAAAGCAAAATTTCTCAAAAATTCCCAAGATTGTTATATGGGGTCACCAGAGGTCATAAAGCAAAATATCTCAAGAATTCCCAAGATTGTGATCTGGTGTCACAGGGGTCAAAAATCAACATTTCCCAAAAATTCCCAAGATCATCATCTGGAGTTATCAGAGGTCAAAAAGCAAAAGCAAAATTTCCCAAGAATTCCCAAGATTGTTATACATGTATGGGGTCACCAGAGGTCAAAAAGCAAAATATCCCAAGAATTCCCAAGATCATGATTATGGGGTCACCAGAGGTCAAAAAGTGAAATTTCCCAAGAATTCCCAAGATAGTCATCAGGAGTCACCAGAGGTCAAACAGCAAAATATCCCAAGTATTCCAAAGATCGTCATCTAGGGTCACCAGAGGTTAAAAAGCAAAATTTTCCAAGAATTTTCAAGATCCAAGATCCATTGGAGTTGAATCCCTTTCAAGACACTTCAGATTTTCTTTTTTGTTATATTTGGTGGGGTTCAAAGGTCATGTGAGGTCAGCAGAGGTCAAATTGTTAAAACATAAAATGATGTAGTCAAGAAAGATAAATTTGAGGGATAAACCTCAGTGCAACAAAGCATCCCCATTCGGCAAGGAATCACTAAGCCTTTGGGCTTTCTGGTTAGAACAAAATTACAATTTTTCATACAGAGTTTTTCCTTGTTTGGCATCATTGTATGTGGGGTCTGTAGAATGGTAAATGTTGGAAGTGTAATATCCCTTTTGGGGGTGCAGGGAATGTCTAGGGGACTTCTCAAGTGAGGCAACAAGAATGAAGCTTTTAGTTGTTCTCAAATGGATAAGGGTGCAAGATTACAAAAAACTTCCTTTTGTGATGTTTTGAAACCTTGCATAATACATACAGCATGCTAGGGAGAGAAGGGTACAAGAACACCATGCAATGATCAAAATTCTGCCATAAACCGTTTCTGCAATTCTGGTTCATCATGAATTGTCCAGTATAACCTCTACTCGTGCACCCAAAGACCAAAGTGGGTGGACACAAACCACACTCCAGCAATAGTGTGAATGATAAAGAACAATATTAGGCTTAAATACATTGCATCACAAATTGCAGTAGAATCCATGTCAACAGCTGTGAACCCAGTGAAAGTCAATATTTCTGTGCAGTTTAGCTAGATATCCTTCCCTCCCCGGTTAAATGAATGCTTGGGAAATCTTGAGCTTTAAATAGCCCTCTATTATTAAACATCCACACAAAATATCTAATTGCAAGTTATTTAAGCAAAATAGAGCAATTGCACCATATTTAGAAATGATTTTGTAATGGTAACTACAGAATGAGGCATGGAAGAGCATAGCTGTGCATGAGTATGGATGAGGGAGGGCAGGGCCGGATTAGCATTGTGTGGGGCCCTGGCACTTTCTATAGCCGGGCCCCTTTTACAAGTTTAACCTCCTTCCCCCTCGCCCACCTGCTTACACAAAATTAACAACACTCAACAGATTCAATTTTAGCTTTTAACTGCTAATAACTAATAGTTGCTTTTACACATTATACAGTGATACATGACAGTTATTATACATTATATGCCAGAGGCAGGGGGCCCCAAAAGCGTGGGGCCCCTGGCATATGCCGGTTCTGCCATGGGGTTAATCCGGCACTGGGGGGGGGACAGAAACACAGAAATGACCCAATGGGGTACCTGGCAGTGAAGGATTGCTAAGTTGTTCCCCTTAGTTGTGGGATCAAGGGCCTTCCTTTAGATGAAGCCCCCAGAATCTGGGGTAATTACAAAACTGGGGGCATTAGAATACAACATTAATCTAGCATTGAATATGAACTAAGCAGATAATAAAAATCGATGTAGCCTTATTTGGACTAATGGTAATGTTTCCTTCCACTTTACATTTTAGTATTCAAGTACATACCAAATAACATTTAATATGCACTAAACAGACCAAAAATTGCAGTTTGATTATTTTTCATAGTACATTATTTCTCAAGTTTCATGACTCAAGGCAAACGAGGGCTAGCTTGAACCCCATAAGATGCCCTGCACCCCAAACCCATAACAAAAACACAGTCCAAATCAAAAACCCAGCATAATCAGATTCTACCACAGTCACAATAGAACTTGTCAATGTTTATCTTGAAGCAATGGATTGGAGTGAAGTCAACAACCCACTTGAGAAGACTATTCCACTCATTGACAACTCTATATGAGAGAATCTGAGCTTTCTTATGTCAAGAACCTGTAGGGAAACATTTCACCAGCTTCTCCAATTGCCAGTAACTGGGATTTAGCACAAACCTTAAAGTTAGTTACAACTAGAGGATCCCTACCCTGAGAGAATGGAATTTGAAAATCTTCAGCATAACCCCCCTAATCCTTCGTAACTCAAGAGTGGTATTGTCCCAGACATTTGAGCCTCTCACTATAAGGGAGATTTCACACTTCGGGAATAAGCCGGGTGACCCTCCTTTGGACTTGCTTTAAAAGAAACTTACAGGGCTGCACAGCATAATCTATAGATGTGACACCTGACCAACTGCTTGTACAAATTCAACACAATTTCTTGACCCAAACTACTAAACTTCCTCTTGATCAACCCAAGCATAATATTTGCTCTAGCAGCAGTAAGACAATACAGTAGTATTCCTAGGGGGCCACTGATCATTGACAAGGGGGTATCAGGCGTGACCATTGATTTTTCGAAAGTACCCTAAACACATATTTGTCCGAGACTCAAAATACACCCTAAGTATAACCATGGTCATTTTGTGAACTTCCGAGAATGCTACCAGTGTGCTATTCAGGGCCGTAGCTAGGATCACATGTTTGGGGGGGGGGGGGGTGAAGGTACAAAACTCCGACTGGCTGGGTGTTTCTCCACCTGGGTGAGGGTGCGTAAATTGCATCTTTTTTATGCACCCTGTGTTTTTTGTATACAGCAGTGGAGATCCTTCCTTTGTCCATGGCATCCTGGGGAAGGGGTCTAAGGGGAGGGGATGTTCCCTTCCCTTTGAGAAGTTTTCTCTAATTTAAGGTTTCTTAGATGCAAAATGGTGCTATCTTTGGGATATTTTTGGAGCTGATCATATATCAGTGTTCTCCACAGATTACAAAACAAGGAGGCCCAGGGCGTCGATCAGGTGCGAAGCACGTGCACGGCGATCGCCGGGTGAGGGGTTTGATGGGAGGGGACACCCCTCCCCGCAGAAAATTTTGAGATTCGATACCTTAAATGGCCCAAATGGTGTTGCATAACTGGTTATTTTTGCTGATTCTCTTTCTGATACTTAGGAAGCAGTGTGAACATATTCGTTTACTGTAGAATTTAATTGCCAAAAAATATGAGAGCAACTTTGAGGGTGTGTTTTTAGAGAGGCGGATAATTTTTTTGGAGGGCGGCATATAGTTTTGAGGGGCGGCAATTTTCACATAGAGGGCTGGCCACCCCTCTAAAACCCCCTGTGAAGAACACTGTATATGGCTTAAAAATGTGAATTTTCGCGTACAATTTTGGCTAGGTGAAAGAAGAGAGTACGTTGTCTAAGAGAAGAATACGTTGTCAACAAACCTCTTGAAGCCCCCCTTGGCTACTTTGCTGCTTTCTATCAGTGGGGCCGCCAGGCATTGGTGATGGGGACACCACAGATGACGTCGTAATACCACCCCAAGTCTGCGTAAATTTAATCTGTTTTAATGTGCCCTGCGATTGTAGACTATACAGCAGTTCGATCCTTTCCTTGTCACTACATAAAGTTGACGTGGGGAGGGGTCTGCCGAGAAAGTTTTGCTAGTTTAAGGTTGCTTTGATGCAAAATGGCGCTATCTTTGGGATATTTTTTGAGCTGATCAGTGGCCTAGCGAGCAGGGGGCAGACAGGACAGAGTGCCCCCACAGAAATTTTAGGGGAAGCGATGGGCGATGTTGAAAAAATGAAGGAGAGCAAAAGAACGGCGAGAGGAAGGAGGGATGGGAAGTTGATGGGGCGGAGTGGAAGGTAGGGGCCTAGGGGGAGGGTAATTGGGAAATAGTGGCTTCACAAGTATGATCTTTTTATGATATTGAAAACTTAGACAAAACAGATTAACAGAACAATTGAAATTGTTCGGGAAGGTGTGAAATTATCGTAGACTCGAGGTTTCGATTGGCCATACATGCGCTTGTTGCTTATACGCAGTCGAAAAAAACACGAGTATGCGGATCGGGGATGAGTAACTAGAAAATGTGGTTACGAAAATCGCAACCACTTACTGTCCATGATTGTTTCTGTGCTGGTATTTTGAAACTTCCTCAGTGGTTATGCTAGCTCAGAAGCGTAGCCAGGCCTGGGGGGGGGGGGGGGTTGGAGTAGCCTACGACATGAGGGAAAGGTCTAAGGGGAGGGAGAAAAACGGATATTTTAGGTCTCCAGATGCAAAATGGTGCAATTTTTGTGCCTCAAATGTAATAAAGTTTGTAGTGATCATGTGTTTTTTCAATTATATTTTTCAAGGTTGGGTCATGGGGGGTTTCAACCCCCAAAACCCTCCCCGTGGCTACGCTTCTGTGCTAGCTTTAGAATATCGCTCTTTCAATTTTCAGTGTTGGCGCAGTGAAGATGTGAGAAAGATCGACCAAATCCGTCGGACAATAGGCCTATATGTACTTGAAGATAATTAAATCCTCTTCACTTGATGCACCGAAATTTGAGTGACAGATCACTTTGCTTTTACTCTTTGACTGCGAGAAGCACAAATTTTGGGCTTTGCATGCAGGAAATGGTAGGCCTACTCTCAAGGTCTTGTGGGAAGTATTCAAAAATATTTCATGTCTAAACAAACTAGCCTATAGCTGTACTTCTCCGCAGATATCATCACAATGGACTTGTAGTAGGCTGCAAGCTAGTCTTGTTCAAGACTCTAGTTCATTTCCGTCCACCACGTATCTCTGGCTATAAAGCATATGTACCAGTGCGCCCTCTAAAGGTACTCTTGAACTCTCAGAACTAGTTCTGAAGAGTTCAAGAGTAGGTTTAGAGGGCGCACTGTCAAGTATGCTTGACAGCTGATATGTGGTGGACGGAAATGAACTAGAGTCTTGAACAAGACTAGCTGCAAGCAAGCTTCATTTCTTGCTTCAAAATGCTTCAAGAAATCTCACCTTTCGTGATTGACCTTGCCTACATACTCTAAGCAATCGACCAATCAGCAAGCGCGACAGCACTTACATCCGTACAGTGTGTGTGTCAATGGCAGCTCCCTGGTTTTACGACACAAGAAGCGTGCGTAGAGTAGGCCTACTGTGTGCGAAATACGACAGTACGACCATGTGCCACAATATACTGTAGGCCTACTAACTGTTTAGGTAGTTTGACTTACTCAAGCCATTCTTAACAAAACAATAAAATACAAAACTGCTAAAATAAAAACCAATCATGCTCAGCCCCATTCCAACCAAAAGTGACCAAGAAGTTTCGTTCCCATCTACATGATTCACTCTACATAATGAGCTCAATGGTAGAACAAAGAACTCAATGAGAATCAAGAAACATTGAACGAAAGAACTGCTTCTCGAAAATGAGAAGCGTGCCTAAGGTACTGTCCATGACGTCATGGACAGTACAATGACGATGAAATCCGCAGCAGAACGGACGGCATATTTATTTTATGCAGGGCGCATTGGCAATAGGCCTCCGAAAAGTCAATCAAAACCTTGGATATAAATGATGTCATAGCTTCTGGAAACAGTGTTCCGGATCTTTTGTCCTGTTTTTTTCAACAGATTATGCCTTGGGGACTGAACCCTAACCTTATTGCGAACCCTAATCCTGACTTTAAAGCAAAATAAATCCCGAAAAAGTATTGGTTGTCAATGTCATTTTGACTCGGAGAGCGGGCCGCCTCTCCAGGGATGGCGCCAGGTGGGGGCAGGGGGCCATAGCCTCCCCCCCCCCCCCAGTCGGGGAATTTTTAGTTTCGTCGGGGAGTCTTAGTCGATACGATAAAGTATGCAGTCCCCGATGGCGACTTGTGACCAGGCGGTTTACTTGTTTTTTGCTCTCAAGATCGAGGACAATTTCTCTAATAAGAAACCAAAATTTTCGGCGCGCAAAGCGCGCTGTAGGGTCAATCCATTTTCTTCAATATTTCCATTCCACATAGGCAGATAGCACAAGTCCCGTCCACCTTACCAAGTAACATGTAGGCAGAGTACACAGTTTATGTAGAGGTCGTAAATTTCATCCCATATCGCAATGCCTCGGTGTTGTTCTCTTGTGTGTGTCATGCTGTACGGTCAGTTGGTGAGCGACTCACGGAGCAAAGTTTGGTTATTTCATCGGGTAGTCCAGGTGGTTTGGATAGAATGTACGTTATCCCCGATACGGTCTACAACCTAAATTTTTTTCTTTCTGTTTGTTCTTAATGATTACATATGTTTTGTGTGTAAGCCTATCAAAAACTTTCGCTCGCTTTTCATTTTCACGATTCAAATTCAAAAGAACGATATCAGTGCGCAACTCGGCTCTTAAAGTATTGAGTGATATTATGCAAAATATGACCAACAGTGGCATGGGATAGTTAGACTAGACTCCTCCAAATCCCCTTCTCACCATGCACCTCGACATAGTAGGCTTTCGGAACTTGGGGTCGCTGGCATGGTCCGGCCCCCTTTCGGGAAAATTCTGTGGCCACCCATGGTCGGTTTACTTATACTGGCTTTCAAAAGGGTCATTTCTGAGATAAAGCCCACAATTTTCAGTACGCTTTGCCCACTCTTTCTCAGTTTCGTTACTTATAGCTTAATATAGTACAATTTCATCTCATTTCGGTATACTTAGTTAATGTTCTCTTATGTCTGTCGTGTGGTACTTCCATGGGCGGCACTAAGAAATTTTGTTTTGGGGGGGGGGGAGGGCAAACTCAAGCCCGTATTCAGAGAGGATCGAAAGACCCCCCCCCCTGCAATATTAATGGTCAGCTCCGGATAGTACAATATGAGTATGGCTATTATTATGTATTACAGCGATTCCCCATGTAGTTTTCGAAAGCTCTTCAAAAACCATTTCAGGCAGTCAGTCATGGGCTGACTACTTTAAAAATTAATACAACCATATCAAACGATCGCTACCCCCATAGGGGTGGAGTAAGAGCAAGTAATATGGGCAAATTGGCTTTGTCCATTGTATAAAATGAGCCCCACCTTTAAATATTTTGTTGTTTCTTTCATTGTGTCACAATATGTTCAGCTTTGCCAAGAAGCCATAAAATGTCGGTTTTTTGGATTGTTTTCTTAAACTAACGAAAATTTCGAGCATGGAGACACTTGAAAATGATGGAATGATAGCACTATTTCGGATCTCAGTTACCGTTCCGAAACGAAATTCTTTAAAGGGAGAAGGGAATTCCCCTAACTCAGACCGACGTCTCATCCTATATACAAAAAGCTCGGCCACTTGTCAAATGTCTCATTACACTGAGCTTAGATTGACTGTTTGGTGTGTTTATTTTAAATCAATTGAAACGGTATACTTGAGCACAGAGGTGGAGAACCTTTTGCTTATAACAGGCCATTTGACAGTCATAAGACCGCTCGTGGGCCAACGGCGCTGTCAGTTTGGACAAAGGAAGGGAAACCCCTCCTTCTATGGGAAACATGTCCGTTACAACTTTTGTAGACAGATACCTATGCTAATCTAGCCAGGTGACACCTAGACAAAACTGCTTTTAGTCGTGGATGATAATCAACACGGTTAATGGGTTGTGTATTTAATGACCCCGAAAGTTCTGAAGTGTCTGCAAAACTATGGGCATTTAACTCCAGCATTACCGTTACACTCTGTAAATGACATTATGGTGCCTTAAGCTTATCAGATTACAAATATCACAGCGTGATCATTGTTTTGATTACCTCAGCTCGCACTAATGACACTTCCATTTGAGATTTCTGAAGATTATATAGTAGCAAACAAGCAACTAAGAAAACGCGCGCGAAGCGCGCCGAAAAAATGTCGTTTTGGAAGCACTTTATTAATGTTTAACCTTCGCATTGCATTAGAAAATTATTCACTTCTTTAATTTTAAACCCACTCAAGGAAAAGGGAGGGCCTAACCCATCTCGAATTACATGTTTTATTTATTGCTTTTTCTTTGAAAATTGAAGACCATGCTTTGCAAACTTTTTGGGGGGTTGGCAAGTGCCCCCCGTGCCCCTATGGCGAGCCGCTAATGGGTACGGCTAGTGACCTGAGGAGGGAAGTACAATGTAAGTTATGTCCGATAGGGTCCAAATGCCCGGGCAATTGACCTATATAAGTTTTAAATAAGTACAGCTTCTCTTTAGTGTAGGCTTACCCAAACAATTTTCGCGCGCTTTGCAATTTCACAATTTAGATTCCGGAAAAAGGGGTAAATCTCTGTTTCTCTGGTATATACAAATTTTATGCAATATGTGCCCGCATTGGCATGGCGGTCAAGAATGGGAACGATGAGTCGACTAGTGCCCCCTCGCCACAAACCTGGCTACGCCGCTGGAAATGATCATATAGAATCATAGATCATATAGAATTCGTAAACAGCATTCAACTTTTCCTGCTGTGTTTCTCCCGTAAGTTGCTACCGGAAGATATTGATAATAAGAACAATACTGAGGTAAGGTTTGAAGCGCGCTAAGCGCGCGAAAATTTTGATAGTTTGCAAAGGATTTGCGAAAATTCTGATAGATTGAGAACCATTTGTGATAGAAAATGGTCAGATTACAATAGATCCATCACTCGGTCGAAAACACATCTCACCCTACCCCCTACAGAAATCTATAGCTTAAACGCCTTTTGGGATCACTTTAAAATTTTCAAAAAAATCTGAAATCATTGGGGGCATGCCCCCTTGTCCCCCTCCCTTGCCGGCCCCATTGTTCTCTATTCGGGGAAACTTTTTACGCAAAAATACGTATGTGAGTCCACATAAACATTCTTGGACTATTACGAAAATAGGCCTTTACTTCATTGTGCATTATAAAAGGGTGTCTAAGGCTGGCAGCCCCCACGACAAGGCCGTGCCACCCCAGGTGTCCCCTGTGGAAAATTTTGGAGTGTACAGTTTTATCTTGTGGTTAATTTATTAGGTAAAAATAGCCAAACTTTGACATTTTGATTACCAAAAATCGCCCTTTTCAGACAAGTCCAGCTTCGGGGCCCGTCACCCTTGCAAGCTGTAATCTACCTTTCTGAATGGAGCTCTAACCATGTTTACATCTATTTTGAAGGACTTTCGAAAACTTTCTCACAAGTAACCTGCAGGTGAGACACCCCCACACCCCTGGTCGCGATCGACGGCCCTGGTGCTATTTGCCACTGTTTCATCAGGGGCGAACATAATAGAAGGATAAAAAGGTTTGTATTTGATTAAAACAACCAAACTTCTTTCGATTCATGAATTTTAAGACATTTTCCGACTTCCAAACTTTTTCTTTTTTTCTGGAAATTTCCCCGGGAAATTTCCCAAACAACTCCTAGTAAAAAAAAAAAAAAACCCGGGCATAAGAAAATACACGCACCCTTTTTCTTCATCTTGGTTGTTTTTCAAACCCTTTCCACGTTGCGTATGTATCTTTCCTATTCTCAAAAATACCCTACTTACGTGGATTCTTAGTCACGCTTGATACTCCTTTGTCAATGATGAGAGACCCCCCCCCCCGGGGTAGTAGTGCTAGAGCTAAGTTAGCAGGCACTATCGAATAGCCGTTAGTCCGGTCTGTTATGGAACAAAATGGCTAATTGCAATATTTAGGTCTGTTTAGTGCGCATTTAGTGCTATTTGTAGATAGGTATTTGCTATGAAAACGAAGGCAAACATTACTAAAATGTCCGTAAAAGTATTATTTTTCGGCACTCTGCGCGCTTTTATCTTGTACTCTTGTTTCCTATCGTAACTTTCCATAGAACAAAGTATATAATTACTTCAAAACTCCATAGAAACTCTATGACCCTCCACCCTGCCCAACATCAATCCCGTTGCATCTTGAACTTGAGAAATCAACCGGCGGTTAGTCCGAATTACCGTACGCTATTTTGAAAAGATACAGAAAGGCCGCTGCGATTTAATGCAGGCCCGTAGGCAAGATTTTTCAAGAGGGGATTCGAATAGACCTTCCGTTTACACGGCCATATATTCAACTTTTACCATTTAAAAATGCTGCGTTGGTGAAATGAATCTGTAGGTGTTGAACCCTCATCTGCAGGGGAACCACAGAGAATGTCGTAAACCCATCCCAGATAGCTCCATCGGGGAAAATGTGCTTAAGTGCGGAAAGCGGGCAAACTATCTTGCTCTTTCTGGTGGTACAAACCTTCCAGAGGCGTAGGAAGCAGGTCCCTCTACAGAAAGTTTTTCAGTTGAGAGGCGGGGGAGGGGGTGATTTGAAAAAAAAAGGAAAGATATGAACGTATCTCAGCGAAGCGCACAACAATTTCTCGCTTAACATACCGAGTAATTTGTGCCAAAATGCCTTTCAAGAGGCAATATGGCACTTTTTATGCCCTGTATGTTCCATTAATATATGTCTCATTTGGAGTTCTCATGTCTTAGAGATTTACACTTTAGGTTTAAAAACCCTGGGTAGAAAACGATCGGCAGAGTACTGATCCCATTTTTGGCTTGGCAATTGGAGCACCTTTAGTAAGTCATTGGGTTCATGGGCTTCATGGCTGATCCTTGTTGACTTTCATCAGTAATACTTCCATGGGGGTCAAGCTCTGGGTTGATGACAAAATGGGGACAGAAGCATGGCATGAACAACGAGAACTCAGAGACCACCTTCTGCTGGGAGTGAGCAAGGGGGAAGGAATAACCAGGATTTATAAGCAAGATTTAGATTTTTTTTTCTTCGTTTCCTCAATGTGTTGACTCTCAGGATCTACCTATAACAGGTGCGTGCGAAGCGTGCAGAAGAAATGTTGTTTGAAAAGAATCTAGAACAAGAACTGTATACTTTAATTCTCCTATATCATGTTGCGCACGTTGCCGTTCTCTTGATATTTGATTGGTACATGTTGTCCTCATAATGCCCGGCTCCGACGAGAGCTGAAGATGAGCCTCTATAGAAAAGCCTCTAGAAAAGTGCTCAAGGAAACTATTCATTGTATATTATTGCCCTTATATGCAGAGTGTAAACCGTGAAGAATGCGCGCGAAGCGCAGAAATTTTGAATTGAAAATACCATATTTTATACAAAAGTTGTGTCCAGACCTCGCACATAGTTTCAATTTCCGAACAACAAATGTCTATCAAGAGGGCAATGGTGAATGAATCCTATAAATATTTTGAATATCATAAAATATGTCTTCCAAAATTACAGCACTGTGTTCCTCGTTAATCAAGGATAAACATTAAAACAACCAGCATAAGTTTGACAGCCTTTACCGTTGATTGACGCTTATACATTTTAGACGGTATTGGATATGCCTAGACATGAAATTGTAAGTGGGTGGAAATTTTACTTGTTTTCTAAGCATTTGAAAAAAATTGACACGGCTTGGTAGTTTTGATATGATAAAATCAACACTCATGTAAAGGAAAAAATATCAACTGTTGCGGCCCCTATCGGGAATATGCACTGCAGGTATCTACCGTCTACAGTGACGAAATGCCCCCATCCCAACTTGTTTACAGTACCGCGAGACAGATACGATAACAACTAAGTGATTGAGGGTTACTTATAGTAAGGGTGAGACTTGTTCTGTAATATTTAGCTAAAATTTGAGGGAAAAGTAAGAAAGCTATACAAATTTTTGGTTCCTGTTGACGAAACGGACTCATGCTTACAGCCTAAACTGTCGGGGAGACATGTCCGCCGAAGGGGATTACACTCTGTCGCATCATGCGTGACTATAGCTTATTGACCACCTTGGACCGACCTGACCTCTGCCCTTACCATGAATCAGGATTCGGAGCTGACGCAATTGCCCATCTAATCACCCTCATGTCTATCGTATTAATGAAAATAAAACCACAGTCACCATCCCTCGGAAATTTACATTAGACAGAACCAGCTCAGTCATTACAACTTGGTTGTGCAAAAGAAAGCAAATTTACATACAGCCTAACCTCGTTTTGGAAATTGAAGGTACTCGAACCAATGATATTCAGCATGCCTTCGAAACGGGCCGAAATGGAGGTGTTGGAATGATGGCATAGTCATGCTTATTATGTTACCCTAATATTTATATGGAATACGTTTAATTTGTAACAATATCTGTTTCTGCATTGCAAGAGGAAGGAAGAAGTCATTAGTAGTGACGAGCCACCCCTAGTTCACAAAGGAGGTCGATTTCAAAAAAGAACCAATTTACGAACCACTCGAACTCCCCCTGGATACGGACCTTTAATGGTCTGTTTAGATGCTTATTCTATTCCATTTGTAGACAGTTAAATGCATTAATCCATAATACCAACAATTGTGTAAATGCTCCGGAAGTTCCCCATGCCCCCACAGAAAGACATTACTGAAATGGGTCTTAAGACCGGGAACTGATGAGCTACACGTCAAAGACGTTATGCTCCTACCATGATGGAAGTACTACCTCGGAGTTAGTGCTTCCATGACCAAATGCAGTGGACCTTACTCTTGTAGCAGACACATGAAATAGAGTGCACCAAGATCAATTGACATTGCTAGTAGCTAAGCCGTGCAAAGACTTTCCAAAAGCGAGGGTTATCGTTTAACTGTTCTTGACACTTATATTTTTTTCGGGAATAATAACCCTAATTCGTCGGGAAAATGGTCCAGCGCCCCATTCCGCCCACACCGTCATCGGTCCTTAACCTGGGGACGCCCATGGCAGACTTTGACTATTTTCAACAGAAAGAATTTGTCGAACGACATATAATACCAAGGAGCAAGGGAGTACCATACTCAACACCAAAACTTAGTTCACACCACAAGCAGTTTGAGAACCCAAATGAGAACTTGTCAGTGACTTTCAACACAGTTCAGACTATCCCTGACAAAAAGCACAACTACGGAAGCCGAGAACATCGCGGTGGTGTGAAATCTGACATGCCAGTTTTCCCACCCCTTTCTTCGGTAAACATGGGAAGGAGACATCAAGATACGATTTCTCCTTACCATTATCCACCGATAATGTGGAGTGGAGAAAACCAAATTTAGTGAGGGGGTACTTCAAGGAAGGACCATTACACAGTGTCTATTTTCGAACACCCTGTCCATAAATGGACGCGCCCGCACATGACACGGATTGGCGCAATATAGCTTTGGTTATATTATTACCAACGTGGGATGATCCCACTGTGGGTACGTAGAAATCGTCGACGAGCTAGCTAGCTATGTTACTTAAATTGAAAAGAGGATCCGTGTCATGTGCGGGCACGTCCATTTATGGACAGGGTGTTCGAAAATAGACACTGTGTAATGGAACTTTCTTGAAGTACCCCCTAACTAATTTTGGTTTTCTGCACTCCACATTATCGGTGGATAATGGTAAGGAGAAATCTTATCTTAATTTCTCCTTATTTACCGAAGAAAGGGGTTTCGAAAACTCACATGTCAGATTTCACACCACCGCGATGTTCTCGGCTTCCGTACAAAAACCACCCCTGTCTCTGGCTCCATCTAACTGTATCAACCCTATCTTACCTATAAATTGTATACCCTGGAATTTGAATTTCAGAATTGCGCTAACCTCACTATGAAGCCAAGTCTTAGTAACACTTCTATGTCGGGACTGTGCAAATAAGCATCCGCAAGAAACTCGATCGTCAAACTTACTAAAAATGCTACGAACATTGGCAAACATGACTTTAAACCCAGAAACAACTATCCTACAATCTTGGACAAAACTGTTGAGACACTTTGTCATAATATTCTTGAATTTCAGTTCCCTGGATTACATGGAACCCCCGCCCCCTCCCAATGTTGCGTGGAAAGAGTAACTGTATGCCGTGAACAGGATAACTGTGGTCAACATTGTGAAGGGGGGGCGGGGGGTGTCCCAACGTGTTTTGTCCAAGATTGTAGGGAAGATTGATGTGAAGAATATTCAATTGGAGAGAAACCAACGCCCCCACCTCCCATCAACCTTTTTCTCTTGATTCGTGCTGGAATGCAAAGACTTTCTCCTGGTGAAAGGTACCAATCACATAACAACCAAGCTGTTGAGCAAATTCTGGCTCTACGTACCCCAGCGTCGAGATCAAACATTTTATCGTACCTACTGTCCTGACAACAGGTTTTCCAAAGTAACTGGAAAATTCTGCGACCGAGAAGACCACGACGACCTGCGCGTCGGCTGTTACTTCCCCCTACCAAGCCCCCTCCCCGCCCAGCACTCGTCGTCATTTATAGAGCAGACTACATTTGCAGAACATGCTATAATCATTAAAAGGAAAATGTATGACATTCAAGGATATTGAAGCAACATCATTCAGGGTGTTTCAGTCAATATAAAGTACGGTACTAATACTTAAGAATACGGGTGAAAAGGGTTGTTCGATCCAGCTTCCCCACCACCGTCCTCCACCAGGCACTTCTTCTTGTATGTCATACAGTTTCACACGAAAGTGTACCTATTGATTATAATGCCACTACGCCCAGTATTGTCGGTGGTCAGACGGTAAAGCGCTCGACTCCGACTACTAAGTTCTTGAGTGCGAGTCCTTTCGGAGACTAGATAACGGGACATTTTTCTGTTTTGCGGTTTTGAAGTTGTGGAACGGTCTAGTTTTGCAGTTTCTTTCTCTTTTATCTTCCTTGTTCCAGCTTTTATCGACTTCTCTGAGTTCCCACTTTTCTTTTTGTTTAATTAGACTACGTTTTGTTAATCATATCTTACTGTATATTTCCAAATCAGGTCACTATACGCTGTTGCACGTGCCTATATTATCAAGTCGTGTACCCCCCCCCCCTTTCCACCAAGCTTTTTTTCGGTTGCAATTGGTAAAAGTTTTATGAATATTTTCCCATTATGAGATGAAACCGATTCCATATTTCATGTAAATAGCATTTGATGACAGCGCTCTCGGCAACAAAGTTGCCGAGAGCTCTGTCATTATTGATACCGAATTTGCCTACCTTCCCAAAATAACTCTCGCTTTTATAAAAAAATCCTTGTTTGAGATGAATATTCATAAATTATCGACTTCAAAATACTTTTTCTATTGCAAGTGTTCATTAATCCTCTTAGGGGGTAGGTGTAAGCTTCTCCTAACAATAGGTGACCATTGTCCTTGTTTGATGGTGCGCTGATTTGTCAAAGAAAGCCAGCGGTTCCCTTAAACTTGACCAAGTCTCTCTCTCTCCGCGTTTTTCCTACCATCTCGATCGATCACATCACTGATTCGAGGGGAATCCCCGCGGAGGATATAACCCTACGAATTTAACACTTTGCAAAACATTTCTGGGGTACAGTATAGACCATGTTTCTGAAATGATGTGTTCAATTTGTGATGTGTATGCGGTAGGAAAGGATTTGAAGTACTCATCGGACAAAAATGAAGAAAATTGAAGGTATATTGCAGGCATCGTTTTGCAATATCCTTCCGCGATGCAAAATGGCATTTTGAGTGAAGTAGAAAAGCAGGAAACACATGCTCTTAGAGCTCAAAATCTCAGCGATCATGGTACACAAATCTGAAATCATTATAAAAGGCCTACCCGTGAGCTTTCATATGAGGGGTAGCTTAATTGTGCCCGTTGACTAAAACTTCTAGAAGGGTCCAGAGACCGCGAAACGGACCAAAATTAGTTGTTTGAAAGTCAATGCATTAATTGAAGAAATTTCCTCCGCGCCAAAATATTACCTGACAAATTTAGTCCCTAACATTTTGTATGGTCCAGTGTATACAATGTTGTTGAAGGGATCAGATCAACCTGTGATGTGGATGTTGTAGCAAATGAATTCAAGTACTCATTGCGCAAAAATGGTGGAAACTTAAGGTATTCTAGAAAACGTTTTGCCTTGTGTCCTTTCGCTATGGAAAATGCATTTGATCAGTGAAGTGTCAAATGGTAACACACTATCATTTTTATCGAAGCTCTCGATGCTCAAAATTCCAATGGTCATGATGTTACGCACAATTGAAAACACTATGGACAGCCGACTCGGGAAGTTTTGGTATAGCGGAAGGGAAGCTTTTGCCCGTTGAAAACTTCTGCAAGGACCCAGAGGCCACGATGCGGATTAAATTTTAGCGACCTACAATCTTGGAGCGGGGGTGTCCGCAAAACCAAAATTCTGAAAAAATCGCATCTCTGCCTACCGTCTAACCACCAGTGAACCAGGCAAGAATGGGATACTGCATTGACTCCCGGATCTGGTGCGTGCAAGATCTCACACTTACCTCGTACCTCCCCGTGACGATTGGCTGGGTCTTAGGAAAATGGGTTTATGGTACTACTGGTTTTGGGGTTCCCTCGGTGTCTCTTGTCCATGGGTCTCCACGTGGGCGTAGCCAGGAATTTATCAAGGGGGGCGAAGCCCATAGACAGACTCTCAGCGCTCCCCGCCACCATGGGTTGACGCAAAGCGCAAGGAAATTTTGGCCCCAAATGCCCCCCCAGATCGCTGGAAATGGCACTTCCCAGGCCTATTTACCGCATATAAATACTGAGGGGAAACACTAGCAATATTGTAAAAATAAACATTAAAAATACCAAAAATATGCTCAAGGGGGACGGCTTCCTCCTTCCCCCCTTGGCTACCCGCTTGGCTAAGGGCCTGGGCCCCGAGGGTTTTGCTACGCCGCTGGGTTTACCTCTGCTACTGACGAATCCCTGGGAATGATTTGCATCCATAGTACTGACAGACCTCGCCACTGAAACTAGTTTGACAACAGAGAGTCAATGGCCCTTGAAACCAACCTACCCAACTCATTAGCACCAATGCCAGACAAGTTCAACGTTTGAGGGTCAGAAAGCCAATTGGCTCATTAAGGACACTATATCAGAGTGAGCGTGGATAAACACCGGCGAGATTCACCTTCTCTTTTTGACTAGCGCTCAGAGGTTAAAGAGGCAGGCGTTTACTAATTGCCCCCTATCTTGCTCCCGGGACCGCCATTTAACATCCTCATCCGCCGCGGACGTGAGTGTATCCCCAGTCTTTAGTCACTTTCCCAAAGGTTGGGAGCAGTGGCGTAATAAAGGGGGCAGAGAGGGGCAGCCTCCCCTCCCCACAGGAGTCAGGGGCACAAAATGAAGGAACACGAAAAAAAAATAGAGACTGAAAGATAGGAAAACAAAGAATAAGAAAAAAAGAAAAAGAGAAGGAAAAGGAAAATGAGAGCTTGTGTACTTTTTGCGCCCCTTCGCCTCCCGGTGAATTATTAATTCGTCACGGCAAGAGTACTTAAATTATATTGAGCGGTATATGATGCCGTAATGTTCTTTTGTTGCAAGATCGAATGGCACCGCCAGCTGGGCCTTCAATAAGAGTTTGCTGAATTCCCACAGGGATGATCGAGCAGACAGGTATTCCCGGCTCTGGGGGACGCACGAACGGCAAACAACCCTTGTGACACCACTGGCTGGGAGGGGTGGTCTGGAGTTCCCTTGCTCTGCACCACTGTATGCCCGACAGCTGAGCAAAGCGGACGAACTTCCTGAATCAGACAACATCCAGTGAGTCAGACAACATCCAGTGAGTCGGACAACTTCCGAGTCCCCGCACACAGTGACACAGACACCCAATTAAAATTCACAATTTAAACCACCGAAGCATCACTGTGAACAGCTATGCTGACTCGGAACAAGTAGATCCAGGGCCGTAGCGAGCGGGGGGTGTGGGGGTGTAACCCCCCCCCCAATATTTGGTCGTCCGTCGGCAAATTTTCGGTCTGTCGGCAAAAAGAGAAGAGGGAAAGGAAGCGAAGAGGAAGAGAGGAGGAAAAGAAGAGAGAAGAAGAGAAAAGAAAGGGAAAGGAAGGGAGGGAAAGGGAAGACGGAGAATGAAAAGAAAAAAGAGAAAGAGAGAACGGGCCAGTCTGTTATCGGCCATTTCGATTTTTGGCTCTTCATCTAATTGGCCCATTCAAATTGAAGGCCCGTCGGCAAATTGATTATGCATGTGTCGGCCTTATACGGCCGTATCAACGGCCGTCGGTGTATAATTTGACAAGTGACTAAGTCCGTCGGGAACTCGGAAAAAGAAAGGGAATTAACGGCTTCCGTATAGGTGCACTATTTCGGGTCATATGACATTCTTGAAAAACCACTTTCCTAACCTTGACTTCAAACACATTTTGCAAACCTCTGAGGATCCGGTTTACCCACAAATATCCTGGGGAAAAAAATAATGCATGCCGCGCGTGTCTTCCCTTCACTTCAGTCTGAGGCTTTTAACTTTTGAACACCGAAATGAAACAGATAAAGAACCCATCTTTCAGATCCTTGCGTTCAACGCATATTTTGAACGCTTGTGGTAAAATTCTGAACACCTTTTCTCCCTTTTTGAACGTCGGACGCCTATCCACTTATCGTATTTGAACGCCTGACGAGTCTAGTGTTCAAATGCTGAACACAGTGTTCCAATTCTGAACGACAGGTTCAGCTCCTGAACTATAGTGGCATGACGGGAGGAATAGCCTAACACATAAGAATTAACCGGAATCTTTGCATTGGATAATGCATTGTGAACCAAAATATATCAATCCTGCATGAGACTTAATTTTTTACTGAGAGATTATACTAAAATCTCAGAGCTTCCGGGGGCGAAGCCCTCGGACCCCCAGAAGGACCCTAAGGCCGGTCCAGTGTTTTAGCAAGCCCCTACTTATGGGACAATGTCGCACAAAAAAAAATCTGACACGCAATTTCTACCCGGGTGTAAATTTTGAGGTTCCTCATTAGGGCAGAAATCCACTCAAATATTGCACCATTTGCGATCTAGGCACCTTTCAAATTCCAAAAATTTCCAAAGAGGATGGGGACATCCCCTCCCCTTAGACCCCTCCCCCAGGCCACAGATCAGTAAATGTCGCATTGAAAAAACGTCCTAGCTAACACACTGGCGGGCCTCTTGTTCCCAACAGCTTAAAAAACTATAGCGGCCTGACGAGCGGGATAGCCTAATACATTAAAATTAGTGGGGATCTTTGGATTTGATAATGCATCATTAAACGAAAAATATCCATCCTGAGACTTAATTTTTCACCCAGAGATATAATTAAACCTCAGAGCTTCCGGGGACTCCGCACTCCGGAATCCACTAGGGGTCCTTAGGCGGGCCCAAATTTTAGCCAGCCCCTATTTGTGCGACAATGTCGCATAAACGGCGACAAATGTCGCACAAAGAAAATCTGACGAGCAAATTCTACCCGGGTGTAAATTTTGAGGTTCCTCATTAGGGCAGAAATCCACTCAAATATTGCACCATTTGCGATCTAGGCACCTTTCAAATTCCAAAAATTTCCAAAGGGGAGGGGGAGACCCCCTCCCCCAGGCCACAGATCAGTAAATGTCGCTTTGAAAAACGTCCTTGCTAACACACTGGCGCCCCCCCCCCTCCCCCGCCTCTGGATCAAAAACGCTTAAAACTATAGTGGCCTGACGAGAGGGATAGCCTAATACACTAAAATTAGTGGGGGAACTAGTTTGTATTTGATGATGCATTATGAACAAAAATATATCCATCCTGAGACTTAATTTTTCACCCATGGATATACTTCAACCTCAGAGCTTCCGGGACCTGCGCCCCCTGGACCCCACTAGGGGTCCTTAGGCAGGGCCCTGGACCCCACCCGCTAAAGCTCGTATTCACATTACGCATTACCAGATCCGTCGGCAAAACATAATCTCCACCCCCCCCCCCCCCAAAGATAACACCTTCGCTACGCCCCTGAGTAGACCTTAAAATTTCCAAAAGTTCGAAGCACTTCCTCTACTGGGATTTGATCCGGGACACTGGTATGCAAGGCAGTACGTACTCTAACCACCAAACCAACTCCACCACAAGTGTAACCCATCTTCAGAGAAGAGATTCCCCCTCTTAACGAAAGTAGCCCTCCAGAGTACATTCAATGATTTTTCACCAACCCGTTTCAAGTTGAAACTCTGGATCTTCTCCCAAGAGACCTTGCTGTCAAACCGTTGCAGAATACCACAAATAACACCTTTGGTACGTGTAGACTTCAGCTTACAAATCAGTTCCTTAAATTTTGACCGAAGCAAACCTTCAGTTGACTGTCACGAGAGAGATTATTTGTCCCCTCCTGCAAGGCTACAACTTCCTCGTCTCCTACAATCGTACTATAACCCTGTCTGAGACGTTCTCGACCCATGCCCCAGGAAGGCAAACCTTGACCCTATTCCTTTTGTCCCCCTTCCCTATCTGCATACCTTGTAATTGAGTCCCCGACAAACAAAACCTTGGACTAAGCTTTTTCACCCTCCCACAGACCACCAGAAAAGCAAGAACTAGTTTCCCCAATTTCAGCGTCAAACTCTTCAACAACCTCCTCCAATGGTAAACCCGTAAAAGAATTTGAGAAGTCTCGAGAGTTCCCCCATAGGTTCTTTTGTAGTCCCAGCAGAATAAGTTGGACAGTTTGGGTTGCCACGCCGTAAACATTTTCTTCCACACACTTCCTTCAGTTTTTCGTCTTCCGGAAGTCGATGTGCCGACTGATCGTCTATGTGCCGACTGATCGTCCATCCTGCCACCCCCCTACACACACCCCCTCACACACACACACACACACACACACAGACACATAATTACGCCCCTGATAACACAGCAAATTGGTCAGAGAATTATTGTTGCCTGCTAATTGACAGCTTTTCCTTGAAAGTTTCTTCAGCGTGATGTACTAAGTCTGCGTAGCAGACGATGTGCTAGTTTTGTGATATATTAAGGCATAGTGAAATGATGAAAACACCACCACCACGCCTTGTGTGTTGACGTACGTAGCACGGTGAACAGATTGACATGTTACTTCTCTCACCCCTTCAATAAATCAAAATCGTTATCTTACGGTGTGTACGTGTTCGAAGTGATGTCGCCCAAATTGGACCCAAAGTTGACCGTTTGTTCGTATTGTGAATAAAGAATGGAGACTAGGAAATAAATATAAGGTTCCTACGTATATGAAGGTGAACTTTGAAACTGGCCAAAAAAGCAGCTAGGCCTAGGCGCCGGCCTATAAAGGTGTGACATCGAATTTCGTGTCGCCGGAAGCATCAGGCTTGAGTAAACTGCAGTGCAGGTACAGTACAACTACAAGATACTACAGTACAGTACAGTATGTTGCGAATGCAATGTATCTGTGCCTTTTACTGTGGCCTAGCCTAGGCCTAAATTATTACAAACGTTATATTAGCCAGTACTTATGTATTAAGCCAAGTTGTAAACTCTTGTGGGCCTAGGCAACAGTGCAGTACTGTTAGAGTGCTGCTATACCCCAAGTGTTGAAAGGCCAAATATTGTGGTAAAACTATAAATCTCAGGCCCATACTTTGTAGAACACCCCACACATGTAAAGGGCCTACATCATGGCTAACGATAGGCCTTCTTCTTCTTCTTCTTCTTTCGAAATATGGTGACACATCCAGAAGGACATTACTTCACCACGCATGCGTCGAGAGGTATCAAGCCCTAATGTTGTTAGCAATAAACTGGGCAGGGTCCTTATGATCAAGGGAATTTGCAACTACAGAAGCAGGGAGACTATTCCAATCCTTAACCGTATTAGGGAGGAAACTATACTTGTAGCAGTTTGTCCTAGTAAAGAGGTGGCAAAAATGCAGATTATGCATCCAGCGTGTTCTACGAGTGGGATGTCGAAGTCTATCCACAGGAATTTGTGCTTTACCAAAAACATCCTTAGAGAACAGGATCAATCTGTTTTGTCTGCGACGTTCCGCTAACGTAGGGAGATCAAGGTCTTTCAGAACAGAAGTCATAGACCCTGGCTCCCGGGAGAAGTTTGAGCTGATAAAGCGAGCCGATCTCCTTTGAATACTCTCAAGCTTATCCTGTAAATAAATCTGGTGTGGATCCCACACAGAACTTGCGTATATTCCAAAACTGGTCTGACTGAGAAGACCCTTATAAGCAGCTAGCTTTACATCACTAGAGCAAAACGATAGGTTCCTTTGAAGTACCCCTAAGATTTTGTTACCTTTATTACAAATAAGTTGGACATGCTTATCCCAACTAAGGTCGCTAGTGATAGAAACCCCTAAGTACTTAATTGAGTCAACCTTAAGTAACTTTTCACCATTCAAGACATAATCGAAACAAACAGGCTTCTTTTTCCTGGCAAAAGTGATGATATTACACTTTGAAGGCTGGAATCTCATACCCCACGTCTTAGCCCAGAGACCTAGATTATTAATGTCATCCTGGAGCCTACGACAGTCACTATCATCATTAATGATTCGATATACAAACACAATCATCGGCGAAAAGCCTGACATTAGAACTGGCAACATTTACGATATCATTAATGTGCACCAAAAAGAGAATGGGTCCTAAGACGGACCCTTGAGGGACTCCAGACACGACATCCTCAAAAGAAGACCGAGTACCATTCACTACAACAGCCTGTTTACGATCAGATAGGAAATCGTCAACCCACTGGAGGATCTGGTTCGATACACCTAGGCTAAAGAGCTTGGTTTTTAGTAGCTCATGAGGCACAGTGAGTAGCTCATGAGGCACAGTGCCTATGTACAAGGCTACAAGGTTCACACACTTTTACTTCAGAGGTAGCCTACAACTGTAGAATACAGGGCCACTCTTGCACACCACCTAGTAAGCTTTCACGGTAAACCGGTTATATTACCGAAGCAGGCTTTGACAAATCCCCCGCCCGACAGTCCGGGACAAATAAAAAGTTACTCGGGCAAGTGCATTGTTCAATCTCATAGCCCGCCGGGCAAGTACTTACGAAGTCTCCTCCACAAAGGAGTTTAAAGGCATATTAAAAGTGGACAAGTACATATTCATGTGGACAAGTAGACTAAGAGAACAGCTTGCCCGATGGACAAGTAGTGAAAAAAGAATTTGTCGAAGCCTGAAAACCGGTAATAACGGATTTCAATTCGGTTTGATTATTGCATTGAAGAAAAATCGAAAAAATCGGTTATATCGTAAAAATAAAAAATAATCATGAAATATTGAAAATAATCGTGAAATATTGAAAATAATCGTGAAATAATTGTGGAAATATTAGTTACGCGAAAGTCTGTGAGATAACTCTTCCACGAACGTAGCTTCGAAGATCTTTCGCTCATACACATGGCACAACCTAACAAGGCCACTCTAAGAAAGTTTTCGTTTTTTAAAAACAAGACAAAAGAATGTGAATCTGTTTGTACCTGAAAAAGTTTTGGCGGACTTGACCTTATTTGAGAGCTATTAATCTTTACCACAGATTTTTCCTTTCAAGGGATATCATTACGACAAGTTCAGCATTTCCAGCTCAAGCCTAAAATCAGAAGTAACCTAATAAGGCCAGCGGGCGCTGTTTACAATTTTTGTACAGAGCTGTACAGGTTCAGTGTAGGCAGTTTGTGCGTTCAATTTGAGCTGCATATCTTTGCGTGCAAGTGCTTGAAAAACAGGTTCACGCGCGTTAGCAAGGGAGTTTTTATGCGCGTGATGCATCAAAAATTGACGCACTGATTGTGACAGCAGTTTTGATGCTCTTTGTTGACTGTATCGATGCACCACATTCGAAAGTGGCCTTATTAGGTCATGTCACTATACACACATAGGGAACGGGACTTCTCCACTGACTTGACTGTATGTCACTGTATGTCATGGAAATTACACACTAATGCTGATCATGACTCGTCTGCGAGAAATTAGACTTGTTTTTAATCGATATAAGACTACTGAGGGCCACTACAGTATAAAACTAAAGACAATTTGTTAGGATCTGCAGTGCATGTGTGCTGTGTATTATGTGTGGCGCATATACTAATACTCATGAAAAACAACATGCTGTAGAGTACCGTAGTTTTTTTGTGTTGCATTTTTCAAGGCAGCATGTGCTCTGTATATGGAATCAAATCTGGATTGATGTGTACGATGAATAGTACAGCTCTACGTTAATGATTCATCCTACTCGCACATGTGTGTTCTTGTCTTCTTGGTCAGTTTAAGTTTCTTACTTACAGCATCGTTAGAAAAAGAAAATGCATAATTCATTTTCATTAAGTCAATATTTGTTTGATTAAAGCTTGAACATACGGCCCTGTGCTCGTATATACAGTCGAAATATTTGTGATCATTGCTATCACTTGTCTGTACACTTCAACTTTCCAAGTCTCCATCGATCAGCCAAAACAAATCATGTTTACTTTGCTCTAAAATTCGGAACTATTATTGTATCGGACGTAAATTGCCACTGTGCAAACTGTGGTGAATACCTCGCATTCTCATCACACTTTTACAATTGACATTGAAGCTCTGGGCGCGGCGAGCACAATGTGCTATTTTACACTTAATTTCTGGAAAATCCCATTATTCCTTACGTACGTGAGCATCTGCAACCATGCGGAAGTTTTCAACATGGAGACTGTCAGCCAATTGTTTGTCATCCAGGAAAACTTTTTAGTTGAAGCTCATTGGTTCTTTCAGTTGACAGCCAATTGTAGCGAGAGTTGATTGGTCTATCTGGCTAAGCTGGCTTACGTTCTTTGTGTAGACACTTACTGTAGGCTGTAGCTGAACTGATACTAAGTAAATCGTTCGTCGGGTGTTAATGGGCTTGCTACTTTTTTATTGCTTTCTTTTCAACTTTTTGTACAGTGAAATTAAGTTCAACATGTCATATTCTTTTAGAAACAGTGTACAGTAGTAAAAGTCACTCATACTATATTTGAAGCAGACTGTAAGTTACTTCTTGTAGGGTTTGTTTTAGCATGTTTAGGTACTTGATGAGTGAAGACAAAGTTCGTTAGACTAGCCTACATTGTTACGTTGTAATGGTCATGTGTGAAGTCTGCATGGGTTACTTGTAACATTTTTTCTCTCTCTGCCGTTATTTATTCGTCATTACCATCACAGCAGTAAAAATATAGTTGTTTTTCAAGTTATAAGTACTTTCCTTTTCTTCTTCATTGGGTGCTTATGGCGATCATTTTCTGGCAAAGTTTGCGTGTAAAACCTCATCTAACTCTGTAGTTACTATATTAATACAACTGTACTTGTAGTGTTTGACCGAATACACCATAATTGGTAATTGCTGAGTGCTGATTACCAATCATGGATTATTCATTTTAGCATGTATAAGGTCATGTTTACTCGCCGTCTGTTGTGTACCATTAGCTATGTACACACCATTATAACATAACCTTCACACTGGAGTTGAACAATATTAGGAACAGTTCGGTACATACTTTCCACGAATACTAATTTTTTGTAAGATTTCTCCTTCAGAGATGGAGGTAAAAATAGACCAAAGATACAGTAGCCTTGTTTGCCTATGATGTCACAGACCTTGACAAGTAGTTGGTAGGCCTGTATACATAAGGCTCTGCCTAGTTTCATCCACTGATCAGAAGATTCCCTGTAAATGTTCTGTACTTGATTGTGGTTGTACTATATATCAACCTATCCATCCCAGTCCAAAGCAAAAATATATGACTACCATAGCACTAAGAGCGACTAAGCATTTGACTAAACTCACCTGTTATCCACCTGTGTGCCACCTGACTAAGCAGGTGGCTGACGGGGAAGGGAGTCAGAGACTCATGTAATCCCCCATTAGTCGCCCCAAACAGTCTTTGGTGAGGAAGGACTTGAAGGTATTGATGGATGTGCAGTCAACAGCTTCAGATGGCAAGGTGATTCCAGGCATTGATGACCCTTTGTGTAAAGAAGTACTTCCTTGTATTCACACTACATGGCCCTCATATATCATGTGGCTGTGCCCAGTGGTGAATCCAAACCTCATTTCAAAGAGACTTGCAGGCTCTATATCCTCAAAACCTCTAATAATACGATAAGTTTCAATAAGATCCGCCCTAAACCTTCTCATTTCTAAACACATAAGACCAAGGTCATCAAGTCTATGCTCATAAGACAAATGCTGTATGTCTGGTATCATGCATGTAAACCTCCTCTGAATCTTTTCAGATTCACATCTTTAATGAGGATTCCAAACTGGACTTCAATACTCCAAGACAGGACAAACTAAAGACTTATAGAATGGCAGCAGGATCTCTCTTTCCTTAAAAATCAGAGTTCTATGCTAGGTGTTTTATTTGCTTTCTTAACTGTCTCTGAAACGTGATTGATTTCTGCATCTCCTGCTTCCTTTATGATATGAGTACATTTTTGGCTGAGAGTCTTGCCTATAAAAACTTACAGATAATACAAAAGATTAACATGAAAGAGGAAGGTAAAAGTAATTCCTCAGAAAGTCCCATAATTGAAAAACTGTGTTGCCATTCCTGTGTGAATTTAACACGGACCTGTCTCCTTTAGATCTTCAGTTAGCAGCACGTAGTTGTTCATGACCAACATGCTGTGTTATAGTGTAGGAAATACACTAGTACTGCAGTATTGACTACACAGTACACACTCTAGTGACTCTACTTTGGTAAACTGTACTGTTTTGGTAAACTCTTGAACATTAACTTTGCAAGAAACTTTCTGAGATAAAGTGGATGATTTCATTAGCGGGGATTTAAAATACAGTACAAAGAAATATTTTCATACTGTCCTTCCATATTGTGGGTTGCAATTTGAGATATGCACTAAATTTGAGTGTCTGTTGTTTTAAAATTTAAACTATGAATTGTTGCATTTGTTACTTCTGCTACTTCGTACCTTGTGGAAAGGTTGGGGGGCTAAGTAGTGCATGCTTGTATTCCATTTTCCCGTTTTGCAGTTACGCCTGCCGTGATGTGTCCATCATAGGTAATCAAAAACTTAATGAAAGGAGTGTGGGAAGTAGCATAATTTATGCAGGATAATGAGCCTCCAGTTTTCAAATTTCTAGTTGCTACGTGCACCAGATGTGTACAGATGACATGGTTAGTACTAAAACTTGAAAAATGCAGCTCAAAGCCATTGTCTTTTTGTAGGACAATTTGTATGCAGATGCATGGCATGGTCCGTGGCATGCACACGTTGTAGGTAACACTGTGTGCCCTCACCTGATCTGTGCTGCACCAGAAATTATGGAAACATTTACCAATGATCGCTTTCATTTTGGAGAGGTTTTTAATTTTGCAAGTGTTGTGAGTATCATTGCTGATATTTTTGGCAGGAACACACAGTATAAAGAAATGTTTTGGCGAATTATAGAAATTTTGCAGAAAATGTTAGCCACATTTCCAGTTTTCAAATAATTGATTGTGATAATCAGTTGAATAACAGAATTTTACTGATGCCAATTATTTACTGATTGTGCAATAATCTGCCCTTTGCCAGTTATCTAACAGATGATCCATCAGACACTAATCAAGAGCATTATGTGGCCTGATACAGTGTAGTATTCATTCTTGAAATAAAGGTGTAACTGTACTCTTCCCACTGACATCTTCAGAGAAACTATAGTGGAGGCACCTTGTAACAAGACCATGCTCAAATTTTGTTAGTCTCGTAGATAGGGTATTGTGTTTGTTGATTAATATGACCATTGAAGTCCTACAACTCTGGTTCCGCACTTCAACGAGGACTACAAATCCAGCCCGAGTGAATATCTAGTCAAACAGGAATCCAGCAATTCAGGACAGATAGGTTGGATTTTCAGTATTTTGTAATTAAAAGATTATGTCACATGGTGCCATGCTCAAATAGGTTAAAGCCCTAAAGACAAAGACCTTTAGAACCAAGTTGGTATCCACGAACTGAAAAGGTGTTTTCACCAGTGCGATTAGGTACATTCTATAAAACTTTGCTCCCAGTAGAGTTGCAATAAGCAAACTTGTGTCTGGCTACATCTACAATTATCCAGCCCAATCCATTAAAAGGTTGTAAACAACTGCACAGTACAGTAGTGTTTTAGATACCCCCCCCCCCCCCCTTTGGAAAGTAAGCCCAAAGCATATGTTTGGTCACTTTGGTGTGCAATTATGACTTTACACTCTGATTTGATTACGTGGGTTGAATTTATTCTGAATACAAACTGTCTGTACTTATAGTCTAGAGTATAGCATAGCATAGAAATTGAAAGATCAAGATGACTGGCATAAAACTTAGGCAGATCAGATACTGTATAAACTTTTTGGTATGGGAATGCCTGGATTCTCAACCCATGGTATCTGACTGCTGATTAATACTTAAAGTAATAATGCACTTAGCAATTCAATGTCTCAACCCACGAGGTACATACTTCATGTAAGCCAACCTCAAACTGAAGTGAATAGACACCTAGTTAATCCTATTCACTTCAGGCTATTCAGACTATTCATTTCCCTTCAGTTGTCTATTCACATCAGTTTGAGGTAGCCTTACAGTTCATGAAATCAGAGTTGTAATCGAGTCACTAGATTCGTGACTTGAGTCACCAATTGTCAAACTTTTAAGTGACTCAAGTCGAGTCATTGACTCGAGTCACTGTACTATTTCAATGGGGAAAGTACTCCTGAATTCTCTCAAGTCACTATCATTTTGAGAAGAAGTGACTCGAGTCGTGACTCTTTACAACACTGCATGAAGTATCTCCCAACCACTACACCCCACCTTCCCCAAGCATGCAATTGTGCATCAATTTAAGTTACCCAAATTTGAATTTATGTTGAAAATGAAGTTTATTGTTAATAAAAGGGTAAAAAGTGTACTATTCAATTTTTTGTCGTAGTATATAAGACCAATTAACATCATTCAGGGTTCATGCATGATACTGTGTAAATGAATGCAAAATTAATTTTGAGTTATCATTTTGAGTGTTTTATAACTTGGTGTCTTCTGCACATAGCTATGAAATTATGTTATGAACAGAATATCATTACCCCTGTAGTAGTGGAGACCACAAATGACAGTGGCTTTGCTTGACTGAAATAATCAATACATGCATAGTTCTGGTCACAGAAAATGAGGACTGGTCTCTTTATGTTGAATTTTTTGTCTCAGTCTATGATTTTTCAAAGTATTTTACCTTGTAACATAACTCTTATATTTATACAAAGATTTAGCACATTTATCACTCTTAGTGATAATATATTTATCATTAAACAATAACAAAAATGAAAAGGTTTGATTACCATGGAAAAATCAATAAAACAAAAAATATTCTGATTGCTATGGGGAGTCTTGATGGTCAACAAACCCTAGAAAGGGATGTTTTAGCAGTTAATTTTGATAGAGGTGTACCCTGTGTTAGCAGTTAATTTTGAATAATAATTTTGATAGAGGTTACCCTGTACCTATGCCTTCTAGTGAAATTAACATTTAATTCTTAATGTTGTAGTTCTTAAGATATTGGTAGATGAAGTTATCACATGTTCAACCAAAATTGAACTTTGAGCAAGCACACATACTTTTAATATAATCCCACATCAGTCAGCTATGGTTTGCTTTTCTTTTTTCTTTGAATTTTACCATAATCTCATACTGTAATGTGATTGCATGAGAGGCATGGGAATTATGAAGATACAACATTCTCAAGGGGAAACTTAACTCCCTACTGTATCCATTTTAAGGCCAAATCAATAGACTGAAAAACAAAGGTAGTAAAAGCATTGCTGATCAGTTTGAGGAGACGACATTACCAGTGTGAGGAAACAACATCACTCCTGTTTGCTTCAGGTTTTCGTTAAACTGCACATGTTCCAACTTTATTGGCTAATACCTTCAGAACCACATGTTTACAAGGAATTGAAATGAAATTTTTACCATAGCCATAACCTTTAATTCCTCTTTCACATATGAAAAATATGTTTGCTTTAACCCTTTCTGTAAAGGTGTATACTGTAACTTGTGAGTGGTTTATATCTTTTTTGTCTTTCCTCAGGTTACCCCAGAGAAGTCTTGGAAGTCGCACACAGCAGGTGCAATTTGAATTTTGTTTACCAAGAGACATTCAATTCCAATATTTTAACATGGATAACCAGACAATACAGCTCATAGCTGCTGGAGGCATATTTTTGTCCACATTCCTTGCAGCTTTGCTACCACTTAAAATTATTGGAACATCTAAATCCTCCAGCTATGGTAGGCCCTTTGGTTCTTACAGAGTGTTAAGTATTTGTAATTGTCTAGCAGGAGGTGTCTTCTTGACGACTTGTTTTCTTGGTTTAATTCCATCAGCACAAAAAAAGTTTGACCATATCTATGAAAAGCTTTCAGTTCAAAACAATTACCCAATTACAGAAGCAGTGGTCTTAGCAGGATTTTACATGATCTTAATTTTTGAAAGGATTATGTCTGCTGTGCAGGAATTTGGATGCAAGAAAGACAATTCCTACCTGTTTGAGATGGACCAACTGTCTCAGCAGAGGAGAGGCAGACATGACAGCTCAGATTCAGAGGATGAAATTGATCTTTTTGAGATGCAACCAACGAAACCAATGCTACATCGAGAAAATGGGAAAGTTGGACCATTATTAAAAAAGAAAAATAGCAAAAATTGGGACTCTGGTCATGGGCACTCACATCTACAAGACATCAATGGTAGAAACCTGGGTCGCGCTTTGATTGTTCTGATGGCTCTGTCTATTCATTCCGTCTTTGAGGGAATGGCTCTTGGGGTTGAGAAAGATCAGAAGAATGCAATTTACCTGATTATAGCCATTCTTGCTCATGAAACTCTGGCAGCATTTGCACTGGGCGCAAACATGGTGAAGAATGGAGTGTCTGGGAAGGTCTTTGTTTTTTATGCCACAGTGTTTTCGCTAACGATACCTGTTGGCATCTCCATTGGCCTTGTGATCAACGTAAATGAAAGTAACAGTGCTAAAATAGCTGCTGCTGTGACTCAGGCATTGGCTGCAGGTGTTTTCATTTTTGTAACATTTTTTGAAATATTTGGACATGAATTCGAAAATCAACAGGACTGGTTGTTGAAGGTGGTTGCATCACTAGTGGGGTTCCTGCTTCTGGCTGGACTTGAAGTATTGTTCATGATGTACTGAGTACTGACATTGAACCAACAGAAATGAGACTCCTTGGGTGTGGTATACTGGGCTACAAAGAGAACTGTTCCACTTACAATCGAACAACACACTTCGAGCTAATTTACTGTAGGACAAATATTTTTCTACAGTGTATGTTCAGTCACCTTTATAAGGTGGAAATTCAAAATTTGTCTTGTTTCGTAATTTTAAAGCTTGAATACAGTGTAAGAAAAAAATTCACCTTAGGAAAGTATGATTTTGACTATGGAAAATATTTTTGATTACAACGAAGTGAAATATTCCAAAAGTTTCTTGATGTTTTAAACTTTAGTGGAAAGTTTTCATCAAGTCTAAACAGCATACAACAAAATAGAGACTCAAATGGTTAGTAGAAAGTTTTTTGTATTTAAGTGGCTAGGGCTGTTGTGTACTAAACAGTATGTTCTTGTCTTCCTTCTAAGTGTGCAGTACTGTACAAACTAATGTTGTGATGTGAACTTCAAGGCATATGCGATCAGTTCTAGCCAGTAATAGAAAGAAATACTGAAGCTGTAAACAATCCACCATCTGCATAAATTTCCAAGGCTGGAATTTGTGCTTTGATTCCATTTTCTAACCCAAACTCTGGTTGTGAATAACTAGAGTGTGTAAATGTGGTTTGAAGACACAGGGTTAGGCTGTGAAAGGTTGTTTTGATCTCACTCAGCTGTGAACACATTACTCAGCTTCAAGGTTTCACCTGTGTTAAATGTTTTAGCAAATTATACAGAAACAGACCACACTAACTTCAATATGGCATCCATACACGAAAATACAGTACCTGTGTTTCCAGAGAGTTATTGACAATAATACTCTGTATGGTGTATGAAATCAAAACAAAAGCGAGAAAGGTTTTCCATGAATAGAACATCTTCATTTCAAATTTTTGTCATGTACTTCATAATCAAACTGGATGTGTTAGTTACAACAACCTTTTGTTGTAAACGTTCTTGCCATTGCAGTTCTCATTTGGAACTATAGCGAATCTGATTTGTTTGTCACTCAGTGTAAATGACCCAGTAAATTTGGAGATAACATTTTGTTAAGAGCATATTAACAATAAGAAAATATAATAGCTTTTGCAGCATTTCAAGATAAAATTTGTCATATTCCATTACAAGCAGTGATCAGAAGAGAAGACTCTGGGAAGAAAATTGTTGTGTTGGAAACTTGAATTTTTGAATAGTTTCATAAAAGTCAAAAGTTAATGTCATTCAGTACTAAGTTACTGATAATACTATACATTCCTTCTTTAATTCTTTTGATAAAAGGACACTTATGTTATAGATGAAAACATCACAGCATGAGAACAAGTCTTTGCCAGTCTGTATCAGGTAAATATTGGCAACTTTTAGTGGGAGGCAATCAAATTATTGACTTGGGAATGTACAGTAAAAGGGAAGGAAGCTCATGTATAACATCAGCATAAATCTTGTGCTGGACTTATCCCAGTGACTAGCAGTATATGACCTAAGGGTCAAAGGTTACTTTCTCTGTGGTGTAATGCTTTAGGGTTACTTTCATTTTAGACACACAAAAGGACAGAATCTCTACATATTTTGGTTATACTCTGTCCATGGCAAATGTGAATTGACATTTAATGAGGTGTGTGCATTATTTTTCTGCATTTGTAGAGCAAAAGTCAATATTGAGAATTGTCATTTAGGCTACAAGTACATGAGAAATTAATGGAACAGTTTGCCATATTTATTTTGTGAAGCCAACAAAATTGACATTTTGCAAATAGCAGTTTATGTTGTGCTTTGAGATACTGTGTCCTCAAAAACCTGGATAGTAATAGATGATTAGTGTAAGTGGTATACTAATAGGATGGTCTGTATGCCATATTTAAAGTAAAGTAATGTGACATGCCACCTTGTGCTTCATAGATTTAAAGTCAACCACTGAATATTACCGTACCTTTACTGTAAAAATAATACCATATGTTTGAGATCAAAGGTAATGTGGACAGTTTGCAACAGAAATGTATAATTGGTTAAATGTTATTATCAACCATATGACTTGATCTGCCTGGATGGCATTTTTATGCATGGCTTACAGTTATGGGAGACAGTCTAGTAACATGATACCAATTGATGTCAGTGGTATATCAAGCTTTTCTGTTGTATCTGAGTGGCACACAGATGTGAGGCGGGAGGGGGGGGGGGTTGTTACGAGTATGAGCATACATGAACTGCACTTGCAGACAAGGTGGTCAAATAGGGCATCTCCCTTCTAATTAACATCACCTTACAGTACATCTGGCTTCTCACTGTTTGCCATTGATCCTTGCAACACCTGACTGTTCCAGCAGTGATTCAACACCATCATTGGGCCGGGGGGGGGGGGGGGGGGGTTTTTACGAGGATGAGCATACATGAACTGCACTTGCAGACAAGGTGGTCAAATAGGGCATCTCCCTTCTAATTAACATCACCTTACAGTACATCTGGCTTCTCACTGTTTGCCATTGATCCTTGCAACACCTGACTGTTCCAGCAGTGATTCAACACCATCATTGGGCCTAGGGGGTTAAAACAAGCAATACAACTCATGATAGTTTGGATTCAGTGCAACTTGATTCTAATTAATCATTGCTAATATTATTGAGATGGTTTGGCATAGTTCATTACAGTTTTTGCACCTTTGGGAAATTTTGAGCTTTGACTCTTTCATATTTTCATGTGATAACAAGGAAAGGAATGTAATATAAGCCCCACACTGTTCAGGTCCAAAAACTGTCGAACCAGTCATTTTGGGAAATTTTCATTGGATTCCAGGAAAATTAATTAATGGCACAAGTTATGAAATTCTTTTCTAAAATGTGGAAACACTGGCATATTTTCTGTCTACAAGTGTATACTAATGTTTATATTTTACAGTACAGTCATTATGTATAAATTATTGATACTGGGAATGGTATTGTCAGAAGGTCAATGAATTTACTGTATCTAGAATGTTGCTGTATGAAGCATATCATGTGTGCTGAACACAACACTGTTTTTGCAATTTTCTTCTGTGTATGGTGTTCGAGATGTCTAATTTTCTAGCTCCAGTCATGGTGGGACAAAAGCTACGTAGCTTTAGACCCCTCATGTACTGTCCCCCTTAGCAGCTGTACCCTTCTTGAAAAAATTTTACGTTGAAGGGATTTAATTTGGGGAGGGGGGAGGGGAAGGGTGAAAGAAAAAAACTCGGTTTACTAAACCAAAGAGAATAAAATTCATGTGCACTTATTATACAGTAAATGTTGAACTATGTATCTTTAAGTGTAAAATTTACCTTTATTACTGAATGTTAAGTTGACCACTGCATTGTATAGTTTTATAAGTTTTTTCATTTAGTTCTTCCCTAATTTAGTATTCCAGCATTTTGGTTTTTCTTTCTCCCTGGTTGCATCAAGTGAGGTAATCATCTCCAAGATTTTTGACTCATTGCACTCAACAACATGTTACAAAAGAGCAAATCATGTCTGATTTATTCCATAAGAATGCCTTTGAATCATTGGTGTGTAGTCCATTGGATGGGAGTACACCTTCCCCTTCCCTCCAAAAGAAGTCTTGCCAAATGTTGGGCAAAAAAGGCAGAAATCAAGCAGAGACTGGAGAAAACATGAATGTCCTGAAATGCCAGAAGTTTTTGCCCAAAGTTGGGTTTTCGAATAGAAAATAACCAAAACATTGAGCCTTTGCACATGCTGTGCTTTAGTTTGTTTTTACCACATTTAGTGAGATTAAAATTTGGCAAAAATATCACATTCCTCTGTATATGGTTTGAAATTTTGATCAATTTGCAAAAGTGTTCACATTTGAAGAAATGTTGTTGTCTTAATATTAAAAAAGTAGCATGCTTGAGGATTTGTTATTATGTACACTGTTTTCAAGTGTATATACTGTACCATTAACAAGAAAAGTTGCATATTTCAGAGAAAATTATTTATTTCAAATCATTCAGATGTATTATTAAAATTTAAGGAGTCATTCATTTGCATTTGTCATTGTGTTTCTTGTATCAGCTCCAGTATAACATTAACACAAGAGAAACTAAATTAGTAACAAAAGTGTGCTCGCCCCGATATGGCCTCGTATGCAGTACAAACTGCTACCATTAACACACTTTTTGTCCAGGTGAACTAGCCTGCAGCCAGAGAAAACAGTTGGAGGGGGGGGGGCACATAAATGGGGGAGTATTGTGTTCCTAGGCAAGGGGACTAAGGAGTTCCCCCTTCCCTTATGAGAATGTTTCTTTTCCGGGTGTAGTACTATCCATCATTCTATCCCCTCACCTGCTTTCCATTTGTTTTGTTTTTTATAAAAGTTGTTTTTTATTTTGGGGGTTGAGGTTGGGGTGGGAGGGGTAGGAGACAGCCCCTCATGTTCCCATTAGCAGAACCTGCAGGTGGGTGAACAGCCCTTTTGTGTTAATTATATGGTGTCCAGTAAGCCCATAGCCAAGGGGGTGGCACCATGGTTGGAAAAAGTTGGGAAGCTGGGAGGCTCCTTCCCCAGAAATTTTGGAATTTGGAGAGTAATTTTATAAACTGGAGTGGAAGGAAATTTGCTCTTTGCTTGTGAAAATGCAGAAGCAATGGTGGAAAGTTTGACTTCTTTCCCAGGAAATGAACATTTTTTTCCAGCCTTGGGTGGCATAGGAAAATTTTTTGCCCCTCCTAGAAAATTCAAAGTAAGCATTGCCGCAATGCATTTTAGTATGTCTTGCCCGCACCCCAAAGCTATTTCGACCACCGTCAGTACCTTGTCTGGCTATGGTCTTGGTGTCCAGTACTTGACCATAAGTGAAAGATTTGACACTAGACAACATGTAATAGCTATTTACTGACCATTCTTGCAATTGCACGGCCAAAAATGCGGAAGAAACTTTCTACTCTTCGCTTCCACTGGACCAATCAGCGTACTCCGCGTAGCAAAATGAAGGTTTCCGCTTACGAAGTCGTTACTGGCAAGAATATTATTGACCAATCAGAGACGTTGAAACTAAGGCGAAATTGAATGGCTGTGCGCGCGCCCATGTAGCACGACGAACGTATGTAACATAGCCATAATGGAGAAAACAAAGTTCGACATCTTCAACGAATTTAAGGACTTTTTAACACAATTTTCAGAAGAAAAAAACGTGGTATACGCTAAGAGGGATTCGCGGGCGGCCTGGATTTTAGTTTCCTACAGCAGTTCTTAAATGTTCATATCTGTTATGAACTTTAACAGAATTCTAAAAACAGTTTTTGCTGGAACAAATAATCATCTGCATTTTGAAAAGTAAAAGATGTGCCGGAATACAAAGATCCAAATAATACAGATTTGAATGGCATTCCATTGTATAAAAAAGTATGAATAAACACAACAAGAAATTAGGAACGCCCTTGGAGCCAGCGTTCAACTGAAGTAGTGCACAGGACGAGATGGGCTACCACGGTGTTAAAAATGGGAAACAATTTTCAAACATCCGCGAAATCAATCTCAGCATCTAAATAAAGAGGGAAGATGCATGGGCGGCGATCGGGGGGTGGGGTCGGGGCAGGGGGACCAGACGCATAGCTACGGGGTGGTACGGGGGCACGTTCCCCCTACGACAAAGCCGTGCCACCCCAGGTGCCCCTTTTGAAAATTTTTGGAAGGCACAATTTTATTTTGTGGTTAATTCATTAGACCAAAATGGCCCGACTTTGACATTTTGATTACCAAAATCGCCCTTTTCAGACAAGTCCAATATTGAAAACCTAAAAAATTGAAAAGTTGCTATTGATGAAGCTCCGCTAAAATGACGCATGAGAACAGAAACCCGTCTAGCTTTGATGATAAGAATCAAACTTATTTTCTTAATCTACTTTGTCCACTATTTTGCACCAAATTGCGTCTAAGGACCTCAAATATTCAAAAACTTTTCCAAAGGGGACGACGGTGAACTGAAAAACATTCTGCCCCCAGTCTCGAACAGCTTCCTATGCATATGTACCAACTACCCTTACTTTTGTAATCATAAGAATCAAACTGATTTTCTTAATCCCACTACACCTACAAGGGTTAATAAAGCGTTTGAAATTTCACTAGTCCTAAAGAGCTATAGTGGAATTAATTTGTCTTACAAACAGCGGCCACATTCATAAAGCCTACTTTTCTTTTCCATGAGTCACATGATAGACTCGGGTGTTTCCTAAAAATGTGCCATTCGACCGCTGTCAAGGGACGTCACATGGTGGTACCAACCACCAACCCTTACTGTGTGTGTATGTATGTATATATATATATATATATATATATATATATATATATATATATATATATATATATATATGTATATATATTATATATATATATATATATATATATATAGTATATATATATATATATATATATATATATATATCAGGGGCGTCAATCCTGGGGGGCAGGATGGACAATTGCCCCTCCAAAGAAAATATTGGGGAGGCAAACATATCATTTTTCCCCCCAGTGATAATTCAGACAGAGTAAATAAAAAACAACAGGCAGAGTAAAAAAAATATAATATTGTGGTATACAGATGACTTTAGGGCTTCGAGAAAACGCCAATTTGAGCCTATTAGAGTATTAATGTGAATCTCCCGTCTAACCCTTTCAACATAATTCATACCCCATTATCCCATATGCTATTTTTTCAACACTTTAGATAACTATTTGTACATTTTCTATTGAAATTAGGGTTGTCTTACTAGTTGCCGACAGTCGAGTACGAAACACTGTTCTGACATTCAAAACGACTGTTTATTGCCAAGGAATCTAATGATGCTGGCAATAAACCAATGCTCATCATTTATGCAAATGAGTAAAAGAAGTATAAGACTGAACTTTGCTGTCAGATTTTTACTAATTTTCGCATTCGCTTGCATGATTTAAAAGACACAACCATATTGAGCAAGTTATAGAAAATTAGACAATTATGTTGTGAATACCTACCAAAAACCACGAATCGATGGTTCACCACGACTTTTTTGAGAAAAAACAAGTTCTTGAGTGGTCGTCGTACTCACCAAACCTTGTCTTTGTTAGGTAGCAAGCCTCTACATTGTTTTGCATACGTTTCCCCCATTCGGGGAATTTTGGTTTTCCCCGAAACGGGGGAATCTTCCGCACTACTTTTAATCTGCTTTTAAATTAGTTTTCTATCTGTAAAACTTCTCCAAACTGAAGCACTTACTAAGAGGGCTCTGCTGTTGTCTTCATTCACCCATTGTATTTTCAGCTGTTAGAGATAGTAGAGCCAATGCCAAAGCAAGTTAAAACTAGGGACAAGTTCACTGTAACAGTTCAAAATAACGATGTAATAAAGCTTTATCATTCCTGGCATCGGCTCAGATGGTATCAATTTCAACCATTTTTGACAGCATAATCTCCAACTCAGTTACTACCAAATACATCTAACAAAGGATTCACTGTCCTCTCATAAGAGGGTAAAAAATCAACCCAAATAAAATTTTTAGGGACTACGGTACATGTAGAGGTCACCCTCCAGCCAAAGTGCAATTTTATGTAATGGTGAAGCGCCCCCTCAAGACGGCAGGGAAAACGCGGAGGGAGACCTGGTCAAGTTTAATAAAGGAACCGCTGTCTTCTTTTACAAATCATCGCACCATGAAACCTGGACAATGGTCACCTATTGTTCGCAGATGCTTAGCCCTACCCCTAAGAAACTTAATCAATAGTTGTAATACAAGAAAAGCATCTTACAGTCGGTCATTTATGAATATTCATCCCAGAGTGGCGTTCCTTTAGAAACAAGAGTTGTTTCGGGAAGTTAGGCAAATTCGGTATCAACATAGACAGGTCTCCCGTCTTTTTTGATACCTTTCGTATCAAATGCTAATTACATGAAATATGGAATCGGTTTCATCTAAGAATGGGAAAAATCACAAAACTATTGGCAATTGCAACCGAAAAAGTGGTGCGTGGAAGGGGGGGGGGGTTGTACGACTCGATAATGTAGGCTACATGCAAAACTGGTAGTCCATCACATTATAATTAATATTAATAATCTATAGTAAAGTTGTATGATATACAAGTAGAAGTGCCGGGTGTAAGGGGGGCGGGGTCCTGAGCTGGAGCGAGCACGGCTTTCCACCTGCATCCTTAAATATTGGTACCGTACTTTAAATTGCCTCAAACACGCCCAGGTAATGTTGTTTCAATGTGATTGAATGTTACATATTTTCCTATTAATGTCAGTTATAGCATGGCCTGTAAACTTTCCCTTTCAATGACATCAAAAGAGGTGGGGGAGGGGCGGGGGAAGTGGGGAAAGCCCAGGAAGCCGTGGTCTTGCCGGTGGCAAAGTTTTCCAATTTCTTCGGAAAACATGTAGTCGGGATAGGCCTAGTAGGTATGATAAATGTGTAATCCCGACGCTGGCCGGGGGTAGCGCCAGAATTTGCCGATAGGGTCCAGACTTCCCTACGTAGGACTGCAGCCTGAAAACCCCACAAGGGCGACGGATTACCGTAAGGTCGTCTAGGGCAAAATTCAAAATTTTCGGCCCGGATTTTGGTTTTTTATGCATGAAATTGAAAAATTTGGGGGATTACAGGATTTGCCCTCATTTAAATCAAACTATAAAGTAAACCACAAAGGGGCGACTGCCTATCGTGGACTACTTCATATTTTAACGTATCCCAACTACACTGTAAAATTTAAACGACCGTGGGGGGATCCATCCTCGACGAGAGACATGGCACCTTCGCCCCCCCACCCCCCCCCCCCCCCCCACCCCCCCCCCCCCTTCCCCCCCCCCCCCCCCCTCCCCCTACCTTTCCACTCCCTCACCCCCAACACCCCCCCGCCCCATCGCCCCCCTTCCCCCCCCCTCCCCCCCCCCCCCCCCGTTCTCCCCCCCCACCCCCCCCTATCCCCCCCCTCCCCCCCCCCCCCCCCCCCCCCCCCATCTGGTGTCACGACTGTCCCGACCATGATCGGTCTCCCTGACTTTCCTTGGGCTCAAGAGCACTACAAATCCTCCAACTTCAACACATTTTCGGCGCCCTTCGGGCGCTGCAGAGTTCTAGCTTTACTTACTCGTGACTTTAACATGCTGCGACTTTTCAAAGACCTTCAAACGGACCAAAATTAAGTATACCCGAATCAATGAAAGAATGACGGTTGGTACACGTTGGCGCTTTCTGAAGTTTAAATAAATGCTAAGACTTCTTTCCAAAAATCCTTACCGTAGTTATGTGGTCATTTAAATATCTACTGACGGCCAGCTTGTCGGCTGTTCTGTCATTGGTATCTTTAACCTAAAGAACTTTTTGCATTCAAGTGCATATCAAGAGAGGGAGATGGAGGTTGTTGGGGCGCCCTGGGTTGAAAAAACTTTACTACACTCTTCCATAGGCCGCTATACTCGGCATTTGTCCAACTTGAGGTCACCCCTCAAGTTTGCAAGAATTTGTAACCGCGTTAGGAGAATGTTTTTAACCAGGGGTGGGGAACCTCCGACCGGCCCCGCGAGGCCATTTGATCCGACCCCCGAGGCAATTCATGAACGTAATTTCAGTAACACTAAGAAATTAAATTTATAATAATTTTACCTATCATTTATCCGGTATAGGCTAAATACGCTGCGTGATGCCGCTTCTTTTTTAATGAGCGTAGTAAGTTTTTGAAAAAATATTTTAGAACTAGGGCAAGTGCCATCAAAATGGAATCCCTTTTTCAGTCTAGAAAGTCGTCCTTAGAAATTTGAATAATTTCTGTTGGAAAATTATGGAAAAGTTTCGTTAGTTGAAAACATTGCATTTGCTTATTGTCTTTCTTTCCAAAGTCTGTTGCCAGTATTTTAGTCACTCGACAGCTATTTACGTTATTGTATTTAAATGCCCCCCCCCCCTTTTTTTTCGTTGTGCTATAACTTTTGACATGTATGTACATGTATGTATTCAGTTTTGATACCTCTTCGGAGGACAAAAAGAAATAAATTGAACTTGAACTTGACTTTGAACTACACCTCACATGTTGCACAATGTAGCATGCATTGTAAAGTATGTATTTACGTATATAAACCATACTCACGGGAAACTATGCGAAGTTATTTCGTTATCACCGGATCAGTCCCCGAGGCTTCCTAACCTCCTCTCCCTCCCTTGAGTGGGTTTAAAATTAAAGAAGTAAAAAACTTTTCAATGCAATGAGAAAATTAAAAAGGTCAATAATTTTTATTCAAGGATTAAAAAAAAAGCGTATTTGTTCTAGCTTTGACGAGTTCGAGAAGCCAGTTTGCTATATTTGTAGGCCACCTTTTAGAATGCGATTACCCATTCAAATTCATTCCAGAAAAAAAAAATTTCTAAATTGTCCAAATATACCCGATCTGATCTCCTGGAGTGCACTGAGAAAAAAGACCTGACACCCGTATCCCATTTGACTTTCACCAATCCGTTGACAAGTTGTCCAAGGAACTCAAAACAGATTTTCGCCTTTTGAGAGAAGATAACTCTATTCGAAATTTATTTGCAGAACTCCCTTTTACACAGAAGAAGGCAAACGCGAAGCCTGAACAACTTACTCATCCCGTCAAAAATTCCCTCAGAAAATCCTGGGGGTAATGCTAAATGCCTTAAGCCTAGGTGCAAAATTTGCTAGTTTATCACAACTAAAAGTCTTTTTCAACCTCCCGGTGCACTGTTGCCATCAAAACTCCTCCTCTTTGTTGTAACTCATCCAACGTAGTTCATCTTTTGACTTGCTCCATCTGTGATTCTGGTAACTACGTGGGGGAGACCAGTACTCCTTTCCGTTTTTGGTTCAATAATCATACTTAATCCATACGTGACGATACTCAAGGATTCCCTGTGGCGAAACATATTAACTTACCCAATCACAACATCAGCAACATTCGTTGTACACTTATTTCCTCGGGGTTTGCTTCTCGGGAAGCTCGAAAAAAGTGTGAGTTACTTTGGATCCTTCAACTTAACACTCACACTAAGGGTCTAAATAGGGACTGAGGCATCCTTAAGGGTTATTCGTTTGTGCACCCTTCGTAGTAACGTTATAGCGTTCTTTTCTTATTAATATGTTATCAATAAACTAGCCGTGAGCTTTAAAATATTTGTTCCCTTACTTCTGCTTGTGAAAGACTTTTAATCCCTGTCAGATTTTAGCCATAGGCCCTTATTTTCGTTAAGTATGTTTCCTTAATCTTAAGCAATTATTTCAGTCTGATATTTCTTTTCTTACTTACATAATTATGATCGTGGTTAATATTTTCCTTTTTGTGACTTTCACAGCTAAGCTGCTAGACTAAAACGTATTATATTTTACCACGCGCTTAGATATTTTTATGAACAAAGTCGGCAGTTAAATTAAGCAGGTCACGTTCCTTAATTACCACGTGCAACCACTATAATATATAGAACGCACATCTTGTTTGTCATATTTGTATTCAAACTGTTGAAATCAGTCACTGAAGAAAGCCCCAGGAGGGGCCGAAATATATGACTTTAAGCCAAAACTTTGTGCTCTCTTTTGTCCATTTTAATATCCATTCTCTGAAACTTCGTGAGATATTCATTTTCTGGAAGTTTTATAATATATATATATATATATATATATATATATATATATATATATATATATATATATATATATATATATATATATATATTCAATCGATATGTATCACATTAACCATGATATTGGACATGTCTTGGAGGAAGGTCCCTAACCTTCAAGACATAAGCATGACAGGACAAATAAAAGACACACACACACGGCATCACCATCGCATAGATTCCTCTGACTACCTCAAGGAATCTAAAAGAACTGGTTGAGAAGCACTGGTGTAGTGCCGTCGATGAATTAGGTATCTACTTGCTACAAAGCTCCCCTAAATACCTCTGCGACTGAATCATGAATGTATTCTGTTTACTTTTAATAGTTACACATTTTAAACTTTTTGTATTAACAGGTAATGGCCCTGCACCGAAAGGTAAAATTCTTAGTATCGATTTCCTTGAACATGTATACATCATATCCTGCTGCTATCATCAGAATGCTCAAACGCACTTTTGTATGCGGTTATGGATGTAACGACTATTGTTGGCTACTACCTGCAGATTTGCCCTCCTGTTGCACTTAACACCAGTTGGAACTTTCTTCAACAACCTTTCATGGATTTCTATACCGATGACATGTGCATATATTACCTTCGATTTCCTGTTTAACATATAGCAAAAATGAATACAGTATACTGGTTATATGTCAAATTCTGTTTCTCCCCTTCACAATTATGTAGCGGAATAAAATTTGTCTGAGTCGTACCTCTGGAGGGTGGGGGATACAAGTTTCTAAATCCTGAAATGTAGAAAGTCTTAGGCCAATTGAAAGTCCTGGGAAGTGGGCGGCGTTTCTAGCAATCTGTCGGCATCCGCACTTTTGCCAAAAATTTCTTTATAGGCTACACGCCAGTGGTGGTGGTGGCGCTCCGCTAAAACAGTGTCACATATTAGTCCCATGTCACAAGTAATGTCACCAAAAATGATACTGAAAGCCCCCCCCCCTCCCATACGATCATATGATAGGTTACGCCCCCCTCCCCCAAAGGTAAATCTCTTATTTCTCTTCTCATCTTTCCATGTTCTCATTACTTTTTATTTTATACGGGTGGAACTGCCAAATTAAGTGACTGCCCAGGATGCAGTGTTTGCATTGCGGATGGGGGCAGGGCAAATGCTAGGGGTTTACGTTAGAATGAACAAATGGTGCCAACGGCCCATGTCCCTAATTCTACTGCCCTCAAGATCCAACGCATGGGTGGCCACACCTTGTTTTATAATTACAACTTAACTGTGTTCAACTAGTAAAAAACATCAATCCCGTAAATGCCTGAATGTTGGAAGGTGTCCACCCAGGGGCATCTTTAGGATCCATGGTGGTATCCAGGGGCAATGCTTATATGTGGGGGACGAGGGGGCTACGCTCCCAGAAGTTTGGGTTACCTATAAAAATGTAGGTACTATAATGAACATTTATGTATCTCCACATGGCATTATATGCCAAAATGATTAACAGATCACAAAAATCACAAATTCACCAATACTATATAAATTCTCTTATAATAACCTAGCTTGTAGTAATCAATGGTCAGTGTGATGATGCATGGGGTTTTGAATAGACCCTTTTCCAAATAGCAATTATAAAGGATTGTGGGATAGAGTTGTGGTGTGCGTCGTTTTTGCCACAGTTAAATGCCGTTGACAAAAACGACGCGTACCAATACTCTATCCCACAATCCTTTGTAAATCCTATTTGGAAAAGGGTCTATAGGAAGGATCAATAAAAGATGGAAGGCGTTGCATGGAACTTTGTAACAATAAATCCTCTCTACTTAACATACAGGAAGTGCTGATTATTGCATGCTAAGTGCACTCAAAGAAAAGCAGTTCGTAAGCCATTCTGGTAATGTTTTCCATCATTTAATTTTGCAAGGTATCTATTACAATAACATTGTGTCCAACTTTCCCTTGCCTTCTCCCCTAAACCTTTGCAGAGACCAACCTGGATTTTTTCAGCAAAAAAACTTTCGATTCTCACAGTGTGGAGGGGAGGGGAGTTTGGTCTCCCTTGCTAAGGTGAAATCATGTTACACTGTTGAACTAGAATCCTTCACGCAGTGCGTTACCTATGCGGGCATAATGAGAAACACTCAGAATTAAAGATGCTAAAATCCTCCTTGCATCCATAATAAGCATTGTATGGAGAGAAAAATATTAAAGCTTGTAGACCCAGTCACAAAAAATGGATGAAAGAGGATCTAACGTCAAACTGGCATTCTAAAAGAACTTTTAGGAGATTCCACAAAATTTTGGCATTGGGTGTTCACAGTCACCAGAAATGTGATTCTTTACAAATTCATTCCTGACGCTCTGTCAGTTTGTGATGTCACTTTATTTCCATTTGGAAGTTTTAACTACAAAACCACATGACATTTTCTTGTTTTACAATCTGTCTGTCAGACATCAGCAAAATGATATAATTTCAAAGTGATTTCCATTTTGTTTGGCCCTTTATGCAAGGAAAAGAATAAAAATTAAAAAGGTCCTAAAACTTTGGGCATTCTGAGCTTTCAAAAAATTGGGGCCACAAATACTTCACGTAAAGTATCAGTTACCACCTCCCTTTAGAATCTCTTGATCATGACCTGTGATTCTAAACTGGAACTGAATATTTGCTCATCCAGTGCTGTGGATAAAGAAGGTGGCATATGAAGCAATGAAGCTTAGCTACTGAGAGGTCTGCACTTCGATACCCTTTCAGGTCAAAGTAAGGTTTTCATCCAAGAGCAATCTGAATTGATCTTTCAAAAGAAACCAAAATTCGATCTAAATGCTTGAGTTGGTTAGCCACCCAACCTGAAGCTGTAATTCATAAGCCATAAGCTTGTCCCACATTCTGATCGCTTAACATCGTAAAACAACGGCCCTCTATGACCTGAATTAACCAGGAAGCTGCTATTTGGATGAAGATACATCGAAAAGTTAAATTTATGCTAATACTTTAAGACCCACTAAATCGAGGGGAGATTTTCAACGATACGCCGTTTATTTGGCGAAAAGGCATTTTTCCTTTGTTTGATGGCTCCAATTTGATGGCATTCACCGAGCGATATCATTCAAGTCACGTAATCCTTTAACAAGTGGCCTGCGCAGAACAATACTTTGATGTGTAGGTTTGCGCCGCCAACATGTTTAGAGTAGGTGGTAATAAATTCGAAACGGCTGTTCAGTTGAACTTAAAAGAATACAGTTGGCCCTTCCTATACAAAATACCGTATGCAAATGAGTTGACGAGGTATAAGTCTAACTTTTGTTACAACAATATGAAAAGTTTCCTGAAGTTTCCTGAAATAAGCAGATATAGATTCTTGCTCATATTTCAACATAAAACCTAACTGATATACTGTCATACGCGTCACCGAGCGTCGAAAGATGCAATATTTTTTATTTCCCTGACGACTGGCAATGCTGTTGCAGTGGAGGAAAACCCTCAGTCTTACTGTAGATGTAGCAGACGGCAAATCCCTTTTGTGTTAACTTTCTAATCCAGTGTAAGTCTTATAGAAATGTCCAGAAAGATAAAAGCGATGGATTACTGAGTGACCTTGGCGGTACAAACCTCACTTCAAAGCGATCTATCTCCATCCAAATAACACCTCCCTGAATTAACTATATCCGACTGATGTCCCTACTCCTAACATGTAGGACATCTCCTTAAAGGGGATATGTAGTCACCCCAACTTGAAGTAGTGTAGTAGACTGTCCTGTTTCATGATTGGCTCTTGAGAGTCATGTGACAATATTTTTTCTCCTCAAATGTGAAATTTACTGGAAGTAACTGATTGTTTTACCTTGAATATGCAATATTGACGTCCTGAAATATTATGAAAGATACTTTGCAGAGAAATAAGAAGAAAATTGTGAGATTTAGCTGTTGCTTCAAAATAAGTTTGGGACGACTGCTCTTGCCCTTTAAGGAAGGTTTTAGTGAGCCAGTGCAAGCAGGTGTCATAACTTAGGTCTGGGTAACTCCAACAATTTTCGAGATGGGTACCTGCAGCCTATGAATCACGATGCTGAATAAAGTTGTCACTACTTCAAGACACCACAACTGCCCCATGCTTTATATTGATATATGGCATTAGCTGTGTTTACTACTAGACTACCAGTGAGTATTAGTACTTACACATTATAGGCTTACACAACAAGATTTTCAATGGCTACAAAAGAAGTGAAGTGAAGGTAAAGTCAGTGATGGAATCATCGAGAGACTTCAATAAAAGAGCCAGTTTTGCTGCAGAACTGAATGTATACTTGTGCAAGAATGGTGTAAACTTCTTGGTACACAAAAATATGGTTTTTGTAAAGGATTTTGCACAGTACAGAAAATTCCTCAGGAGTCACACCTCCAAGGAATGTGTAGTCGCTACTCGACTCCAGGCCGGAGGTTGCATCACTGAAGAATAGTCGGGTAACCCATCCAGGCCTAGTATACAGTGTTTTCTACTAGCTGTTATGTTAGGGTGCTGCACCCGGACAAAATTTGCAGAGGATGCTCAGCACCCAGACAAAAAATGTACCACCCGAACAAAAAGTTGAGCCACCAGGACAGAAATTATCAATTCAAAACCTTAAAACTGATCAAATAGCAATAATTTCAGTGTGAACATTGATTAATGATGATCAGAAATGTAATTAGTCATCAAAGAAGGCTATAATTAACTTTATCATCTAATTTCGCTAACATTTTTCACGGAGAGCACCCTCTCTCTTCATAGACAGCGATCAATATTAACCTTTAACCTTCGGAGCACCTGGACAAATATTAAATCATTTATCCCTCAAATATCACGGCATCAAGATCCATCTTTCTTTCCAAAAAAATTGATTTTCGAAATTTGTTAAATTATTATCGTCTCCACATCACGAAATTTACACTTCATAATTTCCTTAGACAGTTAGATGGGTTTTGATTTCCTGGGGGTAAAAACTTCAAATTTACTTTGTAGGAAATTGTTATGGGACTTATTTGTGGATTGTTTTTAGAACTTTGACCGAAGCTCTAATAGCATCATTATGATAAGTTACAGCCAAAAGAATTTTTTTCATAAGAAATAGGTGATGGGGACATTTTTATTTGCAGGGTTAGACTTAGGCTAATGAATATAGGGTTTAGAGAGTAAGATTTTTCACTTACATATAATAAAAATAAATCATTTTTACCTCTAGGTGCATAAGGGTAGAAAGCAAGGGTCCTAAGGGTCTAAAGCCCCCAGTCAAACAGTTTGAGGGGTTAAAGTATGTTTTTCCCCTCCCCTGTCCACTTTTAAGGACAAAATCCCCCTACTTTACTACTCCATGAAATTAAAAAAACTCTTTCAATAAAATATTTGACTTTTCTAAAATGTACGGTACCTAAAAAATGCACCACGTGTAGTACCAAATAATGTTTAAGCATCCTCAAGTATTCAACAATTTTTTCAGAGGAAAAATACCATTAATGACAGTCATGCATTTCACATTTAAAGAATACAATTCATCAAGGTTATTTACAAAGTCTAAAGCAACATAATTAGAGAACCCACACAACTTAAGAAACAAAAGGAAAATATTTCTGTTTCATTAGTACTGTACCATTTTTTTAATTTGTAAGTACTTTAGATATTTTTGATGAATGTGTGGTTTTCATTCATATTTAGTGACGTGATAGCCACAGTCTCCGCACTGTAAATGTATAATAACCTGTCACTGCAGTAAGTGTTGGCTTTATCTTTGCTCAAACATCAGACGGGTAGTGTACATACAACTCGTCATCATATTGGCATTTTGCCATTCACAGGGAAAATCAAGTTGCTAGAAGCTTAATATAGCTTGGGTTTTAAGTTACGGTACTTATATTGCAACTGTTTCATTCATTGTTCGTGATTTCTATTGCCTCAATTCAGCACTTTTTCTTATCACGTCTATTGCTTACAATAGATCTGCTTAAAAATTGAATGAAATGTGAAAGAACTTTCCGCTTCTCCAAAAAGTGACAAAGTTTGTATTCTTGGCTAGCAGTTAACAAAAGTACAGAACTTGTTCATGATTTAGTGAGATTTACTTCTCAGCAGTGAAGGCTGAAGTGTTTGCCTTAATTAACAAAAACAAGACATATTACTCGTCGCTAACAGTTTGCAAACATACACATAGTCTGGCTGCCTAGGTGAAGTCTATTCCATGACTTGGTGTCGCAAAAGAGGGGTCATTTTTATCTTGAAATAGTATTTCCAGGGCTTCGACTTGACTGAATCGATTTATGAGGAAAATGGACAAATTTGTAGTTAGTAGAGAAGAAGATATTAGCAACATATCATATGCAACCACTTAGGAAGTACCCTTATGTGATTCTTTGTATATTCAGACCTGGGAATATTGGTTATGATTGGTTTATCACTTTATGAACAAAAAACTGCGCTTCAAAAGTTTTTCCCAAAAGTAGTCAACCTCACTCTCTTCAAGCTGTTACAGCTATATTGAAGATATATTCCCCAGTCGAAACTGTTATACGTCTATTGTATATACATATGATCTTGTCTTGTTCAATAAAGTCTTCCTAATATGTTTTACAAACCACTATTGAAGAGACCAGGCCCATAGCCAGGAATTCTGGTATGGGGGCGCTGTCACTTCAGACAGGGATATTGACTTGGAGGAATTTACATGAGAGCCCTTGGCAAGTAATTATCAAAATGGGAGGCAGGATGGTCTGTATGGGACACAACGGCCCTAGAAGAGATCAAAATTCTAGATGAGTGATGTACAGTGGGTACATTTAATGTCTGTGGCTTTATTTACTGTGTGGAAATGTCCCTGTTTTATGGAGTTAGAGTTAGATGAGGTTTTACGGCTCAGTTTCTAACCAATTGGTTTAAGTCGGGCCGGCCAAGGCCTTTTTTTCCAATTGTGGCTCACTGGCTTAAATCCATTTCATTTTCATTCATCAACATCAAGCACCATTCAAAGCCTTGTAGAACTCCCAATCATGATCCAGCAATGTCATATTCAAAACTGATCAGTCTTTGTTTGACTGTCCTCCAGTTTTATCTTGGATTATTCATAAAACACATGGATATTGTAAAGAAGGCACTTTCCCTGCTGCCTACGGGTTTGCTAAACCGATGGTTGATGTGTTTGGTAAATGATAGTGTGTCAGTATCTTTGTAGACCAAAGCTAATGTATTGTCGTCTGGCTCAACACTCAAAAGCTGGAAAACAATGAAAATAAAAATTTCTCTGTTAGTTGATTGATGTCTTGATTGGCAATTATTTAAAGGTACTAACTAACCATAGATGTGATTGTATAAACAGTGGCGTAGGAACCGAGGGGCCAAGGAGGCCATGACCCCCAATATGATTTGAGGGGGCCAAATGTCATTTTGCCCCCCCCCCCCGATAATTGCGATAGTTTACAGTTTCGTTTTACCCATTTTTGCTCTTCAGTAAGAGGACAATTTCTCTAATAAAAACCTAAAATTTTCGGCGCGCTACCCGCGCAGGAGAGATTTTCTGGTTTATTCAATAGTTTCATTCTACATCACTAGATAGCGCAAGTCCTTTCCCCCTTACCATAACACGTAGGAAAGTACACAGTTTAGGTAGAGGTCGTAAATTTCATCCCATATTGCAAAGCGTAGCTACTGTTCTCTTGTGTGTCATGCGGTACGGCCAGTTGGTGAAGTACTCACCGAGCACAATTTGGCTATTTCATCGGATAGTCAAGGTAGTTTCGATACAATGCATATTATCTCCTATACGGTCTAGAACCCCTACAGCTTTTCTTTCTTATTGTTTTTAATAATTGCATATTTTTTTGTGAAAAATTACCAAAAATTTTCGCGCGCTTCCCGCGCTTTGCAGTTTTACAGTTTAGATTCCGGAAAAAAAAACATTTAATCAACTCGGAACTTAGCTTAATTCTCTAGTATATACAAATTTTATGCAATATATGACCCAAATGAAATCGAAGCTGGTACACAGGCTTTCTTCAAATCCCACCTAACCAATTCTCGACAGCACTGGGGCTGTCGGAGTTTCGGATCGTTGGCCGTTCGCCGGGCAAATCGTGGGGCTACCTCTGCTCAACTTAATAATAAGTTAACAGACTCTGGCTGTAAAAAATCTCAGTTCCAACTAATCCACTGAAATCCATGAGGGATAACTCAACGCTGAATAATTTTGAATAAAGTCGGATAGATTGTAACAGACTTAAAGTGTTAAATTCAAATCAAACTTTACAAAATTTGCACAACAAGGACAGCTCCAAAAATCCTGGTAAGCGCCACTTCCGGTGATTTGGAATGTATTAAAATTTCAGATTTTCTCGGTACGCTCCGTTCACGCAAACGTATGGTGGCTCTTTGCTTAGATAGTAAATGGGGTTCAAACTTCCAATCCTCGGACCCCAAGTCCAGGCCAGCTCAACTAATCTGTCCTCACAGAAATGTGTTTTATAAAAAAAAAATCAAATCAAGCTTTACATTTTTTCACAAAAATTGCACATCTTGATGGCTGCTATCAAGCGACGTTATCAAGGGACGTTTTCAAATCTCAAATTTTCTTGGTACGCTCCGCGCCACCCTATGGTGGTGCTCCGCTTAGATAGTAAACGGGAGTCACCCCACAAAATCCCCAGTCCTTCAGAGCCTCCTAAACAAAAAAATCACTCCTGGTTGGTGTTGTTTTTGTTTCCTTTTGCTTTGAATATTTTTATTTTGCTCAAATTAAAATCGGAAGAATCACATTGAGCAAATGTGTTTTTGTGTGGGAAGGGGGTTCAAGGTCGAGAAGTCACATCTGGTCTGGCCCCCACCCAATGTCAGACATCTTCCTGCGCCGCTGATAAATCACGACTTCAGGTCTCGTAACTGACAAATGTAATTACCTAGCAATTTATCGGACATAGGGAAGAAATATTGAATACGGTGAGATCGGTAGGAGGAAGGTGTTTTAACTGGAATGTCATGAATGCTATTGAGGATGTAACTGATAAAATGCATTGCTACCCACAAATATTTTTATTTGCAAATAACAAAGATCCACCTCTTCATCTTCTCCTCTGGCGATGTATGAGATGAAGCCACCCATGCCATTCTCCCATCCTATCATGGAAAAAGTAAAAGTATTGAAATGAATTTAGAGAAGCACTAGAACTGAAAGTACCTAACTTCCTCATAAGACACATTCTTTCCTTAGCCATTTTCAATTAAACATGCTAAAACTGTAGCAAAGTTATCTTGTTTTTTTTTTCATATTGGTAATGATAACTTTAAACAATCATGACTTCGCTACCAAAACAAATTGGAAGCACAAGCAAAATTAAAATGAATTTACATGTTTCCATACACATTAATACTTACTCTATGCCCAGAGAGAAAGAAAATTATATCAGGAAAGCTTTCTCTTCTCAACGTGCCCAACTGAGCAAGTTGTTTTAAAGGTTAATGTACTATGCTGACACTATGTACCATAAAAGTGACAATTGCCGAATGAGTTTTACTCTGCATAGTCGTGTGAACTGTGCCGATCTTTTGATCAACACGCCCTGTATCGGCTGCCTATTGGTATGGAAAGCGATACCAACAGGCAGCCAATAGAGGGCGTGTGTTATTCAAAAGATCGACACAGTGCACACGACTATGTAGAGAGAACAGCAGATACCATGAGAGACTTGGTCAAGTCATGGAGCTACTACTTAGCTCCATGGTCAAGTCTAGGGTCACACTACAGCGATTTTCAATTCGAAATCCGATCCAAATTTTTCTAAATCGGACCAATAGTTTTTATTCGGACTTTGTTCTAAGGATGGTCACGCTGTATCCATAACGATCCTAGTTTGTCACACGAAAAACTGTTCTGCTACCATTATATAACTTATACCTCTCAACAGAGCGGTATTTGTTCGAAAGTCAATCCGATTTTTGCACGCGTTTCCGATAAATGCTGTCTGCCGATGTGACGTCTTGAAATAAGTAGTTTAAATTTCATTTTCGTAATCCTGTGATGTAAATCATATATTTACACAAGTTGGCAATTTTTGGCTCTTTCAGGCCAGGGATGGAGACGAGTTTAACTAAAACTCACAAAAATCGGACCGTAATGTCATCTGAAATCGCTTTAGTGCGACCTGCGCTTGCCTCGGTGTTAAGAAATGTAGCCAGACAGGAGGGTGGTCAATAGTTTATGCCCGTAGCCAAGAAAAGGGGGGCAGGGGCGAATCCCCCGGAAAAATGGTCGCCCTCTAGAAAATAAAAAACTACCATTGTCTTAATGCATTTTACTATGCCCACCGAAAAATATTTCCCCCCACTTAGAAGCTTTTTCGATCCCATTTCAGTACCTTGTCTGGCTACGGGCCTGCAATTTGTTAATTCCCTCTTACTTACTGTATACAAAACTTCCACTCGGTGACAGCGAAAGCCTCGGAAGAGATCGTGACATCAGTTTACTTGCTTGGAAATGGTAGTTTTTTCGTGAATCATCACTGGGACTATTGATATGTCAACTGGCACGGTGCACGTGGGTCAGCCAGCCGTGTTTAACGAGGACATAGGATGCTGTGTTCGATCTCACGGCATCTACTCATGATAGGACTGCAGCGTAGCCTACTTGCACCACTCAAAACTGCACCACTAATTAACCAGCAGGCGTGAATTCAGAGGGAGGGGGGCTTTCTGGCTCCAGGCACCCTTTTTTGCACCACAATTTGTTTAATCGATCTCAAAGCTGCACAGATTCCAGGAAATCGCTTCTAACAGTGATTAATTTCAAACATTCCTGAGGGTTGACCATATTTATAAAAAGATACATACAGGTGTAACGCCCCGAGTACAGAATCGGGATCAATTCCTAACTCGAGTCCGGAGTTGGCCCAGAATGGAAGGTCCCGGAGTCGGAATTGGTCTAGAATGGCTGCAGATAGACTAGGAGTCCATTCCAGCCCAGTCCAAAAAATTAAAGGTACATAACTGTTATTGAGACAAAATTCTTATTGAAAGACAGCTTAATACATGAATGGTCACAAATGGTCAACTAAATTACAGGGTTGGCCAGAATATAAAATTGACTCCTAAAATGGCCTTTTTAATTACCTGTATCTGAAAAATAGAATAACCTACAAGCTATTTGGACAATATACTACATTGTCAAATGGCCGGACTCGGGAGTTGGTGAAGGAAAGGGGCTACTGGACTCGGAATTGACTTAAAATTGTGGTCTTGGATACAGTCCTGGATACACTGATATTGATAATAGTCTGTTTCAAAATTGCTGAGTGGTCACACTGAACTATAATCACAATTGTTTTCTTAGTAAACGTAAAGGAGAGTGGAGCCTGTTGACACAATTTTGGCGATTTGTTTCTGAATAGTATTTTTTTTTTGATTCAAAGTTAAATCAACATATACGTGTCCTGGAATAAGGATAAGTTATATCATGACTACCTTTCAAAAGGTCACAAAAACAGAACAAATTTGTGAGACAGAATTTTACAATCAACCCCAATGTAGTGACAGACTGTAAGGTATGCGGCAACCTTCAAAGCCTTTTATTTCTCAGAGACAACGTTTAAATATTGTACTACATTTACTTTCTTGCAATTTTGATTCGTTGTTTGCTTGAGACAATGTTCAAACCTTTTGCATTTCTCCCAGGTTTGGCAATTTCCACCATAGTTTAGGACTATACTCAAATTCTTCAGTGACCTTTTGTTTTGGTGGAAGCTATTTACCCGACAGTCGGGAAAATTACACGACGGTCCTTCCTTATTTTCCCGACTATTGGCCAAAGTCATGGCGCTATCCTAAATTGTAGCCTCTAAAAATACTTGAATAGTATGTCGGTAAAATGAGGTTAACACTATTTTCCCGACAGTCGGAAAATTATAGGACGTGCTTCCTTATTTTTCCTACAGTGGACGAAAGTGATGAGGCCATTCTAAGTCTGCAGCCTCAGAAAATATTTAAATTGTATGTCGGGAAAATAATAGTCCTTATTTGCCCTACCGTCGAGCCTAGGGAGCAGTGGCGTGCGCAACTTTTTTTTTTTTTGAAGATGAGAAGCTCGCTAGACGGAAAATGGTGCCACCAAATAACAGTTTGAAGTCTGTTCCGAGTCGACTTCAGCATTTAGTTAAATTATAATTTGCAACATGCGGACAACTATTGAACGCAAAACTCCTTCGGATTGCATTTCTTGTTTCCTTCCTTTATGATTCTAATTGTTAGAGAATGTACGCCAAAGGGGAGTACATATTTGACACCTGCTTTGTAGGTAATTGTTTCTACTGTTCCACAAACAACTATGCTAAACACGCAAACGTTTCTTCTGACAGCTTTTAACATAACCCGATGGGACTCAATGGGAATTGTCTGGAATTTTTTCCTGAGTACTCTGATAAATCATCAAAGCTATGGAAGTCCATAGTGTACTGATCTGTAAGTAGTAACCACACATGCATACGACGTACATGTACACACCACAGAATTATACATTGTTCTGTGGTACACACGTACACCGCACGCCTAATTTTTTTTCCCACGAGGTTATGGGCAAATTTGATTTTCAAAATTTTTCAAAATTGTTTCAAAATCATGGTTAGGATTAGTGTTTAGGGTTATTTGGCCTGTTCTTTCATAATCCGGTGTCAGAATTACAATAAAAGGGTCAGAAAGCTGTCATATTGGAACTAGGGGTGTGGCTTATTTCCAAGAAGCTGATTGGTCCATTGGCATGATTTGCCCATAACCTCGTGGGAACAAAAATGCCCACACCGCACCGCACCAACTAACATTTTTAAGTCACAAGCTCGTTGGGGTGATATGATTGGTCGATTATTGTCGGGAAAATAAGAAAACTAAACTTGCAACTTGCCCGACTGTCGGGCAAATAGCCACAACGTTTTGTTTTACCTGACTTTATTGTATGCTCTACAAACGACCTCTAGCACCAAGAGTGCATCAGCTCATTCGTATATACACTTGTTTTCTATTATCATATGCCAAACATAGTTATCATAATTTATCACTTAACATCATGTATATTTCTAATCTGCATGGCCCTTCTCTTTAAATCGGAGTCAGTCAGTGCTACAAGTGTTCAATGTTAATAAACTTGATGCCAGTTAAAGCATCATAGTGAGTTTGTCCAACCCACAGGAAAAAAGAGTCACAGAACTTAAGTTAGTTTCAACTTTTCCTTCGGAACAAAAATGACCATGAAGTACACTCGCAGTTCAATTACCGGTCATTTATTTTGTTTTCGAGCCTAGGATAGGATTACAGATAACTATGTAGACCTAGCATATAATATACAGTTAACCGTGTGTAATATTTAGGCCAAGACTGATAGCCTTCCGAGTTACCAAATAGCTCTAGTCCAATGCACTATTATCCCCATTGACCAAGTTAAACACCCACTCACTAGATTAAAAAAGAAAGTTCAACCCATAAAAGATATAGTGTATGGACTCGCTGGATGAGTGATTTTTTTTTCTCAATGAATTACTTTTTCAAAGTAGGCTAAATGATTTAAAAGTAATTCTGAAATAAATAAGTTTATTTAAAAAAATGAAAAAAAAAAACATTTTTTTCCGGTCTCGAAGCGAGACCGGAAAAATTTCGGAGACCGAAAGGGAACGAGACCGAGACCACAGGGTGTCAAGACCGAGACGGAGACCGGTAAAAACCGGTCTCGAGTACTACATCACTGGCATGTATGCTGTAGACAGTGGAAAAAAGTTTGTTGCTTGGTCAGAAGTTAGTTACTAGCATGGGCGACTCTAAGAAATTTTGTTTGGGGGGGGCAAACTCAAGTCCGTATTCAGGGAGGTTCGGAAGACCCCCCCCCCCGCAATATTAATGGTCAGCTCCGGGTAGTACAATAGGAGTATGGTTATTATTATGTATTACAGCGATGCCCCATGTAGTTTTCAAAAGCTCTTCGAAAACCATTTCAGGCAGTCAGTCATGGGCTGACTACTTTAAAAATAAATACAACCATATCAACCGATCGCTTCTCCATAGGGGTGGAGTAAGAGGCAGTTGAAATGGGCAAAGCGGTTTGATACATTTGTTACTATAAAATGAGCCCCACCTTTAAATATTTTGTTGTTTCTTTCATTTTGTCACAATATGTTTCAGCTTTGCCAAGAAGCCATAAAATGTTGGTTTTCTGGATTGTTTTCTTAAACTAACGAAAAGTTCGAGCATGAAGACACTTGAAAACGATGAAATGATAGCACTATTTTGGATCTCAGTACCTGTCCAAAACGAAATATTTTAAAGGGGGAGGGGAATTCCCCTAACTCAGAACGACGTCTTATCCTATACAAATAGCTAGGCCACTAGTCAAAAGTCTAATTACACTGAGCTTAGATTGACTGTTTGGTGTGTTTATTTTAAATCAATTGAAACGGTATACTTTAGCACAGAGGTGGAGAACCTTTTGCTTATAACAGGCCATTTGACAGTCATAAGACCGCCCTTGGGCCAATGGCGCTGTCAATTTGAACAAGGGAAGGGAAACCTCTAATTCTATGTGAAACACAATACGTTTATAGGCTACTTGTCCGTTACTTTTTGTAAACAGATACCTATGCTAATCTGACCAGGTGACTCCCGGGCAAAACTGCTTTTAGTCGTGGGTGATAATAAACACGGCTAATGGGTTATGTATCTAATGGCCCCGAAAGCTCTGAAGTGTCTGCAAAACTATGGGCATTTAACCTTAGCATTACCGTTACACTCTGAAAATGACATTATGATGCCAAAGCTATTCAGATTAAAAAATATCACAGCGTGATCATTTGTTTTGATTACCTTAGTTCGCACTAATGGCAGGTCCATTTGTGATGTCTAAGTACATATAGCAGCAAACAAGCAACTAAGAAAACGCGCGAAGCGCGCCAAAAAAATGTCGTTTTGAAAGCACTTTATTAATGTTTTACCTTCGCATTGAATTGGAAAGTTATTCACTTCTTTAATTTTAAACACACTCAAGGAAAAGGGAGGGCCTAACCATATCGAATTACATGTTTTGTTTATTTATTATTTTTTTTTTGAAAATTGAAGACCATGCTTTGCAAACTTTTGGGGGGCAAGTGCCCCCCGTGCCCCTATGGCGAGCCGCTAATGGTTACTAGGATCCAAAAAGATTTATATAAGTTATTTGCTTTTCATCCTTGATGATGACTTAAAGGATATTCTTCTTACTTTATATAATACACTTATACTCCCTTACCTATCGTACTGTAATGTTGTTTGGGGTAGCACCTTCCCGACTAGAATACAGCCACTCTTTGTCCTTCAAAAGAGATGTATGCGTTTAATTGCTAATAAACATCGTCTCTATCATTCCACCCCTTTGTTTGTAAAGTTACGAACTCTTTCTATTTATAATCTCAACCGATACTACACGAATATCTTTATGTATAATTGGCTCCACGATTGCCCTTCGATTTTTAAAGACTATTTTCATTTCCGTGCTGATTATCATTCCCACGATACGTGCTACTCGCATGATCTTTCCACCCCACTATGTAGACTCCATTCTTCCCATTGTAATGTTCGATATCTTGGTGTTAAGCTCTGGAACTCGCTCCCCGAAGATGTAAAAGATAGTAGATCTATTTATACTTTTAAACGTAAGCTTAAAGAATATTTTATTCATTTGCAGTAAGAATGAAACTTGCCTATAGTATTTGCCTTTTCTCCTTAGTTCATTTTGATTCTCTGTTAGTTTTTGTGTTTTCCCTGTGTTGTGTTCTTTATGTGGTCTATATGTACAGTACCGGTAGTTCTACTTTGTGTTCTCTCGGGGTGTTTACCTTTACAAACTTTCGCAAGCTTCTTGTAATCACCCCACAGTCTCTTTCTTTCTATATGAGTGTATCTACGTATTTTAATCATATGACTCTCATCACCAAATAAAAGAGCCTGAAATAAAGTTTATGAAATTTATTGTTACAACCTGCCCCCGTTACTTTCCACCCAGTTTACCCTAAGTAACCAGAATGCTTACCTTCATAGCAGGTGTCGAATATGTACTCCTCTTTGACGTACATACTCTAACGTTGGTATTGCGAGTGCAGTCAGTGTGGGTGCAGGAGTAATACACGTCCGCCGGGGGGGGGGCAACCAGAATGCCAGATGCCAGAAAATCAAGTGTAGCAATGCTCAATGTCAAAATTTTTGTGTGGGAAGATCTCTACAGCCCCATTCTCGACAATTGTGCCGGACACGCTTGCTGGACATCACAATTTGCAGAACTGGTTACACTGCATAATAATGGTACTCATGCGAAGTGATTCCTTCTAGACTTTCTACTTTTACAGATACTCAGAATTCAGGAAATCGCATCTAACAGTGTTTGATTTCACAAAATGTTCACCGTCCCCCCGTGTCTTGACCATCATGCAGGAAAATGATGCATACTTGCTTATGTATCTTCTTGATTGGCAAATGCCAAGAAATCGCATCTAACAGCGTTTCATTTCAAAAAAAAAAAAAACGTAGACCCCTGTGTCTTGATCACGGATCGTAAACCTCCCTTCTAAAGGCCTACCGAAATTGCAGTGGTCGCACTTCAACCCACCAGTGATGCACAAAACTGATGCTTGCTTGTGTATATATCTTGTTTGCCAGGTGCAAGGAAATTTAGCAGAGTCTTATTTCGAAATTTTTCTAAACTCCCCTCCCCTCTATCGAGGCTCTGTACATTTAACGCTCGTAGGTTTGAACCCTCACGGAGTTAGCCCCTACCCTCCTTTTTCTAAAATCCTGGATCAGCCCCTGACCAGTCAGACAAAACTGTGAATCCTAGACATTTGCATAATATTCAGACAAGGCTGCAAGTAAAGAGATCGATGTGCACTCAAAAGGATTGGAATTGCTAATTTATATTTGTTTCGTCTTTGAATGTCGGAATACAGCCTATTTCAAGTATAAAATGTAAGAGTTTATCTGTTATTACATACAACTAAAGAGCTGATCAGTGGTGCCGGCAGGGGGGCATGGGGGGTGCGTTCCCCCAATAAAAAAAAAATCTGAAAATTTTAAAATGATCCCAAAAGGCGTTTAAGCTATAGATTTCTGTAGGGGGTATAGGGTGAGGTGTGTTTTAACCGAGTGATAGATTTATTGTAATCATTTTCTATAATAAATGTTTCTCAAACTGTCAGAATTTTCGCAAATCCTGGCAAGACTATCAAAACTTTCGCGCGCTACTCGCGCTTCAAACCTTACCACAATGTTGTTCTTATTATTAATATCTTCTGATAGCAACTCCTGGAGAAGCACAGCAGCAAAATTTGAAAGCTGTTCACGAATAACCAGGTATAAGACTAGCTTTTTGAGTGACATGTAGGTTTGTTGGGCAATTGAAAGTGTCTCGATCCAGATTCTGAATGCAGTTTTGGAAATCTTATTTAATGAAAAATTTCGCGCGCTTCGAGCGCATGCGTTACGGTTTGTACTCCATCTTGTGACCACTATTAAGGTAAGTAATAATACATGGAACTATAATCACAACATTTGTAGGGGCCTAGCATCAATATGGGATCTTTCAGCATGATTTGGAAGGTTGAATGTACGTATTTGCCATTATACATTTTCCAAAAAAATTTACCGAGCGCTTTGAGCGCAGCCATTATCGGTATAGATGGTGATTGTTAATACACTTACGACAAAAAAGCGTTCTGAAAAGGGCTTGTTAGTCCTTCACCCCTTTTGCTATACCTATCAGGGAGGTCTAATATCACCTTCCTGCACCTATACTCTCCCTCCTGCCCATTTCCCATTTCTGAAAGCTATTCAACTGGATTGTCGTTCAAAATTAGTAAAAATACGATAGCTGTGAAGTGCTCTGCGTCATACTTTATTGATTCCTTGCCGTAGGCAGGCAAGGAATCTATGCGATGGTGATGTCGTGTGTGTTTGTGTGTGTGGGTGGGTGTGTATGTGTGTGTATGTGTGTTTGTGACGCTGCTTGTAATCGCGATATCTCAAGATAGGATTGACCGACACTTTTCATATTTGGTATATAGATTTGTCATGTTGAGAGAAAGAACCCTATTGTTTTTGGAGGAGGTCAAAGGTCATCGGAGGTCACCAGAGGTCAAAAACCGAAAACCTTGTAATCGCATTATCTTGAGATAGGGATGACCGACACTTTTGATATTTGGTATATAGATTTGTCATGTCAAGAGGAAGAACCCTATTGTTTTTGGTAGAGGTCAAAGGTCATCTGAGGTCACCATAGGTTAAACTGCGAAAATCTCGTAAATGGCTTGTAATCACGCTATCTCGAGATAGCGATGACCGACACTTTTCATAACTGGTATATAGATTTCTCATGCTGAGAGGAAGAACCCTACTGTTTTTGGTGAAGTTCAAAGGTCATTTGAGGTCACCGGAGGTAAAAACAGAAAAGCTCGTAATCGCGATATCTCAAGATAGGAATGACGGACACTTTTCATATTTGATATATAGGTTTGTCATCTTGAGAGAAAGTATCGTATTGTTTTTGGTGGAGGTCAAAGGTCATTTGAGGTCACCAGAGGTCAAAGACCGAAAACCTTGAAATCATGATATCTCAAAATAGGAGTGGCCTGTATGGATTTGTTGTGTTGAGAGGAAGAACCGTATTGTTTTTGGTAGAGGTCAAGGGTCATCTGAGGTCACCAGAGGTCAAAAACCAAAAACCTTGTAATCGCGATATCTCGAGATAGGAATGACCGACACTTTTCATATTTGGTATGTAGATTTGTCATGTTGAGAGAAAGAACCCTATTGTTTTTGGTGAAGGTCAAAGGTCACTTGGGGTCACCAGAGTTAAAAAGCCGAAAAGCTCGTTAATCACGATATCTCAAGATAGGAATGGCCGACACTTTTCATATGTGGTATGTAGATTTGTCATGTTGAGAGGAAGAGGCGTATTGTTTTTGGTGAAGGTCAAAGGTCACTTGGGGTCACCGGAATTAAAAAGCCGAAAAGCTCGTTAATCACGATGTCTCAAGATAGGAATGACAGACACTTTTCATATTTGGTATATAGACTTGTCATGTTGAGAGAATGAATCCTATTGTTTTGGTGGCGGTCAAAGGTCATTTGAGGTCACTAGAGGTCAAAGATCGAAAACCTTGAAATCGCCATATGTCAAGATGGGAATGGCCTATATAGATTTGTCATGTTGACAGGAAGAAGCCTTTTGTTTTTGGTGAAGGTCAAAGGTCATTTGAGGTCACTGGAGGTAAAAAGCTGAAGTTTGTAATCACGATATCTCAAGATAGGAATGACCGACACTTTTCATATTTGGTATATAGATTTGTCATGATGTAAGGAAGAACCCTATTGTTTTTGGTGGAGGTCAAAGGTCATCTTGGGTTATCAAAGGTCAAAAAGCAAAATTTCCCAAGAATTCCCAAGATTGTAATCTGGCGTCACTGAGGTCAAAATCAACATTTCCCAAGAATTCCCAAGATCATCATCTGGAGTTATTAGAGGCCAAAAAGCAAAAGCAAAATTCCCAAGAATTCCCAAGATTGTTATATGTGGTCACTAGAGGTCAAAAAGCAAAATATCCCAAGAACTTCCAAGATCATGATATGGGGTCACCAGAGGTCAAAAAGTGAAATTTCCCAAGAATTCCCAAGATAGTCAGCAGGAGTCACCAGAGGTCAAACAGCAAAATATCCCAAGTATTCCTAAGATCGTCATCTACTGTAGGGTCACCAGAGGTCAAAAGGCAAAATTTTCCAAGAATTTTCAAGATCCAAGATCCATTGGAGTTGAATCCCTTTCAAGGCACTTCAGATTTTCTTTTTTGTTATATTTGGTGGGGTTCAAAGGTCATGTGAGGTCAGCAGAGGTCAGGTTGTTAAAACATAAATGATGTTGTCAAGAAAGATAAATCTGAGGGATAAACCTCAGTGCAACAAAGCATCCCCATTCGGCAAGGAATCACTAAGCCTTTGGGCTTTCTGGTATTATCATTTGGACTTCAGGTAATAAGCGTTGTTATTGATCCATTTTATATACTTGATCTAGAGCTTCCAGGAGGCCCTGTACAGGTGTCTGCCAGCCTTAGATGCCTTTTTATAATGCACAATGAAGGGGAGGAAAAATTCTGTAATAGTCCAAGAATGTTTCTGAGGACTCCACGCACGTATTTTCAGGTGAAAACTTTGCCCGAATAGAAGGCGGTAAAGTAGCCAAAAGGGAGTCTTCAGGCGGTTTGTTGACAACGTATTTTTCTCTTAGGCAACATACTCTCCCCTTTCACCTAACCAAAAATTAGAATGTACTAAATTATTGACATTTTCCAGCAATATATGATCAGCTCCAAAAATATTCCAAAGATAGCACCATTTTGCATCTAAGAAACCTTAAATTAGCAAAACATTCTCATTAGACCCCTCTCCCAGGACGGTAGTGACAACGGAAAGATCACCACTGCTGTATACAAACTCAGGGCGCATAAAAAAGGGAATATTTTAGCGTCGCCACTCAGTTGGAAAAAACATCCCAGCCAGTCGGAAAAATAAGAATTCACTAAATTATGGACATTTTCCAGCCATACAGGTATGTGATCAGCTCCAAAAATATCACAAAGATAGCACCATTTTGCATCTAGGCAACCTTAAACTAACACATAATTCTCAAAAGGGAGGGAGACACCCACCCCCTCCCCTTTAGATCCCTCCTCCAGGACGGCACCGTTATGTAGTGACACCTGACAAAGGAAGGATCCCCACTGTGTATGCGAACGCAGGGAGCACATGAAAAGAAAAAAACGCATTTTGCGCAGACTCGGGAGGTTAGCTGAAGTGGCATTACGACATCATCTGTTGTGTCCCCCCCCCCCCCCCATCACCAAAGCCTGGCGGCGCCACTGGAACTGATTCTATGAATATGATTAGGTCACGAAGGCCTATAGTGTGATATTTTTAAACCCCATGATATAGGTGATCTCACCTTCAGGAAGCGAATTGCTGAGATTAAAATCAAGTCAAAATCACATGAGTAGATAGCCTTGGTGCTTCGCCTCATCAGGAAGCTGTAGCTCCATAGCCCCATATAGTCTTGTGGTAAGATTTCTCATTTATACACATTACATCTTAATATTTGTGGTTAACGCCTCATGTTCCTGAGGCGCTAACAGATGTGTCTTACATTTTCATTCGATTGTGCTTATCTTCAAAGTCAAAGAAATTGGAGGTGATGAATGACCAGCAGAGTTGCTTAATGTATATGGAGGGGCAAGGAGAAATTCAGATCAAGTTAAACCATGTGGAGTAAGAATGTAGTAGATTGTTGGGAAAGGGTTTTAAGTTACTGCAATGTCTTTAGTCGTAAAACATAGGCCTAATGAGACTGATCATGACATGCCCGTTTTAAACAGCTGTTGATATGGTGGGGGGGGGTTAACTACTGGGAGAATTTAAGTCATTCCGGATGAAGGAATATGACCCATCAAGAAACTATTTATCGAATCAAAGAGAAGCAAAGATATAATGCCATTATTTATTATTTAATATCAGAGTTATGTAAATTTAACCTATGAAGATTTTCCAGTTTTTTATTGTTAACAACGCTAGTGTAGCTATATAATTGCTTACTATTCGTACTAGATATCAGTCGTCTAGTTGATCTCTATAGTTATAGTTCATACTTCATAGTTGATCTCTATATTTATCATAAAGAGAATTTAGAACGTATCTTTAGCCTTAAGTTTAGTCAAATTATCAATGTTCCTTTTCTAGTTCATTTTAAAATTTTGAAAATTTAGTTGCAAATGTTAAAAGTTAGACCAAATTTAAATTAAACCCAGTTAAGCCCAAACAAATTTACTTAAGGTTGTGACTTCAATGCTTACAACATTTAGTTGTAAGTTCCGCAGCTATATCGTGGCATCTTGCAAATAAAGGTAAACTCTTTAACGTCACCGACGTGTTCGTCATTCCATTTTTTGCTATTATACATCGTCCCATAGTACTCCCCATAGTTGTTGAGGTTATTTGGTTCACCTGGGGCCCAGTTTAAGTAATCCACCTCAGATCCATCGGCCCATTTCCACACTCGGTTGCGCAATGGGTCGTTCAGGCCAATAAACAAAGTCCTTACGTCCTGAAACACAAAGATAAAACACATTCATTTAGCCACCTGAAGTATAGGCGGGAAGAACCCGAGTGGTTTGATTAAGCAAAACTAAGATGTGAAAATATGTTACTTATACGTCTGGTCGTATACAAGTCCTTTATTTAACTTCTAACGTGCGTATAGCAAGCTTATATTTCATTTGCAGCCGAGGGTCTTAATCTTGTTTTTTTTTAGCCATGTCGTCTCGAAAAGGAGGAATTTTGAAGGTTAACAATTTAATGTCATTCAAATAATGATAAAATCTGTAACGCCGTCGCCCTGTTTCCGACTAAAATTTGGTTCATATGCTTCTGCTAGCTTTTCCTCAGTTGGTCAGATTACAGCCATGCAGTATCACAACAGAACCTTATGAACAGTGACCCATGTGACTAAAAAGACCTCATGAATATCGAGTTGTCCCCAGTAAAAGCATCTCTCAGTCCAGAATAACTGAAAACCCTTGGCCTTCGTGGTGCGCTTATAAACACCAGAGGTCCTTCAATAGCTGAATAGGGTCTATTCATAAGGGCTTTTAGTTATAAAGGGTCACTGTTCATAAGGGTCGTTATTCATAACGTGCTCTTCTACAAAAATAAGGTTCATTGTTCATAAGATTCATTATTCATAAAAAGAAAGATAAAAAGGGTTTATTAGTCATAAGGTTCACTATTCATAATAGCAAAAAAAGTTCACTATTCATACTGGGAAAGGGTTCGATATTCATAATAGGAAAAAGGTTCGGCGATAGTCATAATGGGGAAAATGGGTTCGATATTCATAATGGGGAAAAAAAGGTTTGTTATTCAGAATGGGAGAAAGAGTCCCACATTCATATAAGAAAAGAGGTCGATATCCCATTTTAGCCAATAAATAATAGGAAAATTTCGTTATTCTGGAATCCCCACCTCAAAAACCCTTGATCCGACCTGCCCCCTGTGTGTTAGGAATAATGGATCATAATGTTTTCGGTATGAAGAACAAACCCTTTTATTATGAGTACGGTAACGAATTCTTTTTCTACTATGAATAGCGAACCCTTTCCTTCATTATGAATAATGAGCCCCTTTTTCTATTATGAATAACGAACCTTATGAATAGCGAACCCGTTCATTTATTATGAATAACAAACCTTAAGATAAAAGACCCTATTGACTACAGATCCTTACGAACAGTGACACTTATGACTAAAAAACCTTATGAATATCGAGTTGTCCACTTCGATGATGTTGGAGCTTTGGTTAGTGTACATAAATGGTCCAGAGAACATACCGTTTCTCTACTGTCTCGGCAGGAGACCCAGTAGTTGTAGAGAAAATTCTCTTCTGCTGCGGAATGAATTGAGGTTAAATCCGATCTTTGATAATTGTTCCCTGTCGAGTATCCATTTGCGCCGACATTCCTACAGAAGTCTTGCGCCTCGACCCAGCTCGTAATCTTCGAAAAATATCTAAAGAAAATAATTTCACGTGTTTATACCTGAGCTTTAGTTAAACTAATGAAACGTTTGTAAACAAAAACAATGAGAGCACAGGGAGTTGCTATTTAGCAACTCCCTGATGAGAGGAAGTGTGTTTATATATATATATATATATATATATATATATATATATATATATCTATATATATATATATATATATATATATATATATATATATATATATATATATATATATATATATATATATATATATATATATATATATATATATATATATATATATATATATATATAAAACACTAATCGGGTACGTTAGGGGAAATCACTCAACTGTGCACATGATTTTGCTCTCAAGAAAAACAAATCCTTCAAGAAAGTCCCCAGTTTTCCAATTTTCTTCAATATTACCCCAAATTTTTTTTAATTTGCTTCAACAAAAACCCAAATGTTTCGAATTTCCTGCGAAAAAAATCAAAATTTTTATATTTTCTTCAATGGATCCCTAAATTTTTCCAAATTTCGACAACTTGCAGAGACGTATATTCAAAGAATAGGCCTAGTAATAAAATTCGAATTTGGCAGTCGGTTCCAGGCTCCTATTTCCCTTCTATCGTCAATTAGGTGTTAGAGAATGCAAATACATGTTACAGCAATAAGATCAGCTTGTCATAAGGCATTAACATGTTCAGGCATTAACAAGTTCAGGCGTAAAGTATACCAGGGCAAATCCCTGAGTACACTTAGTAATCTTGTAGATTATTCTGAAGTTACCACCAAATTTGAAACCATAAAGACGTGTAAACAATTTCTTCTCTTCCTCCTCTCTCTCTTTCTCCCCATTACTTTCCCCTCTTATCCATGCGGGCATGACCCCCTTTTATCTGGGATACACCACTGTCGCGGTGTAGAAGTAGCCTATACAATCAGCGCCGTGAAAGCCACATGCGAGCTAGGCCGTCGCCTATATATAGGGGCAGGCAGTAAACCTGCATGAGGGGTGGCAAGTAGAGAGCAAAGCAAAATTTTTTTTTTGTTTTAAATACGACTGATTGCATTCAACTAAATCACAAGAAAGGTTGTTTGGGTTAGCTTCTTTATTGGAGAAGAATAATCTCAACAACTTGGTTTCCGAATTGACCAAGCACAAGCACGAACGCCCTAAAAACAGTTGGATAAATTTTAACCCAATTTATGCAATTTATGAATTTATGGCAAAATATGTCACTTCCTAAATTGTTTGGTAACTAACTACCCAAAGTTTTTCAAAAAAGTATGCATATTGGGTGAATTTTCAAAGTAGGTAGTTCCTTACCCAACAGTTTCGGAGGTGCCATACGGACCCAACGTGCGCAAAAGTTTACCCGACTGTGTTTGGAGAGGTCAATTCCGAGGAATCGTCTCCAGGACTAATTACATTAATCCCACGAAATGGTTGTTATTATTCTATTACATGTTATACACTTATATGACTCACATACCTAGTTTTCATGACTTGGAACACTTCATAACAGCTTACTGAATTACAGGATGAGAACAATGTCATTTGGGTTGCGATATCACTCTTGAATTTCCGGACAGATATTTCTCTTCAAACGTCACGTATGCAACTACTTGCCAAAGGTTTTCTATCCAAACACCAAAAGTATACAAAACATTTCCTACTGCCATGATTCTATTAAATAATAATACATTAGAAACTAAAGGAATTATTTTCGGTGGTCCCCAATTCAGTAAGCTGTTATGAAGTGTTCAAAGTCATGAAAACTAGGTATGTGAGCTATACAAAACAGCATGGAAACTCCTGCGTCAATCCCCGGTGCCGGAACCAGGGGGCTTCCCCTTTGAAGCTCTAGGTATTTACAAAATCGTGGGCATTAGAATTAAGCATGCATTTTGCTCTCTACAATAACACTGAAGTCGTACTGAACAGACCATAACAATCGCACTTTGACTTTTTTCGTAACGGCCGGACGCTTTCATGGTCATGATGGATATCGTAAAGGTTACACGAGATTTTGAAACAACTCCACTCACGTTGTCCTGCGGGCATTAATATTAAGACTAATAGACTAGTTATACGATGCATGTCCGTCAAACCCGTCGAAAAATGTCGTTTTTGAAGACTTTGATATGACTTAGTAAGTTAAAATGTTTTATCTGATTTTACGTTACAACTGTACGAAAGCAAATCAGTTATATTCAAATTCTTCTGGGTCCCGATCTTTTGATATTTACTGAAATGGGAAAAATGATGATCCCCCCCCCCCCTTCTGTTTGGTCTCGCACGTGATTTGTGCCAATGTAGAGAAAGGTCGTGCCCTGTATTACGCTCTCTCAGTACAGGATATGATGGCTGGAAAATATCCATAATTTAGTGAATTCTATGTTTGGTTAGGTAAAAGAGGAGAGTATGTTGTCTTAGAGAAGAGCATGTTGTCAACAAACCTCCTGAAGCTCCCCCCCCCCCTTTGGCTACTTTAATGCCTTCTATTCGGGGAAAGCTTTCACGCAAAAATACGTGCGTGGAGTCCACGAGAACATTCTTGGACTATTACGAAAATTTTCCGTTGCTTCATTGTGCATTATATAAAAGGTTATCTAAGGCCTGTAGACACGGGTATTATGCCTCCTGGAAGCTCTGGATTAATTATATAAAATGGGGCACTGATATGATGGTTATTACCTGACATCCAAATGAACCTATAGAGTATGATGCCGAGCACTTTACAACTATCGTATTTTTATTAAGTTTGAACGAAAATCCAGATGAACAGCTTCCAGCAATGGGGAATGGGAGGGAGAGTATATGTGCAGGGAGGGGATATTAGACCTCCCTGGTAGGTAAAGCAAAGGGGGAGGGGGTTAAGGACTGAAAAGAGCGTTTCAGAATGTTTTTTCGTCGTAAGTGTATTAACAATCACCATCTATACCGGTAATGGCTGGGCGCGAAGAGCTCGGTAAAAATTTGTGAAAAATGTATAACGACAAATACGTACTTTCAACCTTCCACATCATGCTACAAATTCGATTGAAAAACCCATAGACCCCTACAGAGGTTGGAGATGTACTTCTGCTTTTCGGAAAAGTGTCGGTTGTGATCAGAATAGTTGCATGTATTATAACCTTAATATTGCTCATGAGATGGATTGAAAACCGTGACGAATGCGCACAAAGCGCACCAAAATTTTTCATTAAATAAGATAACCATGACAAAACCTGCATTCATGCTCTGCATCGAGACACTTTCAGTTCCCCATCAAACCTATTTGCCAATCACAAAGCCAGTGTTTTTACCTGAGAATTCGTAAACAGCTTTCCACTTTTGTTGCTTTGCTTCTCCGGGAGCTGCTACCGGAAATTATTGATAATAAGGACAATACTGGGGTAAGGTTTAAAGCGCGCGGTGGGCGCGAAAATTTTGATAGTTTGCGGAGGATTTGAGATTATTTTGATAGTTTGAGAACCATTTGTGATGGAAAATGGTTACAATAGATCCATCACTCGGTCGAAAACACACCTCATCCTACCCCCTACGGAAATCTATAGCTAAAACGCCTTTTGGGATCAGTTCAAAATTTACAAAAAAAAAAAATCTGAAATCGATATGGGGGCACGCGCCCCCCATGCCTCCCGTGCCTGCGCCACTGAACTCAGGAAACCTTTCGCATGCATAACTCTTCTACAGTGCTCTGTAAAATGTTACAACTGTCCAAAGAGTGAACAACGAACAGTCAAGTCAAGTCCTAAATTCAACTTTTCTTACCGATAACAGAAGCCCTCGTATTCGGTCCATCCTGGTGGACATGGTTCGATGGAAAACGTGACTTCCGCTCCCAAACAAGACCAGCAGCCGACGAGGAGTAGTGCTACGCAAAAGAACATCTTACAGTCGGAGATTCTTGAAGCAAGTATGAAAGTATGAAAAATCTTTTGTATGTGGGTTTGTTTTTATGTGAGCGTTGCGGCAAGAGATTTTTCTTCGCAGGATGACATCATGAACTGGAAGCATCATGAACTGTACCTACCTAGGCTATGCATAATTGCCATTGCGGTACTGCGCATGTTTCTTCGTAACTCAGACATCTTGGCAACTCTGTCGACTTCCAACGACCACGACATGCGCAGTACCGTCCATGGTACCAGCTAGCACACGAATAATTGTCATTGCTGTACCGTGACTGCGCATGTTTCCTTGTAACACAAGCCTCCGCGAGAATTTATATTTCTGTGGTCCACGAGATACAGGGCGCACATACATACTGTACATACCTATTCAACGTTTGACTGATCGATTAATGATGGCTGAAATAAATTCATAACCTTTGTGGAGGTTATAACTAAGAAAGGATAGCTGATTTTTTTTTATGGCAGATTTAAAATGAAAAACATCAGTCTTAGTTCTGAAGAGTTAGTGAGAGTACCGTAGCCCAGAAGAGACATATCGAGATTTCGACTTTTTCGTTTCGAGATTTCGACTTTTTTGTTTCGATGTTTCGATATTCGAGTTTTCGATTTCGATATTTCTATGTTTATATCTTTCTATGTCGACTTTTTCATGTTTCGAGTTTCCACTCTTTCGTGTTGATACTTCGACTTTTCCCTGGCTCGATGAAGCTCAAACAAGGTTTCCGAATGGTAGAAGTAGGTTTAATCAAGCTTTCTGTTTTACTTGTTCTTGCTCTCAGTTAGAGCAGATCCCCAATGTGTAGGACCTGATTTCAGTGAGAATATGGTGGAAAGGTAAATCGTTGGGGCGATCGATGGCCGTCGGGACCATAAAAGTGCAGCCTGTCTACATTTTTTTAAATATCGGAATTCGTATTAGCTGCAGGCCAATCTCTTCAAGATGCAGAGAGATTGATGGTGGGGAGGGCGGAGGGTTATATGCGTGGTTTCTACAGAGTTTTGCAATATTTATAGTACGTTTGTCTATTAGTACTTCCTGTTGGACAGCTTGGGTGAAATTATTGTTCCAAAGCTACAGGAAAGCATCCTCCCAATACACATTCAAGTCCAAGAGAGTCAACAGCTTCTCACTGAAAAGTGCGGAGGTGGCATGACCTTAGCCAGAACTATTTCAAGCGCGAATAGTGAAACCCTAGAAGAGAGGGATTCGGGGTTAACTTGAGCTAGGTCCCTAAAAAAAACTTTGAGACCAAATGATCTGTGTTGTAATCTGGTTTTATTTCATTAAATGGCTGTTTCCACCATTTTTTCGAGTTTGATTTCATTGAGTCAGCTATATTGCAAGCTATAAAATGAACAAATGGACAATCCCCTCCACTTTCAAAGGCAGGAGAGTGCCCCCTCCATCTCCCCCCCCCCCACCTCTTGACGGCTATGATCAAGCCATCTGCATCATCAGTTCCTGTGGGCAGTGTAGACATAGTAAAGGCTATAAGAGAAAATGTTTCAAATTTTGATTTCGTGGTCTGTTTAGTGCCTATCCAATGTCATTTGAAGAAGGTTAAAATGCATTATTCTAAAGCCCACAATTTAGGGATCCTGGACTCCACGCCGTTCGGGCGAGTACTTCGTGCTCCAGCGGCGCCTTCGGCTCTGTTTCGTCATTTACCCCTCCCCGCCCCCCCCCCCCACATTGACAAAAATCTGGCTACGCACCTGAAAAAATACCCGAATATTTTAGTTTATTTCCTCGGTCGATATTAAATTGATACCGTTAACGTTATGGTCGAGATTTTTAGGGCAACTCTTACCCAAGTAGTCAATCACCATTTTGAAGAGGAAAGTTAGGTTTCAGGTTGATTTTATTGTCAGTGTCGTTCATGATTGCCAAAAGAGCTCATAGGTTGGGGCATCTTTGCAAAATTAAGAGAATGAGAGTCAAGAGTTAAATGGAACGTTCAAGTATCTCGGTCATAGGCGTAGGAGCCCAAGTTGATTGGGGGGGGGGGGGCTGTAACGACTTGTCCGAAAAATATAACCAAAAATTTCCGCGAGCTCCACGCGCTTTCGACATGTTAATGTACATATCATAAAAACATGCATCGGTTATCACACGGCATACCAATTACATACAATAATTTGCCGTGTTACCTTCCATATTAGTTTTGATTTTTGCGGAAGTCGTTACAATAATAATGATAATAATCAATGGTGTAGCCATGATTTCTCTCATGGGTGTGAGGGGCAGGCATTATGTTGTGTGATCGCCGGCCTGGGGGGAGGGTTTAAGGGGAGGGGTTCCCCCTCCCCTTTGAAAATTTTTGAAAAATTAGGTGTCCTTACATGCAATCTGGTGCCACATATGCTCCCTTTGAAGTAAAGTTTGTGTTAAAACATTTACGTATTTAAGATAGACAAAAATCGGCATCAGTGAGGGTGGGGCATGGCCCAATGGTCCCTCAAATCTGATAATCATAATATGGAACCATTAAAAATGCACTGGTGAATTAATACCGAATATATAGGTGCTAGTGCAATTCAAATCAGAACTTTATTTTAATTGCCAAGAAAGTTTTTTTAAACTATTAATTACCTCCAGCTACATCATTGCATTATTTTTCTTTCATTAGGTGCCCGAAAAATTCTCAGCATATTGCCCGAATTTCCACAAAAAAATTTTGGACAGCCCCCCCCCCCAGCCCCCTCCCCTTCCGCCTCCTACGCCTATGGTCTCGGTTAGTACCTTGAAACTGAATAGTTTCATGGCAAATAGTTCAACTGTTCAATGTGAATGTTTTTGTTTGGGCATAGTACGGGAAAGTCCAGTGCCACTCGTAGGGCATCTTCTATTGAACTTCTCGCATGAAAGATACCAATTAGGTTTACATTACTGCCATACGCAAAATACGACCATACAGTTATCCGTACGAACCAACCAACCAAAGTGTTGCGATAGTCAACTAGAATACTCCGTAAACGGAGTCCTTGTAACGCTCTCCGAGCACGAAGAGATCACTGTTTATGTAAAGTGAATGACGTTTATGAGACCTTGTATTTTGCAAATGAATTTGCAAAGGTAATTAAATTGCGGCGATTTTTCCAACGCTGTCATTTTGTCAACCAGAAAGGTGACTTAATTTCAACTAGCCAGTCGGACCCGTTGGGGGTTGGCCCGGCGGAATTTCAACTGGCTTTTGATCACTGAGCCACCGAGAAACGTTGAATCACGGAGCTGCCACTCGGAGTGGCAGATCCCTGGTTGAATACCGTAAATTACTGCATTTAGCACTGCATTTAGCATTGCATTTGTCCCCGTGATAAATGCTTAGAAAGCATTCAACTGGTATTAAGATAGAACAGTAGAAAGCGCTTGATGTCTGAAATCGCAACTGGCCCTGTTCGAAAGTTGGGTAAATATGAATTCATAACCCTAGGTGAGGTGTAGAGATCAAAAGATAGCTGAGTTGGTTTATGAAAAAAAAAAATCTTGAATAAAGATAATCTAAAGCATGGAGTGATGTTTGGATTTCTTAAATTGTAATTGTTTTTATTGCACAGGGAATTGAGCTCAAGGTGTAGATTATGTCCTCCAGTGGCTTGAATATTTTTGACAAGTCCTACAAATTCATTTTTTTCAGCTTCAGTTACTATACATACAAGTTTTTCATAATCCAATCTAAAAATTTTGGCACAATTGACAAAAATTTAGGAAACGTAGGCCTATAATTCTTTTCTTGTCCTTAACCTGCAGGAAGTGCATGGTACCAAGCTAACGGAACCCCATACGGCCTATATTGGGGTGGTTAGTATAGACGTCGAAATACTCTTCTTTTGTTTTACATGGAAATTATGAGACAGCAAATGCTAAAGTCGAAACAGTATGGTACAACTGATTCGCAACTAAATTCTTTGAATTGGTAAAGTTGACTTATTGTCAATGTAGACTTTCAAATACATAGTGTAAGAAGTACGTTCGACACATGAACCCTGGGTTATTGTTTTCTCTTCTTCAACATTCAATAAATCTTTGTCCTTAACATTAATATTTTCAAGAACAAAAATTCATTTCATTTATTTGGATTCAAAAGGAGACTTCTTTGATCATAATTATGGACTAACAATGCTATAGCGATAAAATGCTGATAATCATCTTGATCTTCCCTATGTGAGCTTTTCCCTAATATTACACAACACAGCAGTATCATCGGCATACTTAATTACATTACAATTGTTTGAGAACGACAGTGATCATTGTGTAAAATGTGAAAAGGAGAGCCGAAAGAGGACCCGCTTGAGGAACGCTAATTTTAATCACCAATTTAGGAGAAAATCTCTTTTGTAATTTTACTTGTCTGGACTATCTTTGAAAGAAGAAACGTGCTTATAAACCCTCTACCCCTTTTGTTATATCTTTACTCCCCTCTCGGTCAAGCCCCATTATAAACAGTTCATTTGGCTCTGTCAACTAAATTAAAACTACGATTTTGTGTGCTCTGCTGTAGTGTCATTTGGATGTCAGTTAAAAACATCATACTAACGTCTCCATCTTGCAATTTCCCAGAGCTCCCAGGCCCCGTGCTGTTCCCATGGTACCAGCATTTGAGGTGTGCAATGTCAATGCCAAAATATGATGGCAATTCGTAACATGTAATCAGTTCAAAGTTTTGCCAATGATATTTCTTCTAAGCCACCTTACGAAAGCAAAACTTTCTCAAGAGGAGTTTAGCCCTCCACTTCAACACCCCTAACAGACACCCTTTCCTTACACCCCCAAAAGAGCATAATAGACGAGTTGGGAAATGTTTCCACGCAATGCAATATGGGAATGGGTCAAAGGTTAAGTGTACCACGCATACAGTGTCCCAGCGCGGGTGTTGCATGCTGAGCACGCAGAGCTAAATACGTTACCGTTGTCATATGGTACACTTGACCTTGTGACCTGACCGGAAGTACCGAATTTCCCAACTCGTCTATTCACTCAAGTATGAGCATTTTTACTTCGACTAGAAGACAAGTCGAAGTAACGCCATAGCACCAGCAGTTTCGGCGAGGCCGTTTAAATATATTTGCCTTTCGATTGCGTTTTCTAGGCCATTTTTAAAGCTACCGATCTGAAATTTGCATAGGATGAGTTAAACGTGTCACGAAAATATAACGTCTAAAATTTGTGTTGATCGATGGGTTTTCGATATTTGTGTTCGAACCTTGCACAGTCGTTCCCAAGTTGTTCATGCCCAGAGCTTGTTCAGGAATAATCGATAAAATCGACGAAAAGCGATGTTATAGGGGGGCATTTTTGAATCGAAAATTGATCATTCTAGGTTGAAAGAATTTAGTACTCCCGGTCGGTAGTAAGAAAAAAAAAAATAAAAACTAAACTGACCTCAATTGCTTTTATATCTCGTCAGTAATCTTCTCTGAAGACAGGGGCGTAGCTAGGATGAAATTTTTAGGCGGGAAGAGGTAACAAATGGGGGGGGGGCAGCACCGCCGAGGGTCAGGCTTGTCAAGACTATCTAAGCGGAGCGCCACCATCAGTTGGCGCGGAGCGTGCAAGAAAATTTTTGGCTTTGGCTTTACAAACCCTCCTGCCGGAAACGGCACTTCCCACGTGTTTTAAGCTGCATGTACCCAGCCTTGAAATTCGAATCTCATGTCTGCCATTTCTCAAATATAAATGGGTAAAATCAATCCATGATAAATGGTAATACACAAGGCCGCACATACACTTTTTGCTAGAGGGCTAAAAGTGAACATTACTATCTGTGGCCTGGGGGAGGGGACTAAAGGGAACGGGTGTCTCCCTCCCCCTTGGCGAAAATTTGTAATTTCAGGAGGACGTACAGATAGCAAATGGTGCAATATTTGAGGGATTTCAGCTTTAAAATGAAAACGAAAAGTAGCTGTGACTATGTGACTAAGTGCGACAAAAGTCATTTTTGAGAGGGTGGTGGATATGATGTGAAGCATGACCTCAGCCATTAAACTTCGTTGTGTGGGAGGGTTTAAGGGAGGGGAGGGAGTGTTATTGGTTATAAACTCGTTTTCATGACTAAACTGGCACGGTTTAAAAACGTTTTAAGCCATTGATGATTGAAGCTACCGTATAGCAACAACAGCAACATTGTAGCTATGCATAATCGCGCGTAGCGCGAGAATTTTGGAAAAGTAGGCTAGAAATACATACATAGAGCTGTAAATGATTGGTAATGTGTACAGATATAGGCATGAAAGTATTCATCTGCCAATTTGAAATTGTTTAAGTTCTATCATTACGATCACAGCTATTTCTTATATTTTTACTGCGTTTTCTCTGTATATTCTCAAGGTTGGAAACGGTGCACTTTGAAAATTTCTGGGGGTAACTGTCCGCCCCCTGCTGTGTACGGCCGTGGATATCATATGAGCTGAGATAATACAAGAATCATACTGAATTATGCATCCCTTTTCATTTATTCTGCCTGCAATTCTCCCATACTCACCTTCTAGTATATCTCTGTTACATTTGTCCATCACCCTATCCATAGGCTACATGTCCACTACTCAATTATATATCCCCTAGATCATACCATTTGTCTCCAACCTAGGGTTACCATATTTATTATCTAGCAAGGAGGACATAGATCACTGTCCTGATGTAGGGGTCTAAGGGTGTCCCCTTCCCTTTGGAAATTTTTCCGGTTTTCAATGGTGTCTAGATGCAAAATAGTGCTGTATTTGTTCACGGACTCAAGTCATCGGTATATTACTTGGTCAGACCTATAATACCACCAGTAAATCTTTCAAACTATTTAACCCGCAAAGCAGAAGTAGGGATCATGTGGGAAACACATGAAATCCGGACCTTGTTGGCAATTTTACAAATCCGTCCGGACCGTGACGCCAGTGCGAACTACTAAAAAGAGGACTTCTCAAAAACAATCGTTCTACAGTGCACTTATCATGGGCAAGGAGAGAGACACGATATACTTGTTAAGGATAGAAGAATTATCCGAACGCAGTACCTTACCGTATGGCATATTTTGCGTATGATACCGTATAGGAATGGTCGTGTAAAAATGGTCTGCAGTGTATGGTTGCCATGTTTTCAGTAAATCAACCAGCCATCCGAAAGGCAGAAAGGGTCTTAACCTGACAATGTCACATCCGAATTTGTCGTCGAGACGTTCGTTTTTCATCGTCCAAGTGAATAATATGCGAATTCAACGACAGTGCAAATTATATACCTAATTTAGTGAAAGCAGGCATTTTAAAGTTATAACTTGAGTTGATTTCATAAGTGCGCAAAATGTGTTTTTCACACATTTACTTTTTCTAAATTCTTACACATTTTATTTATTTATTTGTTTGTTTGTTTGTTTGTTTATTTATTGAAGGAAATACTTCAAAGTTAATTTCCGTTCAAACATTTATTTTTTCTTAATTCTTACACATTTTATTAGGACACAAAAAATCTGGGGGGCCTGACGGATATATGGGGGACCTAGCCCCCCCCCCCCCGTAGCTACGCCGCTGTCTGAAGATTTCTTTTCATTTCATCAAATTATGTGGGGGAAAATCCGAAATATAATGATTGAGTTTCATTTCGAATGTTGTCTTTGCTTTAAAATGTTGTATCAATTGATTTTTACGACATTTGCGAGTAAATATTCGTTCAGGATATTACGTATGCAATCGAATCACGAATTACTAAAGATACAAATATTTTTCAATAAACCAGAAACTGTTCTTGACAACATCCTGAATAAACATAATCCAAAGGTCAACCTTTCTCTTGTTAAGAAATCATCTTGGAAGTTGGAGATGTCATAGAAGGGCAGTAAATGAAAATGGTTGTTGACAAGTGTTTTCGCGTGCATGTAGGTCTATTACTACGGGTGAATTGTCTAAGCGAAAGTTTCGGCGGCAGAATTGTCCCGTCTAAATTATCCTCAAATGTCGCCAAGTAAGAATTGTCCAGATGTTGTCCAATCACCTTCCAATACGTTAACGTACATTTCACCGCAAATGCAGGCTGAGACGCTGATCCAGAGGGGTGCTTTCCAGGCTGTAGCCCCCTTTTTCGACACCCCTTTGTTTAGCCTGTGCCAAAGCTCCTTCACAATATGTATGCATGCTTAATCTGATTGCCAGATGCCAAAACTACCAGTACAATTTAAGTGCATAAATTTCAATTTTATTCTATCCGATCCCCCATCGAGGTTTCGTAGGTGTGGAATTTGCCCTCATGTAGTCACCCCCACCCTTTCGTGGAATCCTGGATCCGCCGCTGAACTAGTCGAAGTATCCACCATTGGTGGTCTAGTTAAACATATGATCAGTTCAAACCTTAGCCAAAGGTAGCAGCATTTTACATCTAAGCCACCTTAAACGAACAAAAATACCTCGAAAAGGAGGGGGAACCCCTCCCCCTTATACCTTTCCTCAGAGATGGGACCTCAGCACTAGCTGACAACAGAAGGGTCCATGCATCCGGTGCAAAGCTTCGTATATATACATAAGTATGCACAACTTTACCACGAGTTCGGGGATATCTAGGGTGGGATTACATCTTCTGTGGTACCCCCCCCCCCCCACTGATTATGAGCAAGATTGCAACATTGTAGCGTGATATACATGATCTGAAATATATCACTAATTACACAAGCTTACCTAAAGATCATTAAGTGTTTATTAATAAATTTACAGCAAATAAGAATTATGAAATTGGTAGTCAACCCTCTACAACCTTTGTTTATTTGGTGGGATTACGACATCATCTTTTGTGGTCCCCCTAAATCACAAACTATGTCAGAGCCAATCGTATTTCTCATGCAAACTAATAATATTCAGTTTCAGACAAAAAGGCAATCTTTTTGTTTATGTTGGTGGGCGCTCTTACAAATATGTTGGACTTGCAAGTGTATGCAGAGTGCTACACAGACTCTGCATCCAGGGGCCGCCGCACTGATACCGATTTCGTTTTTGTTAAGTATCTTAAATACGTGATTTTTTTAACACAAATTTTACTTCGAATGACAGCATATGTGGCACCGATTGCATGTAAGGACACCTAATTTTTCAAACTAGAACAGCAATGCGGTTGTGTAGCTCACACAATTTTTCTTGTTTGTTTGAAATACTGTAGAAACTCAAAGAACCATTTTTTTCATTTATTCATCTGCTTCTACAAAACCTCCTTAGCTTAGGCAAATGGGAGGCAAGAGAACAGGGTAATAATTAAAAGAAATTTAGCAAAACCCAACTGAAAAATTACAAGCGTGTTAACGCATGTAACCACTCCAACTGACACGGTTCAGTGACAGATCTAAAAATATTACTGCCTATTTTCTCAAATCAAGAAAGCCTGTAAAGGCTCTCCACTGTAATTAGCAGCAAGTTTGAAAAGATATAGTATTTGAGTGATATGTACCTAAACTGTTCAAGAATTGCCAAGTATGTTGAACCTACAACTCCACAGGTAAACACTGCATGGGTTTGCACTGATCAAATAGAACACAATGACTCAAAAGGCTCTTACTCAGTGCACCTGAACTCAAAACAGTTATTGCGATTACAGTTACTTGACCAGACTTAACCAAGAACAGAACATCCCCACAACAGGTTAAGCCTATTTCCTTACTTGTATGCCAAACTGACCACAGAGTTGCATGAACAAAGACTGTTGTGTGTACATGGGTCGAATTTCAAACAGCCTGCATAGGCATTTGCAAGATAGCAACTGAATACACAACCAAGTACACTGCTATCAGTACAATGAACAAACAGCTAACTGTTCAGCAGGCACAGTGAACTCGGCACTACAAAAACAGCTTAACCAGAAAGCCAAAAGGCTTAGTGATTCCTTGCCGAAAGGGGGGTGCTTTTTTACACTGAGCTTCATCCATCAAATTTATACCTTTCTTCTACATCATTTTTTATGATGTGGTCACAATTTGACCCCTGCTCACATCAGCTCATGTCACATGACCTTTAAACCGAAACTTGAATAACCACAAAAAAAAAAATGAAAAAATAAATAAAACGTATGAGAAGGGATTTATCTGTGCTTCCTCCCTTGTAATGACATGTTTACAAAGTTTCAGTTTTTGACCTCTGGTGACCTCAAATGGCTTGTGACCTCCACAAAAAACAATAGGGTTTTTCCTCGCACCATAACACATCCACATACTTAGTATGAAATCTATCCAAGCTTCCTACCTTGAGATGCTGTGTAAACAAGGTTTTCAGAGTTTGACCCCTGGTGACCCCAGACGACCTTTGACCTCCACCAAAAATAACAGAAATCTTCCTCTCACCATACCACATCCACATACTTGGTATGAAATCTATCCAAGCATCCTACCTTAAAATATCATGTAAACAAGGTTTTCAGATTTTGACCCCCGGTGACCCCAGATGACCTTTGACCTCCACCAAAAACGATAGGGTTCTTCCTCTCAATACAACGCATCTACATACCACGCATGGAATCTATCCAAGCTTTCTAACTTGAGATATCGTGTAAACAAGGTTTTCAGATTTTGACTCCCGGTGACCCCAGATGACCTTTGACCTCCACCAAAAACAATAGGGTTCTTCCTCTCACTACAACGCATCTACATACCACACATGAAATCTATCCAAGCTTTCTAACTTGAGATATCGTGTAAACAAGGTTTTCAGATTTTGACCCCCGGTGACCCCAGATGACCTTTGACCTCCACCAAAAACGATAGGGCTCTTCCTCTCACCACAACGCATCTACATACCAATCATGAAATCTATCCAAGCTTTCTAACTTGAGATATCGTGTAAACAAGGTTTTTAGATTTTGACCCCCGTGACCCCAGATGACCTTTGACCTCCACCAAAAACGATAGGGTTCTTCCTCTCTTCACAACGCATCTACATACCAACCATGAAATCTATCCAGGCTTTCTAACTTGAGATATCGTTTAAACAAGGTTTTCAGATTTTGACCCCCGGTGACCCCAGATGACCTTTGACCTCCACCAAAAACGATAGGGTTCTTCCTCTCACCACAACGCATCTACATACCAAGCATGAAATCTATCCAAGCTTTCTATCTTGAGATATCGTGTAAACAAGGTTTTCAGATTTTGACCCCCGGTGACCCCAGATGACCTTTGACCTCCACCAAAAACAATAGGGTTCTTCCTCTCACCACAACGCATCTACATACCAAGCATGAAATCTATCCAAGCTTTTTAACTTGAGATATCGTGTAAACAAGGTTTTTAGATTTTGACCCCCGGTGACCCCAGATGACCTTTGACCTCCACCAAAAACGATAGGGTTCTTCCTCTCACCACAACGCATCTACATACCAAGCATGAAATCTATCCAAGCTTTCTTACTTGAGATATTGTGTAAACAAGGTTTTCAGATTTTGACCCCCAGTGACCCCAGATGACATTTGACCTCCACCAAAAACAATAGGGTTCTTCCTCTCAATATGGGCCATCTATGTACCAAGTTTGAGAACTGTCAAACTTTCCCTTCTTGAGATATCGTGTAAACAAGCTAAGCCGTCACACACACACACACACACACACGACATCACCATCGCATAGATTCCTTGCCTGCCTTCGGCAAGGAATCAAAAACCAAATTTAACTTTCGTTTATCGTAATGCAAATAGGCAACTATTAAGGCTCTATTGGCAAACAATCATACACCAAAATTTCAGCCCCAAATCTCCACACATTAAAAAGAAGAAGACTTTTATTGAAAAGTTGACGCCATCTGCCCCATTTTATAACCTCACATATGTACCGTATACATGTTAGCTAAAAACAACATACCCCCCCCCCCCCCCATGAGAGAAATACTGGCTACACCGCCACTGTCTGCATCAGTCCAACTGAGTTTTCGACTGAAGTCTCCGTCATGTCTTCTTTGCCAACTTCTGTTGACGGGACGGAGATTATAGTCCACTTTTTTCACAGAATTAACGTATTCTTTTGTACAGTCTTTCCCATTTTCACTTTGACTTCCTGCAGTGCTTCAAACTTGGCTTCATTCCTCGGGGAAGTCAGATAGGCAGCTTTCCTGATGCGTATTCTTTTCAATGTAACATGGTAAAATGTAACAATACACCAACAGGGTACCACTTCAGTTCGATAATTAATCCATCTCGTTCTATATAAATATTCATTTTGAAACTTCAACGTTCAATTATAATATCAGGTTTACTAACAAACATCTTCATAAGCAACTTGAGGGTACCGTTTACATAGTATTATTTTTGCTTCAAATATTTCAGTTTTACCTTCTGATGCTCAAATTAAACTACAGGATTAAGAAAACACAGCGCCAGATATACTACCTTTGTGGTACAAGGGATGCTCCAGCTTTGCAGACACCCCTCCCTGCAAAAATGTTTCATACGACTGCATTCACATCAGTGTTAAAAAGAATGTATGCAGTGGCATATGCAGGGGGCCATTGTGCCATGTCCCCCCCTCACGGATGCCAATTTTTTTCTTTTTTTCTAAAAATACATAAATTTTTTAACACAAATTTTACTTTACTAAGTAGCATATGTGGCACCAGATTGCATGTTAGGACACCTAATTTTTCAAAAATTTTCAAAGGGGAGGGGTACCCCCCTTAGACCCCTCCCCCATGCCAGTGATTCTTTTTTTTAGTTCCTAAAAATATGTATTTTAACTCAAATTTTACTTTGAAATATAGCATATGTGGCACCACATTGCATGTAAGGACACCCAATTTTTCAAAAATTTTCAAAGAGTAGGTGGGGTCACCCTCCCCTTAGTCTCCTCCTCCAGCCCAGTGATCCTTTTTTTAGTTCCTTAAAAACAGGTAAGAATTTTAACACAAATTTTACTTCCAAAGGTAGCATATGTGGCACCAGATTGCATATAAGGACACTTATTTTTTCAAAAATTTCCAAAGGTACCCCTTCCCCTTAGACCCCTCCCCCAAGCCAGCGATTGCACAACATATGTTGTGCCCCCCCCCCCTTGAGGGAAATACTGGGTATGCCACTGAATGTATGTACAGATAGCTGGCACCTTTCCTGAAAACAAGGGGCAGAGTGGGATGTCCTTAAGTTTTATTTATATATTTTACATTTTGGGGGGGGGGGTAACTTCAAATGGCGCCCAAAGCATCATGGGCTCAAGGGTGTGGGGACTACCTGCCTGCCTTTTGGCTTCTGCAGAGATAACACTGCAGTGGGGGTTCAGAGGGCAATGCCAGGGGCTTTGGGGTTTTTTTCTCAAAATTTTGGGCAATACAATTAAGCATTTAACCTTTACAAAAGACACTGAATGCACACTTATCACACTACAAAACCACAATTTGATTCTTTTTTTGTTCTTATGAATCCAACTGACTGAGAGCCGTCGACATGATTTCAACAATGCAGGGGCTTTTTAGGAGGGTGAGGGTTCCTTAGGGCTTTGAATGATAATTTTACGCAAGCTGTCCCACATGAATGTAATGGGATATCCACTGACCATTGACATAGGGTGCACGTAAGATAGCTAGCATTTTAGTGACATTTCTGTTTTGCAGGAGCGCAAATCCCGGGGGGGGGGGGTGGCCAAGGGGGCATTGCCCCTCAAGTGAAAAAGTGGGGGGGGGACCCTAATTTGGCCCCACCAAAATTGTGAATACATGACAACATTACAATTATAGGCTATAACTGACACAGTATTTTGATCAAGGCCATACGGAATATCACCTGAAGCTGAAACCCGGCGCAGACGAATCAATTTTCAGTCGAAAACACTTAAGACATGTCTTAGTCATACTTTCACTTCATTTCCTAATCTAGGCCAGAGCGATCTATCTCTGCATTTTGTGCCCCAGTTCGGCAAGAGAGCCCTACCTACCGTAACACTACAATAATATGAATGCTGCCTATTCTGAAGCTGTGTGATTAATGCCACACATAAAAGCCTTTGATGCGTACGTAGTGCAGACAACTGCACGTCATGATGAATCCTATTATCAATTAAGTAAGTCAATATGTGGTCGTCTCGAATAATGATTAAACCTTATCCTGCTTTTTGTACATTTAAAAAAATCCCAGCTCTTTCAAAACTTTAATCCAGTGAAGCACATCAATAGTATTAATTAACTTTGTGCCCTAACTAACCCTTTTGACGAGTGTAAATGTTCTAAAACCCAGGAGCCTTTACACTAAAAAACTTCCGTTCAAAACAGTCTTTCTGCAGCTTCTGAAATACTAAAACCCAGGAGCTTCCAGGGGCTTTGCCCCCTGGACCCCCAACGGGCCTTGCCCCTGGACCCCACCCACGAGGGCTTCGCGCTCGCGCTCGCGGTGCACTCTACACGTGCACAGTTTCAAATCCACGCGTACACCATATTTGTTTCCGCCCCCTCACTCTCAAACAGAGATTTGCGCCCCTGCTGTTTTGTTTCACATCAATGTACATACAAAAGTTATTAGCAATGTACATACAAAAGTTATTAGCATTGTACAATGGGGTGACCATCGACTGCGCTGGCCCGTTGAGTGCGCATCTAGCATAACACACCATACAAAAACCTTGCAATGGTAGGGTTCCTTAAGTGCGCATTCGACAGTCAACACACTATACTGATTCTACAAATAGCCGGTATTACCAATACCAAAAATACAGATCCCTTCTCAGATATTTGAGAAATAAGCATTCTTTACACTAAACCATAGGCTGCTTGCGAGCACTTCTTAAAGTATCATTTTTAGGAGGTGAAATATTGAAACTTATCTTTGAACCAACTCAAATAACATACCACAATCCCACTTGGAAAGTGAGGACATAATGAGTAAATGTTGAAAAGTGGCCTGCTTTTGGGTCCATGGTCGATGGTGGCATTCAGGGGAATGCTTATGTGGGGGACCACAGGGCTAAGCTTCCAAAAGTTTGGGTTACTGACAAAATGATATGTATTACAACAAGAATATAACTATCTTCCAATTGCACTTGATGCCAACACTTAACAGACCACACAAATCACACATTCACCCCTGTATGCTATAAATTTCTTTATAATTTATAATAGCCTAATTTGTGGTAACGTGTGGCCAATTTGATAATGCATGGTGGTTTTGGTTATGAAGGATGACAGATGAAAGGGTTGTATGGGACTTTTGAACAATAAATCCAATCCACTTGTCATACTGGAAGCACATGTGGATGCACACTAAGTGTACCCAAAAAATAGAAGTTTGTAAAGCCATTTTGGGTTTCACATCATTTAAATTTGCACTTATTATATTACTTATTATATTCAAACTGTCTCCAAGTTTCTCTTGCCTCTTTCCCTTAATCTTTAGAAAGATCACATTGGGATTGTTCAGCAGACAACTATTGTGTTCACATGAGTGGTTTAAGGGAAGGGGGAGCAGGTATGTTTGGTCTCTCTTGCTAAGGTGAATTAGAATTATATTGTACCCTTGAACTATACACTTTCCAAGCAGTGCTCCAAACGTGAGGGGGAGAAGAAGCAATGATTAACACTCAGAATACAAGATGCAGCATTTACTTATTTACATCCATAATAAGCATTGTATGGAGAAAAAGATATTAAAGCTGGTAGACCCAGTCACGAACAATGGATGAGAAAGAAACTAATATCAAACTGGAATTCTACTAGAAGTTTTTTCCACACAATTTTGACAGTGAGTACTCAAGGTCACCAGAACTGCAATTCTTTATAAACTGACTACAAACACTTTGTCAATGTGATACACCACTTTATTTTCATTACGCTATAAACTTTGTTTATACTATAAACTTATAGTGCAATAGTTTTCACTATAAACTTACATAACGTTTGCTTGGACTAAGCCAAAGATCTTTCCGACATCAGCAAAATTACATACTGTATTTTGAAAGTAATTTCCTTGCTTGTTGCAAGACAAAGTCTTAAAATTGAGCATCTCCTTAAAATTGTGCATAATGATGGTCTTTCATGAAACTGGGTCACGAATACTCCACGTGAAGAATCCGTTGCCACACGTCCTTTGCAATCTTTTACCAGAATCTTGATTATGACAAGTAATTCCAAACTGGAATTGGGTATTTGCTATTAAACCATATCCCACTGATGTCGCTACTAATAACATGCAAAACATTGTTTACCAAAGGAAGGTCTGAACCAATGCAAGTAGGTGCCATCTATTAGTTTCGGGTAGCTCCAATAATTTTGAATTCAGGTACCTGCCTCCTAGTCACAAATCTGAACAAAGTTGTGACACCTATAATGATGCCACAATCACCCATTGCTTCACATTAATCTATGGCACTAATGGCAAAGTGTTTAGCACTAAGACTACAAGTACGTATTAGTACTTCAGTACCATAGATTTGCACTGTAGGACTTTCAACAGCTACAGTAACAGTTAAGTGGAGGTAAAATCAGTGGTGGTGGAATTAAGGCAAAAGACTACGATAAAAGAACCAGTTTTGCTGCGATACTGAATGTAAACTAAGTGCAAAAATGTCTTAACAATTTTGGAACACAAAAATATAATTTTTATGCATGATTTTTGACAGTACAGAAAATTTCTAAGGAGTCACACCCCCAAGGAATCTGCAGTTGTTACTCAACTGCAGGCTGGAGGTTGCAACTCTGAAGAATAGCGGAGTAACCCATCTAGGCCTAGTATACATCTTCATTTTTCATGCATCAAGCAACCCCTTCATCAACATCAAGCACCATTCAAAGCCTTGTAGCACTTTCAATCCAGCAATGTCATATTCAAAACTGATCAGTCTTTGTTTGACTGTCCTCCAGTTTTATCTTGGATTATTCATAAAACACCATGGCTATCGTGAAGAAGGCACTTTCCCTGCTGCCTGCTGGTTTGCTAAACCGATGGTTGATGTGTTTGGTAAATGATAGTGTGTCAGTATCTTTGTAGACCAAAGCTAATGTATTGTCCTGTGGCTCAACACTCAAAAGCTGGAAAACAATTAAGGTAAAAATTTCTCTGTTGGTTGGTGCCTTGATTGGCGATTATTTAAAGGTACTAACTAACCATAGATATGACTGTATAAATCACGAATTCATGTCTGGTAACTGACAAATGTAATTACCTAGCAATTTATCAGGCATAGGAAAGAAAAATTTGAATACGGTGAGATCCGTAGGAGGAAAGTGTTTTAACTGGAAAGTAATGACTGCTAAGAATATAACTGATAAAATGCATTGCTACCAGGAGAAAATTCCAGTAAAAAACAGGTATTTGTATCAGGTTTTAACAGGTACCTGACAAAATCAGTAAAAACCAAGAGAAAGTGCCAGTCAAGAAACAGGTAATTGGTGTCAGGTTTTTAGAGATACCTGACAACCGGTTAAAACCAGGAGAAAATTCCAGTCAAGAAACGGGTTTGTTGTCGGGTTCTAACAGGTACCTGACAAAACCAGTCAAAACCAGTTAAGGCCAGTTAAAACCCAACACACCAATTACCCATTCAGTGGAATTTTCCTCTGGGTCCCAAATAACAAAGATCTACCTCTTCATCTTCTCCTCTGGCAATGTACGACATGAAGCCACCCATGTCATTCTCCCATCCTATCATGGAAAAAGGAAAAGTAATGAAATGAAGTTTGAGAAGCACTAGAGCTGGAAGTATCAAATTTCTTCCTTCGTCACATTCTTTCCTTTAGCCATTTTCAATCAGTAAACATGCTAAAACTGTAGCAAAGTTGTCTTGTTTTTTATATTGGTATTGGTAACTTTGAACACTCATGACTTCTCCACCAAAACAAACTGGAAATACAAGCAAACTTTAAATGAATCTACACATTTCCATACACGTTAATACTTGCTTTATGCCCAAGGCGAAAAGAAAATTATATCAGGAAAGCTTTCTCTTATCAACCTACCCAACTGAGCAAAATCTTTAAAGGTTAATGTACTATCCTGACACTACGTACCATAAAAATGACTGACTGAATGAGTTTTACTTTACAGTCACAGGGCATAGCCAATAAATTTTAGAGGACACCACATGAAAGACTGAAAAGAAAAAAACCACACACACACACACACCCACCCACCCACATACACATGCAAACACACACAACAGTGCTTACATATATTACAGGCAGCACACAAAGTGCTCTCTTTTTGATGATCAGCATCATTTCTTTCACACTGCAAAATAATCTACCAAATTATCAAATTAAACAGAAATCTTACAGTAATTTCCCATTTTCTCATAAAAACAGGATGGCTATCATTGCAAAAAAAAAGGAACAGATTTTACATCACTTAAGAAACTGTGAAAGTAGGAGAAGGTGTGGCCTCAGGAATCACACCTTCTTGTCAAATGGCTTCCAATGCTACACTTTTAACTCAAAATTGGAATCATTTTTAGAAGACTGTTTCAGATCAGGTTATCAGAGATTGCTCTTGGATATAAAACCCACCTTACTATAACCTGGCCAGAGAATGGGCCCCAGATTTGACAACTGTTCAGCATCACTGTTTAAAATGCCGCCACTTTTATGCATATCCATGGTGCTGATCACTTAACTACATTTGGCATTATGCATTATGAAATGCAAACACCTGGTTATGCTTTTTCAATGATAAATTAGTGTATAATGAATTAACAATCTAATTTTTTTCTTTGCCGTGAGCTTACCATCACATCCGATGAAAAGATTGAAGTCAAGGGAAAATTCAGACTCCACGGTGTCTATGTCGTGTATCAGAGTGTAGTCACCATGGCGCCATCTTCTCACCTCAAGTCTGCATCCAGGCCGTCTTGAAGCACTACCTGAAAGGGAATTGCAAAGTGGTAAATGGTGATACATTCTAATCTCTTATTTGATACAAAACTGCCACTAAAAGTTATACAAAAGTTATGGAATTCATACCAAATGGTTGAGGTACTGTACTATTGATGGTCAATTTTTCTTACTTTACTAGAATGACAATCTTGCAATCACCAAGTTTTCCTGACACCAGCAAGGATAACTTATAGCAGGTTTACACTGGTTTTTTACTACATCATTAGCACTGCACAAGATATGAACAACAATTATTCATTTGTGTTCTGAAAGGTTTGCATTCACGTCACTTTGCAAATTTTAATGAACTACTGTGACAATCTGAGTTATTTGTTTTCTGCTTCATTTGACTTCTAGTTTCCTCTTTAGTTTACCACTATGATTTTCCGACACTGTCAATTCAAGCCTAAAGTGTAGGCCCACAGACTGGTATGTTAATTCTACTTGGTAGGCTAGTGCTCGAGACTTTACAGCTGCTGCTGTATATGTGTCTGCAGTAGTTATGGCATCATTGCATGCCGGCGAGAATTGAATAAGAGATATTAGCCAAAATCACCCTACAGGAGGCCTTTTCCCCGGTGAACCTTGCAGCAGTTAATCCCTTTTGTAAACAAACTTGCTCTGTTGATCAAACCGTCTTTAAAGGGTTCCAGCCATGCCTTTGTTATGAGCTGTTACACAGTGATGAAGATTATCATTTACATCTGTGCCTCATTGCAATACAACAAATCCCTTTAACTTTATTGATCTCAAGATACCTGCACAGGAAGTTCTTTAATAGATTGTGGATTAAAAGTGGTTAACTAGGGATCACTAAAACTTGGTATTCTTTTCTATCCTCATGGTAGAGGTCACATTTACATTGAGAAATATCCTAAGGCCACTTGTACCCAACTCCAAAATAATTGGAGTTACTCAAGTGGCCTACAATGTACCAAAGACCCTTTTTAGAGACAGACCAGAATTTATTTACTATAAAAATTGTCAATTGGATGGTGCTACTAGTAAAGTAAAGCAGTGCGTGAAGAAGGAACTAGACTTAGCAGCTGAAACCACCCAGAATATTTAACTGCTAATTACAATGATAAAGGTGAAACAACCAGGGGTGAGTGGCATGAACACAAACTTCTTTCTTAACAACAGGTTTTTATGTACTTGACACATATACCAGGGTAAGCTTCACCATCTTCCCTGTGGTATGTTTGAGTTGAGAAAGGCAATCATATTTGAAGTAATGAAGCTTAGCAACTGAGAGGTTCAGATCTTAATCCCCCCTCCCTGTGGGGTAAAAAATGGGTTTGATGCAAGAGCAATCTAAAGTTTTCCCATCAGAAGTGATCACTGCACTGAAGAAGAAAAAAAAAAGAAATTTAATCTAAAATGTTGAGTTGTAGGGTTGCTACGATATGACGATATCGGCCATAGATATCGATATGTGATTTTGCTCCCAATATCGTTTATGAAAATGCCCAAACGATATCATGAAAATCCATGCATGCAACACATCCTCACAAACCTGATGAGTGGCCTGAAAATGTTTGTCAAGTAGTTCATTTACTTTACTACTCACAAAAAACTGAGTCAAAATAGCAAAGAAGATTTAGTTGATAAACCTGCAAGATTGCACTGCAAATTGGCTGACCCATGGAAAAACACGTAAAAGTGTTTGTAATACATGCACAATCGCTGCATTGCATGTAGCAAAATGTCAACTAGTCTACAGTGGAAACGGTGCATCATGTACCTTTTAAAGGAAGACCCTGGGTGCATGCGAAAAACAGCTGTACAGTAGGCTACAATATTAGCAATTCTTTCCAACAATGTTGAAAAGTTTTTATGAAGTACAAATCAGCAGCCTGTGCAGCAGGCCGCACAGTGGCTATGACTGCAGGCTTTAGCGTTTAACCCAATGAAATAGATACAAAACTTCGTCCACTCCACAGTCAACATGTGCTCTACATCGTAGATACCTTCAATTAACCAATGAGAGCGAGGGTATTCTCTTTCACGTCCATATTTGCAAGTTGAGCATTTTTGTAGCGATAATTTTGTCGGTGATAGCTTTGGAGCTCAGGCGTACCTTTTACATACCGTTAACTGAACAAAGTGGGCAAGGCTTACCTTGTGCCGTTTTGTACAGAAAGAAAGCCATTGCAATGGGCTGTGTGCACTGTTGCTTCAGTTTGCAGTTCTGAATGCCCACAAGGCTTACATAAAGGGAAGGCTCTGATTCATACATCGTAATTGTTATGGCCAGGCGCGGATCCAGGGGGGGGGGGCCTGAGGGGCCCGGGCCCCCCCCCCATCGCCACGAAAAAAAAACGAAAGGAGAAAAAAGGAAGAAAAAGAAAAAAAACAAGAGCCCAATGGGCACTGTGGTTCCTTGCTGAATGTAATGAAACTGAGCCAACTACTGAATGAACCAGTATTTCTGTTGATTCACAAAATCTGCTCTGTAGACAATGCACATCTTGTGTTAACACATTCAAGCATAAATAAATTGTTCTGAAGAAATACAGCCTACAGGCACTTCAGGGGATATAAAAACAGACAGGATACAGTTACAATTTGTTTTATTCAATTAAGCAATCACAATTCATGCACGCTCAGTGGTATCTGATCCAAATGATCAGTAACTTGGTTCTCTTTATAAAACTAACAACCCATAGTAGCATTTAATTAACCAATTCCAATTTCCAATTCCTGCAAGCTCACATGTCCTAATCTAAGGACAAATGTTGTCTGTCTAGTGAACTTTCACAACAGTCCTCTGCTTTGTGGGCAGAGAATCTTCTGCAATATTAAAAAGCAGTATTTGATGCACGTTTTCATAATGGCAGAATTATGGATTAAAATCGTAATACTATAAATTTCAATTAAAATTGAGATACTTGGCATCTCTGAAAGATGTCCCACATCTTTCAGTCATTGGGTGAATGTGATCTAATGTGCAGGAATGATACAGTTTCGTGCTTATATTTTTGACTTGAGGAATTCTTGGGAATTTGCTTTTTGGCATCTGGTGATTTCAACTCTGACATCCAACAAAACTCATATGGGTTTTCTGCTAGATTTAATGCAACACCTCAAAGCAAAGATCTATTCAAGCTTCCTACACTGAGATATAGAGTTGAAAAGGTTTGCAAAGTTTGACCTCCAGTGACCCCAGATGACCTTTGGTCTCCACCAAAATATTTTTCCCCACCATAAGGCATCCACTAAGTATGAAATTTATCCAAGCTTCCTACCTTGAGATATTGTGCTAACAACAAGGTTATCAGTTTTTGACCCTCGGTGACCCCAGATGACCTTTGACCTCCACCCAAAACTGTATGGCAAAGCTTCTCACTATGGTGTATCTATGTACAAAGTATGAAATCTATCCAAGATTTTTTTCCTTAAGATATTGCATTAACAAGGTTTTCAGTATTTGACTCTCAGTGACCCCAAATGACCTTTGACCTCCACCAAAAATTAAAGGATTCATCTTCTCACCATAAGTCATCCACATACCAAGTATGAAATCTATCCAAGCTTCCTACCTTGAGATATTGTTTTAACAACAAGTTTTCAGTATTTGACTGCTGGTGACCCCAGATGACCTTTGACCTCCACCAAAAGCTACAGCATTCATCTTCTCACCATAATGCATCTACATACCAAGTATGAAATTTATCCAAGCTTCCTGCCTTGAGATATCGTGCAAACAAGGTTTTCGGTCTTTGACCCCTGGTGACCCCACATGACCTTTGACCTCCACCAAAAACAATAGGGCACACCTTCTTACTATGACAGATCCATATACCAAGTTTCGGTTTAGTCCAACTTTCCCTTGTTGAGTTACAGCGTACCGAAGCAAGTGTCACACACACACACACACACACACACGCACACACACACATACACACACACACACGCCAAGCTGACTACATAGGTTCCTTTTGCTAACGCAAGGAACCAAAACAAGAAGAAAGAAAAATTAAGAGCAAAAAATGAATAAAAGTGTCTAAGAATGTATTCAAAGTATATATTTCTATAGGGGTTGGGTGGAGCTTTAGCTGGATTATCTCTTTAGATATCTTTCAAAGTGCTTGGCGACGAAAGGAGAGCTACAATGTTCGAAAACAGGTAAATAACTGAGTAATGATCCCTGACTAAAGATCTAAATAAGTAAACATCGTGACATATGCAGTATGGGCCCGGCTAGCTGCACTGAAATTTAGTAACAATTTTGTGTTAAAGAGTGAAATTTTTATAATCTAGACGGATTGAGAGGCAAAGTTTTCGCCATACAGACCTTGCAGAATGAATACAGAAGACAAGCTGTCAGGTGACGTGCTGTTGTGCACAGTAGCACCAGCTGTTGCAGGCAAAGTAGCAGAGTGCGTACTCTATTCGATTTTGTAACTGTCTGAAAAGTTTAAAAATGAACTCAAAGGACTTTTTAGCAACAGGCAATGGCGTCGGCACAGTGGGCAATCGGTGACGTGTGACCCCCTCCCCCATTCATTCTTGAAAATTTTTAAAATGGTCCCAAAATTCGTTTAAGCTACAGATTTCTGTGGAGGGTGTAGGGTGAAATGTGTTTTTGATGATTGGTTTATTTGTTCTAAACATTTTCTTTCACAAAACTGTTCTCAAACCATCATAAGTTTTGGAAATTCTCGACAAATTCCAAATTTTGGCACGTTCCGCTAGCGTCAAGCCTTGTGTCAGAGTTGTCCTTATTATCAATAGCTTTCGGTAACTACTCACGGGGAACAAAGGAGCAAAAGTGCTTTTTAAGAATTCTCTGTCAGAAGATTCGTTTCTGAATAGCATAGGTTGGTGGGAGTGACAGTGTCCGATGCAGGTTCTGAATGCAGGTTTTGTCATGAACTAATATTTATTCAAAATTTCGGCGCGCTTCGCGCGCATACGACAGGGTTTACACACGATTTCATATACCATTGACAAAGCTATGACGCAAGAAATTATTCCAATGCAAACATTTTTCTAAAAAAGTACATCTCCTTCTCTGTAGGGCCCTCATCATTATGGGATCTTTGACTTATCTAGTCTAGCACATGACTTGAAAGATTGAAAGTACGTAATTGCCGTTGCTTATTTTCCAAACATTTTACCGCGGCGTTCAATAACGACGAAAATCTTTTCTGAAACGAATTTTGCCGGTCCACCATCCCTCTTGCTATACCTAAAAAAAGGTGATATATGTATCATATCTCCTCCCATATGGATGTCGGGTAGTGAGAATCCCTTTGGTCCCTCTTTTGTACACTGTAACTAATTCAGAGATCCCGGGAGGCTCTGCACTGTTCTCTGTCAACACTGGATATCCTTTTAAAATGTAAGGAAAAAATTTATTATAGTCCAAGAATGTTTCTGTGGACTCCACGCAGGTATAATTGCGTGTACAATTTTCCCATGGGCGTGGATCATGAGGGGACGCGTACCCCTCACTTGTTTGGAAGGGGGGACATCGTCAAAAAGTCAAAAAGTCCCTCTCACTTTTTCAAAAATGATGGAACAGACTGCAATTGTGCCTAGGAAAACGAAATTTTTAGAGGAAAAATAACCTAAAAATCCTACACTTTTGTTGCACCAAATCGCATCTGAGGGCATTCAATTCTAGAAAAATTTTCCTTAGACCCCTCCCCCTATGCCGACGGTCACAAAACTTGTTGCCTCCCCGTGACGCAAATTCTGGCTACCACCACTGCTTCTTCCACCAGGACGGCGATTCACAAATGTGAAAAAGTCCCCCCCCCCCAAACACACACACTTTTGGAGATGGATACACGCCCATGATTTTCCTGGGACTTAAGGAGGTTTGAAGACAATATATTAACCGTCTCTTACTCCCCTTTTTCACCCGAACAAAAGTTAGAAGCACTAAATTGTGGACATTTTTTAAACATACAATCGCTTTAGAATGACCCAAAGATACCACCATTTTGCATATAGGCCCCCTAAAATAAACAAAAATTTCTCAAAGGGGAGGGAAACCCCTTCCTGGGATTGCACTCTCATGTAATAACAAGAAAAGGCTCTCCCACTCTTGTATATAGCGTAATACGAAATCTCACTGCCTAAAAAGGCATGGTTTAGCAGTTATCTGCGGTTCCCCCAATCACCAACTCCCGCCGGCACCATCGGTCATAGATTTCTAAAGGGTATACCCTTCAGAAATCCATAAAGAATGTGACATATCATCTCTCCTCCCATATGGATGTCAGGTTGTGAGAGTCCTGTTGGTCCCCCTTTTCAGTGTACAATTAATGCAGAGCTCCCGGGAGGCTCTATACCGAAAATTTTCTGCGCGCTTCGCGCGCAATGTTTACGCTTACGGAGAGAGGTACGTTTTTGTTGAGTGATGGATTTATTTTTATCACGTTTTACCAAAGATCATTTGAAATCTTTCACGATTTTTGCAATGTCTTCTCAATATTTCTTGATTTTCGCTTGATCTGCGCACTTTTAGCCTTGAATTGCTCCCTTTACTATCAATAAGGTCCCGAACGTATTCGCATTACTCATCGGTGGGGTTCTACCATAAGCCAATTATTCGTGTGCATAAACGTGATTTCAGAGGAACCAGCATTGCAAGGATGTAAAGCAACTGATATTCATTTTTTCACCCTCCTCTTCTTATGAGAACTGAAAACTTAGTACACTGTAAAAATTGATTAACACTTTTTTGTAACAGATAATAAACGCGTCTTGGCGTTTATGTAACAGAAAAAAACAATAAAATACATAAGCCAATTAAACGTCTAAAACGCCAACTTTAACACATTGACGCCACTTTAACGCTATCTCGAAAACACGTTTATGCGTTTATTTCATGATTACTGTAAACATCAAGTTGTTTTTAATAAATAAAAGTTAACATATACATAAATCATGTAAACGTGTTTGCCGAGTGCACTTTAATCGACGTCATTATCCTTATCATGTGTTAATATTCGTTCAGTCATTTACTGTGAGTATCCATTTTGTTGTTCGTTTTCTAATTCTTAAACGCCATATATGTGTTAAAAAATGAAGACGTCTATTTTTACAGTGTATCGAACCCACCTTCTAATTGATAGACATATAAGGGGAATTGACACCGTTAGTCATCGCAATGGTTTTAAATTTAAATTCAAATTTTCGGCCCGCTTCGCGCACAATTGTTTCATCTGACATCCTATACGCGAATACGGTATAACGAAAATAAAACATTCATTATGGCAAAAATTATTTCAAGTTACCGACACGGGCTCATAATGTTGGCGTGTAAGTTTTAAGATAACTTAGATTCTCCGGAACTCTGCAGGTACATATAGTAACTTATACTGAGCCATACACATCAAATTCCATGCAACATGAAAAGGTATAAAATCTCACTGACTTAAGAGCTGGAGCCGATTTCTGTGCTCTTAAAATGCAACATTGCGAGAGCTTCCGGGGGCTTCGCCCCCTGGACCCCCACCGGAGCTCCGCCCCTGGACCCCGCCAGGGGCCCTAACGCGGGCCCCTGGACCCCACGCGTAGGAACTCGCGCTTCGCGCTCGTGGTGCACCTTCGGTGCACATGAGAGTTTCCATCTCGGGCCCCCCCCTCCTTGAAATTTCTGGATCCGCGCCTGGTTATGGCGGTTTAGTTTCCACAAATGGACTAGAGACATAGGCCTAGTCATGTTTAAAATTTAAACTGGGAGAAATTAACTGTAGAAATGAACAGACTCGTGTCTCGCCCTATTTTCATGGCGAGTTTTAAACTGCTTGCAATTTAATGCAATTGTCTTCATCAGAACTTTTGCACATGTTAAAAACCACCCGATGGTGAAGTACGCCATAAACAACAGGGAATATACAAGTGCGTCGGCTTTTTTCTGTGCACTAATATTTGGGTAAAAAGATTTTTTTGTTACAAAATCTGAACTTTGTCGTAAGGTATTAAATTCTGTTTGCTACCCTGTACCGACTGCAGTGGCCAAGTGGTTAGAGCATCCGACTTGCAGCCGGAAGGTCTAGGGCTCAAATCCTGGCTGGGTCATACCAAAGACTTTAAAAATGGAACCTACTGCCTTTGTGCTTGGTGCTCAGCATAAGCAATGGAGTAGGGAAAACAAGCCAGTGAGCCACAACTGGAAAAAAGACCGTGGTCGTCTCGACTTGAACCAATTGGTTGGAAACTGGGACATTAAACCTCATCTAACTAACTAACTAACTGCTACCCTGTACATTCATATAATTTGAGGGCGGTTTATACACATTTGGACCCATCCAACTCCATTCTAATTCTGATGCTGATCGCCTGATCACACAAACCTGTGACCTGTTTAGCATTGTGCTAGTCCCAGTTGTGAAACTACTGCAGACTGTTTTCCTTTTCATTATTTCCAGTCTCACTGCCGTAAGGAAGAATAAACAGAGCAATAATAAAATGATAGCAACAGGCCAATTTCTTACGCCGTGGCTAAGGCAGTCTTTGTCACAAATTAATTCGGCATTTGGGATTTCCCACCGATAGGGCCACTAGCCAGGTACTGCAGTTTTTGACATGGTGCATCAGTAAACACAAACAGGATCGCGATATCGTTTGGGTATTGAAGGCAAATTTTTCGCGATATCGATTACGAAAGTTTCCTGTCGCAACAACCCTACTGAGTTGGTCAGCCACCTGAACTGAAGTTGTAAAACAAGAGACAAAGGCTCCTCCACATAAGTGTTATATGACAATACACATTCAAGGCCAGATTTTTATCTGGAACATATCCTGGTGGTTATGATTGAATAACATAACCTATTCAAATGTAATATTTACCTCTTGTGTTAACATACAAAAGGGCCCACAGTACAACAGGTGCATATGTTCCAAAGGACCAGATGGGCCTAATTCATCCTCTTACCTGACAATGAAGGTGGTACATAAGGTAGATGAATTTTGTGAAAATTAATATCAGACTTGTCTCCTTCTTTAAAATTAATTTAAAAGCCTGTGTATAATTAACAACGACCTCTTTTGAAAATTTTCTCCGGGACCAAGTTTGGAAATCTTGATTTGTCTTTCAATCTGGCAATGCTTATTCCTGCTCAAAGTTAAGTGACCAGTAAAACTGAGATTCAACATTAAGGCCCTCTGGGCCATTGATAATGGTACCCCCAAAAAATTATGTTTTTGGAGGCCCACATCTTCAAACTGAAATTAGCTCCTACTGATTCGACACCAGATTCTGATTGTATAGCCTCCAGCTGTGCACATACTATTTTTAGGCCTTTCATATTATTCCTGTCAAATTTATTAGCATCCAAAGTCATGAAAAATCACAAACAACATTCAACATGAAAATATGGTATATATTTTTCAGAAGGCCATAACTTCCAAACTACTTGAGCCATCAGCCTCAAAATTTTAGTGTGTTCGTCTATTAATCTATGTAGCAATAGTCAAAATAAGAGATCCTCCCCTAGGAACTTTCCTAGAAACTGGTTGGTTTGTCATGGAATGACCTGTGAGTGATGCTTACCTGCATAGATTTGCTTGGTTTCATCTTCGTCTTCTTCATCAGAACTTGTATCTTCTGCATCCTCGTGAAACTTCAAACCAGTCAGACGAGATAAAAGAAGGAACATAAGTTCTGACTGAACCACTTGCAAACATTCTTTCAGAGTACTGGGATAACTGCTTTTCTCTGCCACTTCATAACATCTGTCCAAATTGAAAATAAAGTTTCAGTAAGTTAAAAATGGTGAATTAGATACAAATCAGGCACTCCCATATAATAAATAATTTCTCAAGATTTCTCCCATAGACTGTAGTCACATTGTAGCAATGTCTTTGTCCTTAATAATGCGGAAGCTTAGCAATCTCCTGCTACCAATTGTGGTAACCACCCAACTGCATCAAACCAAGCATGTTACTAATCACCCTGATCGCACCTATATTATTGGTAAGCAACCTCCTTCCATCAAGCACAATCCTATCAGTCACAGTTACAATGTTCCCTGCACTCAATCAAACAGGTTTAAAATTCCTCACCTTCTATCTGGTGGGCCTCTTGATGTCCACCTTATTCCTTCATCATGTAGTACTCCTAACAAAGCCTTAAACCTGTCTTCCTTAAAGGAAAGAAATAAAACAATATATAATTGAAATAAACCATTTTATATAACCTTATTTATTTCTCTACATTTGATTGGAGGATTGGTGGTCACATGCCATGGGGGTTCGGCCCTATCATCACGGTCGTGTGTTATCCATCTTGCAATAGTCTAGTATAATGCACGGTCGTGCAATAGTCTAGTATAACACACGGCTGTGACGTCACTATCACTGCGGTACATACAAACTATGCTGCAACTCAATAAAAGAACGCAGCTTTGGGATCGCGAATTGCATATCGTACGTCATAGGCACATAAACACGTAGCTAGCAAACGACACACCATGGAGCTACCACACGGACAAACGCGAACCATAGTGACTGCCAAATTAAACACAACTTTAACCAACAACTAGATAAAGGTAACGTTAGATAGTTATAAGATGTTATATAAAACAAATAATGAATGTTTTTCATTCGTGCGATAGTATGAATAATTTAATTCGTTGAAAGCTTTTACATTCTATTCAACTCGTGAAATAATTCATACTATTGCACTCATAAACATTCTTTATTTGTATAATGTAGAATGTCCATCATATACTTATTATTGTGAGTTTTAAATTGTTTCCCTTTTCCTTCAGTTATTAGGACTTAATTAGAGTGCAACGATAAAACTATGAGATCAACATGAACTGTGAATTTAAAGGATAAGCCTTCATTTCATTGTTGGGAATACAGAATATTTCAAAATGATGATGGAACAACTGTCCTTAAGGGCTGGGTCAAAAAGGGTAGGCATAATACCAGTGATGAATGCTGCCACGGACCACCTTCAACCCCCTACCCTTCATCTCTAAGTTCCAATGGACCTGCAACACACAGCAATTATTTTATACAGACTACAATCAAGTGTCAAAGGTGAAGGAGGCCCTCTATTGACATTTTCTGTCACCAAAGCAACCTGCATTTCCTTATCTTTGTTTTGGCATTATCTCAGGGATAAAAGAGATAAGGTGGCTCTTTATCTCACAGCCCTGCCTCCCTCTCCACACCTTATCCCCATGAGTCAGTCCTTGCAACTTTGCCATGACTACAACAGCATCATATCAGCAGAAGCTTGGATAAAGTTAGCACAGATAAACACGTAAGAGTAATCACATACAGTAATTAGTACATGCATACCAAAAGGAAACTGATACATGTGAGTTATATTTAGTACTTTCCCTTTTCTCTTTTATTGCAAAGCACAAAACAAGCCACAAAACAAGAAATGGTTTTCATGCAGCACCCTGTTTCATGTGTAACTAGGACTTACACATTTGGAGGGAAATACCTGAATATTATCTGACTGTACCCACACAAAGAAGCACAAATTTAGCCACGAATTCTAATTCATAGTGCAGGGATATTTTGCCAAGTTGCACAGAGTTATATGCTACTGACTAATGTGGGAAGGGCTTCCATACCAATTATTACTGATATCACTAGCTGAAGGTATTGTTCACTTACATTGAAGAATGAAGGAAGTTGAATTTGAGACTCCTCGTTGAAGGTGCGAGAAATCTGAGCATGACTGTCCGGATCAAGGTAACAGGGATTCATCCAACGAACAAATAGTCCCTCCTGAAAGAATGATACACAGAAACTAGACAGTCAGATAGTCAGTTTAAAGACAAAAGACAGACAGTTTACTGAGATAGCTGGAATGAGGAAAAGGGCAAAGAGTTAAAATCCAGTAAATAGTTTTCCCTAAAAGAATATCTTTCACATGACACTTCCCTAACCACAAATGGTCCTAGCCAACCCCACTTGCCCTACCTCTTACACACTCCAACCATTGCAAGACATCATGCTGCTTGACAGGTTTTTGATGCACAAATGACACTTTTGGGCATACTAGTTGAACAGCATCCAATCTATGTGAGTTATACAAGGCACTGTATGTGCTATTAAGTAATGTGAAAATGGTTAAGGTTCACAGCGGCTGACATTCTCAAAGGACCTGATATAAGGACTTTTAACAATTTCTCCCTTCAAGTTCTCCACTTCCCTTCCCCACCTTCTCCCATCTCTTCCTAGAAAAACTCCACCTGGAATCAAGCCATCTATCCATTTATCTATCCTCTGCAAAAATCTTCCAAACAATTCACTTATCATTTTACCTCGAGAGGAACATACCCACAAATGGGTGCTGATGGCTCTATAAAAGGCTCTGGCCTGGCTACTGAAGCACCATGGAACCATCCACTCACTGAGAGGCGGAGCTTGTCCTGAGTCAGAACTTCTGATACCTGTGAGTTTAAGTGAGAAGTTATACTTAAAGTGGGTATGACACTTGCAAAATAAAATTTGTGCATGGTATGAGTGGATATGGTTATACATATGAAATTTACTCACACACACGGCAGGAAAAAGTAGGTAACACAGGAACCTTGTTCCCGGGAAATTTTTGAGCAAAGAAAAAAATGACAGCAAAAAGATGAAGAGAGAGGAAGAAAGAAAGGTGGAAAGGAGAAAGGGAAATATGACGAGAAATGAGACACATCTAGCAACAAAACATCATATGTAAGCCATAAATATTTCATTACCGCAGCTGTCAGGTCTATATAGGCCTACATGCACTTGTATCATGCATCAGTGCCGGGATGTATTGCCCAGGGCAAATGGCCACTCCACTCTAGTGGCTTGTATACCTTGAAATACAAATGTCTTTGTAGAAAAATAAACAGTATAAAACTATAAAAAATAAAAACATGAACTATAACGGGCATTTGTATTGCTGTAACATGCGCTGCCGTTTTTCAGTGCCATTCCATTGTTTATCAATCTAAAGTAACCAACAAGGTTACAAAAAAGGCGCTCCCTGTCCTCGCCAGGCTGGGATACTGCGAAGGCACAAGGGCGTTGATGAAATATCATTCTCTGATTGTTCGATTGCGGTAATGTTGAAGCAGCATTGTCTTGCATGATACACAGCAAATTTTAACACGGCCGCATGGTGTGGTGGATTGGACTAACCAAGACAGCCTTTTTTGCTGCGGTTAGCATACAAGGAACTTATCGTGGTTCCAAAGATATAAAATCCTATTTGGAAAAGTGCAATTTCTAATATATCAGGTAAATGTGAAATCTTGCTGAAATTTTACCAGGGTAAAAATGACTTACATGCTACCATAGCATGGTGTAACACCTGAGTAGTAAGTACACTGGCAATCGCTGTAAAAATGAGCCATCAAATTGCGTCAATTGGATCTTCATTTTTCAGCTTCAGCTTCTGAGGGGGGCACATCCCCCCTCTGCTGTGTACTGTGGTAGGTAATCCAACAAAAGTCGAATTTATGTTCCCAGGAAGTAAACATTTTTTCTGACCTGACTCATACATATCAAAAACATAAAAAAGTCTGCAAAAAGGGCATTTTATGAGAATGCCTTAAAATGACACTGTGCAAAAGTTTCCAAGCTGGTCACATGATGGTATGATATAACTGGTGGCAAGCATGTGCTACTGTAGCTTAGCATTGTAAGCCTATAACTTGTGGACGTGTTCTTTTTCCCTTGCATTTCCATGTTTCACTCACAAAATGGTTATGAGGATCTAGGGGTCTCTTACACATTCGTCAATAAAACAAATGGGAAATTATCAGGGATAGAACAATGACTGGAAGATGTAATTTTTTTGGAAAATCATGAAAGGTTAGAACTGGCCCAAATACATGGAATGAAAATACTTTACATGCAACATATTTTTCCTCATAAAGATTTACCTGCTAAGATGCCCTAGTGCAGTGCAGTACTCGTATAGTGACCACATACAATGTGCAGAATACGGGCAGAACATCAAAATTTAACGTAGAACATGCATACGTACTGTGCTAGTACTAGAACTGTCTGTGCATGTCCTGTGCATGTATTGTCTCATGTGGTATCATTGTTACTGTAAGGCCTGGCTGTCATTATTGACTCCAGGTTGTGCAGGCTCTACGACCAAATCTGAATTCATATGTGAAGGAAAATTATCGACATGCTATTACTTCACCAGGGTATTTGTGACTGCCGCCTTCCACAAAACTCAGTTTAGTCGGGTAGATATAGGGTTTGACCCTAAAAAAATTCCTACAAGTGAGTTTTATGCAGTTTTGTATCAACTGAGGTGTATAATATACCCAGGAGAAAATCCACCTATGGAAAGGACCGAAATTAGGTCAAATCCAAAATGGCGGCTTTTTAAACCCTCTTTCCTACTTTATGTCAAAAAGGTGTATGTAATGTAAGTTTTATTGGCAAATTTTATGGGTGAAAATGTTTCTATGACTATCTTGGACTAAATGTTTCGAGTTACCTTGCAAAAAGCACAATGATGACGTCACAATGACGTCGAAGACAACTTTCCATTGAAAGTTTGAATGCCATCGTATAATGGTTTTATAATAAAAACTGCACAATAGAGACACGTAACTGTACACTTTAAAGGGCTTATGTAAAACTGAATGATCCTTGTGACATTTTTAGTGCTGAGGCTAAGGGTGTTCTGAAGTTAAAAACCTCAGAATAGTATTGCACAATACCATGTTTTCAGGGAGAATGGTGAAAGCGCCATTTCGTGGTTTTTTGAAAGCTGATATTTTTTCACAGGAATTAGAACAATGGCTGAAAATTTGTATACAGTGGAAAGATGTATAGCTATATAAATAGAATTTGATGTCAAAGTTGCATTACTTATCTCATTTTTGAAAACCCGGTCATTTGAAATGTAATTTTTACTTCTAAATGTAATTTTTTCAAATTTTATGAATTTGCAGGCTCTTTAACAATTGTTAGAAGGCCCTCATAATTTAGATAACTTTAACATTATTCCAGGTCTATAAGCGAGAGAAAGCATAACCATTCAATGACTCTAATTCCTAATTGCTGAGGTTCCATACTGGTTGCTTCAAAATATCTCAAGGTGATATCTCATGTGCCTCGAGTCGTCAGCAAAGGGTCACGGGAAAGGCAAAAAACGACTAAAACTGTCCCGAACGTGACCTTCAAAGTTAACCTACTCCTTACAAAACCAAATATTTTAACTGTTAAAGTCATAATTATAGCAGTTGATTTTCAACTTTGAAATCCCATTTTGACATTCAGATACCAAACTATTTGTTTAGATCAGTGGTTCCCAACCGTTTCCAGCTCATCGCCCCCTTTCACCATATAGGAGTGGGCAAACGTCCCCCTCCATCTCCCTTCCACGGTACTACTATAAATGAAACGAAAAAGTTAAGGCACATATTAAAATAAAAGGTTCTGATGCAGCCTTTGCAGGTGTGGACCTGGCCCAGGGTAGTACAAACAGATAAGTGGTACCGAGTCTTCCTCTGCAGTGGCAAATCCAAATCTGTGATGAACAAGGGTGTGAAGCCTTCATCGGAGTCAAGGGTGAAAAACGTTTGTACTAAAAGAGAGAAGATTTTGGGGATTCCACAGAGTTGAAGTGTTCCCATAGGCGTATGAGATGGGGGCTGGGGGGCTGCAGCCACCAACCAAAACTTTTTTTGAAAATTCGGGCAATATGCTGAGAATTTTTCGGGCACCTACCGAAAGAAAAATAATGCAATAATGTAGCTAAAGGTTATCACTAGTTTAAAAAACTTCCTTAGTAGCCTAATTAAAATAAAGTTCTGATTTGAATTGCAACAGCACCTATAGAGTCGGTAGAAGTTCATCAGTGTGTTTTTTAATGGTTAAAATTATACTATGATTATCAGTGGTGTATTTAGGGGGGCCAGTGGGCCATGCCCCCATCACTGATGCCGACTGTTTCTTAGTACCTAAAATACGTACATTTTTTAATACAAATTTTACTTCAAAGATAGCATATACGGCACCAGAATTTTCAAAAATTTTCAAAGGAGAGGTGGACACCGCTCCCCCAGTCCAGCGATCACACAACATAATGCATTCCCTCACCCCCATGACAGAAATCAAAAAAATTACAATCAATATGGAAGGGTAGTAACACGGCAAATGATTGTATGTAATTGGCATGCGGTATGATAAAGCCGATGCATGCCTATATGATACGTACATTAACATGTCGAACGCGCGTGGGGCGCGCGGAAATTTTTGGTTTTATTTTTCGGGCAAGTCGTTACAGCCCCCCCCCCCCATCAACTTGGGCTCCTACGCCCATGAGTGTTCCCCATGGACAGAGAGTCTAGAGGCCCTTTGGCTGTCCCTGATGAGGCAATGTCCCTGTGGGGGACCAGGGACGATGCCTCCTGAAGTTTTGCAGTATGGACGAGATTGCCAGCACCAGAGCTAATGAAGCATTTTAAATCACCCTTTGACCATTTGTCCTTTAGTAGCAAGTAATGGAAGTTTTCTTTGATTCTGCGGTTGGCTTGTCTTGTGGGTGGGAAGACGGATGATAGTGGCTGCATGGGGCTTTGGAAGACGTATGCCACTCAAGGTGTCCTACACAGGGTATTAGGCCTATTACAGATAGCCCAAATTCGCACGAAGAAATATAGCATTTAGGAAGACATTTAATACCCTACTTCCTTTTGCATTGCAAACGTTGTCTATTATTTTTCAATTATCTACAATTGTCGATTATGTCAGTATGTGCTTCTCTATCCGAACATCAAGGCAAGAATTACATTTGAGATTATAGTGGCAAGACGACTTTGATCTATGGAACCCATTGCCCCCCCCCCCCCCCCCATCGCCACTGATGAAGGTATGGGGTCCTCTTAGAGAAAAGTTTGAAATTCAACAGTGTTTGATGTGATTTCCTGCGAGCTAGCAGATGAGATAATTCACAACTTTGTAGTGAACCTTAAGAGGGAATGTTAGACCAACCCGACTTGTTAACTAAAGCCATTTTATTGCATACCTATTTGAAACTTCAGCTAGAGGAAAACAGTTGGTATCTTTTTTAGCCCTGTTTAAATTAAGTATGATCTCATTGTTTTCAAATGCCCCCACTGCCACCTCTTGGCTCTTATCCCCTCCTAAGTTGCGAAAAAACCTTCAGGGGGCGATTCCGCCCAGTTGGGAACAACTGAGTTGTGAGTACGGGTACGAGTACAAAATCCATTGACACACGGCAGACTGTCTGCTCAATGAAGTTAACCTTGTACAATCCGTTTATCAAAATTTGTGCGATTATTGTGTCTTCATTATACTTTTTAAATTGTGAAAAATAACAGGACCAGGAAGTATTTACGTAGCAGGGAATAATTAACGTAAAAACAACTTGAAAAACAATCTAATGAATACTATTTCCAGAATCTGTGGTTAGGTTAGCGGTAGTACCATCCCTATATTTCCTGCTTTACTAATGAATGAAATAACAAAACTATTATTTCAAAACAAAATTAATAAGTTTGCAGATTTTTCAAGGAATTCGGATAATCTCTGATTACAAATTTGTTACACCCTCCAAGTCATTTCCTGGAAGCTAATACACATGATTTATTTGACTGCTGTTGCCACAAATCCACTTTGCCTAGTAAGTTATATCGTGTCTTCAAAAAAGGTGGGCAGACTTCCTCATTCTAAGGGCTAAAAGAGTAAAAGAAACATTTTAACATCTCTCCTTATTTCAATTTCTCCGACCCACAAAAAGCTTTCTATTCCGGCAGGAGTACAATCCCTCTTGAGTGACACTATTAACTGATCAGTCACTTCAAAAATTTTATCTGGTCTTTCTTTAGCTCAAGTACTCAGCCTTCGAGACCGAGACACCGCTTCATAGATAGGGAACTTTTCAACTGAAGTTCTAATCAACTGTTAACACAATTAGTTGTACCATAGCTCCTTGTTCTGCAACACACGCCGTCCGTAAATTCAAGTTTTTTGAAATGCAGCACTGTTAAATGAGATTTCCTGGCATCTAGCAGATGAGATAATTCACCAACTTTGTACTGAACCTAAAGAGGGAAAGTTAGACCTTCTCGACTTGCTGAGTCCCCTTTATCTCCAGTTTATTGCATACTAATTTGAAAGTTCAGCTAAAGGAACATACTTGATATCTTTTAAAGCCTTGATTAAATTTAGTATCTCATTTTTGCAAACGCCCCCCTGCTGCCCACTTGGTTCTTATCGCCAAGTTGCGAAAATGCACCCCAGGGGGCTATAACGCCCCCGTTGGGAACCACTGGTATAGAGCATCCTCATATTCTGAAAAGTACACATCCATAATGCGTCATTTTCAGTAAAAATTTTGCACTGATTCCCTACTTAACGTTCATGATTTAACCTCCTTTGGTCACTTGCTTGCTGTGTCCCACCAACGATGGGGGATATGCCTCTCACTTGCCCCCCGTCTGTTCCTGCACAAAGATATGCAGTTTACAAGAGCATTGCGCCAACATACTTCCCCCATTTCTGCTTGCTGACCACGTGTATTAGGTGTACAACCCCATTAAATGTGTTGATAACCATCCCCGACTAAAGACAGCTTTACTTGGGTGTGGCACATGACCGGATCACCGTAGGTGTATGTCTCCAATAAGTTGTAACGAGGACGTACACATAATGTGCTTTGTCCCTTTTCCACACTTTAAAATCCTGGCAGCACCTTTGTTAGCTTGTGGCATACCGGGTAAATATGATTTTACTAAGTTCGTCCTCAAATGCCGTTTTTCTTGTGTTTAAAAATGAACCTGAACAAATAGATTGTAAGCAAAACCAGTACTTTTTAGGTCCAGTTACCAAAACCAATCCTATCATGCATTACGCTTTAAAAGCTATATCCTACTTACGTTACCACCTAAATGCCAAAACATGAGAACATGAAGTTTACTTCACACATTTTCCGTAGGGAAGGCAAGGAGGGTCTGATCCTAATTTTCATGATTGTATATAGTCATAAGTGATTTCGGACAGCCACAGGTCAAATGTACTACTGGTTTTAAATTCAAATGTAATAACATTTAGTCAATTGAACATGAGTGGAACAAATTTCCTGTGATCAGGAAAATGTGCAAGTTTTATAGACATGCATATTAACATGTCCACCAAGACCACCATGACATCAGCTATTTTGCAAATAATTCATTATAATCAATTTTCTTGAACAGATTTTGATAGACTTGATATAATTGGAGAGGGTTTCAACGAGTAAACCGTTACTGAAATAGAGTTAGCCAAGGTTTCCTCAGAGGTGACACTAATTTCTTCGGGACTCAAGAAGTTTATTTGACTGTCAAGGTGTTGCTCTCAAGTCCAGTGCTGCCAAAACTGATTGAAATCCTTACTACATAAATTAGGTGGGTGAGGGCTGGGTGGGCACATTTTGTCTCAAATCCACCCAACTATAGGCCCGAGGCTGCCTCAGTAACGTACAGCATGGAAGTAGCAGTGAGCGAATCTACCACTATTACTAACTATCCAGACTCACAATAACATCAGCATCAATTGCACATAGTAGGTGTTGAAATGACACACTCAAATATTAAACTACTCCGGGAAAAGTACCGTATAATCACCAGCTTAATTCAGGGCCGCTCGGGAGGGACTGAAGCTCCAAATAATTTCAGTATGAAGATGTTTTGTCTAAAAACGACAAAATAGTAGCCTACTCTTAAAAATGTCAAAACTCAGGAGTTGAATGGTCTAGCCACCAATCTTAGAAAGCTTAAGATGGCAGGCACTGCAATTGTATATTAACTATTAAATGTAACTACATTGTGTAGGTTTTTCACTGCTAATTTGATTGTAAATGGATGCGACCAAACCGGTGAGCGTGCTTAACCCAGTGTCTTCTTATTTGCAATGTTTGATTCCATGTATTCTACTGTCGGTGACATAGAAATGATTTAAGTACTGTATATGTAAGCTAAAGAGGATCCTTTTAATAAGCTGTAACTACACTTAACACGACTGCTTTGCCCATTAATTGCACATGTGACAGTCTATCGTAAGGGCAAAGGGTAAACTCTACGGGGATAGGGTTATAACTTACACACAGCAAACAGGCCATGCTACCACTTGAACTGACAAGAGACTTATTTCCAAAAAAAAAAAGCACAGCTTCATGACATTCAATTGTGTGAAAATGGGAACATCCGAATATTCAACAAATAACAACCCCAAATCAACTACTAAACAGTCACTGCCGTGTTTGATTGAACATTACTTGGGAAGTATATAGTTTTGATTGTAACGTTCTTGAAAACAGACACGGACAAACTAGGGTGGTGCCAGATGATAGCAAGGGCCATGGCCCCCATCGGGGAAGGATGACCCCAAGGAACTTTTCCAATTTCATCAGGGAGCCTTTATAGGTACGATGAAATATGTAATCCTCGAAGATGTCCAGCATCCCCCGACGATTTACTTGAATATGCTCTCATGTACAGCAGATTCTTCGATAACCCCCCCCCCCCCAATTTTTCAGATTTTCTTTCCTAAAACCCCAAAACGTTCAAGTTCTCTAACCAAACATTTTCTGCATGCTTTGGGAGCCAAAAATTTTGCTTTCAATATCCTTCCGGCAACCCATTGCACTTTTCAAGTCTTTGGGTTGCCCCTCCCGCCAGAGGCTTGGGTCCCTGGGACAAATCCTGGGCCATGCCCCCCCCCCCCCCCCCCCGACAAACCTGTTGAAGGACCAAATCACAATTTTGTTTCTCTCTCCAGTGTGCTCTGCCACTTGGTAGCTATCTACATTATAAAAATTCTTTAGTAATAACACTATACCCCTGGAAACCTAAATGCAAGAAACCAAGAAGACTTTTTAATCTTGCATATATTCTGTAGTAGGCAGAGAACAGTCGTTTTGGGTGTTTTTTGTGACTTTAGTGTCAGATCATAGGTGAATTATGAAAGCTTCAGGTCTACAGTAGTACTGTTGGTCAATTTAATCATAATACCATCATGCCGAAAAAAATTTGAGTACAGCAAAACTTTCTGCAATCAGCAAAAAGTGTTATTTTAGATGCATTCGCCTTTACAATGACGTAAAAACGGCCATTTTGGAAATGACACATTTAAATAAATATCTCATGAACCGATTTTGGTGGATTTTTGATATGTTGTTCCCCACCTCCAAATCTACCAAAAACCACTCAAATCTCACTTGTAGGAATTTTTTGGGGGTTAAGGTACATTCTGTCACAAATCTACCCAACTAGTTTGCATTTCTTTTGGTAGTTGTATGCTGCAGCTCATAAAGTTAGGCCCAATGTTATTAGATGTTTATTTTAGGGAGTGCTCTCTCGACAAGCCCTTTGGCTTTTAGTAGCACTTCCTTTCACTTCTCATTATTTTGTAAATATGTCAACTTGAAATTGTTAATGTACTTGAAGTGGAAAAACAAATAAATGAAATGAAATGAAATGTTGTAGTCTTACAGTATGTGCAATTCATGTTTAAAAGAAATGTTTGATTTTTTGTGGTACACAGTTTTCATTGTTTCACTTAAACTTCGTTAAAATAAAAAGTGTCAGTTGTAACTAGTGCAATATTGAATCCAATGAACCAAAATAGTTTTGACACTAGAATCCTCTAGATTGAACTCCAGTGCTCTAAGCTACTTAATTTTGCCACTGTGACACAGATAAGACTTTACCATTGCATACTACATGCAGTAGTACTAATAATTTAGCACTTACAAGCACAAGTCCATGCTCACATTTTTGCAAATGTTGTATTGCAATGTACTGGACTAGGCAGTATTCAACTCAACAATGCTTAAAATGATGTTCAAATAATATCCAACAAGAGTCCATTCTAATTTGTTTCAAAGTATAAAAGTGGAGGTCCGTCAAACAGTATTCAGACACTATTCTTAGTTGGCAAACTTCATGAACCAGTATCCAAGACATACGGTATGTATGTACTGCACTGTTCTGCTTGTCAACACGTCTACGCTGTGCAAGTACTCTGTGCAGGATCATATTGCCGCCAATGACATCACTTTGACTGAACAACAAATTGTTTTCAGATGGACTGCACAGGGTCTAGAAGTGCGCTAAAATAGGCATTTTGTGGTTAGTATGAATCAAATTTGGTGTGGAAAACGATCATTTGATTTCAAAATATACTAAATATTAAGTACTGAGAAAAAAAATAGTGCCTGTCATGTCCACTATACACAAATCTAAGGGCCTAAATCAATATTAGTGAGTTACAAAGTGGTCTGTCTATGACATTTTTAAGGCAACTGAAACCCCTCTTATAACTCCATGCATCACAACTACAAAACACTGACCAATCTATAGCAATACAGGGCAATGGAAGAGAATTCCACCCAATTCTACAGTCCATACGTACATTCTTATCTGTCCCCTCTATACCCCAGTGGTTTTTTTTCTGCAACCCAAGTACCCCCAACCACCCAAGCTGAACATGACACAGTGAGCCAAAGTTACTGTTTTGTGGCTTATTCTCAGATTCATACTCATTACATTTCACTAAATATACCCACACAACTCAAGGTTTGTAAGATACAATAACCACACATCACAATGAAAGTTTATGGAGGAAAGAAAATCCATTAATAAAATTCCCTGGCATGAAACATAATTCTCCAGCCAGACTGATGCACTCGGCCAACAATCTCACCTGATGGAAAGATGCTGGTGTTACTTCGAAAAAAACAAATGAATTCCACTTTGGCACAAGAGATTTTGATATCTTTTTTGGTCTGTAGTGCTCTGAAAAAAAGAAGAAGAATCTATTACAATGACAAGGAAACAAAGAAAGAGATCCTAAAAGAGTAACCTAATCAAAGCAAACGGGTCTCTCGGATAGAAAATATTCTGTAACATAGTACGCTTTCCACAGAGAGCTACTTCAAATTTTGAAATAGTCTAACCTATTGGTTTCTACATGTATGCATACAGGGCAGGTCAAAATGATAAACTGTAACATTTAAATAGTTATGTGAATAATGAAAAAGCTCTAAAAGGTCAAAACGATTTTGTCTAGATTTGAAAAAGAACGAGAAAGCAAGTTTCACTCTTGCACCACCAAAAGAAAAAAAACCAACGTAAGTCCTACAGAAAGAGAAAAGAGATTTTTTGGCAAAAAATAACACTTTATACCTCTAGCTAACATATAGAGTGGATGAGTAATGACCCCTAACAAGGCAAGAGTATCCTGGTAAGACCTTCTACCCCCATCCCATCCATAAAATGAAAGAGGGATTCTTCACTGCATTTGTTTTTACTCCGTTAAACATTCTGTGATCTCTTTACATTCCTACTAATCAACTACTGTCTAATGGAATGTTATTAAGCATTAGAAACAATGCTGAATACGTTCTTCCACAAAAGAATATTTCATTTATAGTGTATTACAAAATGTGGCTGAAAAATTTGCAATTATACACCCTCAGTGCAAACAAAACCCCTCCGATAGGAAAATTCCAGTCAACAGGTAATTCATGTGTTGGGTTTTGTTGGGCTTTAACTGGTTCTAACTGGTTTTGTCAGGTACCTGTTAAAACCACACATCCAATACCTATTCTTGACTGGAATTTTCTCCTGCTGTGCTGCCCCTTTGCACTGCAAAATAGAGATACCCACTTTCTAACTTCACTACCCTCTGCTACCTTCTCTTCCCTTCCCCTTTCTCCATTGGAAACATCTAGACGCAAAATTTAAAGTAAGTCTTTCTTACCATCTGACTCAAATAGGTCTAACAAGCCACCATCTTGCTCTGACCAGGGTGGTACTAGGTAAAGAATAAAAGCTATCCTTCTTCCCTCAAGTTCATCATCATGACACAGCAAAACATCTAAATTTGAAGGAAAAAGAAAACGTTACAGTTACAAAAGGTTTCTCTACAATTGCTTTGTTCTTCTGGACCATCTGCAGGGCAAGTACAGTAATTTGTATCAAGTCTCCTTTATGTTTGAATAAAAATGTGTATTAAAATGCTAGCTGAGAAAGGACTGATTTGGGTGACAGTTTAGATAAACAGATGCAGATCCAGGGAGGTCCAAAGAGTCCATTCCAACCTTGCCCTTAGCAACCAATTTTTTTTTTTTTCATCTCAGTCTCAGAGTTTGTAGGGCTCCCAGGCATGGCTACCTGGGAAAACTTTTCAGAACTGCTTCAGTACAAATATTTTGTATCAGCACCGAAGTTTTATGATCTTCAGAGAATGAATTACCACAGTTTGGTATTTTAACCCTCTGTATATTGCCATTTATCATGAGTAGAAGCACAAAAGATGAGTCTTCCCTTACAAGTCATATAAAATCTTTACATAGTTCCAATACTACTGTAGCCTTTCAAAGCCATTAAAGGACAAGGACAAGGTCATACTAGCAAGTATTAGTGTAGTGAAGCATAAGGATAAGAATGTAATCACACAACTCTGTTTCATTTCAGGTCTTTATAGTCAGCCTAGAAGAAGAGCTGGAGGCACCTCTTTCAGCGACCAGAGCAACTTTTTCTGAGAGACATTTTTGTTGTTATGAAATAGGAAACATAAATCTGACAGGACTTGACAAAAACCAATAAATTCTGAATTGTCACCTTCACAAACAATAAACATGGAATGGTAACCTTAGCAACCTAAGTGCCTTCAATCATAATTCTTTGATAATATGAGCATCTTTACCTGTGTAGGTGTACTTAGAGCAAGTCATATCAATAGTGTCATTGAACTCAATATCTGTCACATCCCTCAACCAGCCCAAGAAATCTTGATACAAAAATGTCCTGCAAAAAAACAATGGGTATTTTTTGTACCTGCAATGATTTTGCCACCAACAATTAAGATGCAAAAGATATATTTTATTTTAAGCCATTAAAATATTGAGATGTATAACAATTAACCATGCATACCTTTTCTTTTAAGTTTTAAATGTTGCTATAAAAAGTAATCCACCTATAGCATACTCATATCCTCCGTTTTGACTAAATCACGCTAAACTATTCTTTACTCCCCTTAAACTCTCACCTACCCCTCTGTTCTCCATGAGATACCACAGTACAGAGTTTTCATTAAGAGTGTAACTCAGATGCATAGCAAACTTGTTAGTGTGGAGGGAGGAGGGCTTGAAAAATTATTTGCCCCATTTTAATGTTCACAGGATTCAGTTTACCAATACTGTCACCGTTTTGTCCCTCAACATGTTTGTAAAGTGTGCACTCCGATCTTCTGGCCACCCCCACCCCCAACCTTGAATAATTCCAGTCGACAAGGTCACAATTGCAACAGCATATTTTTGCATATTTTATTCTCATGGAAATGTGATTTCTGACAATCTAGTCACTAGGCCAATATTAGTCCAATTATGTTCTGGCCGATACATTTCAGACCTTTCTAAAGAAAAAAATACATGACTTCCATTGACAGTGAGAAAAATAGCAAACAGAAGTGGGAACCAATATCCAGACAAAAGGCAACTTTGGCCACTAGATTTTCTAAATGTTATTTATTGTCAAACACATGCACACAGTTGCCGCCCAGCCTCGTTGGCTATGCCAATTGTGCCCTACTTAATACTGTACTACGTACACAAATTCTTTTGGCATACACCATTCACTTCATTGTAGTGTACAGTATCAGTATTATAAAACAAGTTGCATTTTAATGTAAGTCAGAACAAACAATACTGGTCTCAATGTACTTAAATAAATTTCATACACAGACAACTGAATTACAACAAATCCCCCAAAATTGTCTTCTCAAATTTATAATACTAGCACAGCATTCAGAAATGTCAAGGGGTCACATAAAAAGCCTCTATAACACACAGTTCTATTATTAAACGGAGGGGTGGTGTCTGATGAGCATGCAAATCAAAGATACCTACAGTATTTCCAACACATTCTCCTGAACGTTATTAGCAAATTTTACAAAAAATTAGCTTTATGTATAATAATTTACCTTAATCCACTGATGTATGGGCTGGAGATGTTTTGCAGGGCATCTGACTGATTTCCATGCAAAAAAAAAGAACAATTCTAATTAAGAGTGTTGTGAGGTTTCTTCAGGCAATATCATGTATGAACTCCTTTTTATCTTTCTGTTATTTCTCCCCTCTCCTCCCCTCTCCTCCCCTTCCCACTCCCAAACACACATGCACACATATGCATACCCACCCCCCACACACTTAGTAACCACACTTATTGAGAGAGAAATTCTGAGGTTTCCTTCAAAACGTTCTTTGTGCCTTAAATGTACATATACTGAACTATTGGCTCAAAACATGCATGCATGGTTACAGTTGTGTAACCTACAAGAGTATCTCCTGGTTTGTCTGTATCTCTGTAAAGCAGGGGTAAGCAACCTTTTAATGGGCACATGGTCAATTGTTGATTTGTGACATGAGAAATATAATTTGTCACTCAACTTCTGTCTACCATGTGTGAGGTGTTAGCATGGTGGGAGGGATACCAAACGTCTGTCTACCATGTGTGGGGTATCAGTGTGGTGGGCAGGGGCACTAAAATTCTGTCTACCATGTGTGGGGTATCAGTGTGGTGGGAAGCCTGGGCACTAAAACTGTCTACCATGTGTGGGGTATCAGCATGGTGGAAAGGGGCACCAGATCAAGGTTCATGGGTGCCAAAAGCCAACCCCCTCAATGAACCACTGCCTGCTAATTTTCTTTTTTTTTGTCCACCCTGTACTCTCTGCCTGCCTAGTGTCATACTGGTATATCGGCCGCATCCTGGTAACAGTTGCGTGAAGTACAGCATGGTGAATCTTTAGGCCAGGAGATAATGTTTCTAGTGTCAATGCACACTTTTTATACAAAATTGTTATCAGACTGCTACAAAAATAAAAATCTGCATTGTAGTGATTTGTATGACATCCTAGGCATTCTATACCATCGCAATTTGAGGACAATAAAATTCCAAGACTTTTCCATGACCTTTTCATTACCAAACTATGGCAAATACAAAACTGCATGACTGTTCCAGGCCTGGAAAGTGAAAATACATACACATGACTTAACAGTATTTTCTAAAAAGTGAAAAAACCCTGGATGTGACATGTTGAGGAGGGGTGTTTGCTTGTAAAGGTTAGGATATTTTTTGACTTTTGCATGAATGTGAAAAAGTTAAATTTCTTATAATATTAAAACAAGTTAAAAAGCACCTGTTGAAACTTGTAGAGATCATTAGACTTGTCGCAAAAATCTAAATTCAGAAGTTCATCCTTTAGACCCTCTAGGAAGGCCTCGTCTTTGATGAAATTGGGCAAAACGCAGCAGGTGAAAGGATCACAATGGACTTTTGCAGCATCTGTGATAAATTGATAAAGAGCAATATGAAAAACAAATATTAAACCTTTCTAAAATTATCCTACGGTATCCATCAGTGTTGGCATTAAGCAGCAGGATTGCACATTTCCTGTACTTTTTCAACAATCCTCCAAGTTTTAAAACCGAGTGTGGGAAAACCCCCCACCTGCTGGAATAATCGCCTAGGAAAAAGTTGACTTTTTGCATTTAAACTTATCAAGATCCCTCTCTTTGAACCAAATCCTGCACAAAATATTGTCAAAGGGGGAATCCCCCCCCTCATTAATTCTGAGACCTAGTGCCAACACTGGTATCCGTCTCATCTTATGCTTGCCTTTCACAAGGACAAAGGAATGACACAGTGTACGACTTGCATTCAAGACATCTCTGCTGCTCTGCATCAAAATTCTGGTAGGACCACCTGGGAATTTTTAGGGGCTTATACTGTGCAGTTACTACTGTACCTGTTCTATAAGACTGTTCATAGAGATGCTACAGGTAAGTGGCTTTCATAATCAGTGAAAAATTCATTGTTCTACTCTGATATTGCCCAATTAAGGCCTTCACTCATAGCAGCTGTCAAGCAGAGCTGTAGAGCAAAGGTTTTCATCCAAAACTCTCACTCAGCCTTTGGGAAAGAAGCTACTGTACCCTTACACTCTTCTCAGTCTGATGGTGATGTTAAAATAGTTCCCAGGGGACAGGAATGGAAGTAACAGAGTATTTACATTTCTGCTACCTTGAAGATGATCCGGTCGTAGAATGTAGATGTTTCAACAACCACCCCATTTCTTTCAACATTTAATATTTATTGAGGGTATTATAGCTTCTTTTGAACAAAATTCTGGGTGATGTGACATGTGATGTGATGTGCCCTTCAATCATCATGTCTATATAAATGACAGTTATGCAGTAATAAGCACATCTTGCTTGTTTTACTGATTGTTATGTCAATGGAGATACGTATTAAAGTATTCTGGAAAATACAGGCAAAGTACTATCTTGTTTGATCTTGATGTGATCCTTACTTTACCTGGACTGACAGATCTGCTCCACTGCATTTAAACTACTATGGTTATTAGTGCCACAATAATTTTTGCACTGTTCCTTCTGGAAGATGAGGTTACTATTAAACTTCATGGGCACAGTCTGCATCATTATCACATTCAGAAAGTAGTTAAAAAATACTTAGAACTTGGGAAATTCCCTTGTAAAACCTTTACCACAGTGATATTACAAGCCTTTAGGCATGATATGCAGCATTGCATTGGCTTAATTTTGCTGGTACTTGCATAGAGCTCTCTTTGAAAGCATGCATTCATGAGCAGTTCCTTCAACATTTTTTGATTTTTTAAATATCAGTCAAATATTACAGATTATCTTTTCTTGTCTTCAAAGTATCTGTCATGTTTCTGAACACATTCTATGTACTGCAAAGATAATCACAGGTGTTAGGCCTACAGCATCTTGCAATATGCCAACTCAGCAACAAAAAATTACAGTACTGTACACCCATATTACTAAACCTGGGGTCCGCAGACCCCTAGGGTGTCCGTGAGATTTATTTGGGGGTCCATGAGAGCAAAGGGGTCTGCAGGGGGCCGTGAAAAATAAGGGTCTGCAAGAGCCGAAGAGATTCATGAATAATGGAAATGAGATACAGTCCACGTAAGAAGTATATACAGTATATAAAAACCTATAGTAAACACAAGGCTAGCCACTATTACATCAGACTCTGATGATCAGAGAGTATCAGTAGGCAATAAAAGTTGAACCGTGAGTTCCCCAGTAAACACCAGAAATAGAGACTGTTATATTGACGCACTTTACTGCCCTTCGAATTGATATGTTGGAACGATGTTGAAGATATTGCCGATGCAGATGAATATAGTTTTGTGCTTGACACGTTTTGTGCCAAACTTGAAGATGTTCCTGATGCGGAGGAACTATTTGAAATTCAATCATCGATCAACAAAAGAAGATACTTTGAAAAGCACGGCTGCGCTAAATTCTGGACTGCCCCAAATTTAACAAAGATCGCTTTCATGAGAGCAATGATCCTTTTCGCAAGTTCTAGATACTTGGCAGAATCTACTGTCAGTGCCGTTGTTCACAAAATAACTAAGTTCTGGAACAAACTCACAATTCATAATAACTTAGGGACGGCAGTAACAAAGGTTAAGCCAAACGTACAAAAACTCTAATGTACAGGCTCAAGGGAGCCACTGAATCTTGAACAGGATAATGACTTGAATCTAGTAGCTAGGTTTCTTTCATTTGTTGGCTATATTATTTTCTCCAACATTTTCTTAGAGTTCCATTTGTTATATTCAACATGCGTTTTTAAGTCTTGAGAATAAAGAATTTGATTACAGACTTATGACGAAGCTATTGAGTATTAATGCACTGAATGAGGACTGCATTACGTGTGCATTCCCATTCGGGCTCTTTGTACCCAGACATTGTATGCAGACATACTGAGTCTGGTCACGTGACACCCGAGAAAGCTGTTTTATTTGGGGATGATTATTATAATAGAAGTCCAATAGTAACCTTCTTTGGTATTTCCAGGACTATACACTTACGTTTTTTCATTTTGATTTAACAAAAATGAAAGGCGGTAGTACAGTTACAACTAAACTTGAATTTGACAAAAAATAGTGCCATTTGCAGCAATCACTGAAAAGAAGACCCATATTTTCCTGACCTCATGGAGAACCAACCAATTTGTATCTGACAACTCATTGTTTTCAAATTAAAATTTAATGGGAAATATATTTTTCACCAAAATCAAATTATGCTATGCATACTTGGAAATTCTTATTTGAGGTAAGAATTTCCAAGTATGCCTATCAATATAATTGCAGGCCAAGGAAAATTGCATTTTAGGCCAAGGAAAACTGCATTTCTTAGCATAAAATAATTCTTGAACATACATTTACTTCAAAAGTTACATAATACTGCACCATTTTGTATCTAAGCACCCTCAAATATTCAAAAAATTTGAAACGGGTTGGGCCACCCCTCCCCATGCGGGCAATCACTGTCTGGGGGTCGTCCAAACACTTCCGTTTATCACAAGGGGTCCGTGGATAGAAAAAGGTTGAGAACCTGGGCTGTACACTACTGTAAAAAAGCACACTTATTCTAAACAGGGTTGAGCTTATTACCCAATCAAGATATAGGAGACTACTACAGTACTGTTATAATGTAGGAAGTCCATTAGGGTGTGGCAAAGGAACACAAATCCAAGAATGGAAACCAGAGAGAACGGATTACTCACAACATCTATTCACAAATCAATCAACTCAAAGACTGCAACAATAGAATTTGATACAAGAATACTTACAAAACCAATACAACAGAATAGTAATTAACATATAAGAACTTAAAGTATCTATTGTATGGCACACCTGGCTTCTAAGCCCAAGATATATGTAACAAGTTGGCTGCCATGATAATCGCGATATCGTCCCTACACTTTGCCCTGATGATATCGATGTAAGTTTTTTCATGATGTGATATCCCAGCAGAATCAAATAAAGGACTAAACCTCTGTGGAGTCTCTTATTTCTCTAATAGGGTAAGATGGGGGGTTTTCGACCGCTTAAGGGTTTTTGGTTTCAAAAATTAAAAGGAGCAAAGTAATTGAACCAACTTACTGTACCTTTGGTCAACACCTACAATGCCTGTACTACTATTCAGTGTATGTCCTTTTATTTTATTAATTTTCTCTTACTGGAATATGGAATGATGATAAAAGTGGTCGAAAATTGGCTATTTTCAACCTACCTTAGGGTATTTTCAACCGCCCCATTGAAAACCATGCTAACTTAAGGCAAAATGAATTTTGTATGGGTCATAAGTGGTCATCCTGCTGATGTTGTGATAGAAGTTACATATGAAGGTAACTGTTTTACATTTGGTATATGGCCATAATTTATATCACTTAAAATTACAATTAATCAAACTGTTGTAGTTTCCATGATTTTATGCTAGTCAAAAACTAGGCGGTCGAAAATAACCTGTTACATTGAAAAGTGGTGGGTGGTTTTCGACCTCCCCACTAAATGAAGGCAGTAACAATTTTGGAGCAGGTTCTTTTCATTACAATATATCCCAACAACCCTTATCTATCTTGGTTATCAAATTTGACCACTTTATAATTAAGTTTATAGCTGTGAAGGTATGTATTAGTAAGTCATGTGGCTTATCGCCCATTGTAAGAAAACATGATTTTGAAAAATATGTATACACATTCGGTTTTCAGGTTTGGATTTTTTATATTAAATGGTTAGCTTGGGTTAAAAGTTTGGAGATTTTAAATTGCCAATAGTTCATAGTACTTGGTGGCAAATACATTTTTACTGTTGTTTCTTCAAGAAACTCAAATTTGGGAGAAATGTTCATGGTGGACGGAAATACCCTAGCGGTCGAAAAACCCCCGTCTGCTTCTTCAGTCATTATCATAAAATGGTAATCATTCAAATTGTTACAAGAAATGAAAGACCGTACTTTATATTCAGTTTGATTAGTTTGAAAAGGCCTAGGTATTGAAAATAAATGGATTTTTGATGAAACTTTGAGCTTAAAGGGGAATTTTCATGATCCCAGACAGTTCCAATTCTCCCAACTATGCATCTTCTAGCTCCTCCCATAACTGTATGAGGCTCTTTCTTGTGCAAGAATAAACCTGTTTTATTGCTTAAGGCCATGTCCTGGTGAGCATACAAGGCTATAAAATGTAATAAAAGTACTCTCTCTGCCTTGTGTGGAATGTGAGCTACTCTGCATCTTTCAAATTTTCAAACTTTGATGTCAATCAAAGAGCAGTCACCAACTGAGAATTTTGATATACATACACTAAAAATCTACTTTGGGGTGATGACTGCCTGTCTTTAAAGTTGAATTCTGTCTGGTTTGTTCAATGTACTATGTACTTCCTTGATGGACAATTAAATACGGTTACAGTATTAGCATGGTCATGGCAAATTTATGGCTACAGTGTTAGGTACGCAATATTGTGATATCGTCGTGGAAGTGTTGGCGATATCAATAAATGAAAAATGATTATCGTGGCAGCCCTAACAAGTACCATGTTAAATTGCTGATCCATGAAGAATGTGCCTGCACGGTTTTTGCACATCATCTGCAGGCCTGCGGATTTCACGCGAACGATCGTTCGCGGTCGCGTGTTGGTTACGTGACCGCCAAACCACGTAACCGAAAAATCGGTTACAATGTCCCATTTGACACTCAAATTCAACTCTTCTGTGACCTAAAATCTGAACATTCATTAAGAGGCATTTTAAATTCGATTAGGAGACATTATCTGATAAAGTACAGACTACCAATTGCGACATTTTTCTCACATTGCTCTTGCCTCATATCACAAACCATAAAATAGATCGCATGAGGCTCACACCTTGCAGCACGTGCTATCGCAAATTGCAATTGCCGACTCCACCACTAGGTGACTGGTATCACTTACTACGGAGACCTGTCCAGCCATGATTCTCGGTTGTACACAATGCGGATACACTGCACAAGCTGTGATTACGGCCCCACTGCTTTGACTTCGCACATAGCTCGATATCATGAACGTTGTTTCAAAAATCATGCCACAGTTAACACACAGTATGTCAGTGGGGACTCATTGAGTGCACGAAGATTTCTTCGTAATGTTTTTGCAATGACGATGTCAAGGAAACTTCTTGCTTATGCAGCTAAACTGATACGTCCTGGAGATGATAAATAGATGTGTCAGACTGATATTGGTTTTATCTGTACTCAGTTCGATCATAAAATAAATGAGAAATCAGCGTGTCCTTCAACAGTAATTTACTATGATGCTACGTGTACAGTAAAGCCCCGTTTTCGGAAATGGCCATCAGATTTAACAAGAATAATATTCATCACAATTACAGCAGAATCCACCAATTTTTTAGGGCTTTACTGTACAAGTCAAAATTCAACGTAAATTTCTGCAGAAATGCACTAATTTCCTCGGGACTTTAAAAGTCACGGCAAGATGTCAGGAGGGCTAAAATAGCCAACATGTAGGCATGGAAAACAATTTTTTTATCTCTCTGTCAAATTTGGAAAAAAAATCGTACATATTTATTTTTAAATCCTTGCTAGGATCCATGAGTCGGTATAGGCTCAATTTCTCCTTATACTAAAATACGTTAGGCTAGTGTAAGTCCTAGTTTCACTAAATCTGAGTTAGTTTCGTAGTGAGCTTCTTCCCTAAAAATAACGAGAGTAGACCATACAAAAACATTGCGAATTTCTGTTTGGGAGTCTCCTACACATGTGTCTCTAATACTTTTGGAAATTTATGCCGAATTTAAACGCTAGATACCTCTCTAGATCGTTATAGCTTCTCTTCAGCACATACACTCATTTAGTGTGTACAAAGCATTGGTCATTCAGAAGGGCGTAGGCTCGAATCTTGGGAATAAAATCCAGGTGTTTTAGAAGTCTTAAAATTTATTTGTCGTATGATCGGTCAACAAAAATAGTAACCAAATATTTTGGGGGATTTTGTCTGCAATTTTGCCAGCCTTTTCGGAGTTATTTGGGGAATGTGTTCACACTCTTTCTTATGGATCCTGTGTACCTAGTCCTCAATCAGGCCCTACACACTACGCTCCATTGGCACTTTGCTCCTTGTATTCGGAGTGTAGTCTTACGGAGCGTAGTATACTAGGCCCTGATTGAGGGCTACTGTGTACCGTACTTGAGGCAAAAAGTTGAAACCCTGTACATCCGAATTTCACCGATATTCGAAATACATTCGGTCCCAATGTGTTCGGATAAATGGGGTTTTACTGTACTCCAAACCATATGCTGTTACCTCACGACAAGGCCTCAGCACACACATTTACAGCATCATGTCATTTTGAAATATTGTTTTTCGTATAAGTTGGACACATGTTATGCACTGTGGCATTGACAGTGCAAGTGATCGCTCGTACACCTGTCACAGAGTTGTGTTTTCTTTATATTGGGAATACGCAAAAATGGGTTTTTGAGACTCAACAAAATGGGTTACGTTAGGTTACGTGGTTCAAAAACCACGTAACCTAAAAAATGGTTACCATGAAATCTGAAATCCTCAGGCCTGCATCTGTCCTGCAAGACGATTTATCTGAAACGATGATTTAGTCAGGTCATTTCAGACAAATCATCTTTCACCCATTAACTTATCCTAGGCCTACGTCTCTACATTACCATCACTGATGGAATACTCTGATGGCCCTTCACTACCAGTACTTGTATTCTTCGTTGTTCCCTCTGAAGTATGGTAGTTTTTCTTGTTCAAAAATGCTTCGCGCAACTGGTCTTTTAGCTTTGACTCATACAGAGTATTCAACTCTGCGCGGATCATAGACTGTTTTTTGCCATTTGCAGATTTTGATTTCTTCTTTTGTGGTTTGTAATCTCTTTCTTCGACATCGACTGAAGTATCTTTGCGCTTTGTCGACATTTTTTGGTGTCTTTAATCTGAACTAATGAAAATCGTCTTGTATCAGGTACATTTCACGTTGATCACATGGAATGTGGAGCACTACTCATAAAGAGGGCGCTTTACTTTTACGCAATTCAGTTTTTCAATAAAATTTCTTTCTCATGTGTACATACCACGGACTTTTTATATATATGGACAATGTAAATTGTCGCCACCGTACGTACACGAATAAGCTTACCAATATGGCTACGCGCTATGGACCTATTTCCAAATAGCAGTTACAACGAATTACGGGACAGAGTTTTGCCCCACTTTTGTCAATGGCAATTTACTGTGGCCAAAAATGATGTGAACCAAAACTCTATCCCACAATCCACTGTAACTGCTATTTGGAAAAGGGTCTATGGGGGACGGGTCGGTCGGTCATTCGGGTCTTTGCCCGTTACCTACAGTACTATGACCGTATGGGAACACTTTACGCGCAACAAATTGTTTTCACTCCAACACATTGTTGTCGTGTCTCCGAACGACCCCGTAGCCTTGTGTGTAAGAAGTTTGGACTTGCTCAAGTAGCTCGCTATCGACAGATCGCGTGAGAAACTTGTGGTTTTTCAAAAGCTCAGGTCAAGTGAAGGACTGTGATATTGTTCTTCCATTCATGGTTATATTTTGTCTGAAATGTTGCAGATTCATCGTCAAGTTGCAAATTGGGCAAACGCCGGCGGCTATCTTGGTAAGCCGACATTTGTTCGAAAGGTGGCGACCGTACTGGTTACGCGATCCTCTGTCCATATATATGAGAAGTCCGTGGTACCATCCGTGTGGTAGCTACATGGTGGTACATACTCATCAACAAAGTTATATTCAAATTAATTAGTTTACATACATATGATGGGCACTGGAAAAAACATTACTGTTCATCAAAGCTAGTGACCATGAAACAAAAGAAAAAAAAAGAAGAGACGGTCAGAAAAATAGAAAGAATACTTCTCTCAGGATACTAAGGACATTCAGTTGAGTATTTAGAGCTTATAAGTGAATGTTTAAGATTCTTTTGAAAAGGGCGAAGTGAAGTACTGTCTTACATCAAGAGGAAGAGTGTGCCAAATATTATAACAATAAATTCGAAGAAGTAATTTACCATACACAGATTTATGACGTGATACAGAAAAAAAGGTAATTATTACGAGTTAACATCTTTACTTCAGTTGAATGTGGGGGGTTTTATGACATTTGGTAATGCATTTGGTAGTAAATTATGACAGTATTTATATACAAGTACCCTATACAATACATATGAATATCCTTAAGTTTTAATAGGTTACAATCCAAGTACAACTGATCAGTTGAATAACGCCTTGGTTTTTTAGTAAGCAGCTTGAGTAATCTATTTTGTATACAGAGGCGGCGCTACGGGGGGGGGGGTATGAGGGGGCATTTTCCCCCGCAGATTTTGTCCTCCCCCAGTTGCCCCCCCCCCAGCTGAAATATAGTGCATTGGAAGATGCATTATGAACCAAAATATACCTACCCTGAGACTTAATTTTTCACCCAGAAATATGCTAAAACCTCTGAGCTTCCGGGGACTTCGCCCCCTGGACCCCCCACCAGTGGCCCTAGGGCGTGCCCCTGGACCCCACCTGCATAAGCTTACCCTTTGCGTTCGGCTTCGCGCTACAAGCGAAAAGTTTTTGCCCCCTCAACATTTCCTTTTGCCCTCCATTTGCCCCCCCCCACACTTTTGAATTCCTAATGCCGCCACTGTTAGTATAGTCTGTAGAGGTTGGCACAGGCTGTGCCATAAACTTCAATAGCATAAGAAATCCTACAATAAACAAACGAATAATAAATCTGTACTGCCGTATCAACTGGAAGGATGTCATTTATGTGGTAGAAAATACCAATGTACCTAAGAAGGGAGTTACATAATTCATTCACATGCTGCTTCCAGGTTAAATTCTCGTCAATGGTCAATCCTAAGTACTTTGTATAAGGTGACTTGGTAAATTGGGTACCATTAAAGCAAAAGCTCTCAAAGCATTCATGATTATTTTGTTTAACTGCATGAAAAATTGTATAAGTGGTTTTGTCGATATGTTTACTGGATTCAAACCAGATATTTAATAGGCTTAAAGTTTTAGTAGCCATTTCAATTAACTTTGTACAATTTTGGTTAAAAAGGAAGACATTGTTATCGTCAGCAAAGAGGCGAATTGATACATTGGGGGCAGCATTTTGAATGTCATTAACATATATGAGAAAAAGGAGCGGTTCCAGAACAGAACCTTGTGGTACTCCAGTGGTGACATTAGTACAATGCGAATACGTATCATTAACAAAAGTACATTGTTTTCTATTGGGTAAATAACTTGACAGAACGTTATATGCCGTTCCTCGGATACCATAGTGTGACAGCTTCTTTAAGAGAATAGCATGATCGAATGCTTTCTTCAAGTCTAAGTAAAGTCCTAGTACGTTGTTACCATTATCCAATTGGGAACGAACATTATTTACAATTCTGATAATGCATCAGAAAGAGTATTGAGACTTAGTGGCTTAGTGGAAAGAGTTACAGCAGAAATCTAGTCGAATTAGTGGAAGAGAAGTTAAATTTACACACTCTGGTGCAATTTTCATTGGATTTCCACTGTGTAGCTCAGGAGATACTAGCAGACGGAATATCTGTTTGCAATTTTTCCTCCCCCAGTAGTGTGACTGAAATGTTAAACAGACTTAGGTGGAACAGACTAACAACTCTCTACAAGGCTACAGCAGGCCTTCGTGCTTTACCAGGGGTAAACCTCTTGCAACCGGATCATTCGTCCCTTAAGCAGCCGCCCCCTCCTTGAGCATATCTTTGTATTTTTTAATGATAATATTGCTAGTAACTCAAAATAAAACACAATGTTTAGATGCAACTTACAAGGATGGGAAATGCCATTTCCAGCGATCTGAGAGGCTTTTCGGCCAAAATTTTCTTGTAAACCACATGCCAACTGTGGTGACGCTACGCTTAGATAATTTGCCTGCAGGCTTCCTCCCCTCCTTGGCAAATTCCTGGCTACGCGCCCCTATACAATGCACTCAACAAAAATGTTAGGGACTAAATTTGTCAGACAATATTTTGGCGCGGAGGAAATTTCTTCCATTAATGCATTGACTTACAAACTAATTTTGGTCCAATTCGTGGTCTCTGGACCCTTGAAGAAGTTTTCAACGGGCAAAATTAAGTTACCCCTCATATGAAAGCTCACGGGTAGGCCTCCTGTCACAATGATTTAATATATATATATATATATATATATATATATATATATATATATATATATATATATATATATATATATATATTTAACCTTAAACTCTTCTAAAAAAAATATGATTGGCGACTGATCTCATCCGATCCGAGATGCCAGTCATTTTCGAAAGGAAAAAAATAAGGGTCACTTTGGAAAGACATGACTCCTGTCCCCCTCCTCTTTATCATCAATATTTTAAGAGCTGATTATTTCAATGTAAACTAAAAGAATTTATTTCTAAAAAAGTCTTGAAAAATTTATTTTTGTCTGACTTCGAGAACACTTACTAGAAAATCAAGTTTGCCATTATTAATTTGTTGCTTTCTCTCATGGTGACATGCAGCTTAGTAAGTGTAATGTTCCAAAAACTACGTACCGACTGCCTACCATCATCCTGATCCCTCCTACTTACATGTCTTCTGTATCAACAAATCGACCGGCTGTTGGTCCGAGGTAGACTATCCATAATGAGAAATTGTTCTGGTTTAGGCTGCTGAAATCACATCTAATGGTATTTTAAGATAAGTAACTCATTTCATTGATGCCTGCAATTGTAGAAATAACCCGGAAATTCCTGGGCTTTCCTACCAATCATCGAGGCGTTTCCCTCTAACTCACCAGAGGACTTATGGCCACCGGACAAGATAACCCCCATGTCACCGCTGAGAGAGGAAAGTGTTCCGGCAGCCCCTTCCGTCTTTTCAACCTCAACAGCCATGACGAACAACGCTGTCCGAAGCTACTGAAACCCTAGTTCCCTTTTGCAAAACCCTAACTGATGGGCGAGTGATATACCAGGCGCGAAACCAGGATTTTGTCAAGGGGAGGCGAACTCAGGTTTAAATGACTATACGGAGCTAAAGACGTTGCGTTGTCCCCTTCCCTTCGGAGTGGGGTCCGGGACCCGTCAAAAGGCCCCTGGTGGGGTTTTGGGACAACACCACGGTGGTGGTCTAAGGACAAATCCCCCGGCCTGGGGCATTTTCGAAGTTGTAGACATTGGAATGATACATTTCAAATGACGTTGGATGAGTACTAAACAAACCACAAAATCTCAGTTTGACACTTTTTAATTATACACTCATACTTTTTTAATTAAAACCTTACAACGACGGAATAAATGCGCCAGTGAGCCACAACTGGAAAAAAGGCAGTGGTTGTCTCGACTTGAACCAATTGGTTGGAAACTGGGACGTTAAACCTCATCTATCTAACTAACCCTTCACGAAATAATAATGGAAAAGCTTAAACTAAGGATAACTGCGCGCAAAGCGAGCCGAAAACATCTCAATTTTAAGAAATGTTTGCAATATTTTACCTTATTTTAAAAACTGAAGTTGTTCACCTACATACCAAAGTAGCGATGTGAGTTATAGAAAGAAAAAAGGACAATTTGCTCAAGGGGGCGTCTCCCCTTTCGTCCCCCTGTTCGTTACGCGCCTCGTGACAGCATGATGCTGTTACTACGTACATAGCCAGGCTTATGACATCTTCCAGCGGAATGACTCCATTCCACAAATACAAATTGTACATGCATGGGAAAGGCTTAGACAGTGTAGTCTGCCCATGATGATATAAATAAATCTACCGACCCATTGAAATTAAAATGAAGCTGTTTTATTTCCATTGATCGCTGTGTACTTCAAACTTTCTGACATTTTCACTTTGAAAAATTATGAAATAAATGGGTTTATATACTTTATGACACTTCGTCTTGAAAAGTGCCGCATATGTTAATTTCGGAGGTTCTCTTTTGTATGTAGGAACAACGCATAAATAGAGGAATACCGCACCTCCCACCTCATACAAATAACACAGTTAAAATATATTTACATTAATCATAGATTGACAACCCTCTCCATATATTGAGCAATAACGAATCGTCACAACAAATAGAAGTAACATTTTACTACAACCTAAGATTATGGTGTTTACCTTCAGCCCGTTTCGTACGTAACGGTGCACTTAATTTTAGTTTGCTTCAGTTGGGCCTTTCCTATCTACAACATTCAAAGGCAAGAATACCATGCAGTTGGCCATTTATTGTATGTCTGTGACACATATATTTGCTCTCATTGCGCCTCTATAGATATGACAAAATAGTATCACACTCGTTTTTTTCTCTCACCCATTTACTATAGTTTGCTTGCTTTGTGGTAGATCGTAGAACAGTTCTACGAAAGTTGGAGTGATCGCGGTTAGAAAAGTTTATCTTCCGACAAGGAAAATACATTTGCGACAGGTCCACTGATCTATAGTGCCCTATGTACGGGTTCTTGCATAGTCGAAAGTTAAAACTACGTTCTCTTTAAGAAACCAGAAAGACCAAAGTCGTAACGGTTCCTTGCTAAAAAGAAAAGCTTTATTGCACTGAAGTTTATCATATTTATCCTTCTTGAGATATCATGTTTTATAATGTTTGCACAATATGACTTCTGGTGACCTCACATGACCTTTGAACTTCACCAAAATTGAATAATAGATAAGTGAAAAAGGAAGTGTCTTGGATGGGATTCGAAGCCTGGTTGTCTGCGTGAAAAATCGAGCACATTCTACTACACCATCAACAAACTCATAATACCTATGCTATCTCTTAACATATTACAGTCACACTTACAGCCAGAGCATCGTTCATGCGTGTTCATAATTAGTTAATTAAATTTAGAATTTCCAATTACTGTAACGTCTATGTTTTGAAAAAAAAGGATGTTGTTCATTATTGAAGTTTGGTTTTGGAATGGTACAAACATTCTTTTCGGTGGTCAAAAAAAAAAAGAATGCGGAGGTGCCGCCCTCTATTTTAGTTCAAGAAGTTTCATAGTTTCATCTGTACCTTAGTGACCTCACATTACCACTGACCTCCGAAAAAAACCCATAGGGTTCTCTCTGTCTTGAAATGAGAGATCTATATACCAAGTATGGAAGTATCCATTATCCCTGGCCTAATATATCACGTTTTGACAAAGCTTTCGGTTCTTGAACTTTGGTGACCTCAAATGACCTCTGACCTCTACTTAAAAGAACAGGGTTCTCCCTCTCAATATTATAAATCTAGTATATACCAAATATGAAAAGTGCCCATCAGCCATTTTGAGATTTCGTATTTACAAGCAAGTTTTAAGGATTCCGTATTTTCACCTCCGTTGACCTAAGATAACCTTTGACCTCACATGAACAATAGGGTTCAATTTATGACTATAACACATCCACTCAGTATGGAAAGGATCCATGCCTCCTGATATCGCGTTTACGATGTTTTCGATTTATGACCCCCGGTGACCTCACATGACTTTTGACCTCCACCAAAAGAATAGGAACCTTTCTCTCAATATGGTACATTTATATGCCAAGTATGAGAAGTATCCATCTTTGCTACCTTGATATCGTGCTTACAAGCCAAGCTTCACAAACACACACATACGTAAACGCACACACATACACGCATATACTTGCCAGCGTGGTTGCATAGATTCCTTCCGTCTTCGGCAAGGAATCAAAAAGTGACGGTTCAAAGAAGCTAAGTGACGTCAACTGCCGCCCCGTCCGATAGCTTACAGTGATTTCTTTCACAAGAATGGTAGAAGATTTGTATCGTAGCCTCCTAACAATTCTTAACCTAACCGTAACTATGACCCTTAGCGAAATATTATTTTCATTTTTTTTTTATGATTTCTGAAAATTTTCCAGTTTTTGCTAGGGGAAACTCTTCTGCCAGATCACCGGTGACATGATACAATCAGGGAACTCTTGAGGACGGTATATTCATCCATATTTTCACTCGCTATTGAAGCTATAGGAACAATATGGTCAGATCGCCATCCCTTGCTCTTCTGGACGACTCACATAGTTCAGAGTTGAACATTGTGCAACTTTCATAGCTTTACAGCGCTATATTGAATTAGGAATCGGCCTTTTCTTGAATGAGACTTGTCAGAAGCCTTAATTTATGCAATACTTCGCGAGGAGATTACCAACTATTATCATATGATAAGGCCAAGTAGACTTCTTTTCTGTATTCGATGGTTTCAATTTGATTGTAAACGCCTAGAAACATCAGGCAGGCTGTTTAATTATTACACTAAGTGACGTAGGTAGAATAATGCACTGGGTTGTATCCAAATCCACCTCACCCAAATTCCAGACAAATTCCGATTCCAGTGGCCACCATTCCGTACCAGTTCGAGTCCAGTACCATTCGATTCCGAGCCAATTCCGATACCAGGTCCTCAAATTCCGGGCCAATTCCGAATTAGGCCATTTGAAAATGTAGCGTCTCGTAAAAATGGTTTTTGTACCAATTTTACAACTACACTCAATTAAAATGGGCATTTTGTAGAAGTCGATTTCATTTCGTGGTTCACCGTGTAATTAAATTGACAGTATTTGATCATTCATGTGCTAAACTGTGAATCAGTACGCTATCAACATAGCCTTAAGTAACATTTATGATAATTTCATTTTTGTGGACTCGACTGGAATCGGTTTCGAGTCCGAGTCCAGTTGAAGACCCTTCCGGGCCAATTCCGATTCCGGGACCTTCCATTCCGGGCCAATTCCGACCCCGACGAAAAACGGGCTCGAGTCCAGAATCAAGCCCGAGTCCGGACTCGGACGTTACAGCCCTGGACCAATGCTCCCAGGCGATACCGCTAAGACTTAAAGGGCATGTTTTAATTAACTCGAAACGAACTGTTAAATTGAAATAAATCACAACAGGGGGCACCCCTTTACAAGGGCTGCGTGCAGATAAGCTCAAGTGACAGGAGGAGACTACTTTTGTCAGCTCATTATGGAAAGTTTCCAGAAACACCAAATATATATTTGTATTTATACACAAAATCAAACAATTGGTGGCGCTAGATGGGGGACGGAGGGCCATGATTCCTCCATGAGGAATAAAATAAAAACTAAAACATAAAAAATTGAAATGATTTAGTTTGAGAAACCCGAATGTATTCATAACAAAGAGGAACGAAATCACTTAGGAGCCAAAGTAATTGTTAAGGGAACCAACGGAGAAAGTTGTAAAGTACCTGGTAGTTGGGTACATTTGTTCTGCCTAATAGCTGTGCTGGAGAAATTGTAGTATGTGCTACACCTAAACGAAGAGGAAATTATTAGAAAAAAAGGTTTTACAATTCAAGAGCATTAACATAAGCAAAAAGTTGTGGTTTGTTGTGAAGTTAATGGCGCTATTTAGATAAGCCCTTCAGAGCCGTCCCTTTTCAAGGCAGGGGGCTTAAGCATTCCCTTATCTTTTAAATGGAATCACTGCCACTTCGCATATTGCTCACGTGTCTGCCAAAATGGCCTAGGCGACGGACGCCTTCCCCCATTAAGTTTGAAATTAAACACAACTCCGCATGTGATATCGTGGCATCTGCTATGAGTAAATTACGCAAATTATGTACTGCAGATTAGGATGACCTCAAAGAAGAATGCAATGGTGGAAAGGGGACTCTCCTAGATCTCTCATACTTATTCACAGCTAAAAAGGGCCTGGGGTAATGGGTCAAACTATAAACCTGCAAAACTCACAAATGAATGACGAAATTAAAAAAAAAGTCGTGTCTAGACTAGATAAAAATTAGTTCACCACCAACAGGTGTGGATACAGCTCCGGTTTAGATGAAGGGAGGGTGTGGGTTGCTCATATGATGGAGGGCACCGATTATTATTCTGCACTTGTGATTCAGGGCCTCAACCCGGCGAAATTTCAAAACATTGAAGACGTTACATGCCATTCCCAGTGTTCTTAGGAGTAAAAAATTATAATCAGGGTAAGGCAACTTACTGCTTTAAAAAAAAACGCCGAAAAAAATGAAGTCAGGGTTGAATGCCTGTAAACCTTCAAAACAAAGCAGTACGGGTACTATTTTGAGGTAAGAAAACAAAGAAGAAGAGAGAGTCTGGCGGGTTGAACCCCCTTCGGATTCGCCACGGTATGAATTGCAACCAATAATAAGCTCACTTTATGGTATCCAGTCAGATGATCCGACTCCCTCAATGCCAGTAAAGAAACAAACCAACAATATTTCGCAACCGTAGGACAAGATTCTTTCTTAATGTCTCACAATTAGTCAAATTTTACCATTATTATGACTTTCCAGTACATTCAAGCTTAGCTGATGTTCGGTATGCTCCCCAAATTTGTATCTCAACTCTCGAACCTTTTCCCACGATCGCCGTCATTGTTACAAAAGTTAAGGCGTGACAAGACTTTGAAATTTCACAAAGAGATTTCAATTTGTGTTTACATTATCAAATAAAATCTGTCAAGCTTCGTTGATTCAGTAAAGAAGAACTTCGGTCTGCGGTACACGGTTATTTGTCATCTATGGTGATAGTAGGCATACTATTTACTCTGCTCTACCAATTGTTCCATAAAAGGACAATAGAGTATAGACAATTTTTGACCTTAGATGTGCATAACCTTGTTGTAAAGGAAGTTGTTTTCAAACGGCTAGACCTGTCTTGAGGATAAGTGAAGTCTGTAAAATATCCGTGTGGAAAAATACCGTAAAGTCGGACTTTGAGTTGCATAAAACCAGGAGATCGGAGGATAGAGTAGGAAACTCAAAGACAGCTTCCGGATTAGAGACAGGACCGAATACATATCCCAGTCAAGTTACTTACACAACAGTTGCAAGACTGAGGTCTAACAGTCTTCATTACATACTTCCTTCAACAACATATTGTAAGTATAGACCTGGTAAGTATTATTGACTTGAAAAATAGTTAACATGTATGTAAACAGCCAATTAATCCAGTGAGTGATTGGTGTTATTTCTTTAGAAATAATTTTTAAGCAGTTAATTGCACACAGAAAAGCCAAGATACAATCCATGCCTATCACCATCTTGGTGTCGAGTTTGAAAATTACTCCTTATCATATAGTTACGAAGTAGATGAGCCACGTTATTCGGAAGAAACTTTCACGCATTAGAAAAACTTACAAGAGTTCGATCTCAGTGAACTCTTAAGTTTTCTGCTTGGCTGCATGTGAGGAAAGTATGTATAATTTTTTCAAGTGGTTTAGTGTTATTTGATAAGCTATGCTGAACAGAGATAGTTTTAATTTTGGCCTCGATTCAGGGCGTGGGTTGAAGGATGTTTTCTTACAAATGTGTAAAAAACAACCATTAGCAGGATACTTGCTTGGATGTGCCCAACATATCCTCAGACTTCTTTTAAATTGTTATAAAATACAATTCTGGTGATGATGCAAGTAACGATTGAAAAGCTGGAGTTTAATTCAAGGTGGCAGTAATAAGCGGTGTGGTCTCAAGCCTAGTTACAAGCTTTAGCACCAATTATATAACCTTCGTAACCAATACAACAATAATAAGAACATTGTAGTATAAAAGCACTAAAGTTAAACACATGCAAACAAGTCACTGACAGAAGTTGGGGAGTTATTGTAACCATCAAACAATTATGCTTGAAGTGTGGATTTCAGGGATAGGAATGGAGGTTGGTGCTCGGCATATACAAAGGAAATGAGGAAACATGAAAGAATGGGGAGGATAGGGTTGGGGTGTAATACTGATGTATTTTAAGGTACCACTAGGATTCAATATCTTTCTTTGTCATTAAAAACAAAAGCTTGCACTAAGATACTTACAATAACATCTGCACTCCCTCTGTAGCGGAGATTTGTGTTAAAAAGTGGGACCAGCGATGGAAGGGGGATTAAGAGGGCCGAAGACGTAAAATAAGTTAAGTGGGAGCACCTCCAGGAGTGGGGATCTATATCCCGCCATATCCCCCCGGGATTTCCACCTATATGCACTCCAACATGAAAGAGGGAAAGAAGCAGATTGTTTTTCTTTGTTTGTACAATTATTGTCTAAAAGACATGGAGGATTGACAAAACGCAACTTGGATGCAAATATTTTAGATGGACTTTAATCCATATGTTACCTTTTACTTTAAGTCTGGAAAGTAAATTTCTTGGTTTCAGTATCAAATCAAAACTAGAATTTTGCCGACGATTTGTTACTATGTTTTAGAGCATGATTTGTAGTATCTTCTGTTTAAAGGAAATGGAAAAAATAGTCATATCATGTTTAACTGTGAAAAAGTGCAACCACTGTGGGGCAGTTTAAGAATTTTGTTTATACCTGCACTAATAATACTCTGTACATTAGCCCTAATACTATGACTTTTGGTATACTGTATGATTAACCTGACAACAAAGCTGTGAAATGTGCTGTTGATATGGTTTAAGTTTATATTTACAAACGCAAAATGCAAAATAATACCCTAAATTTTCTTCACTTTAAAATTATGCTAGGAGAATGTTAAACTCATTGCATTACAATGCGTGTATTACTATTGAACTTAATAAGTTCATAAGACAGTGGCAGCCATGGCTAAATAGTCTGCACCTTGACTTTACCATTACGTAACCCATCGTTACACCCCTTTTTTCTTTAAATTTGGCTTATAATTGTATGTTAATCATCAGAGTTGTTTTGTCTTTGATTAATTGTAACAAGCTGCATCATTGTTTTGTATTTAAAATCGATTGAGAAGAACAATAAAAAATAGACACTACGCCTTGGTGCCAACATGAGTCAGTACTAGTAGTATAATTAGGGCCTACATCTTATTTTTCTATCACTTTTATGGGCAAGATTTAAGTTCAGAACTCCATAATATTATATGCTTCAGGGGGATTGGGGAAGAGAATGTGTTTTTGTGTGTAGGTAATTGAGTACTCATCTGATAAGTGTTTGTGTGTACTTCAATGATGTAAATCATCCTTTCAGCATCGAGAGCTCATCAAATCCCCATGAATCTATGGAAGGAAAATAAGAGGAACTGGACAGTTCTGGCCCTAATTGGGTTTGGTCTGTCTCTATATGGTAAGTTTCATTTACCTACCAACCAACAAATGTTACTGCATGCCACCCACTACAGGTGATCTTTGCTATTATTTCTGACGCTATTGCTATTTTTTGCTATTATTTCTTGATGAATTAAAGGTGAGACCTTGATGCTGTTCTAGCTTTTTGTAATAAACTACAAATAAGTGTAATAATCTCAAATTTGGTCCATAGATCATTCAACTCTCTTTTTCTTTTCACTTTTGTTCAACAGTTTCAACCGTTTACTGTCAAGGTAAAGAAAGAAACCTTACTTATTTTTTATGCTCTATGTAGCAGTTATGTAAACCTCTACTTCAGCAGTCAGAACCTTTATTGACAGAATAGCAAATCAAATTGGTTACTCTTAAAATATTCTGTCAGTCGTTTGCTCTTATCAAGTAGTAAATTATATGGAATTGACTCCCTGGGTTATATTAAAAGGAATCTCCTGTTGCTTAAGTCAGATGGACCAATTTTACCCAAATATCTGAGTTGACTAGTTATGATAATCCTTCTCTCCCTGAAGAAGTTTGTTCATACACAAAGTCGTAAAAATTGAGATGACACTATTTGCAGGCGCGGATTCAGGGAACCTGCCCCCCCCCCCCCCGCCAAGAAAGAAAAACGAAAAGAAAACTTTAGATATCTTTCAAAGTGGTTGACGACGAAAGGAGAGCTACAATTTTCGACAACAGGTGAATAGCTGAGTAATGATCCTTGACTTAAGATCTAAGTAAACATTGTAACATATGCAGCCCGGCTAGCTGCAATGAAATTTAGTAACAATTTTGTGTTAAAGAGTGATTTTTTTTTGTAATCTAGAGGGATTGAGAGGCAAAGTTTTCGCCATACAGACCTTGTGGAATGAATACAGAAGACAAGCTGTCAGGTGACGTGCTATTGTGCACAGTGGCAGCAGCTGTTTCAGGCAAAGTAGCGGCGTGCATACCCTATTCGATTTCAAAACTGTCTGAAAAGTTTTAAAATGAACTCAAAAGGCTTTTAAGCTACAGACAGTTGCGTCGGTACAGTGGGCAATGGGTGACGTGTGCCCCCCTCCCCCATCGACTCTTAAAATTTTTTAAAATGGTCCCAAAAGTCGTTTAAGCTACAGATTTCTGTGGAGGGTGTACGGTGAGATGTATTTTTGATGAATGGTTTATTTGTTCTAACCATTTTCTTTCACAAACTGTTCTCAAACTATCATAAGTTTTGGAAATTCTTGACAAATTCCAAATTTTCGCACGCTCCGCTAGCGTCAAGCCTTGTGTCAGAGTTGTCCTTATTATCAATAGCTTTCGGTAACTACTCACGGGGTAACGAAGGAGCAAAAGTGCTTTTTAAGAATTCTCAGTCAGAAGATTCGTTTCTGAATAGCATAGGTTAGTGGGAAAGTGACAGTATACGATGCAGGTTCTGAATGCAGGTTTTGTCCTAGTCTAAAATTTTATTCAAAATTTTGGCGCGCTTCGCGCGCATACGACAGGGTTTACACCCGATTTTATATACCATTGACAAAGCTATGACTTAAGATATTTTTGCAATGCAAACATTTTTCTAAAAAGTACATCTCCTTCTCTGTAGGGCTCTCATCATTATGGGATCTTTGACTAATCTAGTCTAGCACATGATTTGAAAGATTGAAAGTACGTAATTGCCGTTGCTTATTTTCCAAACATTTTACCGCGACGTTCAATACGGCGAAAATCTTTTCTGAAACGAATTTTGCCTGTCCACCATCCCTCTTGCTATACCGGGTAGTGAGAATCCCATTGGTCCCTCTTTGGTATATTGTGACTAATTCAGAGCTCCCGGGAGGCACTATACTGTTCTCTGTCAACCTTGGATATCCTTTTAAAATGTAAAAGAAAAATTTTATTATAGTCCAAGAATGTTTCTGTGGACTCCACGCAGGTATAATTGCGTGAACAATTTTCCCATGGGAGTGGATCATGGGTGAACGGGGGGGGGGGGAACTCGTCCTCCTCACTTTTTTGACATCGTCAAAAAGTCCCCCTCACTTTTTCAAAAATGATGGAACAGACTGCAATTATACCTAGGAAAACGAAATTCTTAAAAGAAAAGTAACCAAAGTAACACTTTTGTTGCACCAAATCGCATCTGAGGACATTCAGTTCTAGAAAAATTTCCCTTCGACACCCTCGCCCATGCCGACGATTACAAAACTTATTGCCTCCCCGTGACGCAAATTCCGGCTACAACCACTGCTTCTTCCACCAGGACGGCGATTCACAAAGTTGAAAAAGTCCCCCCCCCCCCATTTTTGGAGATGGATCCACGCCCCTGATTTTTCCTGGGACTTAAGGAGGTTTGAAGACAATATATTAACCGTCTCTTACTCCCCTTTTTCACCCGAACAAAAGTTAGAATTCACTAAATTGTGGACATCTTTTAAACATACAATCACTTCAGAATGACCCAAAGATACCACCATTTTGCATATAGGGCCCCTAAAATTAACAAAAATTTCTCAAAGGGGAGGGTAAACCCCTTCCTGGGATTGCACTCTCATGTACTAACAAGAAAAGGCTTTCCCACTCTTGTATATAGCGTATACAAAATCCCACTGCCTCAGAAGGCGCGGTTAAGCAGTTATCTGCGGTTCCCCCAATCACCAACTCCCGCCGGCACCATCGGTCATAGATTTCTGAAGGGCATACCCTTTAGAAATCCATAAAGAAGGTGATATATCATCTCTCCTCCCATATGGATGTCAGGTTGTGAGAGTCCTGTTGTCCCCGTTTTCAGTGTACAATTAATGCAGAGCTTTTGGGAGGCTCTATACCGAAAATATTCGGCGCGCTTCGCGCGCAAATGTTTACGCTTACGGAGAGAGGTACGTTTTTATTGAGTGATGGATTTATTTTTATCACTTTTTACCAAAAATCATTTGAAATCTTTCACGATTTTTGCAAAGTCTTTTCAATATTTCTTGATTTTCGCTTGATCTGCGCACTTTTAGCCTTGAATTGCTCCTTTTACTATCAATAAGGTCCCAAACGTATTCGCATTACTCATCGGTGGGGTTCTACCATAAGCCAATTATTCTTGTGCATAAACGTGATTTCAGAGAAGCCAGCATTGTAAGGATGTAAAGCAACTGATATTCATTTTTTCACCCTCCTCTTCTTATGAGAACTTAAAACTTAGTATCGAACCCACCTTCTAATTGATAGACACACATAAAGGGAATTGACACCGTTAGTCATAGCAATGGTTTTAAATGTAAATTCAAATTTTTGGTGCGCTTTGCGCGCAATTGTTTCATATGACGTCCTATACCCGAATACCGTATAACGAAAATAAAACACTCATTATGGCAAAAATCATTTCAAGTTACCTACACGGGCTCATAATGTTGGCGTGTAAGCTTTAAGATAACTTAGATTCTCCGGAACTTCTGCAGGTACATATATGTATATTATATTATACTGAGCCATACACATCAAATTCCATGAAACATGAAAAGGTATAAAATCTCACTGACATAAGAACTGGAGTCGATTTCTGTGCTCTTAAAATGCAATATTGCGAGAGCTTTCGAGGGCTTCTTCCCCTGGATCCCCAGCGGGGCTCCGCCCCTGGACCCTTCCAGGGGCCCTAACGCGGGCCCCTGGATCGACCCCACGCGTAGGAACTCGCGCTTTGCGCTCCTGGTGCACCTTTGGTGCACATGAGATTTTCCATCTTGGGCTCCCCCTCCCTCAAAATTTCTGGATCCGCGCCTTTTTGTGTGTCTGTTAAATGTAAATATAGAAGTTCTGAGATACAGGATAGGAACTTGCAATTGAAATGGTAGATTCCTTGTTATCGATGTCCTATTTCACGCAAAGGAAATGAAGTGATTACAGCTTTAGTGAGCAGTTGTGGTTATGGAACTTCGGACTGAGTAACATTAAGTACGTTATGCAACGTTGTCGTATTTTCCAGTGTGTGAGAAGAATTGTAACGTGAAAGTCCTCTAGATGTGAAAGATAAGATCTAACTCTTGGTGATGTTACTATAGCCTTCCTCAGGAATATTGACCGTTTACCAATTGATTCCTAATTTTCCGATATAGGTTTAGATGAGAAGTAAGGCGTTATCGCTTAGTTTCTTATATCTTTAGTTCTATTTTTCTTTTATTCAAATCGACAAACCATGCTTCAGTGTGTACCTGCGTTTAATTTTATATGTCATTTTGCAAATTGTTATGTTCTTCTAAATTTACTGGCGGGGCAAATTGCATGCTTGTGCTGAGTAGAGTCACGATTATTTCGTAAAGGTGAAATGATCCTGATATATTAAAATCAAAGATAGATTTAGCAATCTGTATGACACTTACAAGATCTCTTTTCCTAAAGTGTTTGGAGTTTACTTGTAAAACAATGTAATTCCGTTTCCTGGTGCCATTTTCATATCAACGACACCCCTCTGCAATGTTTATTTATACTTTACAGAACCGTAACAGTATGATTGTATTTTTATTGATTAATACGTTGGAAAGTCCAAAATGCAGCAAGCTCATGCCAACTCATGATAGAGAATTAATATATCTGAATCATACTTTCATTTTCGTTTCTTAGCAACGTGTGGTTCAACCACGGAAACGGAAGGTACATTCGGGGTAAATTGTTCAGAAGTGTGTACCTGTGCTGTTAATGCCGTTTGTAACAACATTACAGGTCAATGTTCAGGAAGTCTCTGTGGCAGCAAAGAAGATACATTTGCATGTGATAAAAGTAAGAGTGAATAGGTCCATTTAGCCTACGTCATCTTTCAACGCCAGCTAACAAAAACTAAAATGTCACAGACACCGGAAGCCATTGAATAAGCAGTTCAAATTTCGTTTAGCTGGGGTTGAGCAATAATTGGAAGTGTTGGAACATATAATGTAGTACATTCTCCCTCTCTTTGTAGTTGATTGGTGTTATAGGCTTAGCCGTTTGTGTCCGAGGGATAAATTTACCCCAAGGATGAATTTGGCATTCCCTCGGGCTAACTTTTCCTTATCCTGGATTTAAATACACACAACAGGTCTTGGTGTACACATTCTGAAAACCAGGGTGGGAGTAAGTTTACTTTCAAAAAACCACCAGAGGTTAATATAAGACGAAAAAGGTTGAATCACCTTGCTGGAGGAGATCAAGTTAGGTTTCTAGACTTACTGGGATGAAAGCGAAACAATCGTTTATGAAATAGAAGAGTTTGTGGTAGCAATAACGTAACGTAATAACCCTTACTTTAAAGCAACTAGTGTAGCAATTGTTAAGACAAAATCATTTGCAATTATCATTCATAGTATAGTCAAGTATCGTTGGCTTGCAATCTTTCAGATGACTTGAAGGTGGTCGTCAGTCCGTCCTCCCTATTTGTCGCAGAGGCAACATCGTTCATGGTCACGTGCATTGTTAATCTAACTCCTGAAGATGTCACTGTATCTTGGCGAAATCCTAGGGGCATTATTGTCACTTCTGGTGGAAAGTACGAGATGTTTAGAAAGTCAGACACAGTTTATGATTTAACGGTGACCAATGCTGGCCCTGAAGACAGTGGATTGTACACGTGTATTGCAACTTTAAACCACCCAACTTTTGATTTTGCTTTGGTTCAAGAGAGTAAAAAGATAATAGTCTTCGGTGAGAATTGGAAAATGATATCACTTTTAAATAAGAAGCGTTCCTATATTTTGCCTTGCTTCATTTCTTTGACGATAAGCCAAAGAAGTTTTCAAAACTTTAATCTATACCGTTAAGAAAATGACTTTAAATGCAGATAACTGACGTTTACAGTGTCTCTTCAGCCAAGAGCAGAAAAGGGGAGAGGGGAGCAAATATAGCCGTAACAGCTTCTTATGCTTAGTTTCCTAATGTTCTCCTTCTGTTTCTGTTTGTTTATAAATATTTTACATACAAATGTATCGCTTTCGTGTGAATGGATTGTAAGTTACGAATTTTCAAGGTACTTGTTTGCTTTAAAGATATATTTTATTTAATTACCCACTTTCATTTTCTTTTTCGGGAAGGGGTAGTGGGAGTCTGCTTACCCGGCAATCTTCATTAAGTCATGGGTCATTTCCAAAATCTTGCTCATCTTATAGAGACGGAGACTTTAGAGAAAGTATTCAAGGCAGTAGACATGTACGCCTAATGGATACTGTCAGCTTATTTTGGACAAGATGATTGTGTCTTTAAGGTTTGTAGTATCTTGTTTGCTAGTTGTTTCTGCTTTCTTCTATTTCCAAGCTCAAGGTAAAATTTTTGAGTTTCCAAAATCCGTTGTCAAAAAGATGCCGGGCGAAACTTTGCAGTTGACTTGTAAAGCATTATTTGAGGCAGCCTCTCAGAGCTCTTCTTTACGGTGGACTTGGAATGAGGGCGCAGTTGATTTCAACCAGACCTTGCAGCTGATCGAGGATATAGAATACTTTGGTACAACACAGGTTGTCTTAACAAGGACGTTGGATTTCAGTAATCTCACTAGAAGCATGGGTGGAACTTACGCGTGCTCTGCAAGTGAGAATGGGAATAATGAAAGTGATAAAAAAGAAGTGGATGTCTTTATTGTTGGTGAGTATTGGGTACTACATGAACAGGCATTTAAATTTCAAGGGCCTTATTTAAACATCATTTCACTACAGTGCTGATTTTACCCTCGCAAAGGTGCAATTGTTTTCCTTCCTGTGAGCTAGTTTTTTATTCGTAAGATGAAAATGGAAAAGTCGGTTTTTCACAAATTTTTGAATTTGTTTCAAAATCATAGTTAGGGTTAGAATAAAGGTCAGGGTTAGGTGGACAAGAGATAATTGACCTGTTCTTTCATAATCCGGCGTCAGAATTACAAAAAAATTGTCGAAAAGCTGTTATTTTGGAATTAGGGGTGTGGCCAATTTCCAAGAAGCTGATTCGTCCATTGGCATGATTCTTCCATTTTCATCATACGAAAAAAACTCGCTTCCTGTGAACCCCGGCGTTAGTAAGGTGGCAGAAAGATTACGCAATTTAGGCAGATGAGGTGTGGGTTTTAATCTTTCACTCTAATATTGTAGGATTCATACCAAAATGTTTTCCGTATAGCATTCCTGTCAGGACTTTCCCTGTCTTAGTGAAGCTATAGGATTTTGGTCAGAGATGATGTTTCAAAAAATGGAGTGTAATGTAAAACGATGAAATCTGAAAAGTAGGTGGTCAGGCATGTAGCATTGCTAGTTACTTTGTAGAAATACTTGATATAACTTCCTATGAAATATAAAGATACTTCATTTTTTAATGTCTGAAAGGCTTGAATTTGTGCACGGTTATATTTCATATACTGGGCAACATTTTTAAAAGGAAAGTAAAATGATATGACCTCTGAAATCTAATAACATGAACTAGCTGTTATTTCAAGAGAGGAAGATTTCTGGATTGGTTTGATTTAACCATGCATAATGATTGACTTATCCATTGAAATTATGAGAAGTTAGGATACAGCTTGTGTTATTGCTCCTGATTTGGGTTTAATCATTTCCAGAACCTGCAGAAATTTCAGACCTTCATCTAAGCAGCAAAACTCCTTGGAGTCTTTACTTTACATGGAACGTTGTAAGCACAGGAAACGATGATAATTTGTGTATTGCTCAGCACTGCTTAGAAGAAGAGTGTTCAGCAGTCTGTTGCATGAGTGAAGTTGCGTGTAATATTACAGGCCTGTCACCAGATACTACCTACAATATTTCCGTCATTTGCGACAATTATGCCGGTTCCAGTAAAGAGTTAACATTCTTCGGTGCAAAGACCACGACATCGGGTGAGTTGTACTGCGGCATAGGTGTGAACTCTTGATGCTAAATGATATCATTTCTCGATTATGTGTTAATGTTTAACTTTTTGAGAGCAAAAGAACTGATCAAAAGTCAATCATCAGAAATTTATTTCTTTACAAAAAAATAAATGGAATACTTTGATGAAATCTGTACAGCAAGTAGTAGGCTGCAATAAACCCACAGCGAAGATATGTTGAAATGGTGAGAAGGCTTCCGAAATTCACGGTTACCTAATTGAGTAGTTAGGCTATTACCTCTTTTTCCTTTCCTGCAGATTAAACAATTTCTAAAGACATATTTTTGCATTAATTTTGAGGTCAACTTCGCGAAAATGATGAAATATGATTTTGATATGTGAGATCCATATAACTTCAATACCAAAAGTTGTCGAAACCTCCTATGATGAGTTGAAATTAGTCTATTTCGTTTATGTGTGCAAAGTTTGAAAAAGAGCAGCTTTTGTCTCCATTGATGGAGAACATGTATTTCCCCTTCACATATTCTTAGGTCCATTGTCACCTGTTAATCCAGAGGTACAGGACTCCAGCTTGTACTGTAACATTACGTGGGAAGAACCGAGGCAAGAAAATGGACCAGGACTTTACTATCAGGTATGACCTGTACAGTTTCGTGTATTCCATGCATGCACACAAATAAAGTGCGTTAAAAAGAAAGTATTACAAAATATGTGTTAACATCGGGGTTAAATGGACTTTCTGTTACGGTGTCGTTGCAAATACGATTGGGCTGGTAGAGGGCATGAATGCAGTTCCGTGACAGCACAGTTTTCACACTGACACTTACTTTGTATCCACCGATATAAACCCAGCCTACTGTTACGGAAAATTATTTTCCAAAAGTTAAGTTGTAAACATACATTCAAGGAGCATACAGGCAGATGATAGAACAATAAATTAAAAAAAAATACAAAATATTACTACCTTTTCTGTTCAATTGTTGAATCTTGAATGTTCCTTATAGAGCCACGCCATATTCACTGAAAACAACCCATGAGACTTATTGAATTAAGATCAATAGAAGGGGGATCCGTGTTCTTAAGTGACGGGGAGGGGATTCTAGACTTCAAACAGGGCAGAGTGTAGGGACATTTAGGGCAGTTATCTGCTCTCGAAAATGAGGAGGGGGATGCATGCGAAGAACAAAGTCTGGATTTTGTCATTAGGGCAGTGCAGGGGGACCCTCCTTTCAAGAGGTTCAGTCCAGCTAGATCGTATGAGGTTAATTTTGAAAACCAGGGGCAATACCTCTGTGGGGACCAGAGGAGAAAGCCCATGAATCTACGGAATATTTGATATGTTTGAGTTGCGGGCAATATGATGGAGCATTTAATAATCATAAAATTGCTTGGATGCGCAATTAACAGACCATAAAAATCTCAGTTTTACATTTTTTTCATAGCATAACTTAGACCAACAACCTGCCGATTTGTGTGTGTGTGGGGGTGGGGGGTGGGGGTGGGGGTGGGCTTGTCGGTGGGACGTATGGATGCCAAGGAACATTTCTTTAGAAATTTTAGTAATGTTACATCTAGTATCATTTCTAATAAGTTTCTCTTGGGGATTCCTTCCCAAAAGGGAAAGCATCATAAAACAATTTAAACTAAGCGACAACGTACATCAGGGCGTAGTGTATCAAGAAAATATTTGCGAAAATGCATTCCAGATTGTCAGATGCATGCACACATTGTGTTTTTTGAAACTTGCAATCATTGATCAATGCAAAAAAGATGTCTGGAATATTGCACGGAAAGGCGGGAAATCGAGGCAAATCTGGCTATACAAGACGGAGAGGGGCAATCCGAAACCGTCTCAGAAAAGGACACAAGGGGGGTAGTCGAAGCCGGAAAATTCTCTCTCTGGACTAGTTTTCAACAATCCAAATTTTAACTTGTTGTGAGGGTAATGGTTTCGTTAGTTATGTTTCACATTTTTGTCACTCACTTTTTGAAAAGAAGTAGTCCATAAGTAATGAAACTGATAGAAACATTGGAAGGTTTCTCTGGAACTTCTTAAAGATACCTTTACATGCATTGCTTGCATATTATGCCTTTGTTAATCTTTGGGGGGCATAAACTTGAAGCTTTCATTCGTTGCCTCTGTAAACACTGACCTTCAAAAACAAATCCACTAAGTTATGGTGTATTTCAGAATTGCTTTACTGAGCTATAGGTGGCTTCAAGGATTTTAAAATTTCGTTTAAGAATTGTTGAGTTATTTAAAACTTGTTTCCTATCCTTCTTCTTTCAGATCAGACAGACGATAGCCCGCAGAGATACCCAAGAACTTGAAGCGCAATTTTATACAGAAAAAATTTACGACACCAAATTTTCAACTCAGAAGAAACAACTGGCATTAAATTCAGTGTTTTCATTTGATATTTGTGCTGGAAATGATCACAGCCTGGGTGGATGTATAAGTGGTAACGAAACTTGTGTAACAGATTTCGGTGGTGAGCATTATGTATGTTTCATAAACATTAGTGAATGTAAATCAAACTAATGTGCATCAAGACAGCATAATTACGTGTAATAATGCTTTCCCACTTCCGAAAGTCATTGTATTTTACTGAAATGGTCCTGCAACGGATCAAGGTTTTGGGGTTTTGTCGGTAACGTTGAAGACTGTATGGTAGGACTCCTGTCCAAACTGAGCCGTAAAACCTCATCTAACTCTAACCACTCCTATCCAAAGTTGTTATCTTTTGACCGACCAGAAAGACGAAAACAAGAAGAAAGGTGGGAGAAGATTGTTGAAACTTGTAGAGTTGTCACGAAACTGTTATATGCATAAGTCATGTTCCTTCATCAACCAGAATTCTCTAAGAGTTAGAAAAAAGTGCTATAAAAGCAAAATTATAACCAGACTAGAAGCTAAATACTGCCAAAAGAACAACCAAACATGCTGCCATACCTGGAATAACTTCTGAAAGAGGATCCTTTCCTTTTACCACCTAGGAGGGTACTACCCGACGTAGTCACTACTATTGATATAAACTAAATTCATGCAATAACTTAAATATTAAATGAAAGCACAAACAGCTAATATCCATGGCCTGTAATTAATAAACACCGGTATTCCAAAATTAAGCGACCTCAACTCAAACAGTAATGGGTTCATAAAAAGTTTCAAATAGTTAACATCATACCCTGTAAGCCTTTTATTGCCGAGGGTAACACATGACAGAAAACAGCAACAAATGTAGGACAGCTACACAATAAATACGAAAACAGAACACAATCAATTCACAAACAACGTTTTGCCTAATAGTGTAGCAAGTAGAAGGTGGTAAGCAAGTACTGTGGTAATGGTCTGGTTTCTCGATGAAGGAAAATCATGCGCGTGCCTACAATCGTTCATCAAAGAATACGGGCAAAAACGCTCGTGAAAGACAAAAAGGACCAAGTTGACAAACCCAGAACTGACTCTTGAAAAGTTCTGTGTATTCTGATAGCTTACAGGTATGGATAAGGATAACATTTGCAAGAAATTTTTAAAGAGAAAATTCACACAGGACCTTCATAGAACAGTTTCTTTCTTTCCCAGCACCTGATTCTGTGCCTGATTTGAGACTTGCAAGCAGCACTGACAGTGTAACCAGCTCATCTTTTACATTACTAACACCAATTGTGGACGACAGGAATGGACCAATAAGGTATTTGATGTATCTGATAGGGCTTAGATATAAGTACTTAAAAATTCTCTGGTAAAATCATTGCATTATCTTATTGAATAGATATTTTGAGACAACGAATGAAAAGGTAAAGGTAACACGCTTTAGCAAACAATATCCTTCAAGGCTAGAGATAACATACAAGAGTGTCAAAAAAAACTTCATCATTTACATTGTAGCCGTATATTTGGTGCATAAATTTGTATCATTTCGATTTATTAAGTAAATTAAAATCACACAATTACACCGAATCATAACATGCTTCAGTGACAAACTAAAACAGTAACATCACAATGTCCGTCATTGGTGTTTACTTCATCATCCAAGTATTGACAACGAGGGGAAGCAAAGTGTGTCTTTGAATTATTTTTTCTTTTGTTATTTCTGCAAATACTGCCATATTATTCTTTATATATTTTTCAAATGTTTTACCACAAACGTAAGCAAGAAATTAAAATTTCTTTGGTAGTAAAGATGTGAGGATATCTGTTTCTCTCATTCATCCCCAATTCTAGTTGTTACGAGTTCGTTGTCCTAGAATCTGAGGTGGCTGACCTGAGAGCTGATCCTGACAGTGATTATCCTTTTAATAGCGTTCAGGATAAACAGTTCAATAGAAGTTTACCTTACCGTGCTCTTGTTCTAACGGGGTATGTATCACCAGTTTCTTGATATTTTAAATTCCAGAGATGCCAAGAACCCAATCCAGGCTATAATGTAAGAAATGTAGATATTGCCAAAGTGCATGAATATTTAAGATTATAGTATCTTGCATCAACTTTAATTTTTCAATACCACAGGAAAATATTAATAATTTCCAAGATCTAATTCCAACAGTTTTTTTGGTTGTGTAAGGGAGGAAGTAGGCTCTATCAGCTATGCTAGATGGTTGTTGCTTAAATCTTTCGAGAATGTGTTACTATGTATAACCTATATGCCCGAAAAAGAGGTTTAGAAAACGTTTTCATTACCGGTTTTACTGTTTATTTATGTTTCCTTTGTCACAGTGAACGTTTACAAGATACATCTACAATAATCATAGGGGGAGAACAGTTTTCGTCAAGTGTCTGTAAACTTTCTAGTGTTAGTTCTAGAAATAAAAGGAGTGGTCATCTGCCTATTGTTGTGTCAACGTTGGAGGCATCTAACGAGGCTTTAAAAGGAGATACAGACTACAAAATATTCATGAGGGTTTATGTTGGCTTAGAAAATGGAACCGTAAGTATTTGCAGGTCTAACATGAAGCTCGCAAATTTAATGTAGAGGCATACCTCATTTTGTTATGCATTACCTTACTATTTGAAATAGTGTTGAATGGTGGAGAGTCATAAGAGGCTAGGTTTACGTTGTCTGTGATAAAACTGGCAATTTGGAGCGAAACGTTGGTTACTGTGAGAAAATAGATACATATACAAAAACTGCAGGTAAAGTACTACAACATACTGTAATATTTCACCACAAAAGCAGATGCTAGATTCTTCTGTATTATCTTTCATGCAATTGAATTGTAAAACTGAAGTGTCTTATAGGGAGTGACTGACGCTGACTGCATTGTTGAGTTGTCAACGTATAATCACAAATTCATTGTTTATACTGCCCATAATCATACGATAAAAAATTGAATTTACTAACTCTAAAACAAACGTACTACACAACATTTTGTCAGACGGTATGTGCAATTGTTAGCAATAACTCCACGAATATCAAATTATTAAAAATCATTCATGTTGATAGTCACAAAATAAGAAAGAGATGTGAAGACCAGAATTAGTATGTTCTAGGAAGAAAGTTTAAATGACATGCAACAGTAAACCTGTCGTTTCAGATGATTCAATCGCCAGTCACTTTACTATAAGTATTTTGTTTTTCTTTGAAGTCAATGTATGCGTCAAGCAGATACCTTCAAGTCAAAACAACTAAAACTGGTGAGCAAACTGGTTCTGAATTTAGCTAAGCTTTGTATCATAAATGTTAACCGTTATGTAATCACGAGTTCAATTCACTCTTTGACGAAAAAAGGATAGTATAAAACGTTCATGGATAGCCATTCAGTTTCGTTTCGCAAAATCCATCAGGAACGTGGAACATAAAGTATTAAACGTATTTTGAAGATATGGATATAAAATACTATTTCTTAACACTACCATACAAATTTAATGTTAATACTATACATTAATCAATTAACACTCATTCATTTCCCTTTCAGGGGGCATCGTCTCAATTATTGTAATAATTTTGGCGTTATCAGCTGTGGCCACCGTTCTTTTTGTTATTTGGTAAGTAAAGAACAACATCAAGGGATACCAAATTCGTGCATCCGTAGGCAACTTTCGCACATAAAGCGTGTTTATTTCTGTTTCCGTATAGAACTTCATAATTCTTGGTACTTTCCTAATATCCAAAAAAGAAATGAAAATCTATTTTGTGTGAATGCTACGGTGGTTTAGGGAAGTGTGCCTTGGGTTATTGCTAGAACGTTTTTATCACACCAAACATATTTTAACCTTATATGACAGTGCTATGTTCCTCATGTACAGCCAACCACCCTGGGCTTTCCAGGTTTGGACATGTGGATAGGTACACCATGAGGCTTTAGTTAACTAACATCTGTGCTTTCCCATCTAAAATTTATCTTCCGAACTAAAGTTATTCAAAGCGAAGAAAAAACATGAATATATCGATAGTAGAAATAGCAAAGAGCAGCTTGCTACCTACAAATTTGTGGATTTTTATCATGTGTAAAATATGATTATTATTAGAGTATCATAAACAGAAAATAAATCTCTGTATTCGTTCAGTGTTATGTTATCACTAAATCTAACGGTTTCAGGGCCGGATCCAGGAATATGAAAAAGGGGGCGTAACCATCTGCAAAAAGTGATCATACCTCTTTCATTGCTTTGCCGAAAATAGGGGGCGTACGCCCCTTTCACCCCCTTGGACCCGGCCCTGGGCTTATTAGATCTAGGGAACTTTTACTAAATAGATGATGCAAACGTAGAACACATAAATTCAGGAACTTCCCTTTAAAAAGTTAGAATTAACTAACATTTATTCCAATAAAAAAGAAAAGATATTTAACAGAACAGTTTTACCTATAGGATGATCCAAAGAAGGCACTGGGTTCAGAAGAAAACAATAACACGTCTTGAGGATGGCCATTTAAATGGAGGCTATGTCAACCAAGGTGATTAAAACTACAATTATCTTTAACCGTCAAGCGAAGGAGAATTGCTGTTATAATAACATTCACGTAACTTGTGTCACAACTGTTTATTATGTGGAGTTTTAAGATAATTTGTCTAATTCTCATGCAAAATTCGCAATCTGGATAACTAAATTTGCCCAAACTTTTCTGTATTTATGTAGATGACAAATTGACATTTCTTTGAATTACTTAGGTTGATCAAAACACGAGATGTTTATTGAAATGATAGCACACTTTCAATGACAGCAAAGAAAGGTTTTTTATTTTTCATTTTGCAACTCAAAGAGGAACACACGCATCTAAGTCAGTAATCTCCTTCAATGTCGATGAATGAAAAGATAGCCTGGGGAACTGTTGTACTGATGTAATTTCACCTTTCCCTTTTTCAGGTTTTGCTGCCGGGACAGCATCTTACTTGTCCTTACAAAGCATGAACACCTCAGAGAATCTGTCTAGTTCATCATATCTGTCACTCAAACAGACGGTGGCAGGTATTAATTCAATGCAGCCGTTGACGGCATCCTTGGACATTACAAGACAACAGTCAGTCACAGCACCACCGGATCCTCACTCACAAGACACCGGGTACTTAGAGATGAAAGGGAACATACAAAAACCATCTTGTGAAGATGTTCCTTATGAAGTTTCCTCTGAGGCCACAGAAAGCAAAGAATATGAAGAGGAAGAATATACAAGTAGCTGTAAGAGGGACCTTATTGGCCATTCTATTGAGGATACAGATCTGGAAATGGAAGAAGGAGAAAAAAGTGACAAAGAAATAGACTACGAGGAAATACCTCCTGAAATGGATGATGATTATTCCAGGGTACTGTATGAAAAGTTGCTGGCACCTGTTCCGTTACACGTTTCGGAGCTTCCATCGTACATTGAACAGAGAAAAGGATCTGGTCCAAAAAGCTTAGAAAGGGAATTTGAAGTAAGTTTCTGAAAAGGAGATTAATTTGAAAGTCGTGTCTAATCTAGTGATGCTGCTATAGCAGCGCTGACTACAGTTGTAACACAATTTCTTTTGCGTGTGGTTTTATGTTCTCCTCTGAAGGAAATTCCTTCGTGGAAACAATATTTCACTGATGTCTTTAATCGTTTATGCTAAGATAAAAGCCGTTGGTACTTGACTTGCTTGTAAAAATTTTCCGTCTGTATCTTTCCTGATCCTCTTCGTATTAACTGGGAACTTGCGAACTCTTTATATCTACTTCAAAATTACCACATAACCCCGCAACGGGCATCATTTTCACTTGTGGTATTCATTGATAATGCTTTGGATTCGTTGCGTGTTTAGAACTTTGGAAAGAAATTTTCCAATAGAAGAGATTGAAAATTGAAGTCAGTGCATGCAGAAGCATATAATTGCGTTACCCCATGCTGCAAGAATAGTTTCTTTTTAAATGAATCATGTTATTCCAGTGCTCAGTTCGAAATAAATGTTGTACCTTTTTCCACACAGCTTTTGCCAAAAGGCCAACAAGAACCATGGGCAGTTGCAGTGAAAGAAGAAAATGCTTCAAAAAATCCTTTCCCAAATATTTTACCTTGTAAGAAAACTCATGTAACGTTAAGTATGCACACAGTGAGTGATATTGTTTCTTTTATTCTTGGAGACAAATGGCTAAAGGGTAAAATACCATAAGCAACAGTTTCAAGCCTACATTTCAAAGTTCATTTCCACTTGTTCTAAAGTCATGCTACAATATGTAATGTGTTTTACTAAGGAATTACCGTGTATTAAAACGAATTCTTCATCTCTTATCATGGCATGTACCGAAGATGAGCAGGTTGTCTAGTGCCTCTGTTAGATTTGTTACGGAGATGCTTGGACATTATAAACGTTAAATGCACAAGATTATTTTGCAAGTACGGAAATATGGGGCAATCAGTCTTTCTCCTCGACTAATTTTAATCACATTTGTCAGGAAAGTAGTAGATGGAGTCTATATTTTGCCTTTAAGACTGGGATTTATTTTACCTTTAAATATTTCTTGTTCCATTGAGGAATATTGCCAATAAAAGTTATGGCTGGTTCCTGTTCTCAAGATCCATGCAAGTTGATTGAAGTCATAAAAGAACTAATTCACATTGCCTGCCTTTTTACGGTAATTTAACACTTTCATTTTCTTTCTCCAAGATGATCACACACGAGTTAAACTTTTCAAACTCCAGAATGATTCCTCATCTGATTACTACAATGCCAGCTTCATCACGGTATAAAACCTTTCAAAATATGGTTAAATTAGACTATAAAACACGTATCGAGCAATATTATTTTTACACTCCTTTTTCCTTTGAGGTGAATTTCAGTAGCCCAAGAGGCTGTCTGTCAGTTTGTAGTCCAGATTAATATTAGTGTTTACCTATATAGGATTATATAATACGAAGACCTTATTGAAGGCATCCTCTAAACACTTGAAAAAATATAGAGAACGCAAAATGTGGATGACCATTTCCATCTTTTAACTGTAAAAATACAAAAAAAAAAAGATCTTATAACAAAACTTTGTTTTGTTATATTTTGCCCCTGCCGAAAATTTGGCTGCTCCGCAATGTCTATTGAATATCTACGGACTGTCAAATGTTAGATGAAGATATTTCGGTGTGGATCGTGTTGTGGTTTGCGTCTTTGGCCTTCAATTGCTTTGGGATTACGGGCGAGAATAATTTTGTTTTATCTTTTTAATCCCTTTAATTTACTGAAAGTCAAGCTTTTCACCATTTTCAATAAAAACCTATTCACGAATTAAATTAGATGCTTACTATTCTTAAAATATGAGCTTATACCTTTAATATGGGAATTGAAAGCTATGTGTTCAGGGCGTTCTTTTTCTGTGACTTGGGTAATTCATTTCTAGTGCTAATTTGGCCAATTGAGATGATTTCCATCAACAATGTTTATCTTTCGTACATAGGCAAAGTGTGTTAACGGTAATTATTCGAGAAATAATATGTGATAATAATATCAAGATCCAGTCTTGCATAACCGTTAAGCGTTAACCAAGACTGTGCGTACTCACGTGGGCACTCTCTTCTTATAGACGAATCCGATCAGCGCTTGTGTTTAGTGACTGTAGGCAGCCATTAATGGGGTCCACCAGCCTTAAATCGTCTTCATTTATTTTCTGCATGAATTTCAAACCCACATATTCAGTGAAATTGAACGAATCAAGATACAATTTAATGTCCAACCATCCATCATACAGGTAAGCAAGGAAATTAAAAGATTAAAGGTGATAGACCCCAGGTATGGCCGACTGAAATCAGACCATCACTTGCTCTCCGGATTCGTCTATATAGTCACCCTGTTTTATAGAACTTACAATTACGAACTCTGCTCTAATCCAGCAAAAGAAAAATGCTTTAAAATGCGGTGGATATAAGTGTTCTAGAAGGAGGTGGTGCAAGGGATAAACATATTCTAGAGACAGAAACATTGGTAAATAACAGAAGCAGAAAAGATATTTACCCATCTTTTATAGCTCTCTCACCTTACTCTTTTTATGTTATCGAGTACTTGTAATTGTACTCAAAGTATTACACTACAAATTATAACCAAGCCCCATGTTAGTTTTAGAGAAATTTGTCAATGTCAGGGCACTTACGTTTAGAAAAAAATCTATGTCTTGATTGTTTGCCAATCAGTAAAAACTTTCAGGCCACATACCTTTCTTCCGCCAAAGTGAAACTTCATCCCATTCTCCCTTGGACGAAACCATAGCTCGGTAGGTAGATGAGTTGTGTTAACACCGAAGACTGAGAATACCATCACAACCACATGCTTACGTATTCTGCATGTAGTAATTGTAATGCTTGCATGACCTTCTTCAAGTAAAAACCGCCGTTTTTGCTGGTCTCCCGGTGTTTGGGCCTTCTGTTTGTTTACTGTTTCCCTCGAGAACTTTGATTCCATTGCATATTACACATTAGAAATCCGGTGTTTGTAATCGTTTTAAAGTTTGACCTCTTCATTTTGCAGACCCTTAGTCAGGCTAGCTTCTGATGGGGAGGGGGTTGCTTCTGGGAATGAAATATTTTTTAGGGCGAGGTATGTTTAAAAGTATAAAGAAAATGGTATTTTTTCTTTATTTTCTAGCAGGCAAAATATTTTTCTGAGGGGTTTGCCATGTCATACTGTTATGTTACTTAATTTGTATGTTGGTATTTTATAATTTAAAATGGTCGTACTTGTTGCTCATTTCCTGTTAATGGTTCTTTGCAACAGTATAATTCATTAGTATTAACATACATCTTTATCAAAGTACTGTGGTGCATTCAGATTGGGTGAACTTTTTACCGACAGTGTCCAGATGAAAATCGTTCTCAGTTAAAACAAATAAAGAAAAATGCTTAGCATGAAATCGTACTTGTGAAGTAACTGTTTGTTTTTTATTTGTTAACAGGATCAATTCAACAAGACATCTTTCATAGCTGCCCAAGGTAATATTGTACACAAATTCATTTTAGTCAGTGATTTATCATATAATACTACATTACAGATATGATGAGATGTAATTATGACGGTAATTACTTATTGGATATTTTCAAACAGGTCCTAGTTCCTCAACTCTGGAAGATTTCTGGAGGATGGTTTGGCAAGAAAAGGTAGAAGTAATTGTCATGGTAACAAACCTGGAAGAGGAAGATAAGGTAAGAACCACACTTGATTACGCGATTCAGTAAGAATGTCATGTTAGCTAGTTTACATCAATGATCTGTTGTCATAATGGCACAATTACCCCTGCACAGGGAAACAGGGGATAAGTGGTAAGCATAGTAAAGGTGTGAAGTGCGTGACTAGACTCTAAATTGAAGAAAGGGGTAAGGCATTATTGCAGTAATTAATCTTCTTGGTTTTGTAACTTGTGGGTTCCTAAAAGACGTGGCAAAACGTTTGGCATCTCGATTCCCAGTGTTTGTATCCTTTTCGCTATTTCTGAAAACTTCTTGATGCATTTTGTAGAAGGCTTGGGCAATGGTTTTATTAGTTTTGCAAATAGTGGGAGCTATTAACGTAAAAATAGGCTGTCTTTAGGTTGCAACCGAAAGACCGTCGGGTTATACCAAGATTTAAAATTACAGTGAGGCGAAGATACGTTTACGAGCTTCATCATTTAATAAAAGAAAGTGCCTGACGATTAGTACGTACCGTAACCTGATCTGCGCTTGATACTTCAAACTCTTTTTAGAATGCATTTGTTAGTGCCATGTCAATCTAATAGTTCTTTATCCCTGTTTATCATCAGCAATTGTGCGTTCAGTACTGGCCAGAAGTTATCGATGAGAAGATAGAGTTTGGGGAAATATCGGTAAAACTGAGTTCAGTAGAAAGTTTCTCAGACTTTCAAGTGAGAAAAATGCAAATTCAAAAAGAGGTAAACATGTCCAGTACCGTATTTATAACGTTAAGAGCATTTTAACTTAGTACTCATTATGAATTTGGTTATCTGATCCCGAATGATCATTACTTTATTAAGAAAATCAAACCCACAGAATGTAATTAAATAATTAAAAATAATGAAATGCGGATTTCTGATTGCAGTGAACTGCGTTTGGAATTTGAATGCAAGATGTGTAACACAGTGCACCCCTCTATCAAGATTACTGTAATTTAGACAGAATCTTGTAGTTTGAAAGGGACATTTAAGTTCATCATACTTGTGATTTAGTTTCCGTGCGTCCTGGTCTCCATGTTTAAGTGTTTACGTGGATCTTTTATGTCCTCATCGATTAGATTGGTGATATATCACTCCCCTGAAAGGAAGTAAGTTAAAGAAGATTATACCTTTTAAATCTTGATAAAAGTTAAAATAAGAAAGACAATCAAGATCGTCAACAGCTTCTCAAAATTAGGTGGGGGGCATGACCTTGACAAGAAATACTTTAACCGGGAATCGCCAAGCCATGAAAGTGAGGGATCCAAGGGTCACTTATGGGGATCTGAAAAAATTTGGAACCCAGATAATATGTGGTGTAATCTAAGGCATCCCGCCTTTATGCATTAAATGGCTGTTTCCGCCATTTTCGAGTTTGATTTCGTTGAGTCAGATAAATAGCAAACTACACAGAAGCAAACATGTGGTTTCTACTTTCGAAGGGAGGACATGTCTCCCGTCCCCCACCTGTTGAAGGACATAACTATTGACGACGATAATAACTATTTAATTGTTTTGACAACCGTACAGCAAATGTACGGTCAGATCCATTCCTAAGAAATTCAACGCAGCTTCCTAGGGTTTCTGTTGGTAGATAATATTGACGTGAAATTTTGTAACTTTGATTTCAACTGCCAGGGACTGATTTTACTTTGATTTCAATTAACATCCGAGTCCTACGAAATTTGATTATTCCCTGTTTATTAACTTCTTAACATCACCATAAAGTGTCATAGAGATATTTAACACAGGCTATAATCAGCGGTCATGCTTTTCCACCAGTTAGTTTAACCACTTTTAATTTTCTAGACCGAGCCGTCAGCGGGAGTCATACAATTCCAGTATCTTTCTTGGCCATATCTGAAGGTTCCCCAAAACACAACGTCTCTTCTCTCTTTTGCGAAACTAGTCAAAGAAGCCCAGAAGAACGTTCAAGTACCAAATATAATACACTGCAGGTAAAACTATGTACTCACAGAAATTGGGGTAGGATTCATGTATCTTACAGCGTTAGTGTGAATGTACTTTATTGTTCCCATACAGTGTGCTTGAACAGGTGATAAGCAAACCGAACTTGTGACATTCTTAACTTATTTTACCGTTGAAGACATCTGTATGAAACAATTTCCCATATCGTAAAACATGATAAACTTGGTCGTACAAAAGAATGCATGTCAGCTGTATTTACTTTCCGGGCTAAGCTGTGTGTTATAGAGATAGCAGTTGAACGGAACGTGAACCAGAAGTCTCTAAACTCGTACTTTCTTTGAACAGTACATTTGCACGTACATTTTATCGAGGTTTCAGAAAGGTAAGTTGTTTACTGTAACCTTCAGAGGGGGTTCGCCTTGAATTTTGGCACTGTGCACATGTCGTATCCCTTTGCGTTGCACGAGTCTTTTGAAAACGTCATTTAAAGAGACTTTTGCTTATGCAGGGAGCTGTTACTTGTTCCAAGTATCAGCACCCTGGTTTGTGTGTGGACCTATGGACATCGTTCTAATTTTTGCCATCATTAGCTATGTGATGGTGCGATTTCATATTTTATTACAGTGATGGAGCTGGAGCGACAGGGACGTTTCTAGCCCTTTGCTGCCTTCTCGATGACCTTTCAGAAGGAAATGAGATAAGTGTCTATGACTTTGTGAAAAAGATGAGAAAGAACAGAGTGAATATGGTGCAGACTAAGGTAATGAAAAGTAGATCAGTCGAAATATCCTTCTCACTCAAAGAGAAAAAAAAAACAACGCAATAGTAACAAACGAGTAAAGGTAACCTCGAACACCAAAAAGCTGATACATTACCAAAGTAGAAATTAAATACAAAGCTAATGAAGTAAAGAAAAATTCCCAAGAAGAAATTTAATGGAACAAGGTGTTATATAATTAAGTAGCTATAACAATTCCAAACCTGGATCGCATTGAATCGAACGTGTTGCACGCACAGTCTACCACTATCCTTTTATTAAAAATATTCAATGCAATTCGTTAGTGTTGTGTACTAATGTTTACGATTTTGAAGATAAACGCATGTGTTATTCTTTCTTTTTCTTTTCTTTTTCTTTTTTATTCCTAGACACAGTACGTGTACCTATACAATGCTCTTCTCGAAGCCCATCTCACACCTCAATCAGAATTGTCAGCTGAAGCACTTAATGAAATGAACATCACGCCTGATTTACTTCTTGATGAATTCCAGGTACTTAATCATGTTTGACATTTTAGTGCACGGCACCTAACCAATGGCTTAATAAGGGATTATGAACACGTCGGTCCCTTTGGGGTGCCGCCACCTGTCGGCTAGGGTGTTGTAGAATATGCCCACGGTATTTCCCACCTGTCGTAAGAGGCGACTAAAGGGAAGGACTTGCATTTGAGCTGTATTTCAAACCAAACGTGAACTTGAACCGTATTTGGGCTTTACCTTTTATCTAGTTGACACTATATAACACATTCGTGTTAGTGTGTCGTTAAATCTCATCTAACTAACTAACAAATTCATAGCAGGGTACAGTATCAGTACTACAAAACAAGTTGCATTTTAATGTAAGTCAGAACAAACAATACTGATTTCAATGTACTAGTGTGTCGTTAAATTTCATCTAACTAAGTAACTAACCTTCGGGGTGCCCAAAAAGAAGGGTGCCTTGCCACCCTCCAAAATAAAAACAGAATTAGAAACAAACACTAAATAAAGAGAATTTTTAGACTAACCAGTTTTAAGTGCCAAGCATGGCACAACTTTTCATCTCAACCGTTTCACACAAGTAACAAATAATTTTCAAAAGGGGGCTGCATCCCAATCACTAAGAGGCAGAACAACCGTCAGTCTTTAGATCTAGCTGAAATGCAACAAATATTCAGTGAAAAGGAAATTCAAACATTTAATTATTATGAAAGTCTACTAAAGGTAGCATCATATTTCTAAGAATGCTACTTTATGTTAGCATTAGCAAAGATTTCCTACAGGTAAGTGGGGATCCGATCCTTATTCTCCCTCCCCAGCAAGTCACTGGCGGAACTGGTAGGAAAAGGAGGATTGGCACCAGTGCCAAATACTCTAGGAACGCGACGTGTATAACAGTTGTAATGGAAGTGGATTCATTTCACAATATGTATTACATCAGACTGAATTTTAATGATGACAGATACTGCAGAACTTCAAAATATCTTCTTGAACGCTTGATACTCTTCATACTTGATATTTCGTTTAAAAGTTGCTGAGAATGAATTTTATGTGGTGTTATTATCGTGGAAGAGGATAAAACTACTGGTATATTTTTGTAGAGGGAGTTGTGGAGGATGAGGAGGGATGGACAACTTCCCTTTTCCCTAAAAGAAATTTTATTAGCTAGCTCTGTTCTTCTATGATGGCAAATCAGTGTACAATATGTCCAAGTGCTTTTAGTGTAAAAAGGAAGAGACAGTCAATTACTTCCACTAGCATAAGGAACTATTTTGAAAGTCGATTTTTGACAATTTCTTCACCAGGTACTGAAAAAACTGACGTCTTATTCACGTAAAAAAGAAAAAGGTTCATTAGAAGAAAATAAACACAAGAACAGATTCTCTGATATAATTCCCGGTGAGTTTTTATACTTTTGGCGAGTCGAAGTTTAAGTGCCTATCATGTTTTGTAAAACCCTGTGCACGACGAAATTAAAAAGCAAAAGATGACCACCTTAAATTAGAAGTAATGCAAGTAATTTAATATGTGAATTCTTTCTTCATTGCTTTTATTTGACAGTGGATCAGTGCCGTCCTCTTCTTTCATCCGAGTCTCTCATGGGTGGAAATGACTACATCAATGCTTCACTCGTTAATGTAAGTATAGCGAACTAATCACTTTAGGTTTTCATCTAATGGCTGTGTTTAAGTTGAAGAAATAAATCTGGGCTAGGACATTTCCGTCTTTGCCTAGAGGATACTTTGAATATGTGACCTTGTCATTTCCGAACACTTTTTTGCTAACAAATTATGGAGAAAAATCGTTTGAAGAATTTATGTGAAATTAATCATGAAACTCATGATGCAGCTGTCATCCATAGGTGTTTAAGGTCTTTCCAATGCCTTCGATATAAAAAGCTGAATCTCGTATCTATTTTGTCAATTTGGTCAGTAATCTTAGAAGTTTTAGTTAGTGAAGAAAATCAATAACACAAGTCTACAATCTCATCACGTTTTGTGTGTTTTTTATATTGCCTAGGTGCAAGAGGAAGGTTTTGCAATCTCAAATGAAAGTGTTTGGGTCATTAAAAACGAAATGACAGGTTGAAATGGCCCGAAGTCATCTACGGTGTGTCTGAGAAGGGGGCTTTCAGCCCTCTTCCTACGGTATGGGGCTCAGATGCAGGCTTCAGGGCCCCTGTTGGGGTCCACAGGCAAAGCTACCAACTGGAAGTAATAATACCACAACTATTCATGATGAGCACACCAAAATTAAACAGGATATGAAAAAAAACCTGTGGTGGGGTTAGTGGGGTAGGGATTTGATAGTGTGTTATAACCCTTCAGAAAGTGAGGGCGTTCTCCTGTCCCCCGTGATTGGCACCCATGACAGATGACTTGAGAAATGAGATACTTTTCTTCAAACCCCTTTTATGGAAAGTCAGTATCTGTTGTATATTCCCCTTATTAGAGTAAGTCGTTCATCATGTTTTGGATCAAGCTGGGTAATCTCAAAATTCAAGGAGTGAAATACTAAATATCCCTTTTACTTTAAGTCAAACGAGGACTCTACTAACCTTTGTTGTTAGTCCTGCATACGTCTTTTATTATATCAGATTATTGCATACAAATAAAGTTATTGCCAAAGAGCCATTTCAATATTGAGTGTAATGAACGTTCTCATAGCATTTTAAGAGAATAACATTGACCTAAATTATTTGCAGAGTTTCTTAAAAAAGAATGCCTACATTCTGACGCAGTCTCCTCTACCAACCACTGTGGAAGACTTCTGGAGATTGGTGTTTGATTATCAGTGTCGGACCATTGTGGTGTTGCATCGTATCGATGGCTCCAGTAAGGTGATGTTGCAAATATCGTGTTCAAATTTTTAATCTAAAAAATCTTTTTTCTCAGATCTATTACTGATTCAGCACTCAGAAGTATCTAATAAAATGAATATTAGAAATTGGGTAAACGATATTGAACACGTTATCAGAAAATTTGGTGAAGCATTAAATCATCCGCAATGTTTGATAGAAGTGATCTTTAGTTGTTTTATATGAATAGAACTAGGATAAGTAATCTGTGTAGGACACATCTGGAAAACATGACGCTGAGCTGATAATGAAAGAATTCATGTTGTGTGTGCTTGGGTAAACGCCATGTACACGTTAAGGTAGTAAAAATTCATCATGTATACAGATTAGAACGCTGCTATTAAATATACTTTGATGAAAGATAGGAAGACGAGGTATTGTCTCAAATAACTTCACTAAACTCTGTTCTCTCCTATAATTTCTCACAGACATTGCCATATTACTGGCCTCGTGGTGGATCTGTCCAATACGGAAGTTTGTCAGTTGAGAACATTGGTGTGGAAAATTTTGATGGTTTTATTCAAAGAAAGTTCACCGTGTCTCATTTGGATAAGATGGTGTGTATGGAAATGATAGTGGTAGCTCTTATGTATATTTAAAAACAAAGGTGACATTCAAATATTTCAGTGTAGTGGCAACTGCGCTTTTAAATCGTTTCGTTCTTAATTGTCTCTTTTGGTTCAATTTTGAGTTCGGCAGATGTGTTACTATATACCTGAAACCTAAATATCAGAGCACTACAGAATAGACAAAATGTAACAACTTGGCCACTAACTCCAATATTAAACAGTACTTCCTATGCAAATACATTTTTAGGTAATATTTACGGTCGCAGAGTTACTTTCTTGGTTGTAAGGCTGGCCAGCAATGGGTGCAAAGATTAAGATATAGAAATATATTAATACAGAAATGATTACTAGAGTGCGATAAGTATTACATTTCATTGCCAGAGCAGGTCACTAGGCCTTTCCATGTTTCAGAAATGAAACCATAAACGGAAGCATGGTAGAAGTTCATAATTAAATGGTACTTTGCTTGCTATTTCAGGATGCTAGACCAGTCACACAGATCCATTTGAACTCATGGGAAACTGACGATCCATCGATCCTAGGAGATTTTTTCAGCACAGCTGAAAAATATCAAGAAAGTCCTACGCTGGTACATTGCTTGTGAGTTAAGTTCATTTTGGGATAGCTGCTTATTTTTGACTGTTTTTATTTTAAAAACTGTCTATCAGTCCATTTTGAAATATTTTTTCACACTATATCATTCCTTTTTGATGTATATTGTGTGTAACAAATGAATAAATGTCTACAATCGCGAGACGCAATAGAATTAAAAACCAGGATCCATACACTTTGAACCAATCGTATGACTGAACATTTTTCATTTCAGAGATGGCTGCGCTCATTCTGGCGTATTTGTTACTGTTCAGTGTGAAATGCAACGTTTTAGACACTCAAGAAGGATTAATATTTTCAGCAGAGTGCGAGAATTGGGAACAGCAAACCCCTACATTATTCCAAAAATGGTAAGAGTATAGAAGTAAATATGTCCCTGTATGGAACTACTTGTCATAAGTTGGTTTAAAAAGATAATTTTGATTAATTTCACACTGGACCTTCCTACATGATGGCTCAATTTTCGTACTAGAGTAAAGAAACAAGATATACTATTGAAGTAGAGTTAGATCACAACATACAATGCTAATAAACAATATTGTCCAACAATCAAAAGAAAACGAGTTCAATATACTGCTTCAACATACTGCTTTAACATACTGCTTTAACATACTGCTTTAACATACTGCTTCAACATGCTGCGTTACTTACTGATTCACAAGGCACTGAGTGCCTGTTGGTAATTTCATGTTTGACAACATAGTGCCTGTTAGTAATTTTTCCTGTGTGAAAATGAAAACCTTGTTTAAAGGAAAAATGCAGTCAACCCAATTACAATTAGTGTACCCCGTAATCCTAATTCATTAGAGGCTCTTTCTAATCATATGACAATATTTCTGCAGCTAAATTCTTACATGTATAGAGAATAACTCCTTGCTTTACCTTTTGTTTGTAATTTTTATGTTCAAAAACATCTTCAGGGCACTTGTAAGACAAATAAGAGAAGATTTGCAAGAGCTTGCCGACTTTTCAAAACAAATTTGGGAGACTGTTTATTGCATTTAAGAGCTTAAAGAGCTACTTGACGATCTTCACTATAACGGATATTTGGGCTCGTCGATTGTACTGTGCAGTTATGGTCAGCAGGGTGGGTTTTTTATCTAAGGTGTTGCCTTTAAATTTATCAAAACCCGGAAGGAGACAAAAAAGGACCTAGGAAGCGGTTTAATACGTAGAGGTGTTATAAAATTGTTGCATTTTAAAACTAACTTATTCGAAACTAATCATAACCCTTCAGGCGGAGGCTTTTTAAAAGCTTGAAGCTACAGGCTCACGCTTATTGCTTGAGTAAATGAACTTTGTGCAGTGATCTCTAATAAATTCAAAACTCTTTCCAGTGGCTTTGTTGTTTTGAATATAAGATTCCCCCTATGATTGATCAAATACATTGCTGTCCTACTGCTGTGCAATTCACACGAATGGTTATCTAGCAATTTTGAGTTGCATGTTTATTTTCGAAATCAACTCTCTGGTTACCAACGAATAAAATACTAATCTTTAAGTGATACTTTGTTGTTTGCAGTGCTGTTGGAAAGTTTTTAAGAGTTTTTGGCATTTTTAGGTTAATTTTGAAGTTTTAAGACATTATAAAACCTTCAATTTAAAACTTATTTGAGGTTCTAACTCTCAGTCTCCCGGCTCGGATGGTCCTGTCTAGTGTTACATTTGCAAATCTGTTTGCACAGTTGCCGAATGAGGTTCCTTGACCTTTCCTTTTTGTTTTCACAGGAGGACTACGCTTTCTGTCATAAAATCCTCAAATATATGGTAAACACTGAGCCAACTGGCAATGAACTTAAGAGTGATTCTAATTGAGGCGAGAAGAACACAGCCGGACAATCTGCCGGCGGTCCATATGACACGGGTTTACATTGATTTCTTTGGGCAATACTCCCAGCCGCAACTGCAGAAAATCTAAAATGTGTATGTAGGTGAATGAAAGCGTAGAAAGTTGTCTCTAAGGTTTAGTCGCAAACCATGGATTGAAGAACGGATGAATAAGAGGCGTATTAATGCTGTCTCCAGAATCTTCAAGCAGATCTGTATTTCAGCTCTTCAGTGAAGTTGTTAACTTCCCTCACGCAATGTCTGAGGCGTTGTTAACCCAGGAGGGGGCAATCTAGAGGTTAAGTGCATATTGGGAGTCGTCTACGAAAGCAAAGATGAGGAGGAGGGATGAATTCTCACACTTTGCAAAATCTAGAGACCTGTAGCTATAACGTTCTACAGCAGTGCTGGGGGAAAATACCATGATGAGAAAGCTGCCACGTTAAACTTCTCAAATACTACCTCCAAGTTTGGTGATTCACTTCTATCGTACAACTGGTCTTCTGTTATTCAGCTCAAGCAAGGAATATGTTATAGGTATATTTAGTTTATCCCAACCAGGACTACTAAATAAAGTTTAGTGGAATATGTGACGCTGTTTTTAGAAATGCTACCAGTTCTTACAAAGACCTGACCAAGATCCAAACTTGAAAAAATCATAGAAATTGGAGGTCCTGTATGAAACTTATTCCTTCCAGGTAAAACAAAAAACGTGTTGATCTTTTCACGTGGACCTACATATTAAAACATTTAACTCCCGAGGTGCTTTTTTTTTCGAATTGCTTGACAGAGATACTGATATGTGGTCTTTTTTCTACATAGAAGATTTATTGTTTCAATGGAAATAGCGGTTGTGTGTAAAACGATGACCTACACAATATATCTAATCTCGCTGGAAGTATCGGATAATTAGAAGAAACTTTCCTACATATTGTGCTCTCTCTTTTTTGGGGGGGTGGGTGAAAAAATAACTACCACATTGAGTGCATTATGAACTAAATTGCAAAAATGCATTAAGACTGATTTTGATTTCTTCATTACAAGGACTAAGGCTTGTTTCATGTGCCGTTATCCACGGACTTACCCTGGGCGAAATTCCTAGAGAGAGAGGGAGGGGCCAGTGTGAAGTTCATGACAGCGTTCAGTGGCGTTCTTAGGATAGTTGGTACCCAGGCGGATCTCTTCTTTGTCACCCAGTGCGGCCCTGATGGAGGAGGTGATATTCATGTTAGGTTGCTTAGGTGCAGATTGGGGCTGTTTCTGGCAAAGCATGGAAATGATTGTATGTTTAGAACTCCTCATTATGTAGAACGTCTTTTCCATCTTGGGGTGACACACCTAGTACTCTTTGAGAAGTTCTTTGTACGTAAGATGGCTAATATGCAAAATGGTGCCATTATCTTTGGGTAAGATTGAATGTTTAGAAATTCTCACTTTCTTGTACCATTTCCTGTTTTCTTTTTGGCAGGGTGTAAGAGAAGGCGTGCGAGTGAAGGCCCCCAAAGTTTTGAATCGATAACATATTTTAGAAATTCCAATATTTTAGTGTTTTTGGATGTGGCAAGGTTCGGTGTGGGAGACTGATACCTGCTGCAGACCTTCCCCCTTTTAGTGCTCTACTAATTGGGAGGCTAAAATTGGTTGGTGTGTAGGGTAGGTCTGTTTTTGGTCAAAAGATGACCCCCATATTGGCAAAGATGACACTTTTTAGCCCTCCAGAGGAGCAACTAAACATTTGTTGAGACTTCATGCTTTAGAAACTAAGCCTTTAAGAAGAAGTAAACTTGATAGACTTTTTCAGTAAATCACTTTGTAGGTGAAAACACGATTAAAGGGTTCTTAACAACCTTAAGCATGTAATTAAAGGTAATAATAGGTTATACGCATGTTGTGGCACCGCATGAGAAACAATAGATCTTCAACGTGCGGAAATCAGCTGTGTTATCATGCATCATGCATGACGGAGGAGGTTCATTTGTCAGTGCGAGTAACCCTCAAAAAAACTTCTGCTTCAGAGGTCCGGGAATTTCAACGGAAAAATTTGGGAATGAGGAACCTTTATATACGATTTTCGTCTAAGGATCTTGAAAATATAATCAAGACACTTGAGTTCACAGCATTTTCATTATTTTTCTTTTGTCAGTTTTCATTAACGGTTTGGAAATCTCAGGGGGTAACTATCCCTCGCCCTCCCTCATAGGCTACCGACCTGGTTATTGAATAAATATTAAAGGAAATGAGAAGCTTCACAAGTCGGTCGCAAAAACAAAATGACAGTACAATTTTACACCCACTTCCAAATCTGCATCTCCATATCCTATACTTACTTAAACTTTAAGGTCTAGCAAGTCTATTCTGGCTTCCGGGTCCGCTTTTCCCCCCTTTTGGTTTTTTTACTGCCTTCTATTCGGGGAAAGTTTCTACGCAAAAATACCTGCGTGAAGTCCACAGAAACATTCTTTTACTATCACGAAATTTTTCCTTTGCTTCTATTGTGCATTATAAAAGGGTACCCAAGGCTGGCAGACACCGGTATAGGGCCTCCTAAAAGCTCTTAGTTCATTATATAAAATGGGGCACTGACATGATGCTTATTACCCGACATCAAAATTATGCTACAGAGTATGACGCCCATCACTTTACAGCGACCGTATTTTTACTAAGTTTGAAACAAAATTCAGACGAGCAGCTTCCATCAACGAGGAATAGGAGGGAGGAAGAGTACAGGTGCAGGAAGGTGACATTACATCTCAATGAGAGGTAAAGCAAAAGGGGTGGAGGACTGACAAGCGCGTTTCAAAATGCTTTTTCGTCGTGAGTGTATTAACATTCACCATACCGATAATGGCTACCAGCAGAGCGCTCGGTTACTTCTTTAAAAAAAATGTATAACTGCAAATACGTACTTTCAACTTCCCACAACATGCTACAAATTAGACTGAAATAATCCCGTATTGATGCGAGGCCCCCACAGAGGTTGGAGATGTACGGTACCTCTGTTTTTCAGAAAAGTATTGAGATCACAATAGTTCCATGTATTACTACCTTAATAATGGTCATGATATGGGAGTGCACACCGTAACGAATGCGCGCGAATCGCACCGAAATCTTTCATTGAATATGATTTCCGTGACAAAACCTACATTCAGGCATTGCAACGAGAAACTTTCAATTCCTCCAAAAAAAATCTATCTTTCAATCAAAAAGCTAGTCTTTTACGTGAGAATTCGAAGAAAAAACCGTTCAACTTTTGCTGCTGTGCTTCTCTGGGAGTTATCGATAACAAGGACAACACTGAGGGAAGGTTAAGGCCCTGCATGAAATTGGGCAAGACGAACAGGTAGTTAAATATTAAGTAGGCCTATATCCATATGGCCAATCTGGTTTTGCTTACAAGTAGCCTAACTTTAGGCCCAACGTTAGACCTGTGCTAAGCCTAACGTAGCATGACCACACCTAGCCAATTGCAAACATACAGGGAGATTCACAAAACTCCACCAGAAAGCCAGCGTACGGTGGGCGCAGCCATTTTGCAATGACGTGATCATCTTCAATCGACGCCTGCGCAATAGTTTAAAGACGTGAGCCAAATGCTCAGGTCAGGCAAACACGGTGAGAAAAGTTGCACTCGTGTCGAAAAAGTCAAACACGTTTGATATTTGAGTCATCTGCTCAGAAGGTGAAAATCTTACCAAAACTCCCCCGCACACGTGAGAAAAAAGTGACACGCGAGACATTTTGCTGAGCTAATTCCCCCTAGTGTGCGGCAGGCTTTAGATTCACCACTTTAACCTCAGATAATCTTTACAAAAACACAGGGGACATTTTCTGCCTATAACGCATCCATGCGACTTGCCACGTATATGAAAAGTATCAAAGCTTTGTACTTTGAGTTGTCTTTTTTACAAGTTTTTCCGGTTTAGACCTCTGGTTATCTTACCTCCTCCAAAAATATTTGGTTCTTTCTCTTAATAGGATAAATCCATATATTAACAAATATGAGAAGTGTCCATCATTCCTGTCTAGAGATATTGTGTTTAAAAGCTAAGCTACACAAACAAGAAACACTCACGTATACATGCACATGTTCACCGTGACTGTATGGATTCCTTTTGGCTTTGACGAGGAAGCAAAAACTTCAAGTATTTAAATTTACTCCTACATAAACCCAGCTTTTCAATATTTCTTCAATAATACCCCAGATTTTCCTCAACAAAATCCCAAAATTTTAAAGTGTTCTCCCATTTAAAGCCCCAAAAATTTCGGAGCGAAAACTTTGCTTTTACGACCTTTTTGGCAGTTTGTCACCTTTGGGTGGCTTCGGGTTGCTAGCCCCCCGTAGGCAGGCTTGCCCACCCCCTTCACTTTTAAAAAATGGGCTAAGTTTGCCCACCTTTTTGACCATCACTGGGCATCTATTCAACAACGTAAACAGTTACGCAAAATTTTAGCCAACCAAATTTGGTAAAGCTTGAACCCAACCGTTGAGAGGAAAATTACCCAACTGTTAAGTAAATGAGAATTTCAAAAGATATCTAGTTGTTGAGACTTCTTTCATCAAACTGTTGTGCAAATGCATTAACCAACGGTTGGTTTTATGTTAACCATCTTTTCCTAACCGTTGGTGCTTTCCTTACTTCAGAATAGCATACATGCATGTCATCTCTTTCCCAGGAGAGGTTGAAATCGTATTAATTTATTGGGAAAGACATTAACCACTTCCTAGACAGTTTATCTTTGGATGTTTATTGTGCACCTTATATTGGCCCATCATATCTAGGCCCCTATCACTGGAAACTGAGGACATGAAAGTCTTCAGTGAGCAAATATGTTAATCAGTGTCATTTATTTTATACTATGAAATACCTTTAATGTAAATCAAAATATAATACCCGCTGCTGGAACACATTACAAAAATGAACCTATATTGCGATGTACATTTCAAATGCCTTGGCCAAATCTGTTTGGTTTGTCACCGACTTCCGTCTATGTCCAAAGCAATAAGGTTTATAGTAAAAGGGACTGTGAAATGATACTGAAAAATTAAAACACAAGTCTGCAGACTGAGAACTACTGTAGTTCCGTATCTTTCAAACACTGGGGTAAAGATAGCATTATCATTAGGCATAAATATTTCAAAGTCTGCTATCTTTACTCTCATTCGGACGTAACAAACAATACCCGATTTTGAACTCTCATTGGATAGCGGTTTGGCCCTAAGTCCGAACTGTCGAATTTGGTACAAATGTGTGCTAATTCGCAGTACTATTTTAACAACTTTATGGACATAAAGCTCGATTTTATGGCCATACGTTATGTACGATTTTCCTCTTTTGCCAATGTCAAACATTTCAAAAGGAATTTTCAGATTATGGAACCAATTTCTGATTGTGAGAAGAAATGTGAAACAAAATCGAATCAACGTATTGAGTTGCTAAAAACTTTAAACAAACAATTAAAATTTGAAAAACTCGTCAAAAGTGTCAAAATAACTTGCTCTTCAGACGGAGAAAAGCCGAAAGGAAAGTGTCATAGTTACTCCTGACTGACCGAAGACAGGTGAAACTGTGTTTCCCTTCTTGGTTTGCATGATTATGACAAATTCACCTAATTAATTATTAAGTACATGATAACATTTAGGCTTATCTTAAATAAAAGCCGGAGAGGTTCGTGAATATGACAAAATATTTTTTCAGTTCAATTATTGTTAATAATTGCTTAAACACTCATTTGATTATAGACAAACAAATGAATGTTGGTCTAAACTTCAAGTTGGGAAGCAATTGTGCAACTTGCAAGGTTTAGCCGTTTAACATAGGCCAGCAACGAGTTCCAGTCCCAGACTGGACGTATATTTTAAAGAAGCAAAATACCATCATAGCACCCTTGACGATTCAAAAGTTTCTCAATGGTATCTAGTCGTAGATAACACCCGCATCCCCAGAGCCACCTTCACACTCATACGTTTACTTGAATTTTACCTGTTCTACCTGATTTTCGTTAGAATGGAAGGGTCGATATCTTTCCGTCCAGCCGTTAGAAAACCTGTTTGAGGACAATCCTTGCGATGTTGGATCTTCCTGTGCAGACACACTCTCTGGATACTATTGCCATTGTCAACCGGGATACTTGGGAGGCGTGTACATACCCATAGGCGTAGGAGGCTGGGGATGGGGACTGCAGCCTCCAACCAAATATTTTTCTGAAATTCGGGCAATATGCTGAGAAATTGTCTGGCACCTACTGAAAGGAAATTAACACAATGATGTCGCTAAAGGTAATCAATAGTTAAAAACTTGCTTGGTAATTAAAATAAAGTTCAGATTTGCAAGCACCAGCAAACATATAAAACCACTTGTTAGGGCCAGTGCTTTGTATTTGCTCTAGCATGAACGGGCAACATGATTAGCATCGAAAGGAAAGTAGCGACTGGATACGTCAAGGCGGTTACCATAGGGCGTGTAAAGTTGTACAGTTGCAAGGCTAGTGGTAAGCTATGAGGCACACCAAGTTGAAGCCAGAGGAGTTTATCGAAACCTGAACGTTACAGTGAATGTTGTATAGGTACGAAAGTCATCGTCATGTTATTGTGCATTTCTAATGATATTCGGAGTAACAAAGGTCCGATTTTTTGAGGGTAGTGTATAAAACAATGAATGATCAAGATGGAACTTAGCATAGGCATGCTAGCCGGGGGGGGGGGGCAGGGGGGAGACTGCCCCAAAAGATCGAAAATTCGAGCAGGAAAGGAAAAAAATTCGGGCACAGAATAGGTGAAATTCCGGCAGAGATGAAGTAAAAAGGAAAAGATTGCCCGAATTTTCTACTGAGTTCCCGAATTTTTGATGGAATGCCCGAAAAACGTGCCAAAGTTTTCGTGCACTTCGCGCGCATGTAGTGGTTTTGGTGATCTTTTCTATGCACCTGAACTGCAACGAAATTCGGGCAACTTTTTGAGATTCGGACAAAAAATTTTCGGCCCTCCCCTAAATTGGAAGCCTATGGAGCTTAGCGACGGAAGGGTTCGAGATCAATTCCAATCCGGTCAAAGTAAGGACCGTGGCTTTTCCTCAAAGACCAATCTGCGGTTTTTTTCCATCTGAACTTGCCTTTCAAAAGAAACCGGATTTGATCTGAATTGTTGAGCTGGTTATCCAACGTGAAGGTATAATTTAGAGGCTTTGGGGTTCTGACACATTTGTGGCCGATTAAAGCAGTAATACATAGGTTTCAAGGCCTGACTTGAATTATTTTAGTAAATATCATAAAAAGTAGTTGTAAATTCGTATTGCCATTTGCTGCTGGAGAGCTCGAAAAGGTTTTGATGGATACAAATTTAATTAAAGATTTGCAAGTAATAGGCTAATCATTCTTATAAAATGATAACTAACAAATTGATAGATGCTAGTCACAATTTTTTGTTTACAGATTGTGAAATGGTTTCTTCTAATACTGCAGATGTTATGAAGAGAACTGCCACACACAGACATGTTTTGTAACACAAATTGTGCATTATTTGTCTTTTCGCCCAACCATTTTTTACAATGCCATCAAATATATTTATTGCATATTATACTAACAAGAGAACATTTACATTAGCAACCCACCATCAAAATCTCCTATTTTTGTACTTTAAGCCCTGCAATTCTGTTGTAAGTAAGAATAAGTGAACCACATGTCTGATATAAAACCTGGGGCAAATATTTAAAGGTTGAATGGGTAAGGTCCTAGGATTGGGGTTGTCCCCCTCTGACAGAGGTTTGTTTCTCTAAGTTCGCAAGTGCAGACTGGTAGCACCTTTTGTCAGTGTTAATGTACATATAGCATTAACATAACGTCTTTGCGGGTAATACAATAAAAGTAATAACTTTAAATTTTTGCTTTACTCATAAGCGTGTTTTCCGTTTCCTTATTTACTAGACTGTGATATATTTTTTCCGAGGTATGTACCGGTCCGTTTTGGTTTCTACACAGTACTCCATAGTATTACTTAACTTACTGTTTAGCTCCCTTCATCGTAAATTTGAATATTTTTCACTGTCAACATGCCATGACCGTAGGTGGGTATACGTGAGGAACTAAAGGGCAATATCTAAGGGGTAATTTACTATGCATGGGATATAAATCATCACCGATTGATTTATAAACCGGTCAATTCGCGCAAGGTTTGATATCTACCCGTGGTCCTTAGATCAACTCGTAATCTATTCAAACGAGTAAACACCTGCTCGTTTGCTGCAATGAAGAGTTTTGCATGTGTTCTCGACCCTGCCAAGTTAAGAAAGAAGTCTATGGTAAGTTAATACTGGTTTATATTGGTTAATCCCTGTGTCGATGTACACTCAAGCTATGTTTTTGTCCGTTGTGTGAGTCTAATTTTCTTTACATTTCAATATCTGTGGACATGTAAGTGGGACAGGCTACAGTCCAAGAGTAGGAAGTTGTTTTCCAACCCAGCCCTCTTTTTAACACTTCTATGCTATATAAAGTAATCCCTGGCTGAGCGGCACTGAAACGTACGCTTGAAGATCCATATGAGCACTCACCACCATAGGCTGAAATCCAGGTGGGACTGGAGAACAGATCCCCCATTTTTTAAAATGCTCCCATTGACCCTCACTTTTTTTACACAGTAACTTTTGCCTCAAGGGCCCATTTCCCCCCCCCCTCACACACACACACACACACACACACTTTTCACACAAATCTTTCCGCTACTGCTCAGCACACGAAAAGATTCCATTTTGCTTATTATTTTTAGTGGTTGCTTTGAAACATATCTAAGAACCAAGTCTATCCGATGTCGGGACTCGGGAAATGCTGTAAGATGCTTCACAGTGTTGTCAACTTTTCTTTCGAAAATATTGAGTATTCTACGAAGAGACTTACGATTATCACGTAATCAGTATTGACTTGTGATGTTTCTATGCAGATTAAATCACTGCGCATGTAGTGCGCTTGACATCTGTGCCTAGACGTAAACCCCCTATATCGTGTAAAGCTGTGTTTGTGAATGCAATAAAACCAGTGCAAAATTTTCGGAAAGGAAAAGAAGTGCAAGACAAACTTTGAGCTTAACTTGTGAGGAGAACAGGGAAGGACTTTTTTTATCTGTTCAGTGTAAGTCTCATGGACTGTGATTAAAGCTACCGCAGACTCATTCAGGAATACGATACAACTTTAAAATAATTCTGTGGCAGCTACTGAACAGTGAACTTCATCGTTCGAAAATGACGGTTAGACTCATTAAAGTGGACCTAAAGTCTAAAAATTCAAAAATATATATTTTAGAGGTTACAAAATTAATCTTATTGGTCCAACTCCCATTGTCATAGCTTATTCCATTGCTGAGATATTAAATGTTAAAATTTATTCACTTAAATCCAAACAGTTCATTGCGCAATAATTTTTGACAATCTTGTTGTACAACTCACATTAAATGCTTTGTTTTCTTTTAAAATTAAAAATGTTTATATGACCTTGACCGCTTCCTGTTTTCTTGCATGACATGCTGTACAGAGAGGGCTTATATAGTCAAGTCACCCCAAAGCAGTAAGAACGCGATCACATTTTGGCACAAGGTGCGGTGGCTTTCAGAAAAACAAAGAAATACAAAGATTGTAATTTGAGTAGTACAACAATGACATCACAAATTATTGCGCAATCTACCTTTTTAAATCGAGTGAATAAACTTCAACATTTTATATGTCGTAATATAGTTACTGACACTACAAAGTTGTGTATCCCACTCAAGAAAGCTGTGGTTAAAAATAGGCCAATCTGGATGTCTAGAGAGGTACTTAGAGCAGCCAGGAAGAAGCGTAAGTGCTGGCGTCGATATAGGGTCAGTAAGAATTCTGATGACTTTGCAGTCTACAAGAAGCAGGAACTCGTAGTTAAAAATTTGGTTATCGACACTAAAGCTAAGTTTGAAAAGCAATTGGCCAAGGAGGTTAAGGTAAATCCAAAATCTTTTCATGCCTATGTCAGGTCTAAGCAGAAGGTTAAGGAGGGTGTTGGGCCTTTCCAAGGTAATGAAGGCACACTAGTTACTGATCTTCAGGATATGGCTAATTTGTGAAATGATTATTTCGTATCTGTTTTCACCAAGGAATCATCTGTTTAGGGGACTTGTAGGGATTCTGATAATTCTTCTTTAGTTAATGATGTTGTCTTCTCTGAAGAGTTGGTTTGTAATAAGTTGAAGAGTTTAAAAGCTAGTAAGGCCCCTGGGCCTGATGGGATCCATCCTGCCATTCTCCATGAATGCTCCGAGATTTTGTCAGTTCCTCTTTGCATTATTTTTCAGAAGTTTCTGGATTCAAACTTTGTACCTGCTGACTGGCGGATTGCTAATGTTACTCCAGTTTTCAAAAAGGGGGATCGGAGCTTGCCTTGCAATTATAGGCCTGTCAGTTTAACCAGTGTTGTGTGCAAAGTTATGGAATCTGTAATCAAGGATTGTTTGCTTAATTATCTTTTAGATAATGGGTTACTCAATCTGTCACAGCATGGTTTTTTACCGAGTAGATCTTGTGTTACTAATTTACTAAGCTTTCTTGAGGATGTTTCCTTATCTCTTGACTGTGGTCACAGTGTTGATGTCATTTACCTTGATTTTTCAAAAGCCTTTGATAAAGTTCCATTAGGTAGACTTATGATTAAACTGCATAGGTTAGGCATCAAGGGCAGTTGTGCTGACTGGATAAATTCATGGCTCAATGGTAGATCTCAGAGAGTTGTTGTTAATGGTAATTTCTCTTCTTGGAAAGAAGTTACAAGTGGAGTTCCACAGGGTTCTGTTCTTGGCCCGCTTCTTTTCTTAATTTTCATCAATGATATTGATAGCTCTCTCACATCTAGTATTAGTAAGTTCGCTGATGATACTAAGCTCTATAGGAAGGTTAGTGATAAGGATGATGCCTCATTACTGCAAAAAGACTTGGATAGGTTATTTTCATGGTCTCAGACTTGGCAAATGTCTTTTAATGCTGATAAGTGCAAAGTCCTTCACTTTGGTCCTAAAAATTTCAGCTATGATTATAACATGAATGGTAGTATTCTGAGTGATGTGACTTTTGAGAAGGATCTGGGTGTAGTTATTACAGGTGATTTAAAGCCATCTAGACAGTGTGCAGCTGCTGCTGCTAGGGCTAATAGGGTGCTTGGATTGATCAAGAGGAATTTCAGTAGTTTTAGTAAAGAAATTGTACTAAATCTGTATAAGCAGTTGGTAAGACCCCATCTCGACTATGCAGCCCAGGCTTGGAGTCCCTTCTATGAAAAGGACAAGCTTCTTTTAGAGCAAGTTCAGAGGAGAGCCACTCGCCTTATACCCGAGGTGAGACACCTACCTTATCATGTTAGACTTAAGCATCTTGGGCTTACCACCCTGGAGTTGAGAAGGATTAGGGGGGACATGCTTCAGGTGTACAAATTTCTCTTTGAAAGGAATCCTTTGTCCTCTTGCAATTATTTAAAGGTTCAATGTAATTCTCGGGTTCGAGGCCATTGTAAGAAGCTAGTTAAGAATTTTGCAAGGCTCGACATTAGGAAGTTCAGCTTTTCTCATAGAGTTGTTAACGAGTGGAATAGTCTGCCTGAGTGGGTAGTTAACTCCACATCTGTGCACTGCTTTAAGGTTAACATTGACAAGTTCTTCCATAAGTGTGGTAGAATCTAATTGTGCTGGGTTCGTTTGGTGTTGGTTGGTTGGTTGGTTCAGTTATGGTTGTTTGGACTTCAGGGCATCTTATGGGGCCTTAGCCCTCCGTTGCCCTTTAACCTGTTATGTTATGTTATGTTATATCTCAGCTTAAGAAAGTCCTGTGAAGACGGGAATTGGACCATTGGAATTCAGTTTTCATGCTCTGTAATATATATTTTTGAATTTTCAGACTTTAGGTACACTTTAACATGTTGTGACTAATAAATGGACATGTGCCGGCAATATATGCGTGTCAAAAAGTATGAAATCTATATACCGAATGATAAATCAGTGTGCAGATAATCAAAGCCGTCAGGTAACGTAAGGTGTGGTGCTTTTGATCGTGCTTCCATGTGCACACCCAACTCTCCTTGTATTTGGAGATGGTAAAGATGATATCAGTAACGTTTAACAACAAGCAGGTTAAACAATCTCGTTGTGGAAATTTGTTGGCTAAAACCTTCTACATTAATTTGCCGAAAATGTAGTTTTATCCTGAGTTACATGTACAAGGTTAATTTCCATGGAAAATATTTTCAAACGGAATATCAAAATGAAGTACCTATATTTTTAATTTTGATAAACTTTATAAAAGAAAATTAAATTGTCTTAACGGTCTTTGGTCACTTTAGTACTTGCCCATCTGTTACCTACAAAACTCACATTGAATTAGAATTCTTCTTTCTTCACTCACTCCGATGGGATCAATATTGTTATCTGCCCAGCACCTATAGATACTGGTATTGCTTCTGCTAAAGTTGTGAATATGAAGTATCCAATTGGTCATTGAATCACTACTGGAAACAGAAGTTTCTTTGATCAACAGTTCTCTCCACTGGTGATGAATCGTTTTCTTGGCAATATAAACCTTTGATTTCGGATTTGAGTCAGGTTTACAGAGAATGCTGATGTTATCTTTCTCCTCCACTAAGGATGTAAATGATGAAACTGACATTCCATTTCTTAAGACATCTATAGCTACTGTTGGAGAATCTGCAGTTAACAACATTTTAAACATTTGAGTATCACATATAAGCAGGCCTTTCATATACAAAATTGTTAAAGAAGGAGATTTCTATGAAAGTGAGATTCGACATAGGCTTACCCTTCAAACAATAAGCAACACATGCGTTTCTAACATTCAAAGCATGAAAATTCACTTAAACTTGTCGACATTCATATCCACATAACCTACTTACACACACGCACACATACACCAAGTGAGGAAAGAGGGTTTCTACTTCTCCCCTAAAATTCTCTCAAAATCCGTGGAATGCAGATTTCTCCTTTTTAAGTAAAGTTCCCTACAAGTGTTTGAGACAAAATTGTTTTTAAATATGTATGGTTTGCCTTGTAATATTAATAAATAAGTCTTTCGAAATAGTTACAGAAAAAAAAACACTTACATAAAATTTTCAGCTGAACTGAAGAAGATAAGTTCAGAATGTTCCGTACCAGACACTTTAACAATTTCAGATGGTAGCGACGACTGCCTTTAAAGGTAAAAGAACTGCATAGCGTCGCTTTGTCGTCAACGTTGAAAGTATGTGTTGAAACAGACGACGATGGAATGCTTGAAATGCCATCTATTGACCATTTAATAGTGACATTGTCCGGCCACAAGGCAAAGTATGAACAGCACATTGCTGTAGAATATTGCTTTTCCATTACATAATCGTCACTGAGCTTTACATCTGGATGCCCTGAGCAGGTATGTATAAAAAATATTTCAATCTTAAAAAGTTTCAGAGCAGGGAAACTAGCTTTGATAACCTTTTTTTTCTTCGAATGTGTCAGTGTGAAATTCCAATGAAAATATTCAAATTTCTGCTGCACTTGTTCAGATTATGAGATAGAGAAAACTCGATGAGAAAACTCAGTTTAATTGAGAAAACTCTATTACAAATATAACTTGTATTTATGCCCCAGCAGAGGCTACTAACCTTGAATTTGTAAAATCCAAATTTTGCTTATGGGCAGTCCAACATGGAAGAACATTGTACAAGTATAGTTACCGGAATCTTGGTATTTCACATTGGTGATAATTAGCATTATGTATCGCATGAAGGTGTCAATTGTTGAGCCATACCTTCCTAGCCTTTTTTCTACATGAGATGGATCGTGAAACATAACATTTTCGTTATTGTGTTTCCATGTTATCGATACCAGCTCATGTGGAGAATGAAACGTAAAATTTAGTACGGCGATTTCACCGGTGACGGCAAATTCTCGAGAGATGTATTGAAAATCAGGATTCTTTATTCCTGTTTTGAGGCAAATAATCAGATATTTACGATAAGCTGAGCTCATGAAACTTTGTATGTCGTTTTTGTAGTTTTAATAAATCGATATGCAAGTAAGACATATATCTAAAATGATAAAAATGAAAATGGAATTTTCAAATCTCTTAAAGCCATTATGCAATAATTCAGAATGCACACAGTCTCATAAAACATAACGCAATAGAAAACTTTATAAGGAAAAGGTACCATAAACTCCTGTGCAAAGGTACTTAACTCATAGCTATCTAAACAGAAATATATCTACTGTTCAAAGCTCACCTTGGACGAAGATAGCTAGGGCTATGATAGAAGTGCAAAATACAAACGTTTGTGAAACAAATCGAACTTTGTTCTGCACCGTGATTTCCATGTTCTTTCCAGACCGAGCTTGTATAATGATACTATCTTTATTGACAGAAGCCAGAGACTGCTATTGATCCTGTTTCCTCGCTTATAAAAACTTTCTCCCACTATGAACTTCCCATATTACCAAAGGAATGATTTATTAAAGGTTTTACTTTTGGTTTAGTGCACTTATTATTTCAATGACACTTGGGAAATAAATATGTTTTTAAGTTGGTATAAGACTACAATTTAACAAAGGTTTTTTCTCCATAAAACAGTTTGTAAAACTAATGAATACGTGGCACTGAATATTGGACAATGAATTAATACTTTCATACCTGAGACAACGTAATTATCAGTATCGAAACCCTTCAACATCCTGCTTAATTAAGAGCCTTTGACACATAAGCTATTGTCGGAAGAAAATAATATATAAATGGAATGTAAATTGTGTCTTTACCATTACGAAGCAATTCTTTACAAATTCAAGTTCGACATCTGTCATTCACAGATCATATTCAATGTACATTAAATTTGGTTTTCAGAATCCTTTGTCTCATACGATCAAAATACGCTTCATATTGAACAGAAAACTTAACCCCGCGTTCGTCATCTATATATGTATGTGTCTTAATGGAGCAGGTAAATGCATTTTCATGGGGAAACTTTTCACGAGTGGAAAGCAACACCAATTTTTTCAAATGTCTCTTATGTGAAGCACTTTTGAAAAACCCGTTAACCACTCAAAACTCAAAATGACCACCGAATTTCTAACATGGCTGCCTTTTTTGGTTAGTAAATACTATTACTTAAGGCACAATTTTGTGCCGAATTATCCTATAGAAATGGTCTTCATGTCCAATTCAACATTTTACCATGAAGAAGCCAGGTTTACTGTTCTAAGAATTTTCAGTGGCTTTTCCAATCATATTATGAGCAATGAGAAAAATGTTTCTGTGTCCCAGGAAAGAGTTGGTCCTTACTGTACAAGCTACAAGTACTTCCACCTTTGCCTATTTGGTGCTTGATATGACTTGCAATGCAATTTTAAGATGGGTCATGGATTTTAAACACCCAGAAGAACATATATTCCAGTGGTTGGAAAGGTTTGGCACTTAAAATAACTTGAAATTTTACATCATTTTGTTCGAGAGCGCAGAAATACAGACAGGCTAATCACATGACCATGGGTAGTCCAGTGTTACCATTAAATATTACTAATAATTGCCGTTTCATTGCTTCAACATCTAGAAAGTATAGTCAAAGGCGCAGCACATAATACCCTGTTCAACGATAACTCTTGTCATGAAAAAGTGTACATACATTGAAGACGACTTCATCAAATATAAAATCTGCATCATGTTCAGTATTCTAACCAAATAGGTGTCATTATCTATGTAGTTTCTGTTGCAATCATGCAATAGACCTTATGCATATGATGTCACAATGGAGAAAGTGCTCCCTCTTTTGGAGGAAAATGGCGGAAAAGCGTGTATTATTGCAAGTTACACCAATAAATGCAGACAGCTGATTTGTCAACCAATGGTATACGCGCGTAAGTCAACTACATGCCGTTCGTGCACATGTGCTTCATTGTTTTCACCCAAAATGACGTCAGTGTGATGTCAATGCATAAGGTCTATAGCAGAAAACTGTACTGCATAACTCCCTCTCTGCACTCTCTGCACTGGTGTTACAGATTACAGATCTCTGCACAAAACAGTGAAAAAACTAAAAGACACGAAATGTCTATGGTGTCACATTGTTGTGCGTTTTATCATTGCTTGTTCGGATACGTCGGGCGATTTCAGAAAACGCAGGTAATATGCGTGGTAGACTAGTGGCGAAGTCTGAAAATTTTCGACCTGCCCCGATACAACTTTGTAAAAGTTGACACCTACCCTTAAATTGTTACTTAGGATGTCGCTTTCATTTTCTGTTGGTTGTCACCTTTTAAATTTACCCGAACATGGCAATTAGGAGGATCAAAGGTCAAGAGTCCATTTTCACCCAAACTTCAACAATCTTGATACTATACATGTGTGCTTCACCTTCAGTTTATTTTCATGGGGAGGCTTTACCTTGAGTCTAGTGTGATAAATATTTTGAATAAATTTATAAACATCCCTGAGCTCTAATCAATGTATAAAACCATAAATCATCAATATTTACTATGGGTTCATTGAATATTTTCATTAAATATTTTTAGTTTGCCCCATTACAAATTTATATTTGTATGAATTTAGGGCACTTTAGAGCCATAATATCTTTATGATACAATATTTAATCTTTATCTTACAACATGCTCTCTTCTTCATGAAGTGGGCTGCCTAGTGCCTTAGTAGTGCACAAAAAGAATTTTGACTCTCGAATAAGAACAGGCATAAAATTATGGAAACCCAAATATTGTGATATCTTCAGTTTTCCTTGCAAAATATGGGTTTAGGGGCACTTTTGAGCAGTATAATTTCGAAATTCTTTCTCTTTACTTCTGAAACACTAGACTGCCCATTTCATGAAGATGGGAGCATCTTGTGACACAGTATCAGAGATTTTACTGAAAATTATAATAATCCGACCAATTGCCCGGTTTTCACAAAATGTATCCTATTAAATAGTCTTAATAATCAGTAATATCTCTAGACCTAACAACTTTAAAAAGGTAGGGAACCGTGCAAAAGATTGCTGGACAACGAAGTCTACACATTGTCAGCAAAGGCACTATCAACACCTTGATAGAGCCGCTGCCCTCTTACTCAAATTTTGAAAGGCTTTTTGATATCATAGGAGATGTTCTTATATAATTGTGCTTGTAACAATAAGTGCCTAAAAAGGAATGTTTTCAAGAAAAAATACAAAACTGCAGAGAAAGTCGCATAAACTGTAGAGAAGATCCTATTTCCTGGAGCGGCGAGGAAGCAAGGCCATGAGGACATTCATGCTCTTATTTTCAAAATCAGGTAAACACACACACACAAGAAATTTAATGGCTTGGAAAAGGTAGGTAACGCATTCACATTTACCAAATCGTGGCTGTAAGTTCTCCTAAACCACTGTTTTAGCCTATATGAGAGGACAAGTATAGTTTAACAAGATAAATTTTAATTTCGGAATGAAGGTGGGTTGGAAACAATGCACCAATCGAGGCTCCTTAAAGGAGAGATATCATCCATACATTTATCAAAAAAAAAAAAGGTGAAGACCGACCAAGTTCCATTGCGACTAAGTTCCAACTCCCTCTCAAAAAAAAGGTAGCAGATAAATGTGTGTTGAAACAAAACAATACCGTACTTTGTCAGTTTGTATTAGTTGCATGCCTTCCTGAGCAAAGACGCTTTCTGCCTTAATAAAAACAAACATTTACTGTTTTGCATGGGATACTGTACAACCTACCCCTTTTCACTGGTCTGGTTCATGTTGGCAAATAGTAATTGCAATGACAGAAACACCTTCATGTATTTAATAAATAATAAAGTCAATTAATCTAGTTATGTGAATTCGCACATTTAATCTAATCAAAACAATGGTTCCACACATCCTAACAACCGAAACAAAAAATCAGATCTCTCTGATACGAAAATAACTTACGTTGCATGGTAGGCCTATAAATATTATCATTATATGCCACTTAATTTTAACGATTGCAGTAGGCAAGCTCTCGACAGGGGTAAGAGTGGAGGCCACTTTGATAGCCCAAAACCGGGACAAAAGCGACGGATCACTGGAAGGATGGTGAATAAACTTTTCGGCGCTATTTGGCGGCACAATTTGGGGCTTTTAGTGGAGAAATTTTTAGTAATTTGGTATTTTTATTGATGTAAATTTAAAACTTTGTTTTTTATTGAAGTAAATATAAAAGGTGAGGTTTACAAATTATTTTGAAAAAAAAAATAGCCCTCTTTGAGAGTAGCTCAATTAAACTGTTCGGACGACCAGTCGCCGTCAGAGATTAAAAACTTTGTCAGACACACTCACTCTCCCTAAAAATAGATTAGAAAATTTTCCCAACGAGGGCCTCAACCTTTCTTGAAGGGGCCATGGCCTCCTCACCCCACCTGGCCCCACCTGGTCTGATACAGTTGCTTTAAAACATCTGAATAAATGTTGTTTGAAGTCATATGATTTTGTGAATGATCCTTATGGGGAAAACGTAAAAAGCAGATCAAGTTTAAAACGTGCTACCTTTAATGACCTTTGACCTTAAAACTTTGTATGTTCGGAAACTAAAGAAACATTCAAAAGTTGTATTTTAAACATCACTTGTCCATAGTTTACATAACGCGTGGGATAGTTTCTGGACGTTTTTCTTCTCAGTCTTCACCAATGGTCTAGAACTGAATTGAAAGGTGTTGAAAACAGACCGCTCAACCCGTCTAAGTCCGTTATTCAAATTTCTTTGTTAAGGCTACGAAAACACCCTATAAACAGATTATAATTCTTTTATTATCATTGCATTTTGAGCACTTTAACACTGTATAATTTGTTAATTTTGACTCACAGCATTTTATAAGTTTCGCCATATTAAAGTAAGTCAAAAATACTACAATTTTGAAAAACTGACCTTTTTGACCTTTGACCTTGAAAATTTGCATGTTCGGGAACTTTAAAAAGTGACAACAAACCTAAAATTTAAAGTTATATTATAAACAATAGTTTTAGCATAGTCGCTATATTTTACCCATCGGTACCGGGTGAGTCAATTTTAGAGCTCTTTTTCAAATTCGCAGCTAGACTATGGTTGAATCATAATTGTTACCGGTAATGTAAGTAAGAGGGATTTCTTCGTTATGGGAAAAACAACGTGTTCTTTGAATTACCGTACATGTATCAGGCGCACAGATAGTTAAGTGGCCCGGACACTTCGCAAACTTCAAGGTTTTAAAGGCAATATGAAATTTTATTTTTCATTCTGCTCAGGAAAAGGTTCTATGTAGCCCATATAACCAATGGGGTCAGGGGAACGGCACCCCTGGAACAATGTCATTCCCAGATAATTCCAATTTGTACTATTGTTTAATGAATTTTAGTTTATCTTCCCCTAAAAATATGTCGCCCTCTAGTTCTTTGTCCCCCCCCCCCTTTAGTACCTTGGCTGGCTACGAGGCTGGCTTCCAGGCAAAGGTCTTCTAAATCAATTCGTACACTCCCTTCTCTTACCAAAGTTTGAAGTTTTTTGATGTTCTGAATTTATCTCTAAATAAATATGTCACATTCCATTTTATCATTTTTAGAAAAGAGAGGTGTACTGTTATAGTGCACCCCTTTCCAATTAGGAAAGGGGTGTAATTTCTCCCCTATGACCCTCACCCATGGTAAGCAAAGCTTTTTTTTTGGGGGGGGGGGGAGAAAGTACAGGTTGGCATAATCCATCGTCGCCGAAGGTCCTAAGGGAGGGTACAGTAGCCTCAAAAGGGTTCAAGAAGACCGTATGAGATATAAACCACTCAAATTTTCTCATTGGACACCAACAATATACATTGATATAGGTGTGCAAGAAACGTGCAGAAAAATGTAAGGCGTTTAAAATATTGTTTAACTACATGTTTCATTGTAAAATGTATACCATAAATGATACTTACACCTGTTCCCTCTTTTCCCTCTTTCTCTTTCCCTTCTCCTTGTTATCATGTTAGCCTGGAAGGGTAAGCTAGCCGTCCTTGCCAAACATGCCGGAGAAAGGTAGGGTTCTCTACCTCCCGTCCCTTCAGCAACCCCACTGAAAGAATTAAACTAAAGCAATGAGCATGAACCAGTAGCTTAAAAATGAAAAAGAACAGAAACAATGAGTCTCTTCACAAAGAGTATAATTTCTGAAAAACTGAATTAAGAGTCATTGTGAAAATGCACAATATACCAATTTGCAAAATCTGAGAAAAATTGTGGTGATTTAAGAATCCGAAGTTATGGAAACGTATAACACACTAAGGTTACACTCTTAGCAAAAAGGGTTCTTTATTTGTCCAACATGAAGAACCCTATAGGTTCTTCGAGAATTATTTACAGGAATTACTTAAGAAAAAAGGTTCTGCCTGGAACCCTTTTATCACCTTTTCTCCTCCAGGAAGAACCATAGAACCCTTTTTTCTTAGAATGGACAATGATCAACAGAATGGTTATTCCAAGGTTATTTTAGGCTGTAAGTACTCGAAGGTTCATGACACCAAATAATTTGCGATTTGTTCAATATAGCTAAGTTCTTCACCAACATTCCTGTCAGTTTGACGAAAAAATTGCCACCTCTGAAACATCTTCTCAGTTATGCTTTCGAATTTGTCTTTCCTTGTTACAAGTCAGTTGTAAATAACTTTGCATCTCGAACAAGTCACCAGGAATTTATCTATAAAAAGCTTAAGAACCCTAGTCCTCTCGAGGGCACAAGTCCACTGTTACCTTTCCGTTGACTTACATCCTCAACTTTTCGATCACTGATAATGAAGTTCCTGACGAGTTCAATGTTGCAAAAGTCATGCTCCTTCGCAAGAAAGAGAGTAGAACAGATTTTAAAAATTACAGACCAATAAGTCTTTTTCCGGGTTATACAGTTGCTTTTCAAGTGATTAGTGGTTGCAGACTGGGAGGACACAACTGAATAAACGTGCCAACAATAAAGCTTTGTGTGCCGTTTGGACGTGAGAGGAAAAACATTTGATTATACAATATGATTGGTCCCTTCAGGAGGTGCCAAACCTTCAGAGGGACATATGTAAGATCTCAAGTCAATTTGTGCTATTTTTAGAGGTTCTCCTCTGCTGTTTTCGTTTAAGGTATGAACAGGATATATGTGAGGCGTCTTTTCATACACGTCAGAAATGTTGCGAAGGAACGCAGTGTATCTAAAGTAGGTTCCGATTTTCAGAAGAAAAGGGAAACATGCAGTGGCGTAGCTACGTGGGGCTTAGGGGGCGCCATTCCCCCAAATCGTCAAGCCACCAAGTGCACCACCCACTGACAATCTGGGCAAAAAAATTCACTCGACTGGGCCACTCAACTTGATCATGATAGACTCTGGCAATTTTCACCGAAATTGCACATCTTCATCGCCGCTATCAAGCCTGGCAAGTGACATTTCCGACGATTTGGGATGTATTAAAATCTCAAATTTTCTTGGTACGCTCCTCGCCAACTCATGGTGGCGCTCCGCTTAGATAGTAAACGGGAGCCCCCCCCCCCCCGCCAAAAAAAAAAAAAATTCCCCAGCCCCCAGAACCCCTTGAACAAAAAATCCCAGCTAGGTCACTGGAAAAGCATGTAACAAGTGTGAGAAGGGTAGGCGATGTCACTATCTTACGTTACACTCAGTCGATGAACCTAGCACATTTTAAGGAAAGGCCCGGAATCATCATTCGTGATTTCATGCAAAAGCAACCCCCGAGATACATACAGTACGTACCAAAATCCTCTCATCCCTCTAAAGGATAACAAAGGAAACGACAATTCGCTACTTAGTACTGCAAACTTGAAAGAATAAGTTCTCACCAAAGACTTGACTCACATGGAGAAATAACAACAGCGCCACCTTTGGCATGGCGTGTGCTAAATAACAAACCCCTTCACCCGAATGACTCTAAGCATTTTGCTTGTAACACCTGCCTATGTTCGTCTTCATTTTTTCTCCGAAAATCTCACCCTGCCTACCAGAAGGCAAAAATCTAAAAAGATTGCCTTGTAAATCAAGGTTTGAGATTATCGGAAAATAGAGAAGTACGATTAGATGCTTTCTTTATTGCTCTACTGAAAGCAAGAATATTTAAACCCATGCCCCGAATGACAGCTCGCTACTGATGAAGCTGCTGCCATATCAAATATGAGCAAGATAACAGAAACCGGTCTAGCTTGGTGATAAGAACCGGTCTTAAAATATATTCACACACGGCAAATTAAAAAGCCAATAAATCTTTCGCAGGGACCACGTATGATTATTTTGGGCCTTTCCTCAAAAATGTGTGAGGTTCACCGATAGAGTGATCGAGTCATGCATTTCGTCGCACTAATCTCACGAACTCACGATGAAGCATGGGTTTCTCAAGCAATGTCTCAATATGGTGTAAAAAAATCCACTCATAACGCAAACGATGTGTCGGGTGTCGGTTAAACGGCAGCTAAAAAGTCTGTAGTAAGTTAACAGTAGTGTAGTACATTGCTAATAAATAGTAACATAACCATAGTCCCAGGAACGAATTATTCTCTCATTTATAATGATTTTCACAGACTTTCGTTCCACTTCTATTATCATGATATATTTATATTCGATTTTAAGCCTCATTCACACGATATGAAAAGATTGCGTGAAAACATCGTATCGTGTGAATGAGCCTTAAGCTGTCAACAATACATACCAGTAGAATTTCCAGTTTTTCTATTGGCCTATTTATAATGTGAACAAAATGTCTCCTTAAAAATTTCCAGGAACATGAAACATCTAAAACTGCAATTCTAGGCATGCGGTAATGAGGCGCGGGAAGTGCCATTTCCTGCAGTCTAGGGGTATTTTGGAAAAAAAGTCCCCTGGCGGGCCGCGCCGCGCAAACTGATGGTCGTGCTTCGCGTTAGTATAGTCTCCAAGCGAATCTCTTTCTCTTCAGTCTCCTAGCGAATCTCACTCTCACCAGTCACTAAAAGTTGACAGCCCTACATCTGAGGGTACTTAATTATCCAAGAATTTCAAAAAGGATAGGGGCTACCCACTCCCCTTAGACCTTAGGGCTACGATCACTAGAGGCCAACCCCTTCCCTTCCGGAATCCTGGATCTGGCCCTGTATCAAACATTCAGACGGACCACCCTGAAAAAATCCTGGATCCGCCCCTGGTCTTAACAATGCCCTTTCATCAGCATTAATTTGATATCAAAGGAGCAGATCACTATCACCGGGGTAATTTAGTTCACAGTGGCTGAAATAGAATCAAATTTTGATACCTGAAAAGTTAAATCATTTTCGAGTACGTATCGTCTCATTTATCTGACAGATCTGGTTGTTGTGTTTCCTTCCTAGCACCTTCCTGTTCACACTGGGAGCATTAAGAGTGGGCCGAACTGCATACCTATACATTGTGCATATTTTACAACTGTGTGCTATTGGATTGTAGGGGTGCTTAGACACAACGTGGTCTCAGATTTAGTGCTTTTTTAAAAGAGAATATAAGATGAAATGCTTTACATGTGTTGGGACTTGAAAATGAAATGTTCCACTTCTTTGCTCTAGCCACACTCGTTTTCTCGGAGAAAAAAAGGCTTTTTCACTTGCCGCATGCCCTGTTTAATCAACCCTACATTGCGGTTGATTGTAAAACTTGCCCCAACAAATTTGGATTCCAAAAAATATCTAGAAGCAAATCTTTAAAAGTGCGTCAACGTGCTCCGGTCTCCTCAAAGTATACACAGAAACATTTTCAAGAAATTCTGCATTATAATAATAATAATAATAATAATAATACATTGGACTTATATAGCGCCAAATCAGGACCGAAGTGTACCTGCTCTAGGCGCTTAACAAATATGAATGACTCAATAATGCAGTGTGACCACTCAGCAAATTTGTAAAAGAATAGTTGTCGATGACCACGTACGTGTCTACGGTCGTATACGAGTCCACCTAACCTCATTCCGAGACATTTCTGACTCCATTAACGCCATTCCAATTCCCAAGCCCAGCCATTTGACAATGCAGCATATCGTTCATAAGGTTTTTATGGTATTTTTCAGGTGACGTTTTTGTAAAAGGACTATAGGAGTCAGCTTCATAGTCTTGGTCAATCCTGTAATTTAGATAACTGTGTGTGACCACTCATGTATTAATCTGTACACCACTATTAATGAAACCTTCACTAACATTTACGTAAACTTCATTTTGCTGACTCGGTTGGAACCGAGTCCATTCGCCACCCATTCTGGCCTAATTTTCATTCTGGGCTCTCCCATTCTGGATCAATTCGGAGGGCAGTCAAGACGGACTCTACTTCGGAAATGAGCCAGAGTACGGACTCGGCGGTTATACAGCTCTGAATGTATGCTTTTAAAATGGACAACAGAAAAGTCTGGGCTTCCTTCAGAAATATTTTAAACTTAAGCACTGTTACATTTCCTGAATCTAAGCAGCAAAGTAAAATGTAAAAGTTGTGCCAAAAAGGGGGGGGGGTAGAGACAGAAAATCCCCACTTTAGATCTGCGCCTTCTGGTTTGCAATTCAATGGACATTGTTCACGAACATCTTAGCTTTGGGAAGAAAATGTCCGTTTAATCCGACATCCAACTTTTTAAAATGATTTGTCCATTAAAATTAGAATATATTGCTTTCAATTGATAAATGATGATTTTCCATCAGATACCATAAAGTCAATGGCCCACCCCACCACAATGAACGAAGCACCACGCAACTAACTGGGACGGGGGGAGGGCAGGGTTACATTTTGTGTAGGCGATATTGGAAACAAACACTGTAAGTTTCGACAGGGAACTCCTACAAACTAGCTCCATAGTTTAAGCAATTGAACATAGGCGTAGGAAGCGGGGGGCTGGGGGCTTTAGCCCCCCAGTCAAAGTGTGGGGGCTGAAGTATACTTTCGCCCCCCAAGATCCAAGGGCAAAGAACTCTTCTGTAAGAAATGTCAAAGATTTGCAGCAATTTTCCTTAAAGTTTGTCCAAAATGTTGCACCAAATTGCATGTGAGGACCCTCAGATACCCAAAAAACTTTACAAAGGGGGAGGGGGAGACCCCTCCCCAGGACGGCGATCCGAAACAAGGTTCAGCCCCTTCAGTCTCGAAAAGCTTCCTACGCCTATGCAATTATAACAGATTATATTCGGTCACATGGTTAAGGTTGAAAAGTGACAAGACGTCTGAGAAGAGGACCCACTCTGGAATCACGCTTGTACAGAAGCGCTATTAAAGCAATAACATCTTTAAGCTCATACAACCATTGAGGAAATTTACAACGTAATTTAGATTCTCACTTGGAGTTCTCTCGAAATCTTTATGGGTTCCAAAACATTAAGGATCTGGTGCGTACTATGGAAAGTGTTTTTGAATTGTTACAATAACTTCCATGTTTCATCGTCCTGATGACTGTTTGACTGGTCAATCCACTTTTTTATATTGATAACATTTGTTTCCTACTATTGGTGTCGGTACCCTTAGAGAAAAATCGAAGATTATTAATTTTTCGTGCAAGTCAGGTATGGTACCACTATCGTTAACTACTGTTTTTATCACTTTCTGATAATCATAAGGAGTAAGGATTTCCTCAGGGCGGTAAGTAATAAGCGATTCCCATACCCAGCCATAACAGTTTACCGCCTTTTCCCCGACGTCATTGTCATCAACTGCTGGTGTACACATTGTCAAAATACCAGGACCATTTCTAAAAAACCTGACTGGTTAATGCCCAACTTGGTATTTCGATGAAAACCTTTTAAATTCAAAAGTTACTGGCTGTAGACTGCAGACTTCCTGGATAAGAAACATTTTTAACAAGGAGCCCGACATGAGATACGGGAAGTTGTGTTCTGACTGTCGATAGGCTACCAGATACTAGAGATATATCAAAACCCAGGTGTCGAAGTACAGCTTGAAGGACGGGATGAATATCAAAGCATGCACTACCTTGCTTGGTAAAGACAACGAGTTTCAGGGGCTTCGATTTGATTTTGAAAGTGGGGGGACATCTGGCCTAAAGCTTCTCTCCTATCCTGGTGAGGATTCTAAGAGGAGGGAGCCCAGATGCAAAATGGTGCCAAATGTTTCAATATTTGGGGGTATACTAAGAAAATTGGGGGTATACTTCATTGCTCAAAGGAATTCAGGCTCAGCCAGGGGTGGTGCTTGGATTTACCGACATGGGGGCTAAGCGTCCTGACTGGGGGCAAGCTACTCTAAGCCCCTATACTGAAATGCAATGGGTTGCCGAAATGATGCCGAACTCAAAGTATAAGTCGCGCGAAGTGAAAAATTTGGGTTATAGTGAAAAGGATTTCATATTTTTGTTTTCATCAAGAAAGTTGAAAATGTTTGGGTTATTATTGAAGAATCTGTCCTACTTAAGAGCAAACCAAGAAATTTGATAGGGCGACATGGTCTTCGTCGGGGAGTACATTCTTAATCTTACTCATTAAGGCTCCCAGGCGAAATTGAAAAGTCTTTTTTTTCCTTACAAAATATGTTTGCCACGATGAGGAGGTTGAAAAAAGGATCTTCCTGTAACAGCCCAGTTTTGAGGTAATTTAGTTTTTATTTGCTGCTCCCTATTTTGTTGAGAAACTTACTGGAGAGCAACTTAGAACAAGTTTTGTGACTCAACGAGCCGTATCCTGTTTTCCAAGAAAGTGAATCATCTTCGCTTCTCTTTGTTTGGACCTGAAGATACCTCTCCTGTAACACGTTAGTCGTTGGTTGTACAAAGGGCAGTACACACGTAAGCCAACGACTCCGGTATTTCCATGCCGTAAGCCCCGAGTTATTCTAGAGAGAAAATGTAAATCCTGGCCCGAGATGTTGTCTAGACTGTCACCGTAAACTGTGTACCGTTGTTCAGTCGTCACCATTGATACTTACTTGGATGTGCAACTTCTGTGGAGTCTGACTAGACTGAGGCTGAGGCCGAGGACGTTCGAGTAGCCGTGCTGTTGCTGGCCTATTATGATCATGCAGGGTTTGGTCTAGATCGCGATGAGTATGGAGACAGTATCCAGAAGCCGGTAGTGATGCTAGCTAGAGTTTCCTGAAGATGTATAGCCAGATCAGTAGGGGCAGAAGGTATCCCCTCTCCGCGATCGCGACGGATCCGTTAGGCTGTAACGTTAGGCCTAAAAGTAAGTTGTAATGTGACTTTTAAGAGCTGTATTGTATTTTGTTCGATTATACCGTCCATAACGATGTGTGCTAAGTTAGTAACACTGTAGTGATTCGAATGTTGAAGTGTATATGCTCATGGTGTTGTGTACGGTCTAAGTGTCTAAGTGTGTTATAATCGCAACTCAGCTATTCCATGTGTGCTGAATGGCTATGTGTGAGCAATATAGTTTAGGCGAAAGTAGTAAATCACCACGTCTAGTATGTCCGTAAATTGTGTAAGTGATTAATGTTCATTGCGTTGGTGAGGACAGCTCTCAGGTTGAGGCCATTCAATGGATCCCTGATCTGTCTCCCATCACAGTGTTCATGCATCATGTAGGCCAAGTATAGCTAATGTGTTTATTCAGGCATTTTTGTGATTATTAATGTGTGTTATTGCAGTGCAGGGAAAGTAGCACTCTGCTGCTTGTTGAATTGAAGCTAGGGTGAGCTCAAGTTGACAGGGTTGAGCCTTGGATCAGTGGCACAGCCATCCCATGGTGATCCCAGAGGTCAGTGAGGGAACTAGACAGTTTCAATAGCTCTGTACAGTGGATATGATCATGTCTACAGTCACCGATATGCTGAATGAGTTCTGATATTGTCATGTGTTTGTTATGTGTTTATGTGTTGACTGGTGTGATCCCCACTGATTCAGATTGATGCTAGTTTGTATTTTTAAGTACCTTTGTGTGGCTGACACAAAGGAGGGGTGTACTTTCATGGTAAACTCTTTTCAAGCTTTTCTTCTTTTTTTCCTTTTTCGTAACTGGGTTTGTAATAAATTGGGGAGTAACTACGGTTGAAGCTTTGTCCAATTGTTTTATTTTGAGTATGGTTAGACCTACGATCTCTGGCTCTCAGGATTAAGTCGCAATCAAAAGATTTAGGACATAACCCACGGTCCCTTTATCTTCAGAGAAAACCGTGTCGTCCACCTGTGTTACATTCCAAAAGATAGGAAAAAGAGGTTAGAGCTTCGTAACGTTGTATGTTCGTGTTTTTCTAGAATCACGACTACAATATTTGTGGAACCTTTAACGTTAAATAAATCCAATATGTTTGAAATGGTGGGCGTTACAGCTAGATAGAACTAGCTTGAAGATGAAAGAGCGCGTAGGGCGCGAAATTTTTTTTGAAGTTATAGAAGGAATTGCTACAGAACTTACTGCCTACGGACCTGATAAAGAGCCACGTGGAATACTTTTTGAGAACATCTACGTCTTCACCACTACTCGCCTACATGTAGTTTCTTTGGTTACCTCACTTTTTAGTTTCAGGTCACGAAAAGTGGGGGGTGGGACAAATGTGTTAGCGTCTCCTCCTCTCAACAAAGTGGAGGGGACTTGTCCCGGCCCCGCCCCCCCCCCCCCAATCGACGCACATGACGCGTTTACTCTTCTCGAGGGAAATAGTATGAGCCCCATGTTTATTGAAGTAAACTAAGTTTGTAAATGGAACTGATGTTTTCACCTTCTTTTGGATGTTACAAAGAAAATCCCATGGATCTTCTTTGGCTGATACGACTGGATTTGGTATTTCTAACACCTCTTCAACAAAAGAGATTGCTTCATATTTCGCAAACAGTGGCTCTCTCGTTAAAGGCATTGTCTGGTGGCATTTTGTAGGGATCTTATTTTAAAGATAAAAAATTTTCCTTACATGTCATCCAAGCCCCATACCAAAACTCCATTCCTAACTCAAGATATCCCTTCCTAAAGATTGGTTACTTTTAATAAGAAATACCTCCAAGTTTCCTCAAGGTCACAGAACATGATCCAAAGTGGGCAAATTGCCTCAGATTCCTTTTGTTATTTTTTATAATTGGCTACCTTTTTTGTCCTTGAAATTTGATGCCGTTGGGATGTTTAGATGTTTTTCGGTGTAGATATAGTGTAAAACTGTTCCATACTTATGGTACAGCAAATAAAGTTATGGAATATTCAGTATAGTGATGTCAACATTATAAAGAAATACAAAAGCTATATCAAATCAATTTGCCCAGATGACATCACAAATTTCCCATCATGCACTGCGAAAACTAAAAATGTAGCATTTCTTCAAAAATTCGTATCTTCCAAATGCAAGATGCTATTGAGATGGGGTTTTCAATGAATAACACAGAAAATTTTTTTGCTTTTTTTTTGAAAGCATCAAATTTGGTCACCAGACCATGTTTTTAAATTTTTCCTTCTTGTCGTCAGACTGAAAAAAGAGAGGTCAATTAAAACAAATTTTAATTTAGTTTGACTACTAGAGAGAACGACGATGAGGAGAGGAGGGAATTAAACATTGGGCTGTTACTCAGAATACCAGCTCCCTGGATCAAAGTTTTCCCTTACATTAGGAGACGTACAGGACAAAAGGAGTTGACGTGACTTGATTTATTTAAAGAAAGCTGTGGGAACCTTGTTGTTTACTTAAACTAGTATCATCGATGAAGTCAGTGACGTAGCTAGATGTTTTGGCGTCCGTGTGCAAGAGTAGAAAATTGCGCCCCCAATTATAATTATAATGTTGTGAAATAAATTGATATTGGTTGTATAAGGTTTAAGGTTTCAGGCGCGTAGCCAAGGGGTGGGGGGAGGGAGCAGCCGCTCCCCTTGAGCATATTTTTGGTATTTTTAATGTTTATTTTACAATATTGTTAGTGTTTCCCCTTACTATATGAAGTAAATAGGCCTGGGAAGTGCCATTTTCAACAATCTGGGAGGCATTTTGGGTCAGAATTTTCTTGCGCTTTGCGCCAACCCATGGTGGCGCGGAGCGCTGAGAGTCTGTCTGTGGGCTTCGCCTCCCCCCTTGATAAATTCCTGGCTACGCCCCTGGACCTCTTACATTAGTTAAATAGAAATTTATTCTTTAACTGAGGCTGAAACACTCGTAGAAGTCAACTTGAAAATTTTTCTTTATAATGATATCATAATGCACCCAAATTCTACAAACGATGATTAAAGGCCGTACACACAGTTGGTACAAAATAAAAGCGATTCGGGTAATGAGAGTATGTGGTTCCTGAGGTAAAAGCTGTTTAAAGTGGCATTGGAGGAAAAAACAAAATATGACGAATGGGAAAACTTCGTTTGCGAGTTCAAATGATTACGGTTCAAAAAGTACCTCAAAAGGACATCAGACAACCTAAAATGAAAAGGTGACAAAGAATTAGAAAATTTGTGCCAAGAAATAATGCTTTGCTTGAAAAGAAGCATCTTAGTTAAAGCTGTAGTGAAGCAGCTATCAATAGTTTAAGTTAATAATAATTAAATCTCAAACCTTGAAACTTGACTGGTGACTTATTGCATTTTTTCATGATAATAGTATATATTTAGTTGATAATCAAATTACTAGCATCATAAACAATAGAAGCCTATCTCACCGTGCAAATCATCCTCTCTGTTACAGTCCAAGGAAAGAAAGAAGCACGGCATTTGCTCTGGATCCAGTGAGACCTACAAGCTTGAATTAATCTGATGTTAGAATACATTGTCAATGTAATTGTCAACGATAAAGTTAAAGAAGTGCAACAGAATGCCTATATTCGTACAGTAGCTAGGATACAGTGTTGTAACAAGTCACTTCACTGACTCGGACTCGAGTCGCATATTTGACTTGACTTGACTTGGTCATCAGCCAAAATGACTTGACTTAACTCCAGTCTGGAACCCTAAATGACTTGACTTGACTCGGACTCGAACATAGCATGACTCGAGTCCAATTGAAGACTCGAGTCAGGGAAAATGACTCGAGTCTCCTGCTGCGACTCGAGTCCTTTGACACGACTCTGATGTTTGTAAGTGTATCCAATTCTGGACTGTGCACGTGCATTTCGCTAGGAAGACGCGGCCGCAACACACAGTGCCCATGTGTAATCCCAGCACCGCATGCCTATACTTGTATTATAGTTGTAACTTGACAAACGGGCCGCGCCGGGCAGTTCGACAAATCCGCACTTACTGCTGCGGAAGCATGCCACATCAGACTATGTACACATCATGCTAGGCATTACATGGACCATTACGATCATCGATCTCAGTGGCTTTGATCGAAAAACATGTTGCACATACAGGGTAGCCATCTGGATGATTCTTGGTGTGGTTCAGGGTTATTTGTTGTACGCGATTTTTGATAGGAGTCTGTTCATTTTTTCCTCTCCATAATAATTTTGTTGCCTGTTCGAAAAGCATTACTCAATAATATTGCTAGTGCAACTCTAATGGGACTGGTTTAGTCAGTGAAGGTACGTGTCTAGCCGGTCGCCGATAGCTCCCTATGCGCGGTCCTCGCAACGACCTATTGAAAATCCTGGGTCTTCTACCGGTCGAGATTGTTTTTTTTTTTTTGTTGTTCTTATAGCAAAGCTAGGACCTTGAATCCTTGTTTACTGCCATAACTTTTCCTTTTCAAATTTTTAACTAATAGTGCAGTTGTTTTTGAAAACTTTAAAAAATAATAAGAATAATAAAATATAACAAAGCGACGCGAGACAAGACAACCTATAAGAGAATTTTCAACAGCTTCTTATGATTAAATTTTGCAATTTTAAATGAAGGAAAACACTAATATCAAATACCATAATGCTAGGAAGATTTTTTCTCAGCTTCGTGCGCACCCCCAGAGAAAATTGACTAATACAATTTAAAATTTTGTCTGGCACCGTAAGATTTCTTTCAAAGCATGGGCCTCTCCTACGCGCCACACTATTGTGACTTGAAGCTTTGACATAAGAGCCACTCAACTGCTCAATGCACTCTGGTCCTTGCAAAAAATATACCAAACTCTAACCATGCATGAGCCTGAAATAAATTGATGTCTCATTAGTACTGCTGTACGGCTGTGCGTAGGAAAACTTTGGTGGAATTGCCTCGTTATTATTTCCTGAAGGACAGCTTGAGTAAATTACTATTTCCAAAATCTCGCTGCACCTCTCGCTGTCCACTTTCTCGATAACTACTACCATGCTCAGCAAATTGACTTACGGTTACCATCGTACATTTACGATTTTTATTAGAAACCTATCTCAATAGCATTTCAAATTTCACGTGTAGAAGCAGATTTTGTTCGAGGAATTGTCCAGAACTACCTCAAAAGTCGTCAAAATTTTGGCCAGGAGTGTCCACCCAGTCGATCTCGGTCTACTGGTCTATTGGTAGATAGCGGACTTTCCCAAGTCGACCGCGAGGGGTAGGAAAATGGAAAAAATAAAGGTTTTTATGTGTAACTGTAGACAGTGTATGTTTTGTGATCTCGGGAGGTTGGTCACTTGAAAAGGAGATCTTAGGTAAAAAAGGTTGGGCTCCAAACTACCCGTAAAACTGTCATTATGTCATTATTTTTTAAATTATCAGAATTATACTCTACGACCTGATAACCTTCGAAATAGACACCAACTTATTTTTCAAATTAATAGAAAAGGTTGAGCGGGATTGTCCCAGACCATCGACAAAATGAAACATCAAAGAAAGAACCATAGAGCAGGATATAGAAAAGAATATTTTTTATGCGAAATGAACAATACTGCATTTAAAACTAAAGAAAAACAATAGGCTACAATTAAACGTCTCAATGTGTTTTCTTAATTCAGTGCACTTCACGCGCACCCGTTTTAAATATTGTTCCAGGGTTCCATGTTACTTCCTGTAGAACATCTCGCTTTTCATAGATTCTTTCAAACTCTTCCATTGTCATTGAAATCCTTGAATTCTCCATGGGCTTAAGCAGCAGAGGGGAAGTTCCCCTTCCCCAGAAATTTTCAAAGCAAAATACTTATCACCATCGATCTGTGTAAATTTACCGACTTCTTGAAGATTGTTTACATGCAAGTTGTAAGGCTCGAGAGAGTCTTATTTCCGGTACCGTAATGTGGGCGCTTAGCGAAGGGGGTGCAAGAGCCCTCTCTATGAGGATACTTTCCTTAGCTTTTTATTACTAATATCGCTACAAAGTCTAAAAAGTGCGATTTTTTCCAGCGCGCTTCGCGCGCACCTACTCTGAGTTCTAGATCTCACATTTATAAAATTATTGTTCCAAAGTCCAAGCCTTTGGCAGCTCACACGGGTTTGCCCGTCCCCCTCCTCCATTTTCAGAAATCAAATCCCACCCCTAGTCACTGTGGCCATTTTCATTCGTTACTTACGGAGAGTTTATTTCCAAGGGGTGCACAGTGCTACTGCTAGGTCCTTGACCTCTTCGTTCGATAAAGGTGTGTGTTACGTCATGGCTTAGCCATCTAGATCATGGGGTGACGACATCCAACGTTAGGCCTACGTGGCAAAGTCAAAGAGAGATTGTACCACGGCCAGCAGATGTACATTAACATTGCTTGCCTGCAGTTATAGCTTTTGTGTCTTGGGCGCAAGCTTCGTGTGGTACCTTGGTATGTGCACCGTACTCCTGGCAAATTGCATGTAAAGTTATGTGAAAACAATGTACCTGTGACATACTATATAGAAAAAGATTGCAGTCAGTGACAGGTACGCTTCAGAAGAGGCGGAAAGGAACCAGTTGTCTCTAGGTCTCACCAAAAGAAGAAATACCAGTTTTAAATTTACTATGATTAAAAAGTAGTGTGACTTGCGTTGACTTGTAGACACCAGCAACTGACTCGAGTTGACTCGACCAAAATGTCTGACTTGACTTGACTTGACTTGAAAATGTGCTTGACTTGACTTGAAAATGTGAAGAATGACTTGACTTGACTTGCGACTCGACCACCGTTGACTTGCCTTGTGACTCGACCTAAGAGTGACTCGTTACAACACTGTTAGGATGTGAGCAAATGATAATTGTTCTTCAAAATTTTCTTCACGGAACTCAATATCTACGGAAGAGGTGAGGTGGCTCGGATATATTGGTTGCCGAACAAAATCTCCCTTACTAAAGTCTCATACAAGCTTTCCCACTGACAAAGTCGTCTTTGATTATACGAAGTAAATTCGCGGCTGAATAATATGATTCGATAACTTGGAAAGAAACGTTAAGTTTTAAAGATGGTGCAAGGAGAATTATGGGAGAAGCTGGCCTACGTGGTAACACTAAAAGTGCACCTTAAGTATGATTACAAAATAAACATTTCACAAATCAGAAAGTAATATTACATTTATCTAACTCCCATCTTCATGGCTTATTCCGTTGTTGAGATATAAAAATTCGAAATTTATTTACCTATTTGGGAATTGTCGATTGTGCATTACTTTGTGATGTTCTTGTTGCGCAACCCAGTTTGCCCCCCTTATGCAAACGGCCCCCTTAATGCACCACTGGGTTGGAAAAGGCTTTGGAAAGAAGTGAAATGACTAAAGGGCCCTGAATTTTCAGGTCATCTGATCCAGGGGGCGAACCTCTAGGAGGCTCTGAGTACTCACACAAAAACGTGTCGGATTCAGAACGAAGCATTTCATATATGAATAATGCGGGCATGTGATGTGCACTGATTAGACCACAAAAAATCAGAGTTTGACCATTTTTAGGACAGCCCAACTGGCACTAATTCTTACTTGTAATAACTGATCAACGGAATAAAACTTTCAAGGTCATGATTTAATTTGTTAGGCTAGTTGTATGTCTTACCCCATATACAAGAGTTGAGGGAAATATGAAGTAAAAATTTTTCACAATGAATCGTTCATAGCGACGTACGTCATGTTGTTTCTAGAAACAGAAAAATATTACAATTACAATATTTCGGGGAGTTAGTCCTAATTTTACATTTTTTGCTTTATAATTAACCATATTAAGTCTAAAAACTCACTTTGAATAAAAAGATATCTTTCTGTACTCATAGTCCCAACGGGAGTAATATCATTAACTGCCGTACATCTGTAGGTACCCGAGTTGTTTTTGCTGAAGCTGGTGATGTCAAACACAGATCTTGTTACATAATCTCTGTCTAATGTGTGACTTTGCTGAATTGGTAAATATTTCCACTTGCGATGAGAAATTTCCTTCTCCAGATTTATTTGAGGTATTGGATTTCCATCAGATTTACAACGAATGCTGATGTTATCTATTTCTTCCACAACAGTTGTTAAAAATGGATGTAATATTTCATTTCTGAAGACATCTATTAATACTGACGGAGAATCTGCAAAAAAGTGTTAAAAGCAGAGTATTACCTCAGATTATTAATTACGAACAAGTGTAAGCAAACACTTTAAGAAGCCATATCTCAACAAATTTAGAACAAATCCTCAAGACTCGGTAAAGTTGAATTTGCAGCAAAAAACAAGAAGGTGACATATTCGCTTAATTCTCAGTGTTAATACATAAGTTTTGACCTACAAATATTCTGGTCCCAACTTGCGAAATTCGTATACTCTTCAAAGAAAGGATAAAAACGTAAAATCTCATAGATAACTGATGGTTTTCAAGATCGAAAGATGTAGCTTACACAAAACTTCCAGCTGAAGTGAGGAAGACAAGTTAAGTCCGTTCCGCACCAAACACGTTAAAAGTGGTAGATGGTATCGTCGATTACTTTTAAAGGTAAAAGTACTGCAGAGTGTTGCTTGGTGATTTGATTTGAAGATATGCGTTGATACAGAAGATGAAGGGATGTTAAAATATCCATCAATAAACCATTCGATAGGAACACGGTCGGTCCACAAGGCAAAATAAGAGCAGCACATTGCACTAAATAATTGTCCTTTAATTGATGAAGCCGTATTGGCCTTTATTTCTGGATGCCCTATTGGAGGAGAAAACACAATATTTGCCATTAATGAACGTTGTTTTAGAGCATTAATTACGCTGTCATGCTTTACTTGAATATTTAAAATTTTTCAGATCATATCGAATATTCTTAGTTGTTTAGGTAGCCTTTCTTAGTCATTGGTAGGGCATTTGTCAACTATGAGGTATTCCTTGCTCGATGGAAATACAGTAATGCGAATTCAATTGCAATGTCAATCCGGAAATTAATTGCAATAAGTGTACAAACCTTGAACTTGCAAATGGAAAACTTTGCTTGTCGTTGCGCTTTCAAAGTACATAGTACAAGTGTAGTTTCCAGCATCTGTGTATTCCGTGCTGATATTTGTTAAGCTAATGTTTCTTTCGGATGACTCAATGAAGGACTTATGTCTCCCTTCTGAGACTTCCACAATATTTGCATCATGACGCATCAATACCCTGCCATTGTGTTTCCACACGGCTGTAAGCAGCAAAAGTGGGAAATGCACGACAATATACAGCAAGGCTCTATCACCTAAAAGTGCAACCACCTTTGAATGATCAGCATCTTCGTGTTCTCGTGTGCCTGCAAATTATGAGAAAATTATCAAAATCATATACACTGAAAAATAGTTTACTTTTGAATTTTTTATATATTGCACAGCCTTTTCATATTTGTCATTTCAAAGCATACCATATAAAAGGATAAAATTGTCTTGAAGGTATTTTTTCTGCCAGGTGTTGTTAAATATTTCCAAAAATTACATTTCTAAGTTTCACATCACAGTTGCCCAAACCCGGCTGAGTTCAAACCTTCTACTCACCCAATACAGCGAAAGCATATGGGGAAAAAGATTGATAATAGTAGTAGTCTTTCTTGAACCTGCATGATTTCGACAGCACAGTATTTTTTCAGTCACTCTCCGCTATTGGTGTTTACAGCCAGAAAGCAATAATAAAACTAATCCTTCTGCTTTGAAGACTTACGAGTAACTTTTTGAAAATGCAAACTTCTACTCCCTTCACTTTCTATAGCTGTAGCGCATTCAACCTAATATAAAAGAATGATTGCAGTTATATTTTGACGATTTCTCTTCTTTAATCTTATAAACACTTCAACAAGAATAGCCTCTACAGACAAAGCTTAAAAACATACTTTGGTATAGGTATTGATTAATTGAGAGTTACTTTCACATCTAATGACACGTACCAACCATCTGATAAGACCATGTGAACAAGGTTTGTGAAATACAGTTCATTACAGTTCATTCTGCTATAAGTTTTGACGGTCACTATCAAACGTGATCACTGAAAATGGTTCTAGTTTGTGAGTTCATTTATGAAATTATTCTTTCATTATATCAAAATATTTAATTAACTTTCACCCACCGTAAAAAAATACAGGTGAGAATTTTACAGAAACCGACATCAGTAAACACAATTCTGACGTGGTGTTGTTCTGTCAGTGGCCTTGTAATATCCACAATCATCTGCTCCTTGGGAGCAGTATCTGGTTGTCTTCTGATGGTAACGATCCTCAGGACTGTTCATAAAAAGTAAAGTGTAACATGTGTATTAATGTTTGTGCATATGTCTGTAAACAAACATAGACATCCTGTAATTAACTACACGCATCACGTCAATGCAAAAGTCCGCTAATGTTCAAGCTGCTTTTCAAGCACGAGCAGAAAGGTGTGGTGTCACTGATTTGCTCCACTTACCCTCTTCTCTCGCATGAAGCATATGGTTTTCTCAGCAAAATTTCCGGAGAGGAGAGATAAATAGAAACTGGTTAGCAATTATTACCGTCAAAACTGTGCTATTGACACGTCTTTCATCAATTCACTTTGACAAACTTGCAAATATCATAAACCGCCAAGGAGCTCTAACGATTGAACTAGGACTTATAGGCTTTCTAATCTCACCCTAGACAGTAAAATTCTCCCTACCAAGTTTACTTTAAGCCCCTCCTCTAATTTAAACAAATAACACCCGTCTAGTACACCGCTAAACAAAGGCACAGTACCTAGCCTACACCTACACTGAGTTTAATTTGCTTGAGGTCATATGTATGAACACACAGTGACTTTGTGTGAGCTTAATTGGGAACACAATTTACTGTACAAGTCATCGCTAACCACCCAGAGTGAAGCTGTATTGTTTGAATGAATGCCAATCAAAGTGCAGTTATCAGCTGTATTTAGAACTCCAGGGCTATTCCTAAAAATGTTTGGGCAGGGAGTTGTTAGTAATTCCCTGGTTTGGAGGTGCCATATACCTTTAATGCAACGGTACCACGACACACACTTGTTAACTGGACCATGGAGCTAATTCCAAATGGTGACTTGATGCATAGACTCATATGGTGAATCTGAGGTGGATGAGCAGGATCACATGACCTGTTCCTACTGATAAGCTATAGCAGTCTTACAGGCCAATTTCGAGTATACAGCTACTACACGGAGTAACTTAATGGTTCAGTTCACTTTAAACACTTGGATACTTTTTCACTGTGTGTTCCCTTTGCGTTACCTTTAATTACAGGGATCGGAATAAGCAGTCACCTGAAATTTATTTTGAAACATCACTGAGCTAAATCTTAAAAATCTCTTCTTATTTCACTTACAAGTATCTTTAATGATGTTTCCATCATGTAAATTGAACATTGAGGGTAAAATCAGGAGTCATCCTACATAACAATTCTGTAAAAACAAAAATTGACACATGATTAAAAAGAGCCATTCATGAACTAGGATACCAGAGTACAATTATTCAAATTGGGGTGACTGCATTTTTCCTGTTGTCTGGGAGACTGTATTGTTAGGCAACCAGGGCGAGTTAATATTTGGAACTCCCTGGTTCAACTGGGCAAACTCCCAAGTACACGCACAATTACACAAGGTTAATTATATCTGTAAACCAACAGCCCGGCCTGAGACGTTTGTACAATATCATTGTGTTACTTCTTTCTTACCTCAGTATACTAATATCTCATCCCCACACTCTGAGTAGGCTTATATATATATACAGGCTATATGGGGGATGAGATTTTGTGCTTTGCTTTCCCTTGAGAAGTGCACAGGTTACTTCCATGGGTAGCTGTTCAGTAACCATGGATATAGATGGGGATATCTGGGGCTCTGTGACTGCATTTTCAGGGGTGGGGCAGAAAAGAGAGCATGGTGGAGGTCCTAGCTGTTTCTGGTCATGATCGAGTGACCAAATATGCCCAAATTGCGTGTTTTTGTACGATCTACAGTTACATGTTTTTCCACCAACACCAGCATCAGGCTACTCAATAGACTTGAAACTTGGTGCATGGGTAGATGCCTTTTGGTGAACACTCAAAATTTTTACATCGCCAAGGTCAAAGATCAAAGTTCGCCAGATTGGGTCAAATTATCTATTTTTGAAATTTCTTCCACTATGCCTACATTAAGTTGCCCAGAAATGGTGCAGCAATACTTATGTAACCTTTACAGGCATGTTAAATGTACTTAAAGGGAAAATACAGTTCCAGGCTCAATCTGAACTAGTGTACCCCGTCACACTAGTTCAGGAATGGCTCCTATCATTCATGTGACAGTAAAGTTGTTTCTTATTTCTCAAATTTATGTAGAATAATTCTTAGGTTTACCTTCAATATTCAATGATTTCATCAAGGAACATTAAATAATTATGAGAGAAATAAAAGGAGATCTGTAAAATTTAGCAAATTTTTGAAAAAAATGGATACTTTTTCACTGTGTGTTCCCTTTGCGTTACCTTTAATTACAGGGATCGGAATAAGCAGTCACCTGAAATTTATTTTGAAACATCACTGAGCTAAATCTTAAAAATCTCTTCTTATTTCACTTACAAGTATCTTTAATGATGTTTCCATCATATAAATTGAACATTGAGGGTAAAATCAGGAGTCATCCTACATAACAATTCTGTAAAAACAAAAATTGACACATGATTAAAAAGAGCCATTCATGAACTAGGATACCAGAGTACAATTATTCAAATTGGGGTGACTGCATTTTTCCTGTTGTCTGGGAGACTGTATTGTTAGGCAACCAGGGCGAGTTAATATTTGGAACTCCCTGGTTCAACTGGGCAAACTCCCAAGTACACGCACAATTACACGAGGTTAATTATATCTGTAAACCAACAGCCCGGCCTGAGACGTTTGTACAATATCATTGTGTTACTTCTTTCTTACCTCAGTATACTAATATCTCATCCCCACACTCTGAGTAGGCTTATATATATATACAGGCTATATGGGGGATGAGATTTTGTGCTTTGCTTTCCCTTGAGAAGTGCACAGGTTACTTCCATGGGTAGCTGTTCAGTAACCATGGATATAGATGGGGATATCTGGGGCTCTGTGACTGCATTTTCAGGGGTGGGGCAGAAAAGAGAGCATGGTGGAGGTCCTAGCTGTTTCTGGTCATGATCGAGTGACCAAATATGCCCAAATTGCGTGTTTTTGTACGATCTACAGTTACATGTTTTTCCACCAACACCAGCATCAGGCTACTCAATAGACTTGAAACTTGGTGCATGGGTAGATGCCTTTTGGTGAACACTCAAAATTTTTACATCGCCAAGGTCAAAGATCAAAGTTCGCCAGATTGGGTCAAATTATCTATTTTTGAAATTTCTTCCACTATGCCTACATTAAGTTGCCCAGAAATGGTGCAGCAATACTTATGTAACCTTTACAGGCATGTTAAATGTACTTAAAGGGAAAATACAGTTCCAGGCTCAATCTGAACTAGTGTACCCCGTCACACTAGTTCAGGAATGGCTCCTATCATTCATGTGACAGTAAAGTTGTTTCTTATTTCTCAAATTTATGTAGAATAATTCTTAGGTTTACCTTCAATATTCAATGATTTCATCAAGGAACATTAAATAATTATGAGAGAAATAAAAGGAGATCTGTAAAATTTAGCAAATTTTTGAAAAAAATGGATACTTTTTCACTGTGTGTTCCCTTTGCGTTACCTTTAATTACAGGGATCGGAATAAGCAGTCACCTGAAATTTATTTTGAAACATCACTGAGCTAAATCTTAAAAATCTCTTCTTATTTCACTTACAAGTATCTTTAATGATGTTTCCATCATATAAATTGAACATTGAGGGTAAAATCAGGAGTCATCCTACATAACAATTCTGTAAAAACAAAAATTGACACATGATTAAAAAGAGCCATTCATGAACTAGGATACCAGAGTACAATTATTCAAATTGGGGTGACTGCATTTTTCCTGTTGTCTGGGAGACTGTATTGTTAGGCAACCAGGGCGAGTTAATATTTGGAACTCCCTGGTTCAACTGGGCAAACTCCCAAGTACACGCACAATTACACAAGGTTAATTATATCTGTAAACCAACAGCCCGGCCTGAGACGTTTGTACAATATCATTGTGTTACTTCTTTCTTACCTCAGTATACTAATATCTCATCCCCACACTCTGAGTAGGCTTATATATATATACAGGCTATATGGGGGATGAGATTTTGTGCTTTGCTTTCCCTTGAGAAGTGCACAGGTTACTTCCATGGGTAGCTGTTCAGTAACCATGGATATAGATGGGGATATCTGGGGCTCTGTGACTGCATTTTCAGGGGTGGGGCAGAAAAGAGAGCATGGTGGAGGTCCTAGCTGTTTCTGGTCATGATCGAGTGACCAAATATGCCCAAATTGCGTGTTTTTGTACGATCTACAGTTACATGTTTTTCCACCAACACCAGCATCAGGCTACTCAATAGACTTGAAACTTGGTGCATGGGTAGATGCCTTTTGGTGAACACTCAAAATTTTTACATCGCCAAGGTCAAAGATCAAAGTTCGCCAGATTGGGTCAAATTATCTATTTTTGAAATTTCTTCCACTATGCCTACATTAAGTTGCCCAGAAATGGTGCAGCAATACTTATGTAACCTTTACAGGCATGTTAAATGTACTTAAAGGGAAAATACAGTTCCAGGCTCAATCTGAACTAGTGTACCCCGTCACACTAGTTCAGGAATGGCTCCTATCATTCATGTGACAGCAAAGTTGTTTCTTATTTCTCAAATTTATGTAGAATAATTCTTAGGTTTACCTTCAATATTCAATGATTTCATCAAGGAACATTAAGTAATTATGAGAGAAATAAAAGGAGATCTGTAAAATTTAGCAAATTTTTGAAAATAAACTTGGGGCGACTGCCTTCTCTCTTTAAAAGAAAACTTCCAGCATCTAACCTTTAGCATGCATGACGTCAAACGTCACAAGATATGATATTATCGCTGCTAACCACTCTGCTAACTTTTGTGTCGCGAACTCCCCCTGAACTTAACAAGGTTGAGCCCAACTTTATGTGTATCTCAAAACTAAGCGCGCTTTGCCTGCTGTGCAATTATGCAATCCAGATAGTTTCCCCAAAACTAGGAAATTAGCACGCAACGTGCTTACTTGGCACATGAACTTATAAACGGATAACATGCAAAATACTGTACGTCCTGCAATGTAATGGTATAGTGCACGGATTTTCTTCCAATCTCCCTTCATTCAACTCCCCCGTCGATCTATGCATTTTTTCACCCTGTAACCCGTCGCTGATCATTTCGGACCCTTACCCCCTTTCCCAGCTCTCATGGGGCCGGGAACCCCCGCCAGTGAAAGGGGGTGAAGAGATCAAAAAGGTTGTGAACCACTGCATGCCTAGACGACTTACAAATCCCCCCACCCCTACCCCACCCACCCAACACCACCACCCCACCCTACCCCACCCATCCTTCCCCACGGTCCCCATCCGCCACCCTATTAGACTCATCACCAGAGTACTCTAGAACATTTTTAATTACTACATGATGGAGATCTCCCAACAAATAATCGACTCAGATCTTTGCAATAGACAGCAGCATTTGTTCTTAAGCCACCCACGTAAAATGAAATTTCTAGCCTAGTTCAACACTCTTTTATAGGTTTTGCTATTTATGTAATTAAGGAAACTGGATTATGAAATGTGGAAGCAGCCTAAGCCTTAGTGTTTAATAATGATTGAGCGAATGAGTGATGTGTTAGTGATGTAATGCAAGTACTTGGAAGTTGAAACGAAATCGCTTCGAATTCAGCGGTTGGTGAGTCATGAAAGAAGAAGTTTAGATTGAGTGGACTAGTGAAGATGATGTAAAGGTTTCTAATATAATTTTCGATGTTTTAGGTAAAATTACCCACTCTTTCAGGCTTATTAAAGACAACTGAAAACAATCTAACCTTTGATGATAGTTTGTTCATAAGTTTCTTTGTAGGCCTAGTTTCACGAAAAAAATATTCTGCATTTGTGATACAATACTGTAGGCTACTACACCGATACAGAAGCATGAAAAGACTCTATGCATGCTGCTTTTGCTTCTGATTTTGCTTCTACGCATTGCCGGATTAACGTTGTGTGGGCCCCCGGCACTCTCTACAGCGGGACCCCTTTTACAAGTTTAACCTCCTTCCCCCTTGCCCACCCGCTTACACAAACTTAATAACACTCAACAGATTAAATTTTAGCTTTTAGCCACTAATAACTAATAGTTGCTTTTACATATTATACAGTGATACATGACAGTTATTATACATTATATGCCAGATAGTGTTAAGGCATGGCAAAAGTGCACACACACTTTGGGGGCCCCAAAAGCATGGGGGCCCCGGCATATGCCGGTTCTGCCATGGGGTTAATCCGGCACTGCTTCTACGTTTACTTACTTTGGTACTGGAAGGGCTCAAAACATGAGTATATAAGCCAGAAATTGGCTAAGTAGGCAATATATAGGGCCTAGGCCTATCACAGTATCAGCTATGCTACGCCCACAGTAGCCTAGTCCTCAGTAAAGGTACATGTATGGCCGGTGGCCCATAGCTCCCTATACACGGTTCTTACACCGACCCATTGAAAACCCGGGGTCTTTGACCAGCACAGTGCTGGTCGAAATTGATTTTAACTTTCGGTTACACTTATATTGCAGTTGATTTTTGCCACTTTAAACCTCTGAAAATTTGAAATAAAATCATCAACTTTGCGACTTCGTAAAATTTACTGTAGTGTTTGAAATATTTGTTGACATAAGAATGCTGTGTGCATAACATTGTGACGTGACACACAGCATTTTGATTACTGTAGTTCCTATGGATACACATTGCAACTGCCTCTACAAATGTTCCGTACTGACATAACGATGTAGCTCATTAGCATACTGATGTAAACAAAATTCCATAGTCGCAAAGTAAATTTTATGGTGTGAAAAAGTTGCTGATTTCCTTTCACATTCTAGGCACTTTCCATAAATTCTCAGTGATCAAAAACAGCTGCAATACTCCTGCAAGATCTGGAGAAGAAAATTCATGGTAGTAAATTAAGATTTTACTTTCAAAATTTGCTGTGAGAAGAAAGACAATTTCAACCATCACATAGATGGTCGATCCCCTCTCTATTTCCATAGGCTGGTGTAAGGACTGTGTATAGTGAGCTGTAGGTGAACGACCACAGTCCTTTACTGAGGACTAGACCCACAGTAGCCTAGCATGTACTGTGACTTGAGATGTCTAGGCTGGCCATAACTGTACAACTATAGAATACCCTGCCATTAGTAAATCTCTCCTTTCCTCCAGAGGTGCAGTCACAGAGAAGTCAATAGATATATAAAGTAACAAAACAACTCACATTCATATTCATAAACAACCACTGTGACTGCACTTCCACTCAAAACTTATGCTGCATAGCCTAGGCCTACAAGGCTACAGTAGGCCTAGACTTAAAGGCAGTAGGCAGTCACCCCAAACAGAGTGAGTGTGTCCTGTCACTCTAGTTCATGAATGGCCTATTTTGATCATGTGACAATATTTTTGTTAGTGAATTGTGGAATTCAAGGAGAATTTCGCCTTGCTTTACCTATTGTTTGTAATAGTTATGTTCAAAACATCTTCAGAAGTGCTTGTAATGCAATAAGAGGAGATTTGCAAGAGTTTGCTGATTTTTCAAAGAAAATTTTGGGGTGACTGCCTATTGCCTTTAATTACAGACTTTCCAAGTCACACACATCTGGCGTGTGACACACGCATTTCAGCTCCACACACACGCTCACACGCAGAGCAGTACTGATCACACACATTCCTGTGCTTGCCCAAGAAGAACAGGAGATTCGCGATGTTTTGCTCATCCAATTTTTTAACTAGTGGAAGCAAGGATGCTAAACATGCTATGAGCATATACAATGCTGGCAAAAGTGGCTAGTCTAAAAAACAGAGTACCCCAGGCGTGCATTTACCTGCTTGTATTGAACAGCATGTGGCCTATGTGAGACAAAGATGAATAGTCCAGTGACTAGAGTACTGTATACACTTGCACTTGTGTGTATTGTTGACTTTAATTTAATTTTTACAAGAATGAGGTTGATAGTAAAAAGGCAAAGCCAGTTTGGGCATGTGTAGCAAACCGTAAATCCATTCCCAGGGCTGTACAGTACTTCTCATATAGCAGAAACAAGAGGATTATAATAACACATCACATGGATTTGAACTACTGGTAGTTTGTGTAGTGTCATCATTGTGTTGAGCATCATGTTTACTCCAGCATGGCACTAGAATGCATCACAGAAAGAGAGAAATTCGGAAAAAACTTTGGGGGTGCGAAGGGGTGAAGCCCTTCCCCCTCCGTGCTCTCCCCCAGTGGGAATTTGCGCATCATCTCAAAACTCATCATTTTTATACATTGAGTTTTTTATAATTCAGAAAATCAGACATGAGAACCATATTTCATGACTGGGTACATGGAGCTTAGAACACTGAGGAAGTGCCATTTCTGGCCATCTGGGGGGTTGGTAAAACCAAAAATTTTCTTGTACACTCCACGCCAACTGATGGTGGGGCTCCGCTTAGATAGTCACACGCATAAATTTCCCCAAAGGTTGGAAAGTCTGTAATCATTGTGTTGCAAAATAACACAAATTCACCAACAGCCACTGTAACTGTTCCTCCTCGCAAAACTTGAGGCTTGGTGGACTTCGACATAATTATTGTGTTGCAAAATAACATGAATTCATAAATGGCCACTCTGACTGTGACTTCACCTCCACTTAAAAATGGAGGCTTGGTGTGGACTTTGACAATTCAAAAACATTTACACAAAACATACGTAATATTTATGATTGTGTTGCGCCTCTGCAACTGTGCCTCCACTCAAAACGGGAGGCTCAGTGGACTTCGACATTTACAAAAACATGAACACAAACATGTCTACATGTTCTCAAAATAATATCCCAAGGGACTGTTCCTACTGCAAATAGGGCCTAGCCTACACCTCATTTACAAAAATGTGTTTTTCAAATGTGACGGTGTATTCTATCGCTACTCTGCTAACTGTAAGTAAAATACTGTGGCCTGAAGTGAACTTCCACTATGGTTGGGCAAGGGCTTAAGTTAGACCTTGGAGTTGTACAGGCACGCACTACATTACTTTAACAGCAGAACACAAAATGTCCAGTCATTATGTAGCCACCCTGCAAGGAGACAGGCATTCCTCACAGCTTCAAAAATCCGCCTATGGTTACCAAACAGAACGATGGAAGATCTTTGTCATTGCATAAATCTATGGTTCTCTTGGCCCTTCTTTCTTGAAATGGAAGGGAACAAGAAGGTGGAATTTTGAAGTAAAAATTGAACACATTTTACACTAAGTAAGTTACCCCGTTTTGCTCTTTGGGAGTGCCCATGCAGTCACATGACAGATTTAATCCTTTGAGGTCCAGAAGTGGTTTAATCTGTGCCTGAACATGCATGGGATGTATCAAAGTTACATACTTCCTGCTACTGTACCGAGCATCAGTGACACTCTTACGTACAGCAATATGTCAGGCCTTGATTTTTAGATTTTCCAGGTGTGCTACAAATCACACTCCTCAGAAAATTAAGGAGTGTGGTAGGTGTGCTGTTTTATTAAACTTTGAAAGATTTATCTGAGTTCACATTCTTTATCTATGTAGGTGTGCAAAAAATCACACTCCTCACAATGATGTGAGGCGAGTGGTGGTGGTGGTGTTAGAAGATACTGTATCTGAATTGTTTAATATTCACCAAAATTCCCATTTTTTTTTTTTTTATTTTGCATGTAATATCTTGGATAACGTAATTGGAAGTAAACAGAAAGTTGCCTTTGCTCTGCTTGAAGTGAAACTTTTGAAGAGAAAGTAGAAACTTTTGGAATATTTTTCGATGTGTAAGTGTAAGGGTCTACTGTATGGTACTGTAGGTTATTGTACAGTATGCACTAGTTTTGCGAATCTAAAATGTCATTCAGTGTTGATACTGTAGTTTGAAATTTGGATCTGTAATGGATAAAATTTGGAAAAATCTGCAAATTTGCATAACCCAAAAGTATCAAAACTGTTTTTGTACCTGTAAAATTTTGCAATAAAGATGCTCTGCTGTTTGATGCAACTTCCATTTGAAGTAATAGGCTAGCCCTTTACCCACACTGCACTGTGAAAACTATAAATGTGCCTGTAATATGCAACAAAGCTACTCCCATCAAAGGGTACTCAGGTACTGTATCTCAAAATGTCATTTGTTCATGTTTGTATGGTCCTCAGTTTTCTATTGTTTTGTTACAAATACTAATATAGGGTTCCTATAAAATGAAATGACTCAGAAAAGACTGTAGAACAACCTCAGAATACTGTACTTTCACCCTATAAATCAGATGAGCCTACAAAAGGAAAAAGATGCTGAAACACAATTTTTCAAACATTGTCTACTTGATTGGCTCAATTCTGGTAGGCAAGAAGTCCGCAAGTTAACTTCCTGAAAAATAATTCAAAATATTCTTGAATGTAAGCTTCATAAATATGTATGGTTTTGTACACTTTCAAAGCTTGCCAATCAAAATGTAACCCTTATAAATCAGTATGGTACAGGTAGGCCTATTTACATCCAATTTTTCTGAAACTTACTCTTGGCCTCAAAGGATCAAGTCTAAAAAGTTACGACCAGGAACCATTGCACAGTGTGGTGGATGGCAAAGTATGTTTGCATACAGATATCACATGGGCAACTCTTTCCTTAGGTGTATGTATTATGTACCTGTACAGTGCCTTTGGAAGTACCTTTTTAAATTAAAATAGGCCTAATGCATTTCAGATACCCAGTACAAGTAGACCTAGATCTACTTTACAGTATACATGTGTACATACGTAGCCAACACAAACTGTAAACTTAAGGGTGGCGACGGTCACCACAACGATTTCTATACACTTGTAATGAACAAACATGGAAATCTTCTAGAAAACTGACATCATGATCATGCTACAACATAGATATTTTATTTTGTATTCTCAGGTATTTGAAATCGTTATCCATGATTACACTTTGATTGTCAGACGCAAATCAATGAGATGTGTGATATTCAGTAGTGCAGCCTCCATCACATGTACAGGTACAGTATATTTTACTCAGCAAAATATACATTTGTGCAGTTAAACTACATGTAGGTTTGCACCTTTGTTCAGATGTGTCAAAGCAGTGTATGGTAAAACAATTTTGTATTTTTTCAGTTGCCATTTTTGAAGGAAAAATCACTCCTGTATTCTCAATTCAGATGTACTTCAGGAATTTTTATGAGCTAGTGACTCTGCATACTGTACCATAGCATGTTACTGTATTCAAAAGAATGTGTGGAAGATTTTCCTTATCTTGTTAATACTTTCATGCTCATCAATGAAACTTTTTTGTAGTTTCCAGGGCTAATTTCCAATACACTCCAGTGTTTTTCAGACACTGTTATGTTGTGAATTTACTGCCTGAGATAAGGACATTGGGCCTTTAAAGTAGGCTAAAAAACTGAAAATGATTTAATCCTACAGCATGTGAAGATTTCAGACTTTTACCAATATTGCACACTAAGTGATGTTTGGGCCATCATCTGTCAGTTAATAGTGTACAGAATTCATTCCACGATGCAAAGGGCAAGGCCAAACACTTTGTCCATCCTGGAAAGAGCTCAGGGGCAACTGTCTGGCAAACGATTTGGAAAAGCAACTACAAAACAGTCACAGAATATAGCTAATGAAGATAATGAAGAAGATGAATTAAAGGTACTGTATAATAAACATAAGTATTTATTCACTGCTACTAACACTTTAGCATACTCATACTCTTGAAAATTGCTTGTACTCCTAAATTAAATATTAACATACTATTAAAGTGAAGATGTGCTAATGCAAATGCACAGTTTTTTACTCATACTTATGAAGAATGATAGTACTCAGTCAGGGCTGGAATTAAACGAAGGCCACGACAACCATGGCCATCGTGCCAAGGGGAATGGCCGTGGTGTCCTGCCATACAAAAACATTTGGCCTTGGTGCCCTCCAAAATTCATGAATGACCAAGGCCAAATGGCCGTGCCCCCCTTCAGCCTTGTGGTGGTACTTATGACTGTAATACTGGCATTAACTGTCTACTTAACAGTACACATGATATGTCATATTAAGCCTGCATTTACCCTTCACAGTCTTTCACCTAATTACTGTATCTAAGGTGTGTATTCCTTAGAAATACTTGATTCTCAGTAAATAGTCTAGAGTCACCTATCACACCATTACTGTATGTTGAATCCTAGATGTAACTGAGATAAATAATATTGACTTTTTTGTTTTCTACTCTACCATTGGCCAACATCCTTAGTTTGAGATGACACAATGCTAGCACAAAGAAAACAGTCTGGTTATAGTGGAACAGACCGAAGTAGCCTTACCTAAAAGGCAAATGGGGGTCCTCGATTCTCTATCTGAGCACAATAAATAGACAATAGTATCTGTACACAGTGTGTTTGGTGTGTGCTTTATATGAACTTCAAAATGAAGTTTCCTTCACAACTTTGAAAAAGTGTCTGGGCAAAGTTGCCCTAACAATAAGTGCTGCAGATGTTTGTGCTTGAAGTGTGGAATGAGTGAGCAGGAAGGGGTTTTTAGGGTTGAAAAGTCCATTCAAGTTTTGAAAATGTCAAAAGATGTATACCAGTGATAGAATTTACCCACAAATGTTTTGATAAATATGGAATAGGAAAATACTGTGTTAATCTCAAGTCAAGAAATTTGTGTCCATCACTTTTCCAAAATTGTTCACCAAATATGGATTTGAAAGTTGAGATACTGTACAGTAAGTATTAAACCCTGAAGTATGGCCATGTCTCTGAGGAGATAAGCAGCATTCTCTTTCACCTTTTTAAAAGTTAAATTGGTGAATTTACAAGTTTATCATGAAAAACCATGTCCATATTTTTGGCAGGGTGGGGGCTTGGGAGGGGGAGTAATGTGGAGGTAGAAAAAACTCCTGGTAGTGCTGTACTGTGTGTTGAGATCAGGCCTCGACAAATTCTTTTTCCATTACTTGTCCATCAGGCAAGCTGTTCTCTTAGTCTAATTGTCCGCATGAATATCTACTTGCCCACTTTTAATATGCCTTTAAACTCCTTTGTGGAGGAGACTTCACAAGGAAAGTTGCCCGGTGGGCTATGATATTGAACAATGCGTTTGCCCAAGTAACTTTTTACTTGTCCCGGACTGTCGGGTGGGGGATTTTTCGAAGCCTGGTTGAGATGGTTTGAGTGATTTTGAAATGGAAGTTTCAAAAGTCAAATGTGTGATTTTAATCCTTATACTCTCATGTCTTTCTCCTTTAAGGCTTACTTGTCACAGCTTCAACAAAGAACAACCCAACAATTTAAGGATGCAAGTGGTGATGAGTCTGATGAAAGTTATCATCCAAACAACAGCGCTTTGACAAAAACTGGTAGTCAGTTTTTGAAATCAAACAGAGTGGCTAAAGATTCCCTGGTGAAGGATTCTCCAAATGCCTTTAGAAAGGATGGCAAAGGAACATCAGCGGATAGGACTCATATGAATGCAATAGTTGATATGGCTAGTGAAGAAAGCAGTGACATCTCTGATATATCTGATCAAGTTAGTTCTCAAAAGTCTTTGGAAGCAAAACCTAAAAGTCATCGGTTTTTGAAAGAGAGGCCCAAAGATCAGGTTATGGGTACTAAACAAAGCCCTAAGAAGACAGCCTTCAACAAACCACCAGTGAAGACTTCCACACCTTCTAGGAGTGTCAAGTCATCTGCTTTTGAAAGAATTATGTCAAATCTTGGAAGTGATGAGGATGACGTTGAAAGTTTGATAAAAAACATTGAGAGTACCCCAAGGTCTCCAGAAATCATCAAGGATAAGGTACAGCTGAATAGCTAATGATCATTTCATGTTTGGAATAGGCAGGGCATGAATATATATATATATATGGTTTCTTCTCTTCTAAACACAGCTGCTGGACATACAGTATAGTATGGACATTTCCAGGTGTCTTTACTATATGGAGTTTCAATTTTTCTTGAGTGGTTTAAATCAAATTGCATGAGTTGTCCTTTTATAATCAAAGGGTGTTTACATATCTGTCAGTTAATACTTGTTGAAATTCCTTTTTCTCTGGCTCATAATTTACTAGATTCTGTTGAAATATGGTAGCAATGACTTTTGAATGGTGTGCTCTTTGGAGTGTTCATAAGTTTCAGGTGAAGGCCATTAAAGGGTCATTCAGCGTTACTAACAGTTCAGTGAGCTTCATTGACTTGACAGCAGTTAGTGATATGAAATATTTTGCTACTGGAGCAGCATTTGCATCCCTAGAAACATGCCTGTCAGTAAAATTTTAGGACAGTTCTGGTAATGTTCATGTGAGTGATGATATTTCCCGTCATCCTTCAAAATTAAATGAGGGACGTTCTAGATTTCAGTTCCATTCAGTATTTATATTTAAGGAAGTTTTGAACCAAAATGTTAATACTGCTTCCTGGACTGTCACTCACAAAAAGATTATATTTTCTTAATTTTGTTTTAAGAAATCTGTACATAGTGAGCCACCACCACCAGCCCTGTCAGCACATTCCCCAGAAAGAGACTCATCCAGAGAGGACATTGTAGATGAAGTATTATCACAGGAAGAATCAGAAATTATTTCTTCCATCGCTTCAGATTCCTCAACAGGTACAGTGGAGTGACGCTTTTTTCTTATGTTGATTAGTGGGGAAATGCTCAGTTAGAGGGTGTCAAATTTGTATTTAAATAGTGTTCTTATAGAAGAATGCATGTTATGCTGCATTACACATATTTTACCAAGGACAGTTCCCAAACCAGGTAATCATCCTATCCATTGCCTTCAGGATCACTGAATATCAGTCACCATCCCAGTCATGAGAGGTTTAATCTATTGGTTCATGATAATAATACTTCCAAATTGTACTGGGATTGATCTTACAATCAGCCTCATTTTACAAAGTTCTGCAACAATCAGCCAGCATTTTACAAAGTTCTGCCACAGTCTTTTTCATTCCTGAATGTTCTCAAGCCCTTTTTGGTTCTATACTGACCAAGTTACCATTGCAGGACTCACATTTAAAGACTCACTTGTTGTATTATACACTTTATTCAACCTCTTATGCCAAGCAACAAGCAAGAAAGCATCAGACCCAGTTTTAAAGTAGTTAGTATGACCCCATTAGACAGGGGTCGAAATTCCCACTGTTCCGCTGTTCCTAGAACAGTGCTTTTAGTGCCGGAACAGTAACCTTTCAAAAGCCACTGTTCCGTGGAACATTGTTTTTCCACAAGAAGCCGAGTGCATACAAATATACGCACATGCTAATCTCTGATAAAGTAATGATGCCGTGAATATAAAAAATCCCCATAAATTTTGGCTCAAGAATGAAAGCAGACTCGTTCCACCGTTATCAATTAAAGTTGGTTATACTTGCACGTGTTATTCCCTATGCTGCATGGTACAGTGCTGTGTAAACGCACGTACTGAAGTTTTACTACCAAATGCAGAAAAAACTTTTAGTACAGTATGTCATTTATTGCCCTGCAAGCAAAGGTCATCTTGCATCACCCCTTCTCTTGCGTGGTATGTTCCAAATGACCTCTTAACTATTCGTTGATATTCCCTCCACTTTATTGTATTTTTAGGGGGTTTTGTATTAATATTCCCTCCAAGCTAGCAACTAAGCACCGAAACTTGAAACAACTAAAAGCAATTCTGACTGCTGAATTCTCGCAACCAAAGTCAATGGGTCCTACTGTAAGTGTTTGCTTTTCCTTGCAAGATCTTCCCATTGACTTACTGTGTGGAATGATACTTGAATCAAGGTTATGGCGAAGGATACGACTAGAACGATTTCACATAAATTTGCTGGGAGAAAATAACAACAGTATGTGCACTCATATGTTGGAGAACCCCAGAGTTGTTGACAAGTCATTTTTCTTCAAGTCAAGTCACAAGTCATTCATTGCCAAGTCAAGTCAAGTCACAAGTCATTTTTTTGCGGTCAAGTCAAGTCGAGTCACAAGTCACTTCACTTTCTTGCGAGTCAAGTCAAGTCACAAGTCAAATTGCTTCAAGTCAAGTCAAGTCACAAGTCATTTCTTCCCAAGTCCTTCACAAGTCATGTTATGTGAAATTGCATGAATTTATAATGATGCAAGATAACTTCCACTAGCTAGCGCCACACATGATGAATGACATTCTTGACATTGAAGTACAGCAGCCCATTCCCCGGGTGAAGTGTTACTAAGGATAGCAACGTGAAGCAACAGTCCACTTTTCCTAGAAAGGTGTGCACATGAGAAGAAACTCCTGTCTGCCACATGCACTATCATTGGTACCACAAGATTGCTTTATGCATTCAGTTGATTGACCTCAGGATTTTGCTTAGCAACTAATGGGAAGCATTCTTCAAATTTACGCTTGATGGACAAACAAAACAGGGACTATGTACAGTTGTACACAGTAGTTTCTAACCTGTGAGTGCGGCTAAAGGCATAAGAATGCGTAAGGTCTTTTATAATGTAACTGTATGGATTATGGATTCTATACCTTTGCTTTCAGGTTGAATGAAAACCAGTCAAAAGATTTGAGAAACAGTCATCTGTAAATACTGAAACATGTTTAAAACTTAAGTATTATATAAGAAATGACAAAATTCTGTGGTTGCTTTCATGATGAATACAAAGGTGAGGCACACTGCACACATGTGCAGTTCAGGGGGGAGGTGGGGTACAGTGAGACAGTATACTGTACTGTTTTGAGAACATGTATTAGTCATCAGCTAACTTGTATGTGTGCTATATGCAAAACATGAATTGATTTGCCAGGTCTCTCCACAGTTTGTGATGGAACTGTTTTTTTGTGTCTCACTGTGCCTCATGCCCCCAACAACTACTATAAAGTCCTATATTAATGATTATACAAGTCATGAGATATCAAAATCCTTTTCTAATAATCTACCATGTGAACCACAGTGAACTGTCTCAATAGGATTCCGCATGCAAAAATATCGAAATAGCTAAACATTTCATAACAGCGAATAGTTTGGAGAAATCTCTGTGCATAGAATACAACAATAGCAATAGCAATAGCAATGAAGTCCATTTCATCAGCTTTGGTATCATTGGTGACATATGCACCATATTGTGTAAAAAAACCCTCAATTTGCAACTTCCAGAGCTCATGAGAACCTGGCTGGATTTGCAGGTAAATTGGCAGATATGTAGCACTACCAGTAAGACAGTCCATAATTTTCTTTGGTGTTACAACTGGATGTGAGAACACATTTATAGTGCTCGTGTATCGCTATGTCCAGTGGCTTAATACTGCGCTTAAACCTCCACAAAGCAAATGTTGTTTTTTTTTAAGGACACATCTTGGAGAAGGATTCAAAGGAATCCCCAATCATGCTTAGTAATTCTGGGGCATTAATTTTTAATGCACATAATTTTTCCCGTAGTGCTAACACTGGTTGTCACCGAGGTGTGATCTTGGTTGTGGAAATGTTGGTTGGTTTCATCTTGCCAGATTGTTGCATTTGAGAAATACCAAATTTGACAGCATTTTATCACTCAGTCTAGAACGATGTGGCCTCATGATGATGCCTCCATAGCTAAAGACCCATTCCACTGGAGAACTATAGAGGCGGGGACACATAGTCGTTCACAAAAAATTGGAAGAGAGGCAATAATTTTTCCTGAGGCTTTTTGAGCCACAAACTTATAGGATTGTAGAACACACATATTTATTCAGGAAACTGAATACGGGTAAATTCGGTAAATACGAGATTGGCCTATGATGCACGTGGCAACGTGCGTTGCATTCTTCTGTGAATATATAATACGTGAACACGCACAGTTTATGTGCGCTATCGATATAGGCCTACTACGATTTTTTTTAAAGGATGCAAATCTTCAATTTATTTCGAGGGTAAATAGCGGAAATATACTGCATGAGAGTAAGAATAAAGCTTAAAAAAATGATGATTTCCAATGTCGACGAGTTAAATATGTTCAAGTCAGGTCAAGTCACAAGTCATTTCTCTGCAAGTCAAATCAAGTCACGAGTCACTTATTTTTCAAACTCCTCAAGTCAAGTCGCAAGTCAAGTTCCCTTCAAGTCAAAGTCAAGTCACAAGTCAAAAAAAATGGGACTCGAGTCGCAAGTCGTTGACTCGAGTCAACAACTCTGGAGAACCCACTCATTGCTTTGCTATAGCAATAAACCACAATGCAAAGGATGAATCAAGCAAAAATGTTCCTTTACCGTGGACCTTTTTTGCTTTTATTCAAATCCCACTTGCCTTGCTTGCTGTGCCAAGAACTGCATCAGTTTTGAGTGTATTTCATCCTACAGTAAGTTTTGGACACCGCAATGCTACAGTAGGTATCGGGACAATGCAAGATTATTGGCCATAAATTTGTGCTTAAAAAATAAGAACCAAAAGAAGATCAGGATATCCCACTGGCTAATCCCCGCTGCAGGCGAAAATTCACCCTCCCCACGTTACGGTCAAGTCGTGCAGTCATACCACTCGAATACAGTAGACAGTAATTTGCACCTTTGCAGTTTGCACGTGTGCAAGAACTGTACGTATGCTGAGGTACTGTGCTCCGGAACAGTAAAATATGATCTGGAACAGTAATTTTGGAAAAAAGCGCTGTTCCGTGGAAAAGGAACAAAAAAATTAAATTTTGACCCCTGTTAGAGATTAAACCCAGCCTTCAGGCTTTAAGGTGGATGCTTTAACTACTCGACCATGTAGTCAGTTAGTTCATGTGGGCTGAAATTCCAAACCAGGTATTGGGCTTAACTTTCAACTTTGAGGCCATGAGTGAAAAGTGAAGCTCAATATAGTTGATAACCCTATTTATATGCCCTGACTGGGACCTTGTTGCAGAACAGTTTGAACAAAAACAATTTCAGAACACAAAAACTGTGCTTATGCAGTACTTCGTTGACACCAAAATGGTCATTTTCCAACAGAACAAAGGTATCTGTTAAGGAAGTAGTACATGGTTTGCAACAGGTTCATCACAACAGTACTGTATGTTTCATAAGTGATAGTTTGTTCAAGTGGTTTTGTAGACTTGTCTATAAGAACTGCACAGCAAATCATCACTTTTGGAGCTTCTTTTGGCGGATTCAATCAGGAACATTCATACTCTTAGAATTCATGAATTTCAAAGTGAAATTGGTTACGGGTATTCCCAGTGGGTCATTAAGAGGTTAGTTTATTAAACATAATTGTTTGCACTTCGTTGGTAATTAAAGCCAGTGAACAAAAATGAAGGACAAATAATTGTTGTGCAATACAATCATTATCTTCATTCTTTTGTTTAATAATCAAGCTTATACTGTACTTTATTAGTGCATACAGTGTACTTCATATGGCGTCATCAGAATTTCACATATCCATCGTGTTTCTCAGACAGATCCGAAGTCTTTATGAAGCAGATCTTTTATTTACATTTTTTTATCCATTCTGTTTACTTTCTTTTAACAGGATTACCAAGGATAAATGTCCTCCAAGCTGCAGATTTGGAACCAGCATTAGAGCCAACGAAAGTAGATGACAAGAAGAAAGAAACCCCCAGCAGGATCTTTACAAAAACAAACAAACAAAAAGAAAATAATGTTACAGAAATAGAAAGTGATATTCAAACCCAAGAAATCCAGTCAGACATTGATACTGAAATCCATACAGGAACAGAATCTGTCAAAGAACAGACCGTAGCATCAGATGAGGAGACAGAAGCTGATGCTTACTCATACTCGTCAATTGCATCAGAACAGTCCAGGAAGAGGTCTCCAGTTAAAAGTGAATCAGTAGACTCTATCAGTAGTACTTCCAGAGAGACAACTGCAAGTCAAAGATCGCAAACAGTAACTGAATCAAAATCAGTGTCATCATCATATACTGATGATTTTGATAGTGAAACCAATCAATCTATTAACTCAAAATCTGTCTCCAGTAGTGGAACTTTAACTCCCAGGCCGTCTGCCACTCCAACACCAAGGCGTCCAGCAAAACCAAAAGACTCTGATAAATGTTCACTGACTCCATCTCCTACACCCAGGAGGTCCAGAATGCATAGAGTTTATGTGAAAGATACAGGAGTTCAGACGTCAAACACTCAGGGCGATGATCACTGGCTGTATGGTGAGATTTCATACTTAAAATTATTGTTGTTTGTGTGTTTTATTTCAGTTTGGGGAGGGGGGATTCTTTTTTTAAGTGAACTTAGTTTACAAGGTGACTTAACTTGTGGAAATGCACCAGGCTTTGTGTTGAGCCATATTTTGAGTTCAAAGCTTTCAAATGCCTCTCAGTTGAAATGAATAATCCCCAGTGTACATAAATTCTGTTCTATTGCCTAGAATTTGGTGGCTAATAAAGAAGTTTGCATTTCTTAATAGGCCATACAGCCCATGGTCGCAGTGTTGATGTTAGCAGTCTCTTAGAGCAACACAGATCATCTTCTATACCTCCTGAGACTCTTCACAGTAAGTGATGGTTGGCATTCTTTCTCTTGATCTGAGGTATATTGTTTATAATGGATTGTACCACTTCACAGTTTTTCTGATCTAGATTTTTGACCCATAGTTGACTTCAGATAAACCTTTAGCACATTAGATGACATAGTATAGTAAAGGTCAGTTTGTTGTCAGAGATGTGTTCATTCTAGTCGGCATGGAGTGGCCTAGCCTGGCACTAATTTAAAGTCATGAATTTTGCCTGCCACCATCTTTACATTTGGCACAGGCAGATCTCTCATAGTTTGAAAACATCCGACTTGCAGCCGGAAGGTCTGGGGTTTGACTCCTGGCTGGGTCATACCGAAGACTTTAAAAATGGCATCTACTGCCATTGTGCTTGGTGCTCAGTATAAGCAATGGAGAAGGGAAAACAAGCCAGTGAGCCACAACTGGAAAAAAAAAGGCTGTGGCCGGCCCAACTTAAACCAATTGTTTAGAAACTGAGCCGTAAAACGTCATCTAACTCTAACTCGAAAACACAAATTCTCACAGTTCTCCTAGTATTAAAAATGTTTCCTTGGAAAATTCCATGTTTACCACCCATAGAAAATGTAAGTCCCTTATTAAGGCATTGCTTATGAAGCTATGAAGCTTTAACCACCCAGCTGTCACAATAAAGGGGTACAGTAGCTCCAGTAGGTTGTTTCAAATGTGACTCAAGAAAGTGAAACCTTTGCACCAATTTTTATTTTTGGGGGGGGGGAGCAGATTAGTGTTAGTGTTATACTAGTGCATCTGTAATTTATGTAGCCACTTACTCAGATGCAACTAGTATTATGTTGGATCTACATTCACAGAATTTGAAGCCAGGTTTAGAAATCATAAATCTGACATCCTGTTGGCTGATGCAAATTAGCTGTGCCCTACAATTCTTCTCCTCCTGAGATGGTGGATATCAAGTTTATTATTATACCAAGTCTGATACTTTTGCCAATTTGTAGCTTTTCATTGATTTTTACTTGCAGAGTTACAACAAGTTGTTACTTTTTCATTGTAATTTCATGACAAAGGATATTTCCTCCAAGAATACCTTTGTTGACATTGTCTGTTATGCTTGGGTTTGTTATCATTTTAAGAAACAGAATAAAAACTGAGCAGCAAATCATCAGGAACAATACACTTATTGGTATCAACAATGCTGTAGTGTTTGATAAACTTTATTTGATCAAAATGTTTTGTATGTTAAAAATGTTTTAGATGAAAATGGGTGCCCTCTCTCCTTTCAAAATTTTCAAAGTAAGTACAAAATTAAGTGTTATCCCTTCAGTACAGTAGGTACTATGGCTTGGTTTCAGCAATTCTGCACCACTGGAAGTATACAGCTCTGTCTCATTGCAGGGCAGTAGCCTGTGCTGGGCAGGGAGGCAGCCCCCACCCCCCAAGAGATTTCCAAAGCATACATGAAAATTGGCCTACTGGAGAAAAAATACTGGAATGCCTAAAAATATCACTGTCCTAATTATGATTCAAGGCCCAAAGAACCTGGGGAATCATATGTAAGGCTTTTTTTTCCCCAAATTTTCCTGGGGAGGGCCCCAGCCATGGGCACCTTATGTTGGTTTCTCTTCCTGAAGAAGGAACCCTTTTCCTCCTACAAGATACACAGCTTGAATACACCTGCATATATGCAGGCTTAATATAAAATAGCCTATTTTTACCTTAAGATATCTCAATGAACTTGGAAAGTAATTTAAATCAAAGCTAAATTTGTTTCTAAAGCATGAAACCTAAAAAGGAAGAGTTTTTAGATGCAGCTCACAAGAACTAAAATTTGTTATTTTATCCCCATTTGGGAGGCATTTTGACCAAACATTTCCTTGCAAGGCCTACTGTGGCTATTGGCCAATCGATGGTGGCTCCCCCAGTGAATTATTAAGACGGAACAGCCCGCACCGGCTACCAGCGTTGTAGGGGTGCCATGCCAAGGCCAAAAAATTCAGTAAATATGTTAAACTGCAAATTATGTAATCATTTCAAAGCTTTACCAAGATAACACCATTTTGGATCTAGGAAGCCTAAGAACAAGAAAAATTTCTGAAAGAGTAGAAGTGTGATTCCTCTCCAATAGGCAACATCTGCTTCAATAATACTCTACCAAAGTAGAAACAATTGCTAAATAATGAGGATTCCTAAGCATATTATCAGTTCAAGGCTTAACAAAGCTTTACCGAAGGTAGCATCATTATGCATCCAAGCCACCTCGCATAGACAAAAGTTTCTCAAAGAGAAAGGATGTCGTCCCCTTCTCTTAGACAGCACCTCTTGCCTTAAGCACATCCAGAAAAAGGAAGCATATCCTTAAATAATGACAATTTGTACAGATAAAATAATTTCAATGAATTGTCAATGATAGCACCATTTTGCACCTAAGCCAGGCCTTCCATGTACCCCCTCCCCTCAGCACCCTCCCTCCAGGATGGCACCCATTCACAGGTGAAAAAGAAAGGGTCCACCAGGGTGCTCCACTTGGAAAGTTTTTTTATCCAAAAAAAAAAAAATGGTCTCAGACCTTCTAGACATTAAATTCTTTTATAAATTCAAATTTGCAGTCCAATGCTACCTACATAATTATAACAGGCATGCAGTATTTTCCACAGATGAATTTAAAGAAGCCTTAGTAATTGTTCTGAGTCATTCAATTATTAAGCTTCATCATGCTTATCAGTATTACATTGGTATTTCAGACAAAAAAAATTAGTACTGTTTATACAGGACATCTGAGAATATTTAAGTTGCTGAATTTTTGATGCATCAAATGTATGATTAGATGTATCAATTCAGTGTTTATACATATATACATACACCCTTATTCCCAATATTCAGTGTTTATACATGCATACATACAATATTTACAAAGCACTCCAAAAGAGCAATGCACTCAAAAAACAGAAAAAGAATGCAAAGAGTTAGAACAGGTGAGACATGCAGAGCCTTTAAAAGTAGTGACTGTTGGAGCTTTCCTGATACTTTGCAGGAGTTTGTGTTTGTTCCAAAGTTAGGGGCCAGCTACCAAGAAACCTTTGTTACCAATATGTTTCTTCCTAGAGGGAACTGCTAGAAGAGTTGTTACTCTGTCAGAACTTGTAACTGAGTTTGTAAGATAATTGGTCCGCAGCCATTGAGCCATTTGTAAACGTGAAGACATATTTTAAATGCATTTTTCAAAAGGGAGAAAGCCAGTGAAGCTTTTTCATGAAAGGTAAAGGACTATCAAGTCTGGAGACAGAAAAAATCAATTTAGCAGCTCTGTTTTGAAATTACTGGAGATGGTTGAGCTCTCAAGAATTAGCACCATATAGGAGGGGATTAAAGTACCATAATCTAATCTAGAAAGTTTAGTGGGGATGTGACCATAATAATGAAAAAATTCAGTAGAATATTCAGTGAAAGAAAGAAAATAAATCAGATGGAAAAAAAAAAAGATTTACACCAAGTCTAACATTGAAACAGTCCTCAATTGAATACTTTTTTTCCTCTGTGTCATAGTAAAAGGAAGGAATTCAACTCCAACAAAAGGGTCAGTTTTCTGTGGTAAAGGTCATCGGCCCATTTTATTAATAGTTTGTAGTGGCTTGCATTGTATGGGTACAAGTCCAAAAAAATATTAACCATGATTACAAGTATGGATACAGGAACCAGATCATTAGTACTAGCATGGGTAAGAGTTAAGAATCTTGTACTCCAGCACTGGTATGAATATGGTACAGACTCGATAACACTGGTACATATAGTAATAGTATAGTCTCACCTGGTTAAGTTAATTCTTTTAAATAATTTCTTATAATTTTAACTTCCAACAATTCTTTGCTGTTTCTCATTTCTATACCTTTCTTGTTTAGATGTTGCTGTATCTTCTGTGGATTCGACCAGCCTTCTGCTTCATCAAACCTTGAAGCTTCAGTTTCAGCAAACTCAACAGTCAATCGACAAGATGTTACAAGTACACCAGTCCCTGCTTGAGTCCATTCAGGGAGACTACACCTATACCACACTCAGAGATACCCAAGCATTCATACAGAGGCACAGAGAGTCTAAGGAATGAACTCCTCTAGTCTGTTGAGGTAGACTACACCTATACCACACTCAGAGATACTCAAGCATACATACAAAGGCACTGAGAGTCTAAGGAATAATCTTCCTCTAGTCCATTCAGGGAGACTACACCTATGCAACACTCAGAGATACTCAAGCAAACATACAAAGTCACAGAGAGTCTAAGGAATGAACTCCTCTAGTCCATTCAGGGAGACTACACCTATACCACACTCAGGGATACTCAAGCATACATACAAAGGCACAGAGAGTCTATGGAATGAACTCCTCTTGTCCATTGAGGTAGACTACACCTATACCACACTCAGGGATACTCAAGCATACATACAAGGGCACAGGGAGTCTAAGGAATGAACTCCTCTAGTCCATTCATGGAGACTATACCTAAACCACACTCAGAGATACTTAAGCATATATGCAAAGGCACAAAGAGTCTATGGAATGAACTCCTGTAGTCCATTCAGGGAGACTACACCTGTGCCACACTCAGGAATACACAAACATACATACAAAGGCATGAAGAGGCTATGGAATGACCTCTCTTACTACTCCTAGACAACATTTAGACTTACTCAAGCATATGTTTACAAACGCACCCTTTGAAAGGAATGCTGCCACCCACTGCAATGCACCCTCTCAAAGAATGGGCCGTTTTCCACCGAAGGTGAAGAACTTCAAATTTCATATTAGTTCAGAGATGTTACAAAGAATGAACTGTTTTTCGCAATGCTTTTTCTAACATGTACTTGTAGTTTAAATGCATAAGGCTTGAACATTTGACTCTTTACTGAGTGAATGCCTTCTCAGGCCATGGGAGCTCTTTGGTTTGAAGGGAAATATTGCGTTTGCTTTACAGAAAATTTTCAAATTTTTAACACCAATATTTATAGATACAGAATGGTAGAAAATTCAAAATAATGCAGTTCAGCAGCTTTTTTCCAAGAAATAAGGTTTTCACAAAAAGAAATTCAGTTATTTGTTAATACTCAAGAACAATTTGTTGGCCCAAACTTTCAAAAATTCAAATGATGCAACTTCTATAACTCTTGTGATGCATTATATTATGAGGAGATAAAGATGTTGCAGGAGCTTATAGGGGAGACTGAATGGTTTCATGATTAAAGCTGTTTTATTTTTATGCCATGTTGGTGCATTTTAAATGCAAAATTCCCCTGTAAGAGGATTTCTGATGGAATATGACAGCATAATGAGGTTAAACTGAAGGTCACTCTCATTTTTTGGTAGGTATTTGGTGTGTTCTGTCATTAACATGGTATCATTTTAATGATGGAATGGCACTCTTTTTTACTCATGTGGTACATTGGTAACAGGGTAGTGCCACTTTAGGCCCACACTCAACAGTACACACAAAAATATGAATACCTTGTCAGTAGTGACTCAAGTGATGCACATAATTGTAAACTGTCGACTTTGCCACAAAACTAGAGCAGCTCAATCTGTAGTCATGGGAAGTCTGCCTGAAAATTTCACCTTGGAAATGCTTGTCGTGAAAGTTTTTATAAACAGAATTTTAAGAACAGTGGTGGATACAAGATTTAGTAAATGGGAGGGGGGGGGGAAGGAGTTGGGGTTGCTGTCAGGGTCTTCACTCTGGTAAAGTTTCCTGATCTGCCATTTATACAGCTACAGATACTTAGCAAAGAAAATCACCTTGCACTTGCTGGACATTTAAAGAAGTTCACCTTGATATTTTAAGTCACCTTGTGTTTTAACATTTAGAAATGTTTTGATACCTTTTATATTTTGATAGTTATAATATCTACTGTGAAGTATGTCAGTAACTAGCACACAGCTTTGTACCACCAATTCTAGGGTTTGAATATTTGATTATTTTAAGATTCCATCCATTTGGACTTGAATTTTAACCTTCCATTGCTGTGAGGGTAAAGAATGTATCTTGCCATCGAAGAAAAATGCTGACATATTCTTTGAATTTACAACTTTAGAGCAGAACCTGCTGGCTAATCAAAGTTGCAAATTCAGAATGCTAGATAGTAAGCTTACTTTTCATCCAAAAGAAATCACATTCCAAATTGCAAGTTTCTTCATACTTTGCCAATGAACCAGTTTTCATCAAATAAAACGAAGGACATTTTTCAAATGTAAGCACTCTATGTACTGTATGTATGTAAAGACTAAATTTTGTGCTCCATCATGCAGCGCCCTCTTAATAGTGCTATTCGCAGTCTTTAAGTAATACTCTTCCACTTAAAACTGTGGTTGTTTTTGTCACTGCCCTTGATTTGAAAACATTGTATACCTATTGGAAGTGTTAATGTTGGCGCCGAGATTTGCCAGACAGGTGGGGGAGGGGGAGGCAAAGGCTCCCCATCGGGTCGACTATTGGATGTAACACAATGATGGCGACAGGTTACCAGAAGAATAGCAAAGCCAAAATTTTGGCACCCCGTAGCACCGAAAATATTTAGTTTAGGTGAGGAAATGAAACTGGAGGATCTTAATTGGAGAAAATTTGGAATTTTGCTGAAGAACCTGCCCTCCACGAGAGCAAAAATAATCTGACTGGTCGCCGTCGAGGATTGCATACATTGTCATTAGGCTTTCAAACGAAACCGAAAATTTCCCCAAAGGGAGGGGTTGGCTGTCTCTAGGATCTGCCTCGCCTGGTGCCACCCCAGTGTTGCTGTAGTAGGCCTACAGGACTTGGGCAAGAAACCTCTTGACATGTAGTTAGTTAGTTAGTTAGTTAGTTAGATGAGGTTTAACGTCCCAGTTTCCAACCAATTGGTTCAAGTCGAGACGACCACGGCCGTCTGGTTGCATATTTGCTCGCAACGGGTATTTATACACTTATCTATGTTCTTGGTCTTTCAATATTTCTTTTTGAACCGTCAAATGACTTTTGTTCTTTTACTTCCCAGACTATTTATATTAATACAGAAATTTGGCGAGTGATTTTCATTGGTGGAGGATTGCAATTAATAGTTAATCACGGTATTACCTCCTTCCACGTCTTTCATGTTTAACTTCATTGGGAGGCAGCTACATATTAAACTTTTGTATTTTACGAAGAAATGCGTTGCAAGAAAAGCCTTCTTTTGTGCCTCGTAATTTTTCATTTCCATGTACGAGGAAACAGAACATACCTTTAAGTTCTTTGCAAATTGTATATTCGGGGTAACGTTAGGTCTTCGCATCCAGCCAGAGGGGCTTTGAAAAAGGTGTATTTTATTTTCATGCACTTCATGCATGCGGGGGTGTAAATCGCCTGGTAGAGGGTCTGTGGCCCCTCCCAGACCAAAAAGTGGATGGGGAGAAACCATGCTTCACCCCAAAGTTGTAATAGTAATTATCAAATAATCAAATTAGGAAGGATTTTTACTTAGAGAAAATTACTTTTGCAGAGCATACTGATATAAAACATTACTAGAATTATATTACCTTAAAATGCTATTTTTACGGCACTCATCCACCGTTTACGTCAATTGGCCTATTGGACATATTCAAGAAGATTAACGTGGTTAACATCGCAAAACCTCGTGCAACCTCTACGAATATCCATCCTCCCAACCCTCAAACCCGCTGCACCATGAAGAAATTGACCTGTCGTTAGTCCGAATTAGGCTTGAAAAAAAAAGACAAACTGCTACTTGGTGCATATTAAATGCCGCTTGTAGTAGGTAATAAATGATCTATTCTAATACCAACAATTTCGTGAATACCCTGGGGCTTTGCCTAATGATCTCCCTCGGAGCGTTGCTCCTGTACTCCTAGGAGCCTTAAGACTAGCCCTACGCACGCCGAAAGAGAAACGCCTCGATATCCCGCGGTTCCGTCGGGTCATTTAAGCGTTTTCGCCCCCTCCCCCCAACAACCCACATAGAAATTTGCAGCCCTGAATTACGCCTTACAAGATTCTAAAAGGTTTCCTTTAAGTTAGCTCACAATTTCGTTCGCATAAAATAAGAGATCTAACAGTATTTAATTTCAAAATTTTCCTGACGAGGACCCTAGCTCGTATTTCCATTAGTGTCAGTGAAAGCGGTTATCGAAGGGGCCATGGCTAAACTTCTTCCGCCACTTTTACCTTGAATTTAGTTTTTTTTTCATTCCTTGCTGTTCATTAAGATGACATCCTGACAGTCGTGATGATTGTATATAACTGTAACATAATAGATAACTTTTGCAATGTATTATTGCACTGTGAAGTAAAACGTTAAATGTTTTCATTAATGCAATTGTTTTCAGTTCGCCCATTTCGGCTTTCTCGTTATTTTTGCCCGTAGGGCAGTTTGAGTTGCATAAGTCTTTTAACGTCCCATGCAACCCCTATACCATCGTTCTTCCTGCCCCCCAAAGTAAAAGCCCCTTGCAGCATCAAAGGGAACTTCCGTTAGTAACTATAGATACCAAATTCTGTAAGGATGATTTCTGAGTATCTTATGTAATCTCTGGTACGCATTTAAGGTTATTAGGTTATCGAAAGAGAGTCAAAATTTGAATTAAAGTCCCGCATTTTTTCGACAATTTCCTATACCCTAGAGCGTCCGGGGCGAAGGTCCCAAGTCCCATCAGGAGCTCTAGGGGAACGGTCCACAATTCCGTGGGGCCCCTGACATCTGTTAAATTCCACAAAAGTTTCTCCGTCCCTGACTCCCATCACAAAAGGGAGTCAGCTTTTTGAATTCCTCACCGTTGTTTTGCTACCCTGGGTCGAACCCATACGTAAAAACAATGTGTTTGCATGCCCACCCTTTATTTCAGCATGTGTTTTGTATTACTGAACTGTCATTAATTTTAAAGAACGTTTCCGTCAAGCATGCCTCCAAAACAAAGTAATAGTAATTTGTAATGCCTTATAGTCAAGGTGAAAATGCCATTACTAATATTAACTTAAGTGAATGTACTTTAAGTTGACGGATAAATTTTTATGTATTTAATAGAAAGGAAGATGTTCAAGGCTGATAAAAACCAGTTTTGTAGTAACGTCCCCCCCCCCCCCATCCTCGAAAGCAAACTACAAAAGAAATATCTTTCTAAACAAATAGGTACCGTGACCTTTTGATGGCCGGCCGGGTTGTCTATTCCTGGTTTTTATTTGACTTCACCTTGTGTATTGATTTTGTATCAACGAAGAACAAGACAATATTAACCAAAACAACAGGAGGAACGGTTGACAGAAAAAGTTACATTCAAGCGAGGTTTCTGTTACACGAAAAATGTTACACATACGAAACATCTAGTATACCTCCGTTAAAGGTCGTGTGACATGCCACCAAAAAGAGCTGTTTCACTTGTCACTTAAAGAATTAAGTCCTCCAATCAAAGATCCGTTGGAATTATTTCAATATCTTTTACAGTCCTCAAAATATACGTCTTCAAAGTTTGATGGTTTCTGAAGAAACTGATTGCCTATGCAAACATAATGATGCGGAGTGTTGCACAGTATCGTGATTTCTTTTGTTAACCCTGTATAAATTATCTCTTAATTACTGATCATATAGATTACAGTTTGGTGAGTTATAGCAATATTTTTCAAGGAAAAAAATTTTAAGTTTTATAACAACCCCTGCAGGGAATAACAATGCTACCAGTGTCCTTGAAATTAAGGTTGAAAAAACAAAGGCTAACATGTGCCATGTATGGTATGTCCTTCTTTCGATGTCACATATTTGCATATTTAGCTCATGTTTATTCATGATACAAGTGTGAAATAGAAATTTCCCTGTAAAATGGTCAATATTTGATGGATTTTAATGGAAATTGCGGCTATTTTTTGGATTTTTAATGCTTTTTACATCAAATATCCAACTATGTTATTTTCATGTCACACGACCTTTAAGATAATGATTTGGGAACCAGAATTTAACAAACGAGTGAACAACACAATCATTCTAATGACACGCCGTTCCTGATTTGTCCTTATGCGTTTAGTAAGCTACATCTGTTTGTTTAAATAGATGTTGGGTAACATCATCTAGCACAGAAATGCATAATTATAACGTCAACAGCTGCATGGTTAGTTTAAACTGGTGAATATAATTGACACTTGTAGGAACTCGAGTATGTACTCGCATTTGTTACATATTTTGTACTCTTACCTGCATTCATGACCTTGCCTTTGTATTAAAAGAGTTTGAAAATTGAGTACTATACTCATACTTTGGACTCTCTACTTGCTATCGAAATCGGAGAGTTGTACTCATGGATACGAACGTCTTCACCATGTTAATTTTGCCTAATGGATTGTGACGTCCATTGATTTTCTGTGTGAACAGTCACAGAACAAATGTATCTTTGCAAACACAAAAATGAAAAAAAAAACGCCCTCTTAAAAAAATTAGGTAAGCTTTACGTTCTTTTCTTATCTAGCTTTTCTTTGTGGGTTCTATTATAAGGGAAAATAACAGTGTTTCCCTTCGGGATGTACTTCTATACTTCTAGAATAGTGCTTAAAATCTTGTTACAGACTTTTCTCATTCAGATTTTACTCATATCTTCAACTTGGTAGGCTATACACACCGTTCACCGAGTGCAATTTATAAGTGCAGACATTATCTAAACAGGGAGTTGCAACAGCTCCTGGTCAAAACAATTTGATGAATTGGATGTCATTGGTGTAAGTATTTAATGCTCATTGTGATTAAATATTCATTACAGACGCCATTCCATGGTGTTATACAAATACATCTCTTAGCGGTGATGTGATCTGAACAAGAACCACAAAGGAACCATTTTTCAAACGAATCGAACTTTTTACTATAACATTGTTGATCTCCAGGGTACGGAGGCCGAGAACATCGCGGTGGTATGAAATCTGACATGCCAGTTTTCCCACCCTTTCTTCGGTAAACATGGGAAGGAGAAATCAAGATACGATTTCTCCTTACCATTATCCACCCATAATGTGGAGGGGAGAAAACCAAAGTTAGTGAGGGCTCTGTCTTGATTGAGTGTTCTACTACACTAGATAGTTGTTTGTGCTTAAATTGGAGGCGGGGCTAGGTTGGGAGAATTCTTACTGTCTGGGGTGAGCTTAGACGGCCTTCAAGATTGAAACCTTGTACACCACCACATTCACCTAATTTAGAGCGTAAATAAATTAAAAAAAACAGGACAATCTGCGGAGTTGTTGATATGATCCACAGCCACCGTTCTCCGCTCTCCCTATAGCTACTGTCGCGGTAGGAGTGAGTATATCTGTTATTTGAAGTAACGAGTGCGTAGCAGGGGTGGCGCCAACCGGGGGGGGATAGGGGCATGGGGAAGGCTGGCTCCCCGTCGGGGAAATTTTCCATTTTCGTGGGGAGCTTTATCCGTACAAGATATAGTATGTATCCCAACTAAGTTCAGTCGCCACGACGACCTGCTTCATTTTGCTCATAGAAAGGGCATATTCTTCAATGAAGATCCCAAATTTTCCACTGTCCTTGCAAAAAACCCAAATTTTTCAATTTTTTTCCAATAACTCCCCCAATTTTTAATTTTTTGCCAAAAAAGGTCAAAACTTTTTTCGATGCGCTTTGCGCGCCGAAAATTTTACTTTTATCGTCCTTTTGGCAACTCATCTCCTTTGTCGGGGCATGAGTTTGCTGCCCCACCCCCCCCCATCGGGGAGCTTGGCTACCTGTCGGGCAAATTCTGGTGCTTAGTCCAGTACTTTTGATTGATTGTCAATGTTGCACACAATACTGGTACTATTAATCACATAAAAACATTTACACCTCTTTGGGTTACTGCATTCTTAAGAAAATGTACTGCTTGGCTACTGTGCTGTTCATGTACAGTACTGTTCAGTTGGGCAAGTTGCGACCTGATACCTTTTAGTGCCGCATGATGAAATATTTCCAAACCCTTCTGTGCAGCCCTCTTAAACTTTAAGACGTAGAAAATTATTCAAACTCCGTTTTCCGCAAGATTTTCAAACAGTTAAAGGCAATAGGCAGTCGCCCCAAAATTTTCTTTGAAAAATCAGCAAACTCTTGCTAATCTCCTCTTATTGCATTAAAAGCACTTCTGAAGACGTTTTGAACATAACTGTTACAAACAATAGGTAAAGAAAGGCAAAATTCTCCTTGAATTCCACAATTCACTTACAAAAATATTGTCACATGATCAAAATAGGCCAATCATGAACTAGAGTGACAGGATACACTCACTCTGTTTGGGGTGACTGCCTACTGCCTTTAAATTTGTTTAAATATACAACACCTCATGTGTCCCATAAAATCATAATAACTTCCAAAACTCGTCACTTTGAAAACAATTATGTTCAAGGTGAGTGGCCATCTAGATTAACCCTCAGTTTTCGGGCTCTTTAGTCAACTTTTGATGCCCATCCTTGCCACAGTGGCTCATGCATTTCTGTATGGTAATTTGACTGCTTATGGATGATAAAATTTCTCGCTGACCTACAGTTATTTTCGTGCTATTTCCTACTCGATATTCAGTTGTAAACTCCCGAAGATTAGTGATGACGTCAGCACTCTTTTAAAACCTCCTGACTACGTAGAAGTTCCGGTACCTAGTGCGAGTAGGACTACCACACTCAATAGCACCGTAAGAAGTTCGTACATTACTGTACGCAAGTAACCGTCCAAAGTCACTTCTTCTAAATCGTTATTAAGTTTTAAGAAAAACTTAAAGATATGCTTATTACGATCATGATAAGATAGTTTAAAGACAAACAGTCATCATCCCAAAGTATATTTTTAGTGTAGGGGTATCAAAATTCTCAGTTGGTGACTGCTCTTTGATTGACATCAAAGTTTGAAAATTTGAAAGATACAGAGTAGCTCACATTCCACACAAGGCAGAGAGAGTGCTTTTATTACATTTTATAGCCTTGTATACTCACCAGGACATGGCCTTAAGCAATAAAACAGGTTTATTCCTGCACAATGAGGAGCTTCATGCAGTTATGGGAGGAGCTAGAAGTTGCACAGTTGGGAGAATTGGAACTGTCTGGGATGATGAAGATTCCCCTTTAAGGTAAGTCTGCTTCTGTTTTCTTATCCCACTTTCTTACTCATCCAAATGCTTCAAATCTTTCTCTTTCTCAGCACATCTTTTTATAATTTTATGTTTTACCATTATGGCTGCACACAGTTACTTCTGTGTTTTACCACTTTGGATGCACACAGTTACACACACTGACTGCATGGTCAAGTGGTTAGAGCATTCGACTTGCAGCCGGAAGGTCTGGGGTTCGACTCCTGGCCGGGTCATACCAAAGACTTTAAAAATGAAACCAACTGGCATTGTGCTTGGTGCTCAGCATAAGCAATGGAGTAGGGAAAACAAGCCAGTGAGCCACAACTGGAAAAAGGGCCGTGGACTTAAACCAATTGGTTAGAAACTGAGCCGTAAAACCTTACCTAACTCTAACACACGGCTATCAGCTTACTAGGTCAACAGGTCAAGAACTTACCCTAAATTTTAACAGATAGCAAAACGCTTTTGAGACAAGTTGCCAACTCCACATCACATTTTATGGAAATTGTTTACTTTTTGGCATAAACTCCAGTTTGTTACGTCGACTCCAGGTGTTACAAAACAATGCTGCCAGGTTAATTTATAATCAGAGTCGTTCCTGCCATGCTACGCCTCTCCTTCTTGAGTTACACTGGTTACCACTTAATCAACGCATTATTTTTAAAATTCTTGTTTTTGTTTTTAACTGTTTGAATAATAGAGCCCCCACTTACCTGTCTCAATTGATCTCACCCTACAAACCGAATCGTTCTCTTCGTTCAGCCTCCACAAACTTACTTGTCACTCATAGATCATTAAATAGATATGGCGACAGAAGTTTTTACTTTGCTGCACCTCGCCTCTGGAATAATTTACCTAACCACATACGTACTGCTGCCTCTTTAAGTTCTTTTAAACGTTCCCTTAAGACTTACCTTTTCATAGAGTGTTTTAATCTTAATTAGTCCTTTTGCTTTGTTCTATGTTCAGATCTGTGCTGTAGTTACTGTGTTTTTGTTTTTTAGATTTTTAAGCTTTTATCACTTCTATTGTTTGCATTTTCCTCTTGTTTTATCTTATTTTACACTTTTTCTTATTGTATTCTATACGCTCTATTGTTATGCGCTTTGAGCTTTTTAAGATAAAGCGCACTTACAAGTGTCTTTATAATAATAATAATAATTGTGTAGCCTTTGATTAAAGACAGACTGTCATCACCCCAAAGTATATTTTTAGTGTATGTATATCAAAATTCTCAGTTGGTGACTGCTGTCTGATTGACATCAAAGTTTGAAAATTTGAAAGATGCAGAGTAGCTCACATTCCACACAAGGCAGAGAGAGTACTTTTATTACATTTTGTAGCCTTGTGTGCTCACCAGGAAATGGCCTTAAGCAATAAAACAGGTTTATTCTTGCACAAGGAAGAGCCTCATACAGTTATGGGAGGAGCTAGAAGATGCATAGTTGGGAGAATTGGAACTGTCTGGGATCATGAAAATTCCCCTTTAAAGTGAAGGTATGTTCAAGCAACAGTAACCTATTTTGAAGGGGCGAAGATGTGTGCTGGGCATTGGAGGTAGCAGTAACCTGTAAGTAACGCATGTACAATTTTAGGTATGTATGAGACATATATGCACATACACGTAAAAGTACTTTCGTAAAAGTCTGTTAACATAGTCCTATGCATTTTGTAAAAGGTATACGCTATGCACACCGGCCGAATTCTCGAATAGTGTAACCATTTTTTACAGAGTAAGTTCTTCAAGGAATACAAATTTATCATTTGTACACAGTCTTGTAAAAAGTAATGAAGAAGCGAACGTTACAGAGAAAAATGTTTACAAAAATTAGCTCCCCTTACTTAAGCTGGTATTCCATAAGTCATTAAGCCTGAAATTACACACACTTTGGAGAACGGTGTTTTTTTTAAAGATTGGAAGAAGTTTCGTTTTTTTTTTCTTATTTTGAAAAACTGAACCTTTATGTTAATGTAGTAATTTTAAGTAAAAAAATTTAACTTGGTTTGGTGCTGGTATACGTACCGCATGTGAAACAGAAAAGGCGCAAAATTACTGTGCAAAATGTCAGCAAATTTACAGGTACCTTTAACAGTGCATAGCTTGCAAGTTATATCTTTCCGACTATTATTTCCTTATGTTCCCCAGGCAATGTCCTTAAACTTCGTAGCCAACATTTCCCATCTTTGTTACCACCCGCAGATTAGCACTTATTCGGGTTATACAAGTTGACTTTCCGGACTATTAAAATGATAAACCAATAAAAATTACTTCTTTCTGCCCAGTTTATTGGAAAACTGAAACATAAATTTACCATGACCAGAAATTTCCGCGTTCAGTGCTAGCCTAGGCCTACTGTACTACATTTAATGTTATTATAGCCTACATTATACGGAGAGCTTATTGATAACGGCTGCATTTGAATTTCAGTCAAATATAGTATAGGGCTAATTTAACGATCCGAAATGTATAATCAGGGAGGTGTCTCCCTGGTGTAATGACCTACCACTTGGTTTGTGTAATTCCTATGTCCTTTTCACAATATTTGTTACCGGTAACGTTTATTTCGAATTACGAAGAGTATGAAATACGATTGTGTAATCACAGTGGACCCATTTCAAAGTGTCCCAATGCACCCAGTAGGCTACCTAATTTGTCAGTGTAATGGCATACATACAGGATGTGAGAATTAATAATTGTGGACTCTTCGTCCATACAATACCTTTAAGTTTCATGTTTCCTCATCACAAATTTAATTGTTTGAAAGGGCACTTAGCGAAATCATGTGAGAATATGATATACATGTTTCCTTAATTATAGTTTAAATATAAAAAAGTATCTACTACATTTCGACAGAATGTCCCGCTACATAATTTCACATCCGTTAATAGGTAAAAACATGAAGCTCTTATGGCCAAATTGTGGGTGTCCCACAACCAAGAATGCAGTAATCATATATCGTCTGTCCCAATGCACCCCGCGTCCCAGAGCATACCGGTAACACTCTACTAGTTAGATAGTAAGAAAATGAAATATTGGCTACTCTGTTGTTTCGTAAGCGGAAAAGATCACTGGATAATCCGATGATTTTATCCAGGTAGGCTTGATATAAGTTTATTTTCACTTTTAGTTAGGTTTTTTCCTGTCCCGCATCCTCTTGAAATCGGGACATATGCATCCCTATGTGTTGTGTCTGTATCTCTGATTCTTTCTATTGGTGATATGCCGATTACCAATGATGCGATCACGCCATCAACAAGTTCGCGTATTTTAACGTTTTCGGTTTTTGTGACTAATCAGCTATGAGCTCAAAACAAACATTTACGTGACACACATTTCCAGAAGATAACCCCAGATACTTCTCAATCCTCATTTCTGCAGCTTTTGAAGAATGGCAATGAATTGTCTTCCACTTCATCAATTTTCCAAAATTCATGAGTAGCAATATTACACATGTCGATAGTGTGCACCATAGTGTGTACCTTTCCAGACGGTGCAGAGAGGTTTTTGTACGGCACTCCTAGAACCCTAGAACGTCTCTTAACTTGACATTTCACATAGGAGACTGTTTTTGTAACTCCTTCAAGGAAACGAAAGGGAGATATTCTGAGCATGCTGTCCACATCCTCCCACAACTCCACAGCTCACTTGTACAAACGGTGTTCTTCTGTCTTTATGACAATCATATCCTGTTTGCGTTATCTGTTGGCCTAGCATACTTTTCGTCACATTCATGCCAAGTTTCATTGGCACCGACGAACGATTAAAACCCACACAATCATACAACGGTTCAGAGTTACTCTTTTTATGCTTTCTGCTTTTCCTTGTGTCGTAGGTTGGTTGTGGATTCCTACTTTTCTTTCATTGTGTGAATTGCAACGCTAACAGTGGCAATGTTACTCTGGCAGAAGTCACCGGTTGGGAAAACATCCATTGTATCTACACTGATTCTCGTGATATTTCCAACGCACTTGTTGGGTGAGTACTAGCCGGGTTCAGCTTACGAGGTACATAAGAGGCTGAAGATGGTACAGAATGTTAGATACACTACCTTTATGGCTCTCAATGAGGTGTGACGATGTTAAAGTTCTCTGAATCCTATACCTAAAGCATACCTATAGTATACCTAACATTCTGTGCCACCGGCCTGATGGAGGTCCTAGTCTGCTTGAGTGGGTAGTGAACTCCACATCAGTTCACTGCTTTAAGGTTAGCATTTACAAGTTCTTCCATGACTGTGGTAGAATCTACATGGGCTCTTTTGGTGTTGTTTGGTTGTTTGTTCTCAGTTGAGGGTTTGTGGACTTTAGGGCATTTTACGGGGTTTAAAGCCCCCCCCCTTGCCCTTTGACCTGTTATGTTATTTTAATCAGGAGGCTGATGATGACACAGACTTGTTAGGTAGGATACACTAACTTTACGGGGTTCTATGAGGTGTGGCGATGTTATTTTGTTAAGCTTCACTGAACCCTACACCTATAGTGTACCTAATATTCTGTGCCACCGTCCTATTGTAAGCATGTATGAATACTCAGTGATAACTCAGAGATAAGCACCCAGTTGGGACAAATTTTTCTGTTCTGTCCTCTCAATTCATGCTTCAAAGCATGAAAAACTGCAGAACGATGTAGAACGAGATTATTTAAATTTATGTTAATGACCCAGGTTAGGTTAGGTTAGGAACTGCAGAACCAGTGCTACATAGCATGAAAAACTGTACATTGTAGCATGCTTTGAAGCATAGCAGATTTATCCCAACTGGGTGAGATAAGACTTAAGCCGTTTCGAACAGCTGGGCGAGAGGCTCCAGAGAGAGGACCTAGAACTGATGTTTGACGTACGAATCATATCATGCTATATTCCGTTAATGATACTTCACAGTTCTATTTGGTTTTTGCTAAGGCGTGAAAGCAGGCGCATTTTTATAATTGCCCCATTTGCCAATTTCAGAAACATTTTATCATTTTTATGAGTATGAGTTGAGTCCCTACTCGACTCACCTGTGTTCAACAGCTTGTCTCCGAAACAGCTGTAACTTAGAAGCGATCGCGACGGTATCAACTTTCTATTTGACATAAGCATTGTAAGGAGGAGGCTGTTGGCTGCATCCCCCCCCCCCCCACCCCCATTCAGTCAGAAAATTTGCTTTTTCAGAGCAAAATAGATACTATTTTGAGCAAACATGCATCAAATTTTCGAGCAAAATTGCAGCAGCACAGCCCCATCCCATTGGAAGTTATCCAGTATGGTCCAGTGCTTCAATTGAATATTTAGTAAACTCAAGACCTTCTTAGAAACTGCATATAGTAAATTTATATTGATTGTACTTGCATTGTAGCATTAATTGGAAAATTTCGTCCATTACATTGGCATGGCCAGTAGCTTCAGGTAAAATTAATTAGCAGGTTCGAGTGCTTTGCAACACTCATCACAATAGACGCACATTGCAGTGCAGTTGATTGTGTGTTACATGTTGAGCATAGGTACACAACACCTGCAAATTTGGCAAAGTTTGTTAATTTTGGCGTATTTACATGGGCGAGGGAGAAGTCCGCCACGGTTACCAATCAAGGAGGGATACTTTGCCAGTCCAAAATCAAAATGACAATATTCAGTAAATAATAAGAATTTTTAGGCATGTCGTCATTTCCAATCTCTTCCAAACAAAACTCCATTTTCATTTCAACCACAAAACATTTCTTGAACATTTTTATGTCCCCCTCCTTATGAGAAAGATCTGGGTGTAGTTATTACAGGCGATTTAAGGCCATCTAGTCAATGTGCGCCTGCTGCTGGTAGTGCTAATAGGGTGGTTGGATTGATCAAGAGGAATTTCAATAGTTTTAGTAAAGAAATTTTAATTCTGTATGAGCAGTTGGTTAGACCCCATCTCGACTCTGAAGCCCAGGCTTGGAGTCCCTTCCACGAAAAGGGCAAGTTTCGTTTAGAGCAAGTTTACAGGAGAGCCACTCGCCTCATACCCGAGGTAAGGCATCTTTCTTATCATGTTAGACTTAAACATCTTGGGCTTACCACCTGGAGTTGAGAAGGATTAGTGGGGACATACTCCAGGTGTACAAATTTCTGTCTGAAAGGAATCCTCTGTTATCTTGTAGTTATTTAAGGATTCAAAGTAATTCTCAGGTTAGAAGCCATTGTAAGAAGCTAGTAAAGTGCTTTGCGAGGCTTGACATTAGGAAGTTCAGCTTCTCTCATAGCGTTGTCAAAGAGTGGAATAGTCTGCCTGAGTGGGTAGTTAACTCCACATCGGTGCACTGCTTTAAGGTCAACATCGACAAGTTCTTCCATGACTGTGATAGAATCTAATTGTACAGGGCTCGTTTGGTGTTGTTTGGTTGTTTGTTTTCAGTTATGAGTTTATGGACTTCAAGGCATCTTATGGGGCCTTAGCCCTCCTTTGCCTTTCATTATGTTATGTTATGTTATGTTATGTTATGTTATGTTATGTTATGTTATGTTATGTTATGTTATGTTATGTTATGTTATGTTATGTTATGTTATGTTATGTTATGTTATGTTATGTTATGTTATCTTATGTTATGTTATGTTATCTTATGTTATGTTATGTTATCTTATGTTATGTTATGTTATCTTATGTTATGTTATCTTATGTTATGTTATCTTATCTTATGTTATGTTATCTTATGTTATCTTATCTTATGTTATCTTATGTTATGTTATCTTATGTTATGTTATGTTATGTTATGTTATGTTATGTTATGTTATGTTATGTTATGTTATGTTATGTTATGTTATGTTATGTTATGTTATGTTATGTTATGTTATGTTAATTAATGGTTTGGATAAGTGGACTGCCGTGCGTTTCAGCAATAACTATGGAAAGCACTGAAGAAAACTTCAAACAAGGTAGTGTTTAATTGCACTCTGTGAGACACAACGTCATTATCTTGATAATGTGCTCTTAGAACTTTTTTGTTAAACAAAGTTTACCAGTTGTGTGAGCATATCCATATGAAAAGGTGGCTGATTAAAGATATTAAAAGCATAGATACTAAACTTACCTATACTGTTATAGAAAGTGTCTCCTCATGGAGGCTTACATATCGGGGCAGATGTGTGAATTTGACATGCTCACCGTACTATACGACGTTCTGCATACCAAATAAGAACGCATTACATACAGCAACATTGTTTAAAGAGTTTGACGTGTTTGCACTTTTCAGCACGTTGTATAGACCTTATGCATATGATGTCACAGAGTAGAAAGTGCTCCCTCGTTTGGAGGAAAATGGAGGAAAAGCGTGTATCATTGCAAGTTACACCAATAAATGCAGACAGCTGATTTGTCAACCAATCGTATACGCGCGTGAGTGTACTACACCCGCGTGCAAAATCTACGTCGTTCTTCATTTTCATTTCATTTCACTTATTTGTTTTTTCCACTACAATATACAATTTGACAAAAAAATTACATTTATACAGTTACTGAGGCAATTCGTCGCAGTAGTTGCGGAAGGAAGTGAACTGCAAAACCCTGTTGGGCTTGACGTCACGTCAAAGGCTCCCTTGAAAAAAAACCAGTAAAGTACTAAAAATAATGTAATAGGTAATAGGGTACCAAGGAGACTACACAAAACAAGGAGATTTTATAGGCGCTGAAGGCACTGCAGAACAGTTGCCTAAAAAAAGCCAACCACCCGCCCCACCACTTAAAACCTAAGCCATGCCTCTAAATCATACAAAGGAGCAAGCCCTGATCTTAAAGGATTCATAATAAAAAAAAGCAACTAGTTAATACATTGCGATGAAATATTTGTGTAAGTTCCTATAAAAGCTGAGACTAGACGGTTTCTGTTTTAAAATATCTGGAAGTGAATTCCACAAGGTAACTGCACGGTAGTGTAATCCCTCATTAAATCTTTTGCGATAGCTAGGGATATGCAAATAATCAGATTGTCTAGTACAGTGGTCATGTATTACAGAATTAGTATTGAAAAGTTCTTTCAAAGAAGGTGGCAGTTCATTGTGTTGAGAGCGATAAACAAATTAGCCATATTCAGGCTTATGAGGTCAGAGAATTTGAGCAGATAAAGAGACTAAAACAAAAGATTGGTATGATCATAGTTACCTGAGAGAGTAATTGGTCTGATGGCTCTTTTTTGTCGAACTATTAACTTATTCAAATACTGATGGCTGGCGTCTGGCCAGACTATACAGCAGTATGTCAGATGGGGCATAATTAATGGTTGATACAAAGACCTTGGAACATGTCTTTGTAAAATGTGTTTTAACTGTGACAATACACCTACACCCTTTCCTACCTGTCTTGACAAATGATTGATATGATCACTCCATGAAAGTTTGAAATCGATGTAAACCCCCAAGAACGTAACATAATAAACTCTCTTCAAATAAGAATCATTAATTTTAATACTGAAATTACTTAAATTACTCTTCTCGTTAAAAATAATGTAACAGATTAGTTTTATCGATATTAAGCGAAAGCTTATTAGTTAATATAGACATTGAGTTCCTCGGTAATAATACGTTGGAGTTTGTTAACATCGTAATCACTAAGAAAATATTTGTATCGTCGGCAAAAAGTACCACCTGAAGCTTTGGATGAAAGATTACCGATATCGTTAGCATAGACAGTAAAAAGGAGTGGACCCAGGATGAAACCTTGCGGGACACCACAGGTTATTGTTCGTATATGTCAGTTATAACCGTTGAGAAACACAAACTGTTGTCCATTAGATAGATAACATTTAAACCAGGACAAAAAGTTCCCACGAATACCCCAACAATTAAGATTTTAGCAGAGGATGTTGTGGTCGATAGTTTCAAACGCTTTCGATAAGCCGAGGAAAATACCGGCTGTTGCTAATTTTTTGCTCATTGAACTTCTTAGTTTTTCAACTGCATCAGAAAGAGCCATTTCTGTGGAAATACCAGAGCGAAAACCATACTGATGTTTAAAAAAATATTGTTTTTATCAAGAAATTTCACAACACGATTATATGTAAGGCGTTCAAGAAGCTTTGAGAAGCAAGACAAGACCGATAATTAGTAAAGGTATTTGAATCACCTTTCTTGTAGACTGGAATTACTTTTGCATGCCATATTTAGGTGATCAGGAAATTTAGCCTTGGATAAAGAAATATTAAAAACATGAGAAAGGGGTTTAGTAATGTACGGGATCGCCTGTCTTACAACAGGTCTAATATCATCATAATTAGCTTACATGTGTCATAAGCCTAGAAAATCCGCCGTTTAAACGGCGGATTTTCTAGGCTTATGACACATGTAAGCTACTTCGACCAATTCATCCTTAGTAATAGGAGGAACAAGAAGCGAAGAATCAATATGGGTCAAAATTATGCAAAAATTCCAGGGAGGACGAAAAGGAATTGATGTTCTGAGAAAGTGTGGGCCCAACACTGACGAAGCAATCATTTAAGCCATTGGCAATACCACCTTGATCGGTTAGCTTAACACCATTATGTACATTATACTCAGGATAATCAACCTCTTCTTATTCTTATTGATAACATCATTAATGGAGGACCATGTCTTTCTAAAATCATTTTTACAACTAGTGAATTTCAAAGTATAACATTTTTAGAAACACGAATAACATGGTTTAATTTATTTCTGTAATTACGGTAACTCAAAATGTTGCTCTCCGTAAGACATTTGTGTTTGGTTTTAAAAATTTTGTTCTTTGTTTATATTGACTTTAAAATACCAGAGGAGATCCAAGGATTTACTTTCACTTTGTGATACATTTTACATCTTGCCATAGGAAAGCACTTTTCATACAAATCGCCGAATGAACGGAAATACATATTAAACGCCGAGTTTGCATCCTTATCTCCGAAGACATGGTCCCAATTTGTTCTTGAAACTTGAGACAAAAATAAGTCAATATTTTCCTAAGAATAATTACGTGTGACAACATAATCCTAAAGCTGCACGCACCTAGTAAAATTGATTCTTCAAAACACGGGAACATGATCGGTGAAATCGGTGAGCAAAATTCCAGGTTCACAGTTCTTTCTGATATGTCCACCCGGACTTAAAGTATTAGTTATAATATTGTCTATAGGGAAAACGAATCATCACTAACACGAGTTGGTTTGTTAATGGTTGGTATAAAGTTATATGAGACTATATGGTTAATAAAATAATGTTTATCACCTAAGAGATCAATTTTACAGTCACCCATTATGTAGCAAACTTTGTTTTAATCACTGATTGTACTCAAAATAGAGACAAATTGCTCGTGAAATAGCATTAAGTTCCCACTTAGTGGCCTGGAAATGATCCCAACAATATTTTTTCTCTTGTATAATGATTATTTACTTCAATAAAAAGACTTTCTATTGAATCATTGAAAACAGAAAGTTCGTCACGACTTACGATGCTGTGGTCGTTTCTCACAAATATACAGACTCCGCCACCCCTCTTCGTTTCACGATGTTTTTCTAACAGAGTGTAGTTGTCGAAATTAATCAGAAGTGATAAGTCATTTCCAAACCAAGTTTCGGAAAAACCGGTCATTGAAAAATTATGAGTAAGAATTGAATAGATAATCAGATATATTGTTGAAATTTTTATTCAGACTACGACTATTATGGTAAAACAGATTGAAACTGTCATTTCTAAGAGATCTGAAACCATCATTCTCATACTAATCACAAGGGATGACGTCATCATCATCAGTGAACTGTAATGTGATGTTTTGGAACCGTATACTATAGTACTAATATCCGTCTCTTCATTGTTACTGCTGATACAAGGAACGTTATTATATGGAAAGGTATTAGTTAAGCATTGGTTACAAGCACAAATCGAAACAGGGTTAGAAGCATTACAATAAGTAGACATACGTAAACAAGGGAAAAAACAACAGATAGTATAGATAGAGTAGCTGTTGAATTATGTAGACATTTCTGAAAACACAGAACTCAGATTAAGTGGCTTGCTGACGATCAGGATAAAGCCTCATAGCCAGAAAGCAGACGGCCGTAGTTACACAAAATATGTGTGGATACGAAGGCACACAAAAGTCGAAATTTTAAGTTCTTGCACGTGTGCTTCATTGTTTTCCTACAAACTGACGTCACGGTGACGTCAAAGCATAAGGTCTATAGTTCTGTGAACTTCAAATTAGTCATTAGTCATTACGTTTATGATATGATTAAGTGTTTGATTTGAACGCTGTGGGCGGGGAAGAAATATACTTCTCCTTGAAAATGGAATCAATTGAGGAGTGTTGACTTCTTCGTTTTATCATTGTTGCGAATTAACAAGTAGTATTACTAGTGTAAAACAGTGTTGTAACGAGTCACTCAATTTTGCAGTCGAGTAGAATCATTTACTATTTTTATTGTGACTCGATTTGAGTCAGTCTCTCGAGTCATTGTATTACTGGTATGAGGAAAATTTTGATACAGTTACTCGAGTCATTCTCCTTTTGAAAATTAGTGACTCGAGTCATGACTCGTTACAACACTGGTGTAAAGCATCAATCAGTGTCTCTTTGTTTTAAAAACGACTGAACTGTGATTAGCTTTACCACTCTTATCTCCCAAGAGGAGTCAGTTTGCCATTTTAAGTAGTGGTATCTCTGCTTGTAGTATCCCCTTTATTCCGGCAGATTGTTTGCTATATCGGGGCAATATAAGTCTATACTGCCGATTTCGGGTATAACGTATTAAAATTCAGGGACAGAGTATTCACTCCCCAACCCAATTGAAAGTAGCTCCGTTAGCTTACTACCAAATGGCTTATAGCTTTGAGTTCTATTTAGGCCTATGGTTTAGACTTTTCTTTAAACTTAGCAGAAATACAACAGTATCACTAAGGTATCTTTTTCTCTGCATGGCTGTGTATTGCAATAAGAAATGTGTTCATCTTTAAAACAAAATGAGTTCAAATGTCAAGATTTTTATTCAATCAAGTTTTTGGAGGTGAAAAACATATTAACATGTACAGTCGAATATGTACTCTTAAACGGAAATATCTGTATCAGATTTTGCGCTGGTAGTTACAGTACAGCATTACAGCACGGTTCTCACAGTATTAACTAAATACGACTTACTGGGAAGTCCCGTGCAACGTTGATATCACTTACCAGAGTCGATTGATCTGCGACAAAAAAAGTCATCGCTGTGGGGAAGTTCCCTTTAGTGTCTTGCGTCAACGTCCATGTACGTGACCTAGGAAAAACAAACAAACGTTTTCTGAAAGAGCTTGTTCGTTAAAACTAGAGTGGTAGATCGAGCCAGGTGTCAGTGTTTCACCTAGTGCATGTTGTTATATACAAAGCAAGAATGCAGTGAAGTTAATCAGTTACTACAAATATGAAGCATTATCGTTCACTTATTTAAAGGCAGTAGGCAGTCACCCCAAACAGAGTGAGTGTGCCCTGTTACTCTTGTTCATGATTGGCCTATTTTGATCATGTGGCAATATTTTTGTTAGTGAATTGTGAAATTCAAGGAGAATTTCTCCTTGCTTTCCATATTGTTTGTAATAGTTATGTATAAAACATCTTCACAGGTGCTTGTAATGCAATAAGAGGAGATTTGCAAGAGTTTGCTCATTTTTCAAAGAAAATTTTGGGGCGACTGCCTACTGTCTTTAAAGAAAAATTGCCTAAACGTTTATTGAATGGTTGCATAGATGTACGACCCTGGACGGATGTGTCTTCATACCTAGAGTCTTATTAGAAAGAAAAAAATGGAAAGAAAATATGAAAATTAATTGATTTGCAGTTAGTTAAAGAAACGTTTAAGTAGACTCTGTGCCCATACAGATCTTTGGGTTTTATCCTCGTATAACTAAGTGGTTATGAAATGTAGAAGACTACTCCATTATGTGCAATTTAGCGGATGTAGTCCCTTTCAGGTCACAAAATATGGTCTACTTGAGTATAAATAAAACCTGTCTTGGTTCAAACTCGTTTACCCCATGACATCGTGTACAAACAAGAATCAGTAAAACGTTTGGTAATAAGACTTTCATTTATTACTAAGACAACTATTTACATGATTCTCATTCACAAAGTTCCAAATCAAGATTCAACCTGAGAAGTAATTCCTGCTGTAGAACTTTAACCAGTTATAGGAAATGTCCTTTTGAATGGCTACCTCGAATAATGCAGAAGTGAAGATTGAGACTGATGTATCCAGTTTATTTAAGGGAGCAACTGCTTGGGAACAACAGTACCATTATACAAAGACCATGCATAACTTTGACCAGGACTGTGGTCACGGATTATCCAACCAAATTCTGGTTAAAATGACCAAGAAATCCTCGTTTAATTAAAGCATGACAACCGTTAATTTTACCAACAAAATGGTCACTCTGACTGGGATTTTCTTCTCTTTTTTCAACTACTTCTTTTTTTTTAACCGGGAAGTGATTATCCGTGAACACGATCCTGGTATACATGTTAAAAGTGTAACTTGAGTTACGTCTAAGGCCATAATTTATGGTAACTTGATGGAAATTTCCCATAGTCTCTAGACTCTAGAATATTATGCATAGAAAGTTTAATTAGACGACACGTAGTAAGGTCTGAGGGTATTCAAAAATGACAGGATTTTAACCAAAAATTGGTTTCTGGCTAAAAAGTGGGGCCGATAAACTACATTAGAGCAGTGCTTAACAATGTAATAGCCTACTAAATGACATACCTTGTACCGTTCTAAAAATTTTAAGTTAATGCAAACGGTAAAATGCTTGTTGGGATTACAATGGGCATTGTATTGTCATCCTTTAAAATACACCGTCAGAAATCGAGCAGCTTCAGCAACATAGGCGGGTGCACTCAGCGGTGCATTATCTGGTGAATTACATCAAACCTATATGCACAAACACAGGAGAACCCAAAGGTAGTATGATGGGACAGGCGGACCACCCTAATGTTTGAAACCCTATTGAAGTTAATGGGAATGTCACATAAGACATTTTTTAGTAAATATTTATCATGAGGACACTGAGCATGGCTGGGCGTTAGGAGCGTTCAACAAAATCACTTTTAAACATTTTTTAAACAGAACGTAAGAACTCACAGAGGATTTCAACAGACAAGTTCCCTTGGAGACACCAATTAAGTGCATTGCGGGAATGTCTAGTCAAAAACGAACCATCTGTCGAGTTTTCGAATATTACTTGACTGAGAACTCACATTTTGTTTCGACTTTGGCAAACGACGATTGGAGAGTTGACACTGAGGACATATACACAGCCATTTTTGACGAACACAACTACACTTATCCAGGGGCGGGGCCACAGGGGGGCAGGGCAGGCATTTGCCCCCCTCCATGGTTTTTCAACCTAAAAAATAAAATCGTCTAAAAACGTTTTAAGACACATAATTTTGTAGGGGTTGGGGTGAGGTGTGACATTATGTCACCCATCTATCACAATATTAGTTAAATTGTTCGTTATAAAATACCTGAAACTTGCAATCCCCGCACGCATAACGTTTTCTGTTTTCTCCATTGTTTACGTGAATGCAGGTTTAGTATTACATAAACACTAAGGCCATTAAACATAACGCGCAAACAAAAAGAGCACAGGAACCGAGAGTAAAGCTAAAACAATACAGCAGTATACTAACGCCAAGTTATTGTGAGACCTTACACATATGGTGTCACAGAGCAAAAAGTTCTCCCTCTCTTGGAGAAAAGGTGCGTATCATTGCAAGTTACACCAAAAAAATACAGACAGCTAATTTGTGCATCAGGGGATACGCCTGATCTATGAATCTCTATCTAACCAAAACCCCAACCCTACCCGAAACTCGGAATATATTTTCGTCCGGGGGAATCTTCGGTCTTTAGTGAACCTGCGACCAAGTGAACCTTCCGTCTGTGGGTATTCCCCCCTGTCCGGATTATGTAATGTTTGGCAATCTCAAACATTTACTGTCTCTTCATTCCCAGCATGTGTCCATTTAAATTTTAGAACGTGAACATATATATACTGGGTTATCATGAGTAAATCACTTAACGAACATTTTGACAATGAAAATATAAAAAACATTTCATAAAATGAATTAAACTTTGAAGTAATATTATATGTCTCCCTTAATGCATAAGCGTAGAAAGCGGGGGGCTGGGGGCTAAAGTCCCCAGTCAAAAATCTGGTGGGCTGAAGTATGCTTCTGCCCCCAACATCCAAGGCCAAAAACCCCTTATTTGTCTCTTCGGTATAAAAAATGTAAAAAAAAATTGCAGTAATTTTCCTTAAAATTTGCCCAAAATGTTGCACCAAATTGCATCTGAGGACCCTCAAATACCCAAAAATTTTCCAAAGAGGAGGAGGACACCCCTCTCCTTAGACCCCTCCCCCAGGACGGCGATCCGAAACAAGGTTCAGCCCCCCTAGTCTCGAAAAGCTACCTACGCCTATGCGTCGTTGTGCATTATTTTGGTGTTGTCTCGACTGAGTAATCCATAGAAAACGAATATTAAATAGTAGGTGCATGGCCGTACACAACACAATCTTTACTGTATGAAGAAATCTTGAGTCAATCAGAAAAGAGCAAAGAAACTTAGGGGCGGCGCCACAGGGTTCAAGGGGAGATCGCCTCCTATCATTTCCAAGAACGGGGGGAGAGAGAAGGAAAAGAACAGAAAAAGAAAGATAAGGAAAAAATGAAAGAGAAGAAGGGGAATCGAAGGAGAAAGAAGAAGAGAAGAGGAGGGGTGGGGTAGGTATCTATGTAATTCATATAATTAGTCCAGAGCTTCCAGGAGGCCCTATACCTGTGTCTGCCAGCCTTTAGTTACCCTTTTATCTGTTTATAATGCACATATTAATCAACGAAAATATTTGTAAAAGTTTGTGCTTCTGTCGACTCCACGCACGTATTTTTGAGTGAAATCATACCCATACACAATGGGGGTGGACTTCAGGAGGTTTGTTGACTACATACCCTTCTCTTAGACAACAAAGGCTACTGACCTCTTTCATTAAACCAAAACTTAAAATTCAATAAATTATTAACACTTTTCAGCCATATATGATCAGCTCAAAACATCACAATTTTGCATCTTATCAATCTTAAATTGATAAAAATTTCTCAAAGGGAAGGGGACACCCCTCCCCTGAAAAGCGTCTTTCCCCCTAGCAAAAATTAAACTTCAATAAATTATGAACACTTTCTTCCATATATGATCAGTTCAAAAAATATACCAAAGATATCACCATTTTGCATCTAAGAAATCTTAAATTAATAGAAAAATTTTCAAAGGGGAGGGGACACCCCTCCCCAGAAGAGTACTATCTTTCCCAAAACAAATATTAAATTTACTAAATTATAAACTTTCCAGCCATATAGGATCAGTTCAAAATATATACCAAAGACATCATCATTTTGCATCTAAGCAACCTTAAATTAACAAAAAATTTCCCAGTGGGGAGGGGAACACGTCCTCCCCTTAGACCCCTCCCCCAGGACGGCGATCACTCATCTCATGCTTTGCCCTCCCCCCATCGAAATACCCTGGCGCCGCCCCTGCACTAACTGTACCTTTAATTAAAATATCACTCGCATACTAATAACAATTAACTTTCGTAAAAGTGTCATTTGACGGACAGACTATTGCTTCTTAACAAGTGAAAATAAATGTACATAGTGTCTACATCGCCGTATAATTAATGCGGCAAAAGTCCACTTCTATTTTATGAAAGAATGAGCTCTCGATGATTATTCAACACACACACACACATATCCAGTGTTTCCTGAAAGGTGACAAACACAGGCCAAGTATATAGATGCAACATAATCTTTGAATAACTTTGAGAAAGAATGTTAAAGCTAATGCTTCAAATAAGTGATTTGTGCAATCACAGACGCTCGAGAAAGTCTACACCCCATTCGCGTATGAGGCGGGGTCTCCGGTAGTACCTCGAGGAAAAAATTTCGATTTCAGGGCTAAAATGACAATTTCCAGGATAAACTTTATGTCATAACTGCTTGTCAAATTGAGAACATTTTAGGGAAAACACTTGCCCTTTTCTTATGAAATGTTTTCGCATGAGCATTTTCCTAACCGACTTAGTGCAATGTAAAATTCGGGTCGGACTTGTATTGCAAAGTTGTATGAGGACGATGTACATACTATGATGCATTTAGTGTATCTTTCAGCCATGGCAAGTCCCAGAATTTAAATGGTTTGAAATTTTATATTTTTGAGAACTGTGGAGGAGTGGTGGTGCGTTAAAATTAAAATGTTAGTATTCCTACCAGCATAATTTCACTACTATTAGTGTTACACAGGCGCGGATCCAAGGGGGAGGCTTTCCCGGCCTCAGCCCCTCCTTTTTCGCCACATCAACAATAACCAGTTCTTGAAAATTAGTATAATGCTAATCTAGGAGAATACTCAAGGGGGCTTTCAGCCCCCCCCCTTTCGAAATGTGTGGATCCGCGCTTGTTTAATCTTCTTAACCATCAGCAACGGTGCAATGTTTAAGTTGATCAAGATCTAGCATTTAAGATTAGTTGTGTTTGCTGTATGATATATTTAGTACTTTCATTATTAGCTGCACTAGTACTCTGGAGTTTTTGTATTTAAAAAAAACAGAAGCTCTCATTTGGTTGGCCACAACTAGTAGTCAAAATGTGATATTAAATTTAAAAAAAAAATGTGTTATTAATCCTTTTGAAAGGATAGCAGTGGGAGTGAATGAAATTGCTATGCTGTCTTCAATTAGAACCCAAACTTTTCACATTTTCTAATAACCACCAGAATTCTTGAATTTCCACAAATGCAACCCAGACTTTTTTATTTTCTATAGCTACAACCCCTTAGGTCAAATTTTCTTTAGGGAAAACTCCAAAGTTTCAAATTTTCCTTAATAAGAACCCAATATTTTGCGGGAGTCGAAAATTTTGCGTTTCATATCTTCTCAGCAACCCTTCCCTTCCTGTCGGTGCTTCGAGGTGCTGGCCCACTTGAGAGTTTGGCCGGACCCCGTCAGGGAAATGTAGGAACCATCCCTTGCTTTATATTAAAATTGTTTGATGCAAAATCTAGTGCTGGGTATGTTTCCTTCAAAACTCGAAATTCAATAGCACATATGCAGTAAAATGAGCGTATTTTTGGATTCTACAAGCTCGAAAAATAAAGATAAATTACACTGCCTGTTTTTAAACAAACAAGGAAATAGGAAACCGAGAACACGTCTGTATACTTTTCCCATGAATGAAAATATTAACGTAAATGACGTTACCGTAATGGTTTACATATACCCTAAGCCTATAACACAGACGATGTAATGATACGGTTATAAAATATAGCCTTTAAAGACCTGCCAGCTATGATAAAGTCATCACCCGCGTATGAAAGATTTTCCAACTTTGGAAAGAGGAGGCGTGACTCCAGTTTGGACAAAAGCCGGTCGTAACGGCGTATGAGAGCGTGCAGCGAATTTATTTTCTTTTCCTCAACACAGGGGAGACTCATCACCAACCCCCTCCCTCTGATATGCCCTTGATCATCTTCAAAACAAGTCACCTGTGTTTGATTATCATTTTAAGACTGATTTGCTTACCGAGCGTCATCCTTGAAAATATTGACTATTGTCCCTGTTTTAATAATAATATCGTCTGGTCAATATTTAAAGTGAGCCAGCTGTGGTGAATTCTTTTCGATTTTGTTTCTCCTAGTATTTGAGCCTTCGGTATGTTAAGGAAAAGGAACACATAAATTTATGTAAATTGGAAATTGCCCACTTCAGGACCTCAATTAATCACTGATTCTATCTTACATCACACTAAGTTACCTGAACAGGATTTTAACCAGAAAGCCCAAAGGCTTAGTGTTCCCTTGCTGTAGGCCCGTAGCCAGGAATTATTATATGGGGGGGGGGGGGGCACCGGCACCGAACAGAGGGGCACCGATAAGGGCTATGTTTGTAGTAAGTATAGTGTCACCATATGATAACCAGTTTGCAGGAACCGCATGGGATGATATGTCAAGCCTAAAACAGATAGCTTAACGGTTTCAGTTGTGGGTGTGCACATGCGCGCGAAGTGCGCGAAAATTCCCTTCTCATGGGAATTTCCCCTTCCTTTCACGATGCAGAGACATGAAAAGTCTCGAAAAAGGAAGGGTACAAGGCTTTGATCACGATGATGCTTCTTCAGCTCTGCAAACGGAGACAGGCAGGAGGGGAGATGAGCACTTGCCAGGGGCGGTGGGACTAGGGACTTTCATAAGGTAGACGTAGATGATTTTGGTAGTATCCAGAAGGAAATTCTCAGAATGTGCGAAAAATAGACCAAATGGGAACACTTGCATTGAGATTTGAGCAGGACTTTGAATGCCGGCAACGAGAGCATGCTAAACTCTCTACATTTTCACAATTCAAATGGTAATTATGCCATTCTTATACTTTGAACAAAATTTTTCATGAAGAGAAAAGGTAAACTTTTCGGAAAAAAATGTAGTATGAGCAGTGGCGTGTGCAGGATTTCAGAGATGGGGGGGGGGGGCAACCCGTAACTCCCCCGACTGACATGTATTGGAGTGTCACAAGTGCACCGAGGGTGCACCACGAGCGCGAAGCGCGAGTGTACACGCGTGGGGTCCAGGGGTTCGCGTTGCCGGGGTCTACGGGGCGAAGCCCCCGGAAGCTCCAGCAATATAAGGTAATAATAATGTCTTAAATTGGTTTTAGAGGCCTTATTGATCAAGTTTCTTTCGTTTCAGATTTTGCAAAATTCGATATCAATGACACAGAGTTCAGGTTATCCTCTATGCGTGGTAGGATGCAGTGTGTCACATACGATGACAGGACTGTACGTTAAACATTACGAGACCAGTCATCTGGTCAAGAAGGCTGCTTGAGATGATCACGAAAGTTAACAGTACTTGTATCATGCCATTGCGGGGCATATATTTCATAAAATGTGTACATACTAGAGAGCATAGTTTCAGCGCTGATTTAATTTTTTCCTGGAATCTAAAGGGTAAAATTGCAAAGCGCCAGTTATCCTATTGTAATACATTAGAATCAGTACTTATGAAAAGCTTATATAGGTCAATCATTGCCCAGGCAGTTAAGGGCCCTATCGGGCTTACTACCTACGTTGTACTTCTGTCCTCGAGTCCCTATAGTACCGCATGGTAATCACAAGAGAACAACAGCAACTAGGCTTTGCGACATGGGGTGAAATTTATTACCTCTGGGCCTACATAAACCGTGTGTAGGCTACTCTGCCTACATGTTACTTGGTAAGGTTGACAGAGCCTGTGCTATCTAGCAATGTGGGATGGAACTGCTGAAGATCCTGGAGTGACTCTACAGCGCGCCAATGAGCCGAAAATTTTTAGTTCTTATTAGAAAAATTGTCTTCTGGAGAGCGAAAAAAAGGCCCCTGTAGGGGACTGCATACTTTATCCTATCGACTAAGACTCCCCGACTGGGGGCAGCCTCCCCCGATGGGGGACATGGTACCCTGCCCTCACCTGGCGCAACCCCTGTTGAGAGTCTCTTCAATCTTTTTCTCTTCCCTTCCCTCTTAAATCCCCCGACTAAGTGATTTTCCCCCGACTGGCTTCGGAGGTGGGGGACTTGTGCCCCCCGGCCCCCTTTAATCACGCTACTGAGTAAGAGTAAACTTAGCTTCGAATGCATGCAGTCATCAGGTTACGGCTATTACTCAAGGTGCTACATGAAACGGTCTTGACGAACCACGATAATTAACTTTGAGCCGTCCCCTAGCTTTGGCTAGAATAGTTCAGGGGTAATAATATTCATTGGTGGTACAACTTCAGTTGTGAGAATTGCACGCGAAGCGGAAATACATTTTGCAGGAACTTTATTTGCCAAGATGAAATCTGCTTGTAGACTCAGCAAAGAATGGCGAAAGGATATTCCCAAGTTGCCCGACGAGGGGAACAAGATCCAGTTGGGGATCCAGCTACCTCAATTTCCGTCAGAGGCTACGGTTTGCCGAAAGGATGCCGAACGTAAAAGTTTGGGCGCGAGCAGCGCGCCGAAAATTTTGGGGCTCTGTTGAAAAAAAATTGAGAATATTTGGTTCTTGTGAAGGAAAGATAGGGAATTTGGGTTTCGGTGGAAGACTGTTCCCCGTCCTCATCCCAGACAAGTTCCATTTTTCCCCAACTAAGGTAGTCCTAGTCAATCCCAACACTGTCTTGAACGCCTCCTTGTTTAAACACAAACCTAGTACATAGTCTATCATACAATGGTATAATATGTAATCAGAACACTGTGCATGTTGTGCAATGTCAGCTCAGCCTTGCACCTTTTGACTTCGGTGCCAATTAAAGCATTCACCAATTGAGAATACTGTTTTCTCCCAACGAAAATGTACCTGGGGTGATGAGTGTCTGTTTTTAAGAGCAAAACCGGGAATAGATCTCGTCCACCACCCTGGACTCGGCACTGAGACACTTCCACATAGCCTACAAAGTATGATGTTGCAGCTGAATTAAGAATCTTTCAAAAAATAAAAAACAGGAGAATAGAACTTCTTTTTTAGTATCTAGTCGGTTTCGTGTTTCTTTATAATCCCCACACGGAAGAAGAACTTATTGTGAAGCCTTTACCTTTATAAACCCAACAAATCTGAAATGGGTGTTTAACAGTTGAAGATAAAGGCAACTGTAGAGGAAGGCGCGCGCAGCGCGCGAAATTTTTGTAATTTTAGAATATAAATGTTACAGAAAACAAAATACATTCCTTACTAAACGCCTTGTGGAATTATTTTTGGTTAAAATCACCTAGAGTCACGCCGTGGCTACGGTTTACAGGACCTATTTTTTCTATCGATTTTTTTGAAGGAAGAACAATGGTCTGCGGGGGGGGGGGGGCACGGCCCGTCTACGGGCCTGCCTTACTGAAAGTGAATGATTTGTTGCACTGACTCGGTTCATCTCTCAAATTTACACTTCTTGACTTTTTAATTTTTTAACGATGTTTTCATCTAGACTCTGCTAACCTCATATGACCTTTGAACCCTTCCAAAAAGTGAATAACATAAATAAAAAAGAACATGTTCTAGAAGGGTATCCTACACTGGACCGTCTGCGTGAGAAACCTAGCGCTAATCCACTACGACATCATAGACCTCTTTCAGCATGTAGTATTTCTTATCATCCTATAGTCACAGCATCCTTAACACGTGTTCATAATGACCTCAAATGGCCTTCGGCCTCCACTGAAAACAAAAGGGTTCTTCATTTTAATATGATAAAGTTATATACCAAGTGTGAAGATTATCCATCATTGCTATCTTGAGATATCGTGTTTACAAGCAGTTTTTAAGAATTTCGTATTTTCACCTCCGGTGACCTCGGATAACCTTTGACCTTTACCAAAATCAATAGGATTTATCTTTTGACTATAACGCATCTACATGCCAAGTATGAAAAACATCCATACTTCCTACCTAGAGATATCGTGTTTACAAGGTTTTCGGTTTTTGACCTCTGTGACCTCACATGATCTTTGGCCTCCACAAAAATCAATAAAGATCTTTCTCTTAATATAATAATTCTATAATCGCCTGTGTGATTGCATAGAATCCTTTTGCCTTAGGCAAGGAAATAAAAAAGGAACCATTTTGACGCATTCATGTACGCATTTTCTAATTAATTGAATGTAAAAAGGTCTTTTCAAGTAGCCGCCTTTTCATCGTTCTAAACATGTTGCCTCATATTTCTACTTCATGTCTGATGACAATTTAACATTTATTCTGTTTCTTTTATCCATAGGACACACGTTAGACACAATGTGCGTAACTCAATTGCGTTTAGGCGAACCTGTTACTCGTGTAAGTTATGTGGGTATCGTCAGTGGATTCGATGAAGATGCTGACTTGTCCTATAGGAGAGCAGCTAACACCAGAAATTACCATCGTGACGTAGAAAGTACGAGATGTAACCATACGAGTAGCGAAGAAGAAAAGGTTTCCTGTGGATTTTTTAGGACAATGAAAATAATGAATTTCAATCACAGTGAATATGACGAAGTCCTTAATGGGGGCAGAGTTGTTTTGACGGATAGCGAAGAAGATGAAGAAGAAAAGAAATTTTTAACTTTTGGAGTGTTCCATTGCATTGCATCGAAGTATAATTTTACAGAGATAAGTACCGTAACCATCATGTCCCCTCACGGTGAGTGATATTTTCAAGTCCTTATCAGTGTCAGTAACATAAGTTCATGTCTGCCCAACAGTAAGTACCTCTATCTTGTGAGAGACGGTAGATTTTAACATGTTATTAATAATTCAATACGTGTTCCCCAACCCCTTTTTTGTACATCTGTTCATAGAGGAGCATGTATTTGTGGATCAAAGGTTAGTTATACCGTCGTTTTGGTCATGTGTTTAAAGGCAATAGGCAGTCGCCCCAAAATTTTCTTTGAAAAATCAGCAAACTCTTTCAAATCTCCTCTTATTGCATTACAAGCACCTCTGAAGACGTTTTGAACATAACTATTACAAACAATAGGTAAAGTAAGGCGAAATTCTCCTTGAATTCCACAATTCACTAACAAAAATACTGTCACATGATCAAAATAGACCATTCATGAACTAGAGTGACAGGATACACTCACTCCGTTTGGGGTGACTGCCTACTGCCTTTAAGTCATTGAAAAAAATTCATCCGTTATGCGTGGTACTGCAGAAATAAGCCAGTTCAGGGTTAGTGGTTCTAAACGCTGGTCAGGGGTCATAAGGTCATTTGGGTACACCAATCAGTGCGCGACTGGAACGTAGTATAGTCGGGCACGGTTCACCTACGACTTATAATTGAGTTCCATGCCTTTTGTTATATAACTCGAAGAGATTGCACACACGCAGTTACAAAACTGAACTGGTTTATTGAAGCAAGCATACAATAATAATTTCAATTTTCTAATAACACGGAAGTCAGAAAAGCATGAAATTTTTCCCTGATGCAGCACATGATCGTATAAGCAGCTCGTGCTCTAGTTTTGACAGACATTTCCTTGTAACTGTATTTTGTTTTACCCTGTCCCCAAGACTGAGCAAACTTTTGCATTAATTGTTAAAATAATATAAAAAACTGAAAATTTAGACGTTTTGAGAAATGTTGAGCAATTATTAAGGGTGACATGCAGGTGCCTATGCATCGTTCACCCTACCCCGAAAAATGAAATGTATTCTATGAAAGGTTCTTATTTTTTACGGTCTACAAATATTTCAGTTTTGGCCAGCATCTCAGCACAGAAACGAGTTTTATATGTGAATGTTATATCAGTAACTGAAAGTGTACCTAAAGTATAAAAATTTTAAAAATATATGTTACAAATTTTGCAAAATGATCCAAATGGTCCAACTCCCAACTTCACAGGACATCATTCCTGGGCTGAGATATAAACGGTTGAAGCTGATTCATTCAATTAAAAATGGTAAATTGTGCAATAACTGGTGATGTCATTCTTGGTACTACTTAAATTACCGTCTTTGTATTTTGTTTTTTCCAAAGCCACTGCACCTTGTGCCAAAATGTGATCACTCTCTTTCTGTCATAGGGTAACTTGGCTGTATAAGGCCTCTCCGTATACCATGACATGCAAGGGAATAGTAATTGTTTCAAGGTCATATAAACACCTTAATTCAAAAGGAAACAAAAGCAGGTAGAGTGAGTTGTACAAGAAGGCCATCACAAATTATTGCACAATCGATTATTTCAAATTAAGTGAATAAATTTCAACATTTTATATCTCAGCACGGAGTAAGCTATGAAAACTGGAGTTGGATGAATGGGATTCATTTTCCAACCTCTAAAATATATATCCTTGTAATTCTTGACTTGAAGGCAGTATGCAGTCACCCCAATCAGAGTGGGTGTACCCTGTCACTCTAGTTCATGATTGGCCTATTTTGATCATGTGACAATATTTTTGTTGATAAATTGTGAAATTCAAGGAGAATTTCTCCTTGCTTTACCTATTGTTTGTAATAGTTATGTTCAAAATGTCTTCAGAGGTGCTTGTAATGCAATAGGAGGAGATTTGCAACGGTTTGCTGATTTTTCAAAGAAAACTTTGGGGCGTCTGCCTATTGCCTTTAAGGTACGCTTTAAGACTACTATGCTTCACTAACAACTAGATAAACACACTAAATACTTCTTGTCCATACCCGTGTAAAATTTAAGATTGGAATATGCAAACTTAGGGAAAGATATGACAAGATTGTCTTTTATTACGCAGACCAGGTATTTTTGTTTGAGTGAATTATCAATGTGCGGAACTGAACTGCTTCTTTGAAAGCATTTACAACGCCTTCTAACTTCTAAGTTCATGGTATATTTAACAATGATTTTAATTGAAATTTATCTACGTTTACATGGGTTTTTTTCTTTCCACAGCTGTCTTTAGGCCCACGTATTTTACAATTACGGTGAATCTTGAAGACAAAGTTCATCTAACAATGATACGTTCGACTACCATGGGTACTACAAACATAAAGTGGCGACACATTTGGGAAACAACAGTAGTCGATAAACCTGAATGGGATGGGAATCTAAATCCAGTCATTACCAAAGCATCTAGCAAACATGCGGGTGTTTATGAAGCTTACACAGCATCTTCGGATATACGATACAGTGGATACATCAGGCTGATAGTGCGAGGTACATTCCTATATTGCAGTATAGCCAGGCGTATTATTATTATACACATACAAGATGCTTCTCCCACAAAAGACTTTATAAGTTTATATAGTTCAGGTAACTTCATAATCTACAAATCGATTAAGAACTAGGGTTAAATCTAATTTCCTGCAACAAGCGAACCCCTAAGAAATCGTAAAATCTTGGGGAATACTTGACTCGCTATAGATCTTATGCATATGACGTCACAAAGGAGGCAAGCGCGTATCATTGCAAGTTACACCAGCAAATGCAAACAGCTGATTTGTCAACCAATGGGATACGTGCGTAAGTCTACTACACGCGCTTGCGAAGTCTACCCTGTCTACTGTGTACATGCTATGTGCCATATTGTTTTGCCTCCAAATGACGTCGCTTGACGTCAGTGTATAAAGTCTATACTGTTACTTGGCACTTGCCCAGTCACGGTTAAGTCAAGTCGAGAAAAACCAGTAGTATATGGAGAACTACAAAACTTTTTGGCTCCGACTTTTGCCTTAGTTTAGTGTCATCAACTTTAATATGTAGGTGTTCTTGTAATACTTTCTGTGGGGTCTATAGACCGACTCACAATTTCTTTTCTTTTTTTTTTTTTTTTTTTTTTTTTTTTTTTTTTTGCTTTCAAAAAGGCTCTCCTTAAGAATTTTTTTTCCAGATATATACTCATCTTCCCCATGAATGAATTTAAGAATGTAAAGTAAATTGTGCATACTGACAATATTTTTTACCTACGTTCTAAAAAATATGACTCATTGTGACCCGATAACATGGACGAACCAGCAACTTATTCTCATGTACCTGTTGGTAATTTCAGGATAAGTTTGTACGATTCATGCCTCTGTATCGTATGCTTGCTTCTTGCACAAGTCTAGGTACCGTGACACTTTGTCTTAAAGCTTACCGACACTGCATGGTAAATGCCAAGTCAATTCAATTTTAATTGTAAACAAAGTCTAAAAAGAGGCCGAATATATATATATATATATATATATATATATATATATATATATATATATATAAATATATATATATATATATATATATATATATATATATATATATATATATATAAGGTCAAAGTACTGCGTAGCACTTATGAAGTAGGTAGGTAAAAATGAAGTAGTAAATAGTGCTAAAAGTTTGTGAAAAATTCCACGACGTTTCGGGTTTAAACCCTTCATCAGGTGGCAAAAATGCAACTGATCGTTGACACGGCCAAACGTACAATTTAAAAAAATACACAATAAAATTGGGCACGGTAAACCTCGGCTAGGAAAACAGACAGTGTTAAGTGGTTACCACAAGTCAAAATAATGCAGGAATTGCTGCGTTATAACAGTTCAAGTCTAACGTTCAGACCATGTGGGGACAGGGTTCCAAGTTTCATGATTAGGCGGTTTTCGGCAGCTAGGCGGTCATGATCGGAACCTCGACACGAGATGGCCGCCGAAACCATCAAGTCACGGATCGAGCATGTTGACGGGGGATTGAAGTGGGTGGCTACCGGGAACCCTGGGAGGTTCTGTTTGATTGATCTCAGGTGCTCGGTGACTCGGTCAGCAAGACGACGTTTTGTTTCTCCCACGTACAGTATATTACAGCGTTTACATACGAGAACGTAAACAACATTGGCTGAAGTACAGGTAAAATGCTGATGAACGTTAAACCGGTTGTTGTTGGGACCTACAATGGAAAGGTTTTTGTCATAACTGACCACCGGGCAAGTATTGCATCTCCCACGGTTGCAAGGAAAAGTTCCTGGGGTGTCAGGCACTACTGCTTGAGGTTGAGAGGCACGGACCAAGTGCTTAGATATGTTCTTTTCAATTCTGAATGCCGTGATGGGGGGATCAGGGAAATGGTCACGGGTGGATGGGTCATGACGGAGGGTCTCTACATTCCTGTAAATGGCACGTACAATGGGGGTTACAGATGGGTGAAAGGATAGGACCAACGGGATACGTCTGGTGGGTGTATGGTCAGTTTTGGGGGCAAGGGCAGAGGCTCTATCAATTCCTTGTATGCGTTTCAGGGCATTAGAGAGCACTCTTTGTGGATACTGGCGTTGTTCAAAGAAAGAAATAATCTGCTTGGAAACTTTAGTAGCCTACTGACTCTCACAACTACCTCATGTACCCTTCCAACCACCCCAGATCTTGTACCAATTCGATTCCTTTCTCACAACTTTTACGGGCCAGACGGATTTGTTCCGACGACCAGGATTTCGCTAAAGTTTCCAAGCAGATTATTTCTTTCTTTGAACAACGCCAGTATCCACAAAGAGTGCTCTCTAATGCCCTGAAACGCATACAAGGAATTGATAGAGCCTCTGCCCTTGCCCCCAAAACTGACCATACACCCACCAGACGTATCCCGTTGGTCCTATCCTTTCACCCATCTGTAACCCCCATTGTACGTGCCATTTACAGGAATGTAGAGACCCTCCGTCATGACCCATCCACCCGTGACCATTTCCCTGATCCCCCCATCACGGCATTCAGAATTGAAAAGAACATATCTAAGCACTTGGTCCGTGCCTCTCAACCTCAAGCAGTAGTGCCTGACACCCCAGGAACTTTTCCTTGCAACCGTGGGAGATGCAATACTTGCCCGGTGGTCAGTTATGACAAAAACCTTTCCATTGTAGGTCCCAACAACAACCGGTTTAACGTTCATCAGCATTTTACCTGTACTTCAGCCAATGTTGTTTACGTTCTCGTATGTAAACGCTGTAATATACTGTACGTGGGAGAAACAAAACGTCGTCTTGCTGACCGAGTCACCGAGCACCTGAGATCAATCAAACAGAACCTCCCAGGGTTCCCGGTAGCCACCCACTTCAATCCCCCGTCAACATGCTCGATCCGTGACTTGATGGTTTCGGCGGCCATCTCGTGTCGAGGTTCCGATCATGACCGCCTAGCTGCCGAAAACCGCCTAATCATGAAACTTGGAACCCTGTCCCCACATGGTCTGAACGTTAGACTTGAACTGTTATAACGCAGCAATTCCTGCATTATTTTGACTTGTGGTAACCACTTAACACTGTCTGTTTTCCTAGCCGAGGTTTACCGTGCCCAATTTTATTGTGTATTTTTTTAAATTGTACGTTTGGCCGTGTCAACGATCAGTTGCATTTTTGCCACCTGATGAAGGGTTTAAACCCGAAACGTCGTGGAATTTTTCACAAACTTTTAGCACTATTTACTACTTCATTTTTACCTATATATATATATATATATATATATATATATATATATATATATATATATACTTGCTTCAACAAAAAAGGGTTCTACTTCGATGAATATAAGCAGAAATGGTGTGTTGAGCTTTTCCATGGGGGAAACTTTCCATCCAGTACCATTCAGAGACAAAGTGAAATTTGTGTTTTCCTTGTTACTCGACATGCATGACTATTCTTTTTGGAAGCAGGTAGAGAGAGACCGGATTTTTCTTTCACATTACATTACGTTAGCTTGCCGTTTAAATTCATGGGGAAGCTCCAGTTGCGAATGGACGTGTCCTGTTTGCTACAATGGAGGTATTTGTGATGATAAATCTGGAAGATGTATTTGTCCACCTGGATTTACAGGAGATCGGTGTGAAAATGGTAAGAAAGAGTAAATAGGTCAACAAACCATTTGTTTTGTTGTCTAAGGACGCTGTCGAGTGTGTATCTTATATCCATTTGTTGTATGGAGCAGTAATTCTCAGCATGATCGGAGTAGAGGGCAAAAATAATTTTGTAATTATGTCAATAGTTGAACTTTTCTTTGAAAGGCAAGATGGTTTACGTATTGGCGCCCTTTAGGATCAGATGGCCGTTAAGTTTAAGGATTCATTAACTGTCCACGTAATGTTTTTGTATATCAAACAGAAGATACTTCCAAACGAAATAAAACTACAAAAAAATTATGAGTTCCATTAAACAATGAACGAGTAATATCCTACAGAAAGGTCAATAGCTACATGATGATCTAAGCAGGTTAGCCATGCTAACGGCCAGGGAAGCTTGGTCAATACACAAAATGTCGTTTATAAGTTGTATAAAACTTGTTCATCATTTGAGTTTTTACCCCCCAAACACGTTACTTTCATTGGAAATGCAAATAGGTTGACTGTTATCACGTTCCATTTCATCAAACTAGCGTCAAATAGTAGTGGTAAGTTTGTGACGACTCAAATCAAATTGAAGCAATTTCTACACAAACTTGAGACATTATTGAACACACTACCTAGAAAACAATCTTGCTTGCTTACATCGCAGCCTGTCCTGACGGTTTTATTGGACAAAAATGCGACGTAAGATGCTCACTCATCAGTAACGAGACAGACTGCAAAGGAATTGAAATATGTCTTCCTCACCCTTTTGGATGTACTTGTGCTCCCGGTTACACTGGTCATAACTGTGCAACAAGTAAGTAGATCCACTTTAACTTACTGCAAATCGTTGTTGACAACATTTTGTTCCTAAGAACGGCCTTCTTGTGGAAATCAAAGAATTAAATAAAAGGTTTTCAAGTAAATTTAGTGCGAAAAACCTACCTGATGTTGGTCAATATGAGTTAAAGGAACTGTAGGAATAACAGGAATTATCAGGTTGGCCGGGTTGGAAGATATATCATTTTTTCACCCTTTGATTTCCTTAACTTTTATATTTAGAAATTTCACTAAATGAATTGGTCACGTTAACATTTCAAGTTGAGTTTCTTCCTTGCCCAATTACACATTTTGCTAGTAGGTAGACAATAATATCCCAAGCAATGACATACAATCCAGATACATGAAACTCTAGCCAGTTGACGAAACACCAGGAATATTTCTAAGGAGAATGTAGACAGGTGCTTGGATGAGATTTGTTGACGATCCTGCCGAATTCACCGTGTTATTGTTTGCAACCTGAGTGAAATAGAACCCTGGTGTATCGATAATAAATGACCTCCGGTGATGAGGTTGGAAATGGGATATACCACACTTAGACAATAGAAAAGTGAGGTTTGGAAATCAACATTATTGAGCGTCTTCAATTCAGCATGTCATGTATAAATCCAAACAGTATTGTTCTTACTAATTTCGTTCTCCTAGCAAGAAGATACCAGTCAGACATGACTCAGCTTAAAAATATTTCCATTCTTTTTTAGGATGCGCCCGTGGTTCGTATGGTGCGGGATGCACACAAACATGCCACTGCAGCGACAATGATTCCTGTAATGTAAGATCAGGGCGATGTTTGATGAATTCTTGTGAGCCTTCGTGGGGTGGCCCAATGTGTCAAGGTACTTGTTAATCTATTGTTGCAATTCAGTATAAAAGGCCTTAGTTACGCTTAGTTGCTTAGCCCTACGTTAATGCAAGTCAAGTGTTTAGATGTTTTAAGAAAACATTGATGATTAGACAAAGGTGATGAGCAGCACACATATCTAGCCTCCACTCAAAGCGGAAACAACTTCCTGGAATAATGACAGATCCACGTCTGCTGGGAGATCTAGCCTAACCCATGTCCAGGGGAATTAAGATCTCGTCCATTGAGTAAACTATTACTTTACGTTAGACCAGTGGCTCCCATCTTTTATCATCTAGTAGCTAACCCTTTTCATCGATAGGAGGGGGAAACGCTCTACCTCATATGCATGGGGAATGCCCCCTTCGTATGTATAAAATAGTATTACTCTGAATTTAAAGGAGAGAATACAAGCACATTTCCAAAAAAAGGTACGCATATATTCTTTATAGGTGTGGGCCTAAGTATCGTGCATCCAGGAAGGTTTCGTGCCCCTCACATGACCTCCTTCCTCTGAAAGCATCCTGCAGGTCTACACCAAAAAGAGTTTCTATGAGCTTCCCTCCTGTGGGGAGCACCTTGCACGGTCGTTACCCATGAACCCCACTAAAAAGCTGTTTCGAGGTCCATTCATGAAGGGTGATTGCTCCTTCGACAGTATGGGTACCACCAGCTTGATAAACTTCCAAGACAATATCGTGTAAATTTGTAGCCCCCGTCGGAAAGGCTACCATCCTCTACTCCAGGCCCACTGACCCCTTTGCCAGTGTGAAACATTAACTAACGACCCATGGGGTAAAGGGAGATAATTAAAATATTTCTTCAGTTTGTGGTTTGAATCAGTTTGGTCGTATCTTGTGTTGTATGAATCTGCCTTAAAGAGTTGTTTTTGATGTAGAAACACCCAAAGGGATACTTGTGTTAGTTATACATAAAACACCCCAGTTGCTATGTTAAAGTATAAGCTTGGCAGAAGTTACTTGGTCCCCTACCTTAACATACTAATTTGAAATGGTACCATAGCCAGTGTAATAAAGTATATAGGGTAGTTCGTTTACTTTAAAAACCCTCTGCATAAACACAGTCTGTGATGTTTTACATAGAAATATTTCCTGTAAAACAACACACTTTAAATAATAAGTCAAGAAACTGTGTAGTCATATATTTTGACTACATGAAGTTAGAATGATTTCTTATGGAACTAAATTGGAACTAAATTTTTCAATGCTGATTTGAGTGATTCCTTTTCACAAGCCCACAACTTTACACGATAGTCTTATAAAACTACACAGTTTATATTACAGTTACACAATCATGTTGCATTGTTTCCCTAACTTCTCAAAATATCTACATTCTTGGACTCATTCTGGTCCATTTGCCACCGCAGACAAAGTAAACTTGCAAAGGACAACAATCGCGCTTTCGCTTATTGTTAAAGCGGCACATTGAGTTGGTTCATGAAATTCACCAAATTTTGCCAAACCTGTTAAGTTTTCTTCACATACTAATGACAAATGGTCAAACTTAAACAATGCCCACATCTTGCATACAAGTAAATGTTTCATAAGTGAATAATGAACAATTCACTTCGGTTTTCAAAAATTCGTGACCAGACACTTTTTCAAATTATGCACACAACCGTTACAACCCAGGATAACACAAAATTCAAAATTTTAGCTTTATGCGTAACTATTGGATGTGAAACTTGACTAATTATGCTAATAAGAATCATTGTCATGTGGTAGTACCCTCCAACACCCTCGTTAAGTTATAGATATCAACTCAATGTGCCCCTTTAAGGGGAGGGAGAGTCAGTCACGGTGCAAAATAAACTACTACACAGAAACAACTGGAAACATTCTCGATGTAATCAATTTCTAGAACTATCACCAGCAGAAAGCTTTGTCGATAATGGAACCATTCTAGATTTGAATTGTCGAACATTAACATGCCATTTCTGGGGGTAGGGGGTTAGTACTCCCTCAAACCAACCCGAAACGCCACTCAGCCTTTTAGACCCAGTCACAAGCGAGAATTTTATTAATCAAATGAGTGTAAGCCTTAGCAAAGACAACACTAATTTGCTTCTACTCCACTTTGCAAGACCATAAATTTCTCGGAAGGGTTGGGACTGGCCCATTCGATTCATTTCCTGGCATTCCCTGAATGGAATGACAAAGAAATTATCTGCCCCTGATGCCAACTGCTCTAGAACATCTAGGCCTACTGTCTGAATAAAGTCACAGTCCCATCCATCAACCCCAAAAAGTAATAAAAATACGCAAGTTTCGGTTTGGTGTCCTTCGAAACGAAAAATCCTCCAAAAAAGCAGGCGTTGTATCCTTAAAAACGCGTTTTCAAAAATTATCAAACATCTTGAAAGGACGAGAAAATTCATTGTTTTACAAAGGAGCTGAGGAAAAAGACACGTCTCCAGGGGCTATAGAAGTGTCATTAATTACATCTTAAAATTTACCAAAATACCCAGAAAGAGAGTTTTGCTATGGATTCCAGCTAAAACTTTGAAGAGTTTACCTATATAGGACACTTAGATAAAAGGGTCACCCATGATATACAGCAGGACCGCACAGCAAGTAAAAGTATTGAGATGTTCGATATGCATCGTTAATGTTTAGATGTGCACTGTCAGTGATGGCACGATTAAATTGCTCCAGTTATGTAGTGTACCGTAAAAGGACATGAAATATTGTACTTCACTTGACATCAGATATGTGGGGCTGTGTATTAGCAAAAAAGTGTCGCGAACTCCTTCTAGGCAATAAATCTCAACAATTTCAAATTTGGTGGGTAAGTAGGCCTACTCTCTAAGTGTAAAAGAGTGAAAATCTATCCAAATGATTGACTACAGTGACCACTGTCTGTTTAAGGTGGAATCCCACTGTCCAAAGAGTGGCATTTTCACTCCTTTTGAGATAACACCACTCCGGGCAGAGTGGAATTTCAGTCGATTTCCACTCGAAAAAAGAGTGGTTACTGTAGGCAATCGTCAAAGAGTGAATTTCACTCTTTTACCTTAAGAAAGTGCCTGACCATACAAACTTGTGCCGGCGTAATTGATGACGTTACAGGTAAAAGTTCAAAGGTCAAAGGTCAATTAGCTGAAAAACTGGCTTTTTGCCATTGTCCTATCAGTATGTCACAAAAATGCATTTAACCACTTGATGTGTGGAGAACGATGAAACAAATTCTAAAATAGCGTCTTTTATGCTAAAGGTAGAATTCAAAAGTCAAAGTGCAGATTAAAAGTCACATCGGCCTGTCGACTACCTTTGACCTACCTTTCGTGAGAGTCCTTTAGATCTGCATACGGTTCACTTCCAAGTTTACCTGCACTGCATCCTATCCCAAAAACGTACTTAAATTGAACATACTCCATAATTCAACAAAGCTCTTCATTTTTTCAAAATTCTAGTTAAGGTGTTGGACGTTTACGGATATGGATACCAAGCAGCTGTAAATACTGATAAAGGCTTGCGTACATCTCAAGTAGAAGCATTCACTTCTTTGACGACTTCGAGAAACGATACCAAATTAAGAATTACTCGTGGATTAGATACAGGAACTGGAAATACTGGTAGCGGCTTATCTAATCATGACGTAGGCAGGCTATTTGGAAGTAATGTTACTGGTCTTCCACCCGGCGAACTATCCATTCTTTTTAACGAACGTGGCGGGCAGAAACTCCGTCTGGAAAGTTCTAATGCTGACTTTAAATCGTTGGGTGTATTTAACGTAGAGGCAGAACACAACGGGCGACGACAATACAGTGCTGTATTGCGACTATCAAACGAAGGTATTTACAGAAAGATTCAGTGTCAAATTCCAATTTGATTATTGAAATTCTGAGATGAATTTGGTACAGTGTCTTTTTTATTTCTATAAAAGTAAAAACGCAGAGCTAACCGTCTATTCAAAAAAGTATATAATGGATCCAGGGGCTGTTTTGTTTTGATTCCTAACGTTAACTTTTTCAATATCAATAATCATAAATGACATTGTGCAACTTTAAAAAGTGCTTTGTCCTTCAAACAGCAAGAAATGTTCCATCCAAATTTACTTGGACGATTGGAACCGGAGAAACAGTCACATTATCATTAACTGATTGGCAAAATCAACGTCAGTTGATGTGGCGCCATAACGGTGGAGGTGTCATAACAAGAGGAAATGGGAAAACATCTTTGACAATTTTTCAAGCGAGAAAAGCTGATGAAGGTGTTTACGTGTGTACAAATACAAATGGACATACAAACGATCTAGCAATAATACTCTTAAAGGTTAGAGGTAGGTAATCTTACCGTCAAATATTCCAGAAGTTTAACAAAAGTAACAAAATAATCATCTAATGTCATTTAAGATACTAACTGCACGGTATAGACGAGGCAGGGAGGTGTTAGCTCTCTGGAAGAGGGGAGTTAAAAAAAAACGGACGAGGGGAGTTAAACAAACATACGCAGGTCTTCCAGATGTATATAAAAAGCTATTCTCCTACTGTTAAACTTAAAGTAGGATTTGCAACAAGTTTTGTAAGTGCACGGGCTTTTTCAACACCTCGCGCATAGTAGCTTACATTTAAAACTCAAAATAAAGTATTTAAGAAGATACTCAATCCTGCAGCTCATATGTTCACTTGCATTAACATATAACGAATGTTGACACGTTTAACTTCAATGTTCAGTTCTATGTACGATTAAATTACTAATCATCGGACCCTGTCTTCATGTACTATTTATGTTTTTATCATTACTTTCAATACAGCGTGCCCAAGCGGCAAATGGGGCATCTACTGCAATAACACTTGTCCTGTGTGTTACTATCAAGGTATATGTCACGACGAAACTGGGGAATGTGTCTGTCAGGCTGGTTACTATGGACATGATTGCTCACAAAGTAACTTAAACGAATTTTTTTTTATTATAGATATTAAATCACAACGTTAAGCAGTATACGTACGTACTAACACAGAACACATCGCATTTTAGTTACTCTAGTATAAATTTGGACGCACTGGATTCTTCGTAATTTTCTGCGCCCATGTTTTGTATATACTGTGTGTATGAGTTTGATTGCCCTCCAGTTCTTGGTTGTCGATCATCATTTAGCTTACCCACGTGACTGTGAAACCAAATGTAGGTTGTAAAGGTATATTGGGCCACCATTTCAAGGACATTCCCCAAGGAAAATGTTAACTCCTGAATGAAATTCCTTACAAAAACTTGAGGCCCAGTTCAGACCCTGTTGCTGGTAGAATGTGCTCAGGTTTTGATATAAATGTAACAAAAGTACAAATTTGTGCAAAAAATGGAAACAAAATTTTTGGAAGCATTTTTAGCATTACATTCTTCAACCATGCATTTTCGTGAACCAACGGTGTTATGCGGTGCGACCACTGTAATTTCGATTTCGGCCTACAAGCAGGCTAATAATCGTATACCGGTAAGATGGTGAAGACAGGGAGGGTTTGGGAAATTTTTTAAAAAAGAACTTGAACACTGTTAGTTTGCGATTTCCTGACATCTGAGTGTCGATGTAAGTAGTAATTATTTACTCATTTTGTATGGGGTATAATTACGGACCAGAGCTGCAATTTAGGACTTCCAACAAGCGTTTCCGGGAAATATTTTTGGCATCTTGCAGCCCCATAATTAAGTAGGGCAAACTGGGTGGGAAAAATAGGGACAGGTTGTAATACTACCATTTAAGTCATCATGAAGGGAACAATTTGATAGAAATAATTTACATAACTGAATTCCGGACCAGTTCCGATTCCAGTGCCCACCATTTCGGCCAATTCCGAGTCCAGTACCTCTTCTATTCCGAGCCAATTCCGATTCAGGCCCTCCCAATTCCGGGCCAATTCCGAGTTCGGCCATTTGACAATGCAGCTTCTCGTACAAATGCTTTCTGTACTATTTTACAGTTACACTCAATAAAAAGGGCCTTTTTTTAATTAGTCAGTTTCATACCCTGGTTCACCTTGTAATTTAGTTGACTGTATTTGACCATTCATGTGTTGAACTGCGCACTAATAGCAATGTAGCCTTAAGTAACGTTTATGATTATTTCATTTTTGTGGACTCGGCTGGACTTGGTTCCGAGTCAAAGTCCAGCTGCAGCCCATTCCGGACCAATTTCTATTCCAGGACCTCCCATTCCAGACCATATGCATTCGTGATGGCGTATTTGTGTATGAGTGGGTGTGTGTGGGCGCGTGTGTATGTGTTTATTTGTGACACTTTGCTCGTTAACACGATATCTCAAGGTAAGAAGCTTGGATAGATTTCATACGTAGTATGTGGATGCGTTATGGTAAAAAGATAGACCCTATTGTTTTTTGTGGAGGTCAAAGGTCATCTGGGTCACCAGAAGTCAAAACGTAAAATTTCCCTAGAATTTCCAAGATCAAATATGGACACAAAACTGTATTTTTCCAACACATTAAGAAAGCATTTGACCAGTGACTGAAAGATATGGGACATCATGGCATTATTTGCAATAGAATATATATCATCGACACCTCAATGCATTTTTGCATTCTGGTTATATTTGAGTTTCCTAGTCATTCAAAAGCTTTATAGCGAAGTTAGAGAGCGTTAACTGTGACTTAATTTGAGCTGGATGTCCCGACAAAGTTAAATTTTCTGGTGCGCATAATCCAGGGAGAGATAGAGGACTAGGAATTATTCATACACCACGTTTCGTAAGGTGATTTTAAGGGTATTTGGGTGAAACGTAACTATCATAATGTAGTCAGCCCTTGGACAATCTTTCTTGATATTACTCTTGGATAGGTTGGCAAAATATTCACTGTTAATGAAGAAATAATTATCTCCTTATTGAGAAGGAAGAGGGATACAATCACCCCATTAACACCTAGCGTTTATGGCCTATCATCAAATTCTTTCACTTCATATATTGGTATGGTGGACTGTTTAGCTATTGATTGAAAAAGGTAGCACGTTTGTTGGTTGGCAGGAAATGCTGATTGCAGTAACGAAAGTAATTGCTTTTAAATAGTAGTCCAGGTAACCTCACCCCACAGTAAGTGTATACTTATTTTATCAGAAGCACTACCAACTCTATTTGTGAAACGAAGTGACCATGCTTTTGGACATTTTCATACCAATGAAACAAAATTAAAGTATCTCCAGTTCAGATTCATACACAGGATTATTGCTACAAACATCGTCATATTATATAAGGGAAATGTAGGAGATGGTAAAATTACCTTTGTAATAGCAAAATTAACAGTTACAGAGTATTTATTTTGTGAATGTAATCTAGTTTCTAGCTATTCTTAAAAGCCCAAAAGGTATTTTTGAAAAGTATTTGTTATCCATAAGGAAGACTATTTTCGGTCATAAGCAGGAAGAAAAACAGCTTTAAGTTTTTTTTTTTTTATATATATATCTTACACATGAATAACTAAATTTAAGAAATACTTTTACGGAACTTTATTTCTCCGATTATCTTAGAAAAGTATGACTTAAAAAGGAAACTAAGGATTTGAAATAAGAATATCATTACGATGACTTAGATGTTTCTAGTTGGTAGAGTTTGCACTACTAGTTTAGTTAGTAAAGAACTCGTCTATAATGTTGTTTCTTGATTTTAATTCCTGCCTTAGTTCACATTTATCCTTATTACGACCTTATCATTTGGTAAATTTAAGAATAAAATTTCATGATTTGATTATACATTGCCATGTCAATTCCTTGAACAAGGACAAAAATATTAATAGTTCTCGTAATTGTTGTTTTTGCGAATGTTGTCGTTATTGTTGTTTTTGTTTTTGTTATTGTTGGTATTGTTGTTGTTCAAATGCGCCAGTGGTTAGCAACGTTGTCGGCTTAAACAAAGTTTATACAAATAGTAATATCTTTCATTCCCAATAAGCCGCACACCTTATGTTAAAAGAATTATTTTTGTTGTGATGTCAGACTAAAATTGAAGTGATAAATTAAAAAAAATGCAGCTTCTGTCAATCGTTTTTTTACAATAGTTAGACCATAGCCTATGCTAATGTACTTCATTTAACTTCCTTTGCAGCTTGCAGTAGAAATATTCATCTGAGACGTAACTTATTTGGTCAGCAGTGCACATTGCAATGCGAAGATACAAGCCCTAATAGATGCAGATACAAACAACTATGTTCACCCGATCCTGTAGGCTGCCACTGCCATGCCGGATATTCGAATAATAAATGTAGCAGTGAGTTTTTAAAGTATATTCGATTTTTTGTCAGAAAGAAGTTATCCCTAGAATTGAAGAGAAGTAAAAAAAAGTGGCTCTAACAGGGGAAAATTTCCCCCGTGGAGAGGTCGTGATTTTTCAGGGGGTATTCGTCTTACCCTAGACAGGTATTTTTTGTAATTTCAGTGAGATCGGGCATTGTAAACTGAGCTTTTTATTCGGTTACCTTTCATAATATACGAAAATGCTTTTTTGTTCGCCTTTCTTTTTTGAGGTTGTTTAGTTTTCCTGATTATTGCTGAATTATGAAATTAATGAAAATTCTGTGGTCCTTTTTACGATTGTAAGGACCTCACAAAAAGCAAAATCGATCCCTAATCCCTCTTATTAGAGATTTTCATGAAAGGAATCGAGAAACTCCCTCCCCTTCTTGGTTATCTTTTGGTACTTTCATAATTATGAGGCTCTCACCGGCACTATGCGTCTCTTTCTACAAACCGAATATGGATCCTCCCTTACCATAGGAAGTCGAACCGGATCTTCATCTGGCCTGGGTGTGCAACTTACTTATATTTCCCCACGGTGACCAGGCAAGGAACCAGTGGGTTTTCCCTGCTCATGTCCCGGTTCTCTTAATTTGCTCCATGACATTCTCTCTAAAGCAATCCTTAGAAGGTGCACTCCAGTACATATCTTGGACACCAGATAGTGTTTAACCAGGGCCATCGGAGTCGGAAGCTTGGGGCTACATTCCACCAATAAGCTTCATGTTGAAGTAAAAATATCATTACAAATATCATATCGACCAAAATTACCTCACAATAGCAAATCAAGTAGGCAGGGTCTCAGTCCCTCCCCTAATCTTAGAAGCTTTCCGACTACCCTTAAATGTCAAACTTCCCTTTGTGGAGTACCCCGTTGTAACTGCATGACCTCACAAACCAATGCTTTGGGCATGGCACATGGACATTGCTTAAATTTAGAACTAAAGAGTGGCCTTACACAAAAGGAATCCTTTGTGCAATTAAAATGATCACATCAACAAGGAAAATTTGTTACCGGATTATGCAAATGCATACCGGGAGTTATATAGTACTGAAACGGCTTTAACAGTTTTCAAATAATTTGCTACCTAAAATGGAAAACAACTCGTTACACCTTTGACCTTTCAGCTGCTTTCGACTCGGTTGATCCTGGTGTCCTTCAATAGGTGCTGGAAAAGTACGGCCCTTGTATAGTTCCTGTGCCACCTCTAGTTAAATGGTGGCATAAAAATAATGAAATTCCAATAGTGAATTGTCTCGCGGGTTGGATCAATGGTCTGTGAGTCGAGTGCTCTCAAGGCACCCCAGATGAAGTTTATAGTTATAATTTCCAGCTACATGCGACAAGATCATATGTAAAAGTGTCAAGAACCAACCAACAAAAACTACAGCACAAGAATATGGCTATCTTGGCAAAAGGATATCTCTAAAAAGTGAACCTCTTACTCTTTCATCGAAGATTTCATTAGCCAGATGAAAGTTGCACTTAGCTTTCGTTCTTTTGTTCATAGAAGGAAAACGGAGAAATAGAATCGAGCGCAAAGCGCTCGAAAAATAATTGGTTTTCAATAATCAATGTTCTTCATATATAATGTGCAGACAAAGAAAAGTGATCATGAAAAGTACTATGTTGGCCTGTTGCAAGCAACATGAATTACGACACCACTATATGAGAGAGCAAGGGCAAAAAGAGGTATTTGTCCCGCATACTCAAGAGTGGGGGACGGACAGTCGTCCCCGATTCCCTACTTTTTCAGCACCTATTGAATTAAAAAGTGACTACGAAGACGACATGGTCAATTCTTGTACCAGTGAACCATTGTGACACACCTAGACGTGGATGAGGTTTAAAGTGTATCAAACCAGGGAGCTGCCTCTAGTGGCACCTCCCTGATCAAACAACCAACCATACATGAAGTCCTTCTATTCGAATACCATTTAGAGTGTTTAGAGTGTCTTCAGCTTCTCGTGTCACTGACGTAGGCTACTATTTGCCACATATAAAGGCCTACTTAGATCACGTGTTTGTTCAGTGGAAGACCTCATATCATCTGCACAAACACACAGTGGAAAGACGTAGCTACCTTGTGGAGTTGCACAGGAACTGCAGAGAACGAGATAAATGCTTTGTGATGACGGGTTAAGTTGAAAATGTAACCAAATTTTTGCCGGTATCGAGCATGGGCTCAGGAATTTGACAGCCGAGTCACGAGTCCGGACTGTACGAGACCGAGTCCGAGTCCTTGCCTTCCGAGTCCAAGTCACGAGTCCGAGTCCTCAAAATCGTGACTCGAGACCGGTCTCGAGTACTGCATCAGAGGTGAAACTCCGAAAACCTCGTAAACGAAATAGATAGTGGGCGGTACCTCCAAGTAGTGTTAGGCGTTTCGTTGCCAACGAAAAGTTAGTGCTGACTTTTTGTACCATACCAAAGATATAATAGAGAACAACATTTATTTTTGCACGAGCATAACTGTTACAGTAATAATGCTAATTTTAATTTCCTAATTATTAACCCGTGTAAAATATGCTGCGACTATAGGATTATTAGAAATATCAATCACATTGATGGAGTAGTGGAAAGTGGTCGGTTTTGCACACAGACGACCCAGGTTCGAATCCCATTCAAGACACTTCCTTTTTTCATTTTTTTTTTGTTTGGTGGTGGTTCAAAGGTCATGTGAGGTCAACAGAGGTCAAATTGTTAACACACTGTAAAATGTGATATAGGCAAGAAAAGATAAATTCGAGGGATAAACCTCATTGTAACGATGCATCCCCTTTCAGCATGGAATCACTAAACCTTTGGACTGTCTGGTTTATTATAAGGGCCGCATTTTTATTCTAGTACATCCAAATAATCCAAGGTTAAAAGTTCCTTAGGAGGGGCGTTACTTTCTGTTTGGCTTTATAATCGTAGAAAAAGATCAAGTTAAGCTTGTGGATAGTGCAGTGCGGACATCCCTTTATAGAACTCAACTCTTTGATCAGATGTGAAGTACTGGTAGTAACGTTCCCTTAATTCATATAAGCGTTATTTTTACCCATTCATCATTTTCAATTTATCACTGTGTAAATTGGTTTTCACTGCTAAGTGAGTCAGTTCTACCAAGTGAGTCAGTTGCCGCTGCATAACTATTTATTTCAGAGGAATGTGCCCATCCGATGTTTGGAACTGATTGCAGCATGTCTGCTTATTGTTCTTCATGGTACTATGACGCCGTTGCTGGATGTAGAGACAGTGGCCGTTTTCATTGTAATAGTAGTTACGAAGGTCCGGGCTGCCAAGGTAAACTTATTTTTACTGTTCTTTATAAAAACCAGCGACTCGGTGGGATGAAGAAGACTTCTTTACCAACAGATTTAACACAAGATCATTCTTCCCTTCAAACTCTGGGGCTCTTACTCGTCTCTAGAATTCTTTTTGCGAGCAATTGCAATCAAATAATGGAATATACCGCCAACTCATGACCGTACGGGGCGGGGGGCTGGGGGCGGCCGCCCTCCATGTCAGAAACCTGACTAAATCGGGCAGATATTTTGTCTCAGTCGGGCGGAAAATTGGACAGTTATATTAGGTCTGGAGTCGGGCAAAAGTCAACGCCCTCCCTGAGAAAAACAGTCCCATACGGTCATGTGCCAACTTATACCATTTCCTTGGTAAATGCCTTATGTCCTGCTTTCAGTAGTAGGTAACTTTTACATTAGCCAGTGCATCATACTCATGACTTTATATGTATAAAAAGGAAGCGGTACAAATGTTCATTAACCTTTGACTATTTTTCGCTGGTTGCACTTGCGCAAACGTTATTCGTGCCAAACATGTTATTCACACATTGGTTAAGTGGTATCATATAACCAGGCACTGATGGACTGCTTTATGCAGCCCAACTCATGTTCAACTTGCCGTAGTCTGTACGTAAACAAGAAATATAGCTGTATTCAACTTGAAAAACAGGCACTTTGCTTCAATGTGACTCAGGCCCGTAACCAAGGGGTGGGCAGGGTCCGATGGCCCTGGCCTGGAAAAATCTTCGTCCCCAGAAAATTAAAAATTAGTATTACCTTAATGCATTTCAGTATTTCTCTTACCTGGAAAGTTTTTCTCCCCTGAAACTTATCCCTCTCTCCTACCCCCGTCCCCTTCAGTACCTTGTCAGGGACTACGGGCCTGATGTGACCATGCTCACATGAAAAGACTTCATTGGCCGCGAAGTGAGGAGGTAGATGTTACACTATGATCCCTTTCCATGTAAATGTGTAGTTTCCTCCTCTGGGGAGTCAAATTATATGTAGAAAACACTTTTTTTTTCGAATGTCACAGATCGCTTTCAAACAAAATGTTTTCTGTGATATGCAATAAGGCTGATTTACTCACTTTGCGCAAATGTTTCTTCAAATGGTTGATTTGATTTGTAAATTAAGTTACTCAACCTGGCATGAATTTTATCTTTTTTTTTATAGTCAGACGTATAAACCAGCGGTGTCCTGGAACAGAAAAGTACTATGGAACACTGTGTAACTACCCATGTCACTGTAAGAACGACATCTTATGTGAGAGGACAGGATCGTGTGGCGTTGATGGTTGTGCAGAAGGCTGGGCGGGAAGCAACTGTAGCGAAGGTGAATACCTAACATTCTCTTACTGCTTGAAACCTTACCATTTACAGGCAAAGGGCAGTCGCCCCAGAACTGCTTTGAAAAATCAGCCACCCAATTCTCCTAGCGGATTGGGTGAATCAGCAAATTCTTACAAAATCTCCACTTATTTGCCTTACGAGTTTCTCAGTCTGAAGATGTTTTTCAACATAACTATTACAAACAAAAGGTAATTCACAATTCACTAACAAAAATACTGTTACATTACCAAAATGCCATTCATGAATTAGGATGACCGGGTATACTAATGTTGACTGGGGTGACTGCATTTTCCCTTTAAGTATTAAGCCTACATGAATATTCGCAATTAACTCTAGTGGCGACTCCCTGTTCAAAAACATTCGCTTCCCTCTGCAGTTGAGTGTTATGTTCCGTCAGGCGTGGCGGAAAGGGAAAAAATTGGGGGGGGGGGGCTGAGTGCTAGCAAGACCATCTAAGCGGAGCGCCACCATCAGTTGGCGCGGAGAGGACAAGAAAATTTTTGGCTTTACAAACCCTCCAGATGGCCGGAAACGGCACTTCCCGAGTGTTCTAAACTGCATGTACCCAGCCTTGAAACATGGATCTCATGTCTGCAATCTCCCTGGGGAGCACTTGGCAAATATTGGGGGCTTACCCCCTCACTTTTTTCATTGGGGGCTGAACCCCCAAGCCCTTCCCCCGGTTCCGCCGCTACTGTGTTCCTTTACAATTATCTCACACAGCTCTACCAGCCTTACTTAATGCACCTGTCATCGATATAATCAATTACGAGGTCCTCGTCATATGGGATCTATGGAGATCGGGGGTAGACTACGGTACCGGACCAGTAGAGTATTACGTTGTTCAACATGAAAGGAATGGTGTTTCTTCTAAGGTCAATGTAACAGGCTACTCGGTGTTTTTAGAAGGCCTCGACCCTTTGGAGACTTACTCTATCTCAGTAGCAGCAGTTAAAGAAGTGGAACGAACTGGTTTATCTGGACCCTTTTCTACGCCCGTGAGTGTCACGTCCTCATGTGGAAGTAAGTTTATTACAGCTTATGTTAAGAAATCTATTCAGAAAAGTGATGACTAGTAAGCTATAAGCGATTTGACATGATTCGTTATTTGCACAGTTCCTACCTTTGCAATCTGTCAATCTGCCAATTACGAGCAATGTCACAAGTGAATAATAGTACAACATTCTACCCCAATGATTGCGTCATGTTTACTTCTAGCCATTTTCTGTTTTGCTGCTGTGGCTTTTGATGGTTAACGTTCTGTTTCAGAAAGCAAATTATACATTACAATCATTTCCACTCCAGTGAAAATACTTTTCAAACAAAAACCTCTATGTAAACCTTGTTAACTCTAGTTGATAAATTTGAAATTGTGACGAAGTGTTAATATGGCAACAAATCTGTATTTTGTATAAACAGTTAAAAGGAGATGTGGCATCCCCCAAACCAGGGAGTTGCTGGCAAATCCCTGCCCAAAAATATTTAGGAAAAGCCCTAGAGTTCTAAATACAGTTGACGACTGCACTTTGATTGACATTCATTCAAACCATATAACTTCACTCTGGCTGGTCAAAGATGACTTGTACAGTCAGTTGTGTTCCCATTTTTTTTAGCTCACACACAGTCACTGTGTGGCAATATACATGGCCTCGTGTAAATTTAAGGTGCTTATTGAGTTGGTTAATGAATTTCGTGATTTTTTGTCACACCTGCTGAGTTTTACTCACATCATGATGGTAAATGGTCAAACTAAGAGATTGTGCACATCTAACACACAACTGAAATGGTAATAACAGGGTAATTAATGATTAAAAGTATTTATTAATAATTTGTGACCAGACACTTTTTAACATTGAGTACAAATCACATGCAAACCCTGTTCAAAGTAAATCAATGAGTGAAGCTTATATGATTTTGATTGATAGGCTTGCAACTCCTCTTAGGAACGACTGTTGTGTTCAAAGCTTCAGTAGTATACATGTTGTATATTTAAGAGTGGCTGGTCTGTGAAGTGCTTGGATGAGCAACTCGAACTACATGCTTGTAAGCCCATAAAAACTACCATTTTTCACGTTTTCGGCAGTAACTATAGGCAGTAACTGATGAGGCTAATTAGAAGCATTGTCATGTAATGATTTCCTTCCAACTCGTCACAAAATGATCGAAATCAACTCATTGAGCCCCTTTAAAGTCAGTACAGGCGAGGTACTGTGCCTTTGTCTTGGATGTGTACTAGACAGGTGTCGTTTGGTTAAAGTGGGGGAGGGGCTAAATAAGTTTACTGTCTGACGTAAAAGTAGAGAGCCTTTAACCCTCCTGATCTAATTTCAAATCATATTTTGCTAACAGAGCCATATTTTTATCCTATAATTGATGACATCTCTCAATCGGACGGCACCGGACTGCTCTTGAGGTGGCGGGTAAGTCTTCAGCAAGAAAATCGTTTTTACAATTCCTTTATCCCCTTCATAATCTTGCATTTTATTTTGTATTTACTAAAACTTTCAAATGTAATCACACCCCCACGGTTAAACAATAATAAACCTTGTTGAAACATCTTTGTAATGCGACTCGCATACCGGACCTTAAAACCACAAACAAAACAAATGTGATGCAATTTTCTAACTTTTCTGTGATAACGAATTTCATCCCTTGATGTATGGAACTTTAAAAATTATACATTTTTACAGCATTTTGATAAATTTTGTCTATGAACAAAATCTATATTTTGATGACATAGATCGAGGCCCCCGATAGATGGATGGAGTGTACACCTTCGATAAGAGTTTATTATACCAGCAACGAATATATTGATGGCTTCGACACAAAAGACTATAGTGCTACTGAAAGAGAAATAATGCTGCAAGATTTAAAGCCTTGTACGACATACGAAGTTTATTTAGGTGTGGTATACGTTAATGGAAAGGCCAGTGCTTGTAGCACATCTGTAACGGCAGTAACTAACTCATCAGGTACGGAACTTGTTTTTCAATATCAGCCGATCTAACGTTTATTTTTATATACCTTCCACACATAAGGTGACAGGGTCATAACTCATGCTCAGCATGCTGAGAGGACACACATGTGTCAATTTTGTACATCCAGTAGTGTAGCATGTCTTCTAGGATGGCGGCCATCAAGTAGGTGATGACGTCAATGCATAAGGTCTAAAGAACATGTTTCATAAAATAATATATTATCTGTCAGGAGTTTTCAACTTTTTATCATCGGTGTACCCCTTGAGTGCATGACTTTTGGTGTGTTCCCTCCGACGTAGAAAATACTCTTTTTGCAAATATCACACAGCCAGGCGGCACTTGATGTGTTTAGGCCAATTCATGCTTCAGTATAGCGCTATAAAACTAATAAAGTTAAACACTGTTCAGCTGTAAGCTATGTCTGTGAATGGCCCGGAAAAGTAAGGAATGACCATATATGGTTCTGATAGCTGTGCAGCGCGTAATTCCGGTATCTAACGGTGACGTAGAATGAAGCATTCACCTTTGATCACATTGAAAGGGATGCAAATAAAGCAATCCTCAGAAGCAAAAATTTGGCAGTTTTTCATGGAAGTCTAACTCGAATTGTTTGCCATGGGATTCTAAGATGCAGGGGCTCTGTAGCCGTTTGTGAAAATGGCTAGCAGAGGCGCACAAAAAATGAACTCGAGAAGCTCGACAGGTCTCGTTATTTGGCAAATGCAATCCATCAATCCGTTATTCCATAAATCCGTGAATCCGTTAATACGATTTATAAAACTGCAAAATAGAAAATATCCATTATAATAGTATACAAATACAACGATAACATCGTAATACGAAAATACCGAAAATTACACAAATTGCAGATAAAAAATCCAAACTCTTTACTTCTTTAACCTCAACGTCATGCATTAGGAGAAACATATCATTTCCAACCCCATGCACATGAGTCAGACTTGTTAACCTCACCAGCAAACAACCAAGCTCAAACTTGTGCAAACTCCCAGAATTACTGAAAATATATCTTTAACATTACACCTCGCAAATAACCAAAGTTTGCTCAACAAAAAACAGGACAACAGCGTACCACCTTGAGTCTAAATTTTACACAAATTATGCCTGGGACACGTCCAAAAAGTGGGTTCTGCAGATAGAGTATTTATGAAAGCCACATAGAAGGAGCATCAGTAACGATCAGTCCCATCCATGGGTCGTCCAGGCAAGAATTAAAGGTGGACACGTGTGCCGTTTTTTTAATTTTATATAGTGAATCACAGTTCTAACCCATTGACAAAAGACTTGCTCAATCTGCCACAGTTGTGTGTGTGTATGTGTGTGTGTGTGTGGGGGGGGGGGAATTACCTCATCTATTTTCCATGATAGAGATTCAGTATGAGAGGCATTCAGTGAAGTACCCGTGTTCAGACTCCCAATCCACTACAGGCTTGTTGGCGGAGAGAATTAATGGTGATAGTATTTTCATGGAGATTTAAGGCATTAAACCCACAAAAATAGTCTATCAAATAATAGGTAAGAGTATAAATTGCACTTTTTAATTGTTTTGCTTCATCTTAATTTGCAACAGTCTCCATTTTATTAGGATTTCCTCCTAATTCGATGCTTTTTGCCTTATGCTTTTATTCTTAGTATTTATTCGAAGATCTGTACAAGTGGGGTAGCAAGTAGTGAATTCCTCTCATAACCCCCTCCTCCTGTTTATCGGCTTTAACATAATGTAGCAATGTCAAAATTGTACTGTTACCTTGGAAGAAACTTCATCAGGTCCGAATTACACTGTTCTATTTTCAATGAGTTTTTTTTTTTTTGCATAGAATGCGGTGATCTAGTCCTGTAGTTTAGTTTAAAGAACACATGACAAGACTCTCAGAACTTTCCGATGCTAGAGTTACCATGAAAAAGCAAACAGAATGTCACAAGTAACAGTAAGACAATGGATGGCACTTTCTTCATAAAAATGCAGATTGTCACGGCTTGTATGGAGCTGCGAATAAAAAGGCTGTAAAAGCATTGAGTGGACCACGCTATCGGTTTGTGTGAGATTATGGCAAGACTGCAGGCGGCCCTTACTGATTCGGCAAGCAGCTCGTAAAATATACAGCGTGCCCCCGTAGAAACCGCCTGTCCTTACCAATCAAATTCAAACTTGGTGGGTATGTACTTCATCATAAACACATGCCAAATTTATGACGTCATAAGTCAAGGTCAGAGGACAGAGGTCGAATCAGCTTAAATTGGTACGCTTGCCATTATTTGCCTATCAGAATGTTAGAAAAGTCTTTAAACCACATGATACATAGGGATGGTAAGACAAATTTTAAAATATTGCCTTTTGATGGCTAAGGGTCGCGGTTCAAGGTCAAATTTGGTTCAAGGGACAATTGGCCTTGACTTAGTGAAGAGAGTGTACTTCAACTCCTAAATCTGAAACCCTATCAGGTTCAGAATTGGTAAGTAGGTATCTGACCATGCATGGCTAATTAATGGAGTATTTCAGAGGTCAAAGGTGAAAGGTAGAATAACCTAACATCGGATTTAGGCCATATTTGCATGCATAAAAGTGAGTATTCTAGCCTTCACATTTTATTGAGGGCGGAACTCGTCTGAATATTAAAGACTAAATACAGTATAATAGCGAATTCCACCAGATAATGGTAGGTCAACTAGATTTATGAATTACTCACACGGTAGGAGGCGGAACGGAAATAGTGCAATAAAAAGTCCAACGTTGAAAGTACGTACCAAACTTTAGACAGGACCAGTTTTTATTTAGGGAGTTTCTAAGGTCTAGAATAAGCAGCAAGAATTCTTCCCATTTTGTACCTGCAAGATACTCAGGACCATACCTGTGGCAGTCTGCTTTCAAATCTTGCAGCGCGCTACTGTTTTTTCCTGTCGTCAAAATAGTGATTAAGCTGCAAAATTATTTAATTCTACAGAATGACTTATTTCAAGACAAAAGTCCCTAAAGCTTCGGAATAAAAGTTTACTTTAAAGTTTAATGACCCAAATAAACTGTTAGGTAATGTTTTTCTTCCTCAAAGAGTGCAAAGTCATTGTAACTTTACACAGAAGGCATTAAACCATAAACTTGTTCAAGGTCTAAACCTAAATATTTTTAATGCAGGGTTTCTGCCTGAAATTGTAATTGAAGAAAAAGAAGTATCTCAGACGATAATAACCATCGCATGGAAGGTAAGGTGTCGTTTTTTTTTTTTTGAACGTTTAGCGAATTTGCGTTATGCTGTTTCCTGAAAGCTACACACGTGTTTGAATGTTCTAAGATATATTCGAAAGATTGTGTTTATTGTATCAAGAGAATGCCATTGTAAGATGGCAAGCAATATGGTGCAAAAAGGATTAATATTAATTGTTCAGGCTCGAAATGCTAAGTAAGATAATTTTCATATTGCTACCTTTAGACAGCTGTATGTTCGCCTCTCTGCATGTGTATCCAGGTGTTATGTCTCATATCTTTATCAAACCGCGTGTTTGGCCTAGTGGTAGAGCATCCACCTCTCACGCGGGAGGCCCCGGGTTCGATTCCCAGGTCGAGTCATACCAAAGACTTTATAAATGGAACCTACTGCCGTTGTGCGTGATGCTCCGCATAAGCAATGGAGTAAGGGAAAACAAGCCAGTGAGCCACAACTGGAAAAAAGGCCGTGGCCGGCTCGACTTGAACCAATTGGTTGGAAACTGGGCCGTTAAACCTCATCTAACTAACTAACTCATCTTTATCCTTATGTTCACTGGTCGATGCAAAGAGTTACAATTATTTGTAGTCTTGAGATGGCATTCGGATTCCGGGTTGAAAGTGGATCCAGTAGCGTGTTCAAAGGGGGGGGGCCGGGGGGCACTGCCCCCCCCCCACCTCTGAAGCCAGTCGGGGGAAAATCTCTTAGTCGGGGGATTTAAGGGTTAGGGGAAAAGAAAAAGATTGAAGAGATACTGAGCACTCAACAGGGATGGCGCCAGGTGGAGGCGGGGAGCCCCATCGGGGAGTCTTAATCGATACGATAGAGTATATGCAGGCAGTCCCCGACGGGGCCTGAGAGAGGACAATTTCTCTAATAAGAACCCAAATTTTTTGGCGCGCTACGCGCGCTGTATAGTTACTCCAGGATCATCAGCAGTTCCATTCCACATTGCTAGAAAGCACATGTCCTGCCAACCTTACCACGAAACAAGAAGGCAGAGAACACTGTTTATGTGGAGGTCGAAAATTTCATCGCATGTCGCTAAGCCTAGTTAGTTACTGTTCTCTAATGTGTGTCCAGCGGTACGGTCAGTTTATGAGCGACTCACGGACCAAAGTTTGGCTGTTTCATAGGGTAGTCCAAGTGTTTCGATAATATGTATGTTATCCCCGATATGGTCTAGAACCCCTACAGTTTTTCTTTTTTGTTTTCTTTATGTTCTTGATCACATATCTTTTTTGTGTAAGCCTACCAAAAATTTTCGCGCGCTTTGCAAATTCAAGTTTCAGATTCGAAAGGACACCATATAAAGTGCGCAATTCAGCTCATAAAGTATTAAGTGATATCATGTAAAATATGCCCTGAAATTGCATGGGATAATAAGTCATATCCCCATGTCACCACCTCTTCGACAGAGGGGCTGTCGAAGCTTGGGGTGGCTGGCATGGCCCAGCCATCTGAAAATTCTGTCGCCACCCATGATCTGTTTACTTATTTTGGCTTTCAAAGGGTCATTTCTACAATGAAACCCAAGATTTCCGGTACGCTTTGCCCACTCTTCCACAGTTCTGTTACTTATAGCTAAATATAATAATGTCAATGTTCTCTTGGGTCTGTTGTGCGATACGGCTATACTGACAAGAGGAGAGAAGTACAATGTAAGTTATGCCCGATAGGGACCAACTGCCCGGACAATTGACCTTTATTAGCTTTTAATAAATATACCGATTCTTTTTAGTGAAGGATAACCCAAAAAATTTTCGCTCGCTTTGCAATTTCACACTTTAGATTCTGGGGAAAACATTAAATCAGCCCAGAAACTACGTTCCTCTAGTATATACACCCATTTTTGGTTTCGATGAAAAGAGAAACCTATGCAGTCATGATGGCGTGTGTATGTATGTGTGTATGTGCGTGTGTGTGTGTGTGTGCGTATGTAAAAGATGTAAATCGGGGACATGAGCGTTTTTTTCCCCGGGCAAGTGTGGATACACCTGCAAGTGGGGATATCCCCAATTCCCGAATGCAAAATTTGCCATGAAATTGGATTTTGCACCTTTCAAAGATGTGTCTCAGTAAGTTTGAGCATTTTTGGCGTTTTCCCCATTTTACATGTTGTGAACCTATCAGTAGTACACGCATCATGGGTTGGTGCATGAGTGTGTGTGTATGCGTGTAGTGCATGTAAATCGGGGACATGAGCGTTTTTTTTCCCTAGTCAAGTGTGGATACACCCCAAGTGGGGATATCCACATTTTCACTGTTAAAAACGTGTGTCCCCGATTGACGCCAAAAACATGTATGTGTGTGTGTGTGTTTGTGACACTTTGCTCGTTAACACGATATCTCAAGAAGGGAAACTCTGACAGTTTTCAAACTTGGTACATAGATGTCCCATATTGAGAGAAAGAACCCTATTGTTTTTGGTGGGGGTCAAAGGTCACCTGGGGTCACCGGGGTCAAATCCTGAAAACCTTGTTAACACAATATCTCGAGATAGGAAGCTTGAATGAATTTCATACTTTGTATGTAGATGCGTTACGGTAAGAGGAAGAACCCTATCATTTTTGGTGGAGGTTAAAGGTCATCTGGGGTCACCGGGGGTCAAACCCTGAAAACTTCGTTAACACGATATCTCAAGAAAGGAAGCTCTGACAGTTCTCAAACTTGGTACATAGATGCCCCATATTAAGAGAAAGAACCCTATTGTTTTTGGTGGAGGTCAAAGGTCACCTGGGGTCACCAGGGGTCAAATCCTGAAAACCTTGTTAACACAATATCTTGAGGTAGGAAGCTTGGATGAATTTCATACTTAGTATGTAGATGCGTTATGGTAAGAGGAAGAACCCTATCATTTTTGGTGGAGGTCAAAGGTCATCTGGGGTCACCGGGGGTCAAACCCTGAAAACTTCGTTAACACGATATCTCAAGAAGGGAAGCTCTGACAGTTCTCAAACTTGGTACATAGATGCCCCATATTGAGAGGAAGAACCCTATTGTTTTTGGTGGAGGTCAAAGGTCACCTGGGGTCACCGGGGGTCAAATCCTGAAAACATTGTTAACACAATATCTTGAGGTAGGAAGCTTGGATGAATTTCATACTTAGTATGTAGATGCGTTATGGTAAGAGGAAGAACCCTATCATTTTTGATGGAGGTCAACGGTCATCTGGGGTCACCGGGGGTCAAACTCTGAAAACCTTGTTAACATGATATCTCAAGAAAGGAAGCTCTGACAGTTCTCAAACTTGGTACATGGATGCCCCCATATTGAGAGAAAGAACCCTATTGTTTTTGGTGGAGGACAAAGGTCACCTGGGGTCACTAGGGGTCAAATCCTGAAAACATTGTTAACACAATATCTTGAGGTAGGAAGCTTGGATGAATTTCATACTTAGTATGTAGATGCGTTATGGTAAGAGGAAGAACCCTATCATTTTTGATGGAGGTCAAAGGTCATCTGGGGTCACCGGGGGTCAAACTCTGAAAACCTTGTTAACATGATATCTCAAGAAAGGAAGCTGTGACAGTTCTCAAACTTGGTACATGGAGGCCCCATATTGAGAGGAAGAACCCTATTGTTTTTGGTGGAGGACAAAGGTCACCCGGGGTCACCAGGGGTCAAATCCTGAAAACATTGTTAACACAATATCTTGAGGTAGGAAGCTTGGATGAATTTCATACTTAGTATGTAGATGCGTTATGGTAAGAGGAAGAACCCTATTATTTTTGATGGAGGTCAAAGGTCATCTGGGGTCACCGGGGGTCAAACTCTGAAAACCTTGTTAACATGATATCTCAAGAAGGGAAGCTCTGACAGTTCTCAAATGTAGTACATGGATGCCCCATATTGAGAGGAAGAACCCTATTGTTTTTGGTGGAGGTCAAAGGTCACCTGGGGTCACCGGGGGTCAAACTCTGAAAACCTTGTTAACACGATATCTCGAGGTAGGAAGCTTGGATAAATTTCATACCTTGTATTTAGATGCCGTATAGTAAGAGGAAGAACTCTATCATTTTTGGTGGGGGTCAAAGTCATCAGGGGTCACCAGGGGGGTCAAACCCTGAGACAGAGCTGCCAACCAGCACGGATTTTCCATATTCAGTACGGAAAATCATTGTAAATATGGGAATACGGACTTTTCCTTGATAATCCGAATTTTGAATGAGTAAATAGGTCCTTTCACGAACTTTATTATTCTTTAGCCAACATATCAAAAGACTGAGAATAGACTACAGTATTTCACTTGTCTGTACAGTACAGTACTGTAGTGTATTTATTTGAGCCCAGCAATCTATGCTGTTATGTTATTGGTTAATTTTTTGTCAACAAGTTGATGTTAAACCAATCAGAAGATAGTTTGCAGCAGATCCATGACATTCCATAAGCTACCATGTCATTGGTTGATCAGTTGTAAACAGATCCACTTTCAACCAATCAGAAACTGTGTTAAAAGCTAGTTTCTGAGTGCAGTGACAGACTATCACACATAGCCTGCCTGCCAAGGTCTGTTGAGCTGGCTGAGTAGCCCAACGTTAATGTTAGATTTGACTGTAACTGAATTGGAAAATTAGCACCAAGAAATGGACTCAATAATCAAACTTACAGCAGGAATATCACAGTATGTTGTAATGTGGCTCCTCTTCAGAGTAGCATGGTAGCAGAGTAGCATGAGTAACTTTAGTGGAAAATTTACCAGGCAGATCAAGTTTTAACGTAGGCCTACGCCTAGGCCTAGGCCTAAAAGTTAGGGCCTAGGCCTAAGTGTTGTTACAAAACAAACAACAAACACACACACAATAACGTTAGACTCAGTACATAAATCTAGTGCAGAGTTCCAGGTTTATGGGCTAGGCCTAGGCCTAGACAAAGTCCTAGTCCTGTAAAGTCCTAGCCTAACTGCCACAGTACGGGCTAGCCTAATTGTAGTACAGTGTGTATGGGCTGATATTAGAGGTAGGTTACTGTAATAGCTATGGCCTAGGCTAGGGCTAATCAAAGCAGTTATTGCCTGTCAAATGTTGGTACCCATCATCTAAGTTTGTAGTATTTACAGAGAGATTTCTGTGACCAGCTGTGCATAGGCCTAGGCTAGGTTTATACTTATAGCTAGGCCTAGGCTAGACCTAGGCTAATGTTACTTAGGGCCTTGCCAAGTATTTAGCATAGCCTCTAGGCCATACTGTAACGTTAGGCCTTGAGAATACTTGGGATATTTTGCTTTTTGTCCTTTGGTGACCCTGATGACTATCTTGGGAATTCTTGGGAAATTTTGCTTTTTGACCTCTCGTAACCCCAGATGACGATCTTGGGAATTCTTGGGAAATTTTGACCAGTGACTGAAAGATATGGGACATCATGGCATTATTTGGAATAGAACATAGGCCTATATCATCGAAACCTCAATGCATTTTTGCATTCTGGTTATGAAATATATGTCCTGCAATGGCATGGTTTAGTACACAGATTTTCTTCAGATCCCTCCTCACCATCCCCTTGACGGCATCGGGGCTGTCGGGGCTTCAGGTCGCTGCCTCCGCCCGTCTGGCCACCTGTCGAGCAAATCCTGGCGCCATCCCTGGCACTCAAAACTTAGAAGTAGCCTACAGAATGATATTACAAGAGAATTTTTTTTTTTTCATTTTTTGGTCGTTTACCAAAGGGTAGAGCTCTTCCAATTGTCCTCCAGTGAATAATCAGACAGGATGCTATCAATATCAATATCTGTCTCATATGGTGCAGGTAGGCCTACTATCATTAAGTTCCCTTCGCCCTTCGCGGTAGTCACTTTAACCATCTGTAATGGTGTAAACTATATAGGTTTAAGGATGAAACAGCGCTGTTAACTTTTGCGATCATCTCTGCAAGCAGCCTTCTTGACTGGCCTCGTGATCTTTAACGTAGTCCTGTCAATGTATGTGACACATACTGTAGCACACTGCAGCTTTCAACGCATAGAGGATAACCTGAACTCTCCGTCACTGACACCGAATTTAACAAAATCTGAAACAAACGAAACCTGATCAATAAGGCCTCTAGAACCAATTTAGGGCGGTCTTATCAGCTTATGTTGCAGGAGCTTCCGGGGGCTTCGCCCCCTGGACCCCCACCGGGGCTCTGCCCCTGGACCCCGCCAGGGGCCCTTCCGCGGGCCCCTGGACCCCACGCGTGCAAACTCGCGCTTCGCGCTCGTGGTGCACCTTCGGTGCACTTGTCATACCCCTCCATGTCAGTCGGGGGAATCACAGGTTGTGCCCCCCCCCACCTTCGAAATCCTGCACGCGCCACTGAGTGGATCACATCGTGAATAAACGAAATGCACGCAACTCGTCGTGTCTGTATCGTTTTCTCTGACCCAGAGTGTTGCCTCACTTATCAGCTTTTGAAGCCCACCCGGCTTCACGAAAATTCATATGACAACCCCCTAATAGGCCAACTAATAATTGAACCCCGCCCTAACGCCAAATGACATCAATAATCCTACACACTTTGCTTGGATGACTACTGACATTGTTCAGAGCAATATATTTAGTGTCCACTCATTTGTTTAAAGTCTCCATAGTACTAACGGATACAGTTCATCAACAAATTAAACTCATTGCCTTGTGATTATAGCTACTAGGCGAAGGTGATCCCGAATGGTCCAGCACTGGTGAAGAGAATCAGTATAAATTCCTTCTCACCATGGAAACCCCAGGTGGTAATATCACTACAGCTACATACAACCTGACACAGCAAAGTCATACTGAAACAGATCTTGAGACTTATACAACTTACATATTTAATATTACGCTTGAAGACTGTGCTGGACGTAAAGGACTGGAGAAAAGTATACAGATCACTACCGAACCTATAAAGATCACTACCGAACCTCCAGTAACCACCCCAACTTCAGGTAAGTCCTGATTCATTTTTAATTTACAGGTCAATTTGTCTTCAGATCATAAGAGGTAATGGTACAGTGGCGAGGAGTGTCAGGTTACTAAATTTATCATAAAGACAGAAACCTCTTCTAATTCATCAGCTACCGTATGATAAGATACAAAAGTTTCAAGCAACAGGAAGGTTTTTAAGCAGACTTTAAATTACAAATATAAGACAGGGGAAATTTATCTCAGCTGTCCGAGCAAAAATTTGACAAACTAAAGCAATGAAATGACAAATGAAAATGCGTTGGCACATTAAAGAACAGACTCTTACTTCTGATGTAAAATGAAATTACACTGGTGTTTGCATCTTTGCATTTATTTAGACCCCCAAAATTTGAATCATCTAGATGAAGACACAAAATTTCAAATAATGTTTAAAAACCGTCTTTGGCTTTATGACTCTTCCACCTACCATACTACAAACTTACACAGGCAAGCAGCTGTCTCAAGTGTCGAAATTTCATTAGCCATGCTATATGACCCATAAATTTTGTAATTGATTCTGTTATGTAAATGGGCAAACTCCTACAATCGGTAAACACTGTTTTGGGGATTTTGGTTTTCTCTGCATTATTGCACTTTTCATTCCTTACATTACACTTTATAATTTTCTTAACTTCCCGGTGATTACGAACAATTTCAAATCCTGCTAAATAGAGCTACTTTTTGCATCGTATTTTGCTGAAGTTTCAAACAATAGAGCCTGTGCATTGACATCATCAACAGTCTGACAACCGACCCGACGTTATGTTAGAGGACACACAATGAATGTCATGTTTACTATGGAAGTACTACTCCCAGGTAATACTTCCATGCCTCAGCCGAGGGAGCCCTGCGATTACCGTGGTCCTGTGACTGTATATGCCTATGGTCTATACAAGGGTATTTCATACTTCCATAAACACATGTCAGTAGTCAGTACATGGGAGTACTACCTCGGAGGTGGTACTTCCATGGTCAGTAATGTAAACACACTTATAACGGTCAGGGGAGGTCTCAGATACAACACAACGTAAAAGTTATTTCCGAATAGTAAGGCAATAATATGTGTAATGAGACAAATTTCTTAAGTGAGAAAATATGGAGGAAGAATTCATGTTAATGAAGTCTGCACTAAATTTTTGAAACAAAAAATTGATTATATAGATTTGCAACCAAATTGTCTAGGAAGACTATTCTTTGATACTATGTGGTCAGTTGCTTTTAAGTAATGTTAGAAGTAGAAATCTGTTGATAACAATAGTGATCACTGAATTATAAACTAGTTCTTGTAACCAGAACTAAAACTTTTTCTTCAACAAAGAGATGAAAACACAATCCCTGAGACCAAAATCTTCGAAACCCCAGCCTTCAGGAAGTTCTTTACTTCCGGTCGTTTTGCCAATATCGCTGCTACTCCTGTTGCTTCTGATTGTGATTGCCATCTTTCTAATTTTCATAAAACGAAGGTAAGTTGGGACGAAGTTTCTTTTTACAAAATTGTTAGGTACTTGTTTGAATTGACTATACCGTGAACAAGTAGGTATCTCTTATAAGCTTATATTTATTTCACAATAGTTTAATGAAAAGAGTAAGGTTTATGCCACCCAACCAATAATCTTTTAGACAGCTGGAATATGCGCAATAGAAATGAACCTGATTAGGCTGAAGACATTACTTATTACTGAAGGCAAGCACGAGTGTTGGGTACCGCATTCCGCTTTAGCTGCAATATTTTATGATCTGCTCAAAACTGTAACCCTCTCAAGATTTAGATCATCCTCACAGCAACGAAATGTTTCAGGCTCAGAACTACAGTCCGTTTTGTTAAAGTAGATCAGGTAGATATCCGAGCTCTGTTCAATTGATTTTTGTACAATATTATTTGGACCCAACTGTCGTAGTCTAGAAAAACTGTGGGTCACAGAAGTAGTGTGGGCTCTCCAGGTGGCATTTATGTGTGCATCCACCTTGTGACTCTTTTGTGGGGGTCCGAAGCATCCAAAGAAAGAAATGGGCCTCTTAGCAATCCGGGATGAAATTTGTTGTAATTTCCTATTACCCGGGTTTAGCAATCATGAGTCAGACAATTTACAGAACCAATTTTGCAAGGAAATATTGTGATATGAGGAGATATGTCTACCACTCGGCAAAGAAAACAAAAACGAAAACCTACATCCAGTTCTGGACTATCGAACTTACGGATGTTGCTGAAGATTACAAGTGTGGGAAAATTATACATAATAAGTACCAGTATTTCTTGATGAAATGTTTCTATTACAGAAATAAACAAGGACCTACAGCAAGGACAAAAGTCGAAAATTCTGCAGGTCAGTACATTTTATTCATATTTGAACCGGTAAGCTGTTACCACGCATTTTTATAGTTTGTAGAGGGGGTTGATATTAGGAGGAGACACATCGGAAACTGTAATTAATGGTAATCTTATCAGATCAACTTTACAGTGAGGAGAGTATAAATATTTAACTGATGATTAGAGTTTTAGGAAACCTACTTTTTGTCTGATCCTTTTCAATTTATACCATGATACCCAGTAAACCTTATTTACACCTGCTTATACAACATTTGTAGAATTAAGGAGAACAATGCTTTGATGCAAACCTTGCTACCGACTGTGAAGTAAGAGAGACAAATTTAAACACTGCTAATCTCCACGGAGTTTAAACAGATTAACGTGTAAGAAGGTCTTATGCTGACACAGTGGGTAAATGAGTGCGTAAATGACTAAAGAGAGGTGTAAGACTATAATTTTCTGCAGTATTATATTAATTTTCGCCAAATACTGCGATTTGAGAAAGGTTTTTTCATGTTCAACACGTTACATAAAAATGTATCTATTGCCAAAAGCGTTGGAGAGCTGCAAATTAAACTTTAAGAGAAGCGACTGGCAACGGTACAGCAATAAACGATTTTTTTAACCTTATTTTCCAACGCAGCAGACGACATGACCCTTCTTTAAATACTAATAATAACTTTTGAGCGAGTTGAATATTCAAATATGAGACAAACTAAGTGACTTTGGGGGCCACCAGGTGGGTACAAAGGAAAGAGATGCCGTTTGATTTCCTTTTAGTGGTATGTTCCTGGTTCGTCATAACGCAGCATGAGATGAATGATGCAATGGTCTATAAGGTTTAAAAGTGAAATGAAACAATCTTTTGCTCTGATTGTCTCTTACCCTTGAAAGGAACTTCCTTTCTGTTTTTTTTTTTTTTTTTTTGAGTATCACCAATATATACATATACCCTGCCTTAGCGTCAGTTGCTGCAGTAAGCTAAGCCTAGGTGTAGCCTATGCACATCTGGATATACAAAGGTCAGTCTGGTAATAGACTATATTTTCAATTTTTATACAAATGTTTATCGAATGATACAGTCCACTCACGTAACCGTATTATAGGTGCTCACCAAGGTTGTAAAAGTTTCAGATTAGCTGTAAATGTTAATAAGACCAAGTGCGTTGGCAAAAGATCTTGACAGAGGTGAAAATTTTTGTCCTCTCTGGTTCGTAGCTCTTTGGTAGCAGTTTCAGCTAGGTTTTACTTGATGGAAAACAGCTCACACGGATTTTCATGAACCGACACAGTATTGGACTGGGTGCTGTATACATATGCGGTCTTTGCCAGTACAATACTGAACTCAGGAGTTGTAAGCACGAGTCACTTTTATCTCGACAAGTCAAGTCAACTACAGCTTTTTTAGTAACTCGAGTCAAGTCATCGACTCAGTCTTTGTGTTATTTCAATAGGGGCAAATTCCCCCAGAATATTTCAAGTAAGGTAGTGTTGGAAAGTTCTGACTCGACTCTCGTCTTGATTACTATTCTGCTGAAACTTTAACTTTCAATAACAGCAATACTTAGACGTATAGAGGTATTTCATGTGACGTCACTCGCAATGGATTCCCAGGCACTGATGGGCAAAACACACACGCAGTAAGCGAACTTACAACTCACGCGCACGGCATAACCATAGATACTACTGTGACACCATGGACGCGTGCCCGTCAAAACCAAAGAGACGTGCGATCTTGCCCTTCAAAACAAAAAAGACGCGCAATCTTGCCCTTCAAAATTGCGTCTAGTTGGTTAAAGTCACGCGACTGAAATCCCGCTATAGAGGGATTTCATGTGACGTATCATACCACTTGACTTTGTTCACGCGCAATGGATTCCCTGCAGGCACTGACGGGCAAAACACACACGCAGTAAGCGAATTTACAGCATACGCGCAAGGCATAACCATAGATACTATTGTTACACAATGGACGCGTGCTTGTCAAAATCAAAGGGACGCGCTATCTTGCCCATCAAAACTGCGTCTCTTTGGTGAAAGTCACGTGACTAAAACCCCTCTATACGACATAATTTCAGCACAATGTATCCTTGTTAAAATGGCTCAGTCCATACTTGTTCGATTAATAGATAAAAATCTTTTAAATGATTTCAGTTTTCTAAATTTCATAAACATGCAACTATGGAAAAGGTTTTTTAAGTCGAAGTCTGAATGTTTTCTCAATTTAGTCCTAGTTTAAATTTCACAATGCATGCAAATACGGAAATATGAAAAGGTTTTTTTTAAGTCCAAGTCTCAATTTTTTCCCTTGACGTTATTTTTGTTTCAGGAGCGGTTAACAAATCATCTGAAATGATGCCTGTGAAACTTTCAGCAGATGTGCCACCTTCAACTGAATTTGTGACACCTTCATTGGAGTCTACGACACCTTCCACTGAAACAGAAATATTATACAGTAACCTCGCATCCGATGCCTTTTGTATAGCTTTAGAAGACCTTCATAATTACGTTCAGTCCAAGAAATTGGAAACCGATGGCTTCAAAAAGGAGTTTGAGGTAAAACAAGCTTATTGCTTATCGTTAGTAATCATAGAACTTATATATCCCATGTAAAATTTACCTCCTTTTAATATAGAGTTAAGCAGGAATGTGCGTCAAATTGAGTTTCTGTCGAAAAAAGGCAAAACACAAGATATAGGCTTAATTGTTTTCCAGAGTTTGGTTACTCTTAGTAGAATAACTTATTACATTAAATTACCCTAGTCGATAAATTTGTTAGTGCATTTTTCTTCTTGTTAAAAAATTGAAGTTGTTAACATGGGCTTGGGGGACGGTGTAGGTCCCCCTCCCAAGCAAAAAAATTAACTGAAAATTTTAGGGCAAACAAATGAAGATCATTTGAAAATGTGACACTTTAATTTAAGGTCAATATTCATGTCATAATTGCTTTCAAACAGAAAAAATTTTCAAAGCAAAAGCCATTTCTACCCGTTTCCATTGGAATAAGACCAGTGAAGACCCATGTTTTAACAGAACATGGTTATAGGTACCTTTTTTATGAATGTAATACACTAAGTAACATCCTCCACTTTCCTTTCTTATATTTGTGTATATTTAATGCTTTACAGGACTTAATGAAAGGCAAGCAAATGCCCTGCACTGTGGGCGAAGCAAAAGCCAATATTAAGAAAAACCGCTTCAAGAATATTGTTACATGTAAGTTATATTTATAAAATTGTTTCATTTTCAAGTTCCATGCTTTAGCATTTTGGGTGCACGATGAATGGATACCGTAGTGTTGTACTGTCTTAAAATACCTTCAAACCTCGCACTACCTTTTGATAAACAAAATGAGATGTAAAAGACCTTCCGGACTATTTGTGGAAACTTTTCCCATTTATTCCTTAACCAACAGGCGCGGATCCAAGGGGGGGGCTTTCCCGGGCTCAGCCCCCCTTTTTTCGCCACATCAACAATAACAAATACGCGAAAATTAGCATAATGTTAATCTACGAGAATTTCAAGGGGGCTTTCAGCCCCCCCCCCTTTTCGAAATTTCTGGATCCGCGCCTGACTAAGGACGTATTAAAGTCGTACATAAGAGTCTGTGTATGGCGCCGAATTTATTCATTGCCTCAATGAATATTTATTTCTTAGATGACCATTCAAGAGTTAAGCTTCCAATAATTAACAACGATTCTTCGTCAGATTATTACAACGCTTCTTACATAAATGTAAGTATCCTCAGGTGAAGACAAGAATATTTGGAGTAAAGTTAATTTAAATTTTGGGTCAATCATTCAAGCTTTTGACAGAAATTACTCTAAGCCAGGTTTAACGTGTAATTGTAATATCAATCCAATGCAAGTAAATCTAAAAACACCTAATTTGAAATTGATGGCTGAAGAATAGAAATTCCCTCTACTCTTTTTTAACAAATCCTTCTTAAGAAAGACACCAGGAAGATAATTAATGGAATTGGCCATGGCACTTGAAGAACAGGCCAGACGACTTTATAAGAAACAGTTGTGCATCCCGAAAAAAATTAATAACACTTGCTATTTCACAAATACTGTTCCATATTTTGTCAATGTTGGTTTTTTATTCTCACACAACCCAAGCAATAAAAAGCAACATTGTTGCCTGTATACTTTACAGACAAAAACAAAACATAAAATTTATCTGGAAATATATTTTTTCGTTATTTTCAACAGGGATATGACAAACCAAAGGCATTTATAGCATCACAAGGTTAGTTTTAATTTTTTTTAGAACAACACTTTTTACGTTTCAAAAACTAAAGATAAAAACCGGGCTTCAAGTACGCCTGAATCTTATAAGCCTCGCGATATATGTCGCTCCGTTTGTAGGAAGAATTTTCGATTCAACTTTCATATATAAACAAACAGAGAAACTTCTTCCAATTTCATTAAAAGAAATAAACATCTTGATATTGGGATACGTATTTCAAAACAGCTCGAACTAGAAACGGCAAAAGCACAGTGCGGACAAGAAGGGGTAGCCCTAGTCAAAATTTTAAAGGCAATAAAACGTCCGTTTCAGGACTCTTGAACTTCACAATCAGGACAAAATTTACTTCATGATTTTTGCCAAGGAGGGAAAATAGTCAGAGGAAAAATCTTCAGCTCCTTTGCCAATGACTTTTCATAAGCGTATGATTGACAATATTTTCCATGCATGTGAATTTCACTTCGTATGCGTATATACGTACATAGAATTTGATGTGGAGAATAAATTTAATAATATACCGCCCTTATTTATATCAACAGGTCCAAATAAAGCTTCTCTAAATGACTTTTGGAGGATGATTTGGCATGTTAAGTGCAAGAAAATCATCATGTTGGCAAACACAGTCGAGGCAGGAAAAGTAAGTTGAAAGGAATTGTTTCAATACAGTTTTCTGAATAAATTCCCTTAAAAAGGGAGGGCTGACTTTTTTAGTGAAAATAAATGATTAATGATTGTAAGTTTTCATACCCGAACCAATACAGGAATAAGAGACGCAAATAGACCTACCTCAGAGAAAAGTACGGGAAGTAAGTTGCCTGGATAACATGTAGGTCTAATCTTTTTAAATAGTTTTCAGGAACATTCCTTTACCTGTCAGGAGTATTTATGCAAAAATATTTACTTTTTTTTGAAAATATTTACTTTTTTGTTTTGTAAACGCGTCGCATGGAGTCAGGTAAGCAAACGGGAGGGTGAAAGGTTCATTGTCAGAGTCCCCACAGTTAAGCCCTTGCAAGCTAAAACGACTTTAAATCTATATTATTGCAGAAGAAACAAAAAATAACTATAAACATTTTTTGCGATTAAGAAGTCAAATGCTTCAATTGATGTTTCCAAATTTCATAAACACGATTATAATTTATTTATTTATCATGTACTTCATGTACAATCTGTCTGATAACCTTTTTGATTCCTTGACGAAGGCGAAAGGAATCTATGCGATCACGCGAGGTTGTATGTACGTGTGTTTGCGACGCTTGGCTTATAATCACGATATCCCAATGATGGATACTTCTGATACTTATTATATGGAATTATCATATTAGGAGGGAGAATCCTATTGTTTTGGGTGCAGAACAAAGGTCACGCGAGGCCACTAGAGGTCGAAAACCGATATTTCTAGGAAGAAAGCATGGATCTTTTTCATACTTGGCTAGTTAATGCGTTGTAGTCAAAACATGAACCCTATTATGAGAGTTGGTAGAGGTCAAATGTTATCTGAGGTCACTGGAGGTGAAAAGATGAAATTCTTAAAAACCCTTGTAAACACAATATCTCAAGAGAGCAATGATGGTCACTTTTCATACTTGACATACTTGACATATTAAGAGGAAGAACTGTTTTTAGTGGAGGCCAGTAGCCATTTGAGGTCATCAGAGGTCAAAAACCAGAAACTTTGAAAAAAACGATATTTCAAGACAGGGATGATGGATACTTTTAATACTTGGTATACAGATTTGTTACTTCAAAAGAAAGAGAACCCTACGGGTTTTTTAGAGGTCAAATGTCATTTGAGATCATCAGAGGTGAAACTACGAAATCTCGTAAACTAAATAGGCAGTGGGCGGTACCTCCAAATTGTGTTCGACGTTTCGTGACTAACGAAAAGTTAGGGTTGAATTTTTGTACCATTCCAAAGATAAACTTATAGAAAACAACATTTCTTTTTTCATTAGCACAACTGTTACAGTAATAATTTTATTTGAATTTCCTAATTATAAAGACGTATAAAGGATGTGACTATAGCATGATTAGAAATACCATACGCTTAACGAGTTCTTTGGGATGATGGCGTAGTGGAATTAGTGCTCGGTTTCTCACACAGGGGGCCTGGTTCAAATCCCTGCAAAGGCACTTTATTTTATTTTATTTTTTTTTTTCATTTTTTGTTATTCAATTTTTGGTGAGGTTCAAAGTTCACGTGAGGTCAGCAGAGGTCAAATTATGAAAACATCGCAACAAATGATGTAGTCAAAACGTAGTCTATATATTTGGGGGATGGACCTCAGTTCAACAAAGCACCCCTTTCGGCAAGGAATCATTAAGCCTTTGCGCTTTCTGATTTTATTTGGAGAAATGTAAAATTTTAACCCTTTCAGTTTAAGAAGATGGTATATTAATGACTTAAGTCGATAAAATTCTTTACCTACTTGAAATTCAGACATTATATGTAAATCATTGATAGAGGGATTCGTTGACAAAACTTTATGACAAAACTTTATGCAAGTGGCGTAATTCTTGTAAAGCTAACATACATGTAACAATTCTCTTTCAGCCAAAGTGCGAGCAATACTGGAGTGATAATGATAAGCCACATTTATTCGCAGATGTGTGCGTTAAAACAACGAAACAGGTCAGGAAAGGAGAAGTAGTTACCCGTCGGTTTTCTCTCTCTAAAGTAAGTATACAGTAAGACACTTTATTATCTCACAAAATATAAGGCATAATGCATGCAATGGAAAAGGGCAGGTAAAATGCAATAATCAGTTTAACACGTGTATTAAACTCGCAAAATATGGTAAGAATGCTAGTTTTAGTGAACTTATTGAGCCACATAAGCCTATCATCGAATAGACTATTCTAAGATGATTTTGGATGAGTTTGTATGAGATCACATTCTCTGTTCTACCAGTATATTAGTAAGGATGTACTAATTCCCCTTTAACTTTTCCATCCGACGAACCAGGGAGATGGAAGACGTCTTCCAGCTCCCTGGACGAACGAAGGTGAATCTGAAATATTTAAACCACTTTTAAAAAGGCTGTGAGAGGTGGTGATCCTCGCTCTGTATCACTGTTCGACTGCTGAAGCGAGCAAAACTTGAAGAGCACGACTTCCTGGATGATCCCCTTAGAACTACTCAAATCAAAAACTTGAAAAGAGTTTATCACCACTGTTAAAAGTTTGCCGAAAGTGAAATGCAATCAACTTCCCAATTACTCAAAGGTTTTCCTTTGTTCTTCTTTACAGTGTTTTCTAATATTATGTTAGAATTTGCGCTAAGGAAAGTGTCAAAATACTCTCTTCATCGTTTAGAAGTAAAGAGTGATAAAGTAAAACGCATGATAGAGGCAACATCTTGCCTTTTACTGATTGTTTTTTTAACCCGAAGTAACAATACAGCAGTTATCATATTACTTAGTGAGTGAAAGTAATGTACAACAAAGATACTACCATAATGCAACACGACTTGAGGTAAGTCGACAAACGTCGATGAAAAGAACCTCATGATAGGCTAGAGAAGAAGTTCAATCTCCCTCCTAACTTTCCCTGTCGTATGCTTCGGTGGTACGATGTGCGAATTAGAGCCTTAATGGCATCATATACTGAAGTGATTACAATTTCAAACAGAAGCCAATTCCAAATGTTCACGCCTCCTTACATTAGATACAATCGACCTCATGCACTATGTCTATGCATTGTCACTGTAAACTTGGGCATTAACTTTCAGAAGTGATGTTTTAATAACTATAATTCAGATATATTTTACTCGTTACTGTTGTTTTAACTAGACCATATGCGATGAAGCCTTTCTCGTTTGTATCTCTTGCCAATCATGTTCACATTTCCAATTTCAAACATCACTGCTTGTAAATAACAGGATGATGAAGTTCATGACGTCATACAGTACCACTTCACGGGATGGCCTGATATGAAGGTGCCACAGAGTGCTGACGTTTTATGGGAAATTCTTGACCAAGTTGAGAAAGACGAAACCGAACATTCGCCACCAATCGTTGTGCATTGCAGGTTGTGTTCAGTTCTGCCAATTAAGAATCGCATATTTTCTTTTGAAATAGCTATAGGCGTATACAACACGATTTATAAGATATCTAATGGTAGTGTCGTCATTGCCTCACACCATACGGACACTGCCCTTATGATTACATTACCTATGAAGTGTATGCCACTTTAAATCAAGCAAATATTGAATTTTTGAGACTACAAAAATTTATCCCTTGTATGCTTTAACCAGGAAGTTGTTGCGGATGGAGTCCAAACACTTCTCCCTCATTTGACACTTTGTGGTTTGCCGACGATAATCTCCCGTTTTTCTCGCTCTTTCAAATTCTTTACCACTTGAAAGGGATTACAGGATGTGACAACAATGGTTGTTGTCGTCTGCTAAACGTCCAACAGTTTTGGGATGAGTTTACCCATTGCCATAGCATTGCAAGTCGTCAAGGAAAACAAAAATATTATATCCCTCTACACCAGTTCACACTTTCAAAAGGGTTCAGAAAAAGTTCAAATAACTTACTGAACATGGATCCATAATTTTTACTTTAAGGAACAATTCGAAACTTTTTAAATTTTTTTAGACAAAAGGTAGACTTGCCAGTTTCACCGAAAAGGGATGCCCCTTTACATGCGAAATAATTAGAATAGTAAAGAAACTGGATGACTTAAAGCTACAGTGGTTAATATTAGAAAGGTGGCAAAGGTTTGACATCTGTCGGTGGAGCAGATCACTTTGTCTTTAGCAAATCTTTGGCTGAGGATTACCTTAGTACCAAAGTATCAAACTCTGATAAGGAAGGTTAGGTCAAACACACCTAGAAGAGGAACTAAAGGACATGCTAATAAAAAATTCCCCCAACAAAAAGGATTAAATTATTCTCAAGTGAGTATTGTCTGATGGATTAGGTAAGTTGAACTCCATCCGTAAACATTCCCTGCTTTAACACAACGCTGAACTATGTAAATAGTTTGATTTGAAAAAAGTGAATGTTTCATTTCTTTTTTTTTATTCCTTGCAGCGCTGGTTGTGGCCGAACTGGAACGATCATTGCGTTATCTGCAATGAGGAAGATGATGCGCAAAGAAGGAAAGGTTAATGTATTCAGATTTGTCAATGAAATGAGAGGACAAAGGACGACAATGGTGCAGATCTGTGTAAGTTTTATTCTTGCACTGAAAATTTAGCAAAACTTTAAATGAATATTATAACAATAACAGACATTACAGGTTTTCGTGTCACAGTATTGCACCGATTACACGACAGGAAGGTGATCTTTTTACGTCATTAAGGATAATGTGAATGTTTAGAGACCTATCATCATATTTCATTGAAAATAATATTTAGAAATATTTTACGTTTTGCACCAAACGCCATCAAAATTTTCTATTATCTTACGTTCTTCAGTGGTTACATTACATATATTAAATTGAAAGTGAATTGGTTAAAAGTGGATTTTGAGTTGTAAAAGTCGAACATCTATAAGATATTAATTTGTTGCACATCGTCACGAGTAATCAGTGAATCTAATACACTCGTTTTAGAAATGAACAAAAATCACATCTTTTTCATAATTGAAACCAGATATCTCTGTCGCCTTGTTTGGAGTTACAGAGAGCTAGATTTGATAACAATATTTCCGACTCTCTGTTCTTCACCCATTGTTTCAATTATTTAGGATCAATATGAATTTATTTATGAATCTCTACTTACTTATGGGCTGGTCGGGAAAACGAGTGTACGAGCAACCGACTTCAGCGGTGTTCTCGGAACCATGAAATCATTGAACGGCAACCAATCGACTCTGGAGAAGCAGTTCAACGTATGTACATTACGTTACTTGTTAATTTTCCGTTTCGGACTAAAGGTTTATTGTGCGGTTAGGCCTAGATGGTTTCATTATCTTTGAACGGTTCACATACGTAAAATGATATTCTAATTGTAATAAGAGGTATATCATTTTTACTAAAATGTAGAAACCTACTAGATTATTCTTCAAATAAAAATTTTACACAATTCGTTCTTATTTTACTGACCAGAGATTTTTCCGTTTTGAGCAGGTTTTAAAATACTTGAATCCTTGTCCTGATCATCTCCCTGAGCAATGTGGTTCTCTGCCCATAAATTCCAACAAAAACAGGTTTCCATCCATGATTCCACGTAAGTTTATACAGTACCATTCTGTAAGTAAATTAATATACGCAAGCTTGGTGGATAAAAATGAGTGTTTCATTCCGAACGTGCTTATGAGAACGTCTTCTACACAACCATACTTTTGGTCAAAAACGTCATCATACATTTGTATGACGATGCTAATGGACAAACGTATGATGGTGTGGGCTGCTTTTCCAACAAATTTGAAAACGTCCAACATGTATGAAGGTGTTCAAACTTTAAGCGGCATGTTTCACCTTTCGAACTAGTGTTGAAACATTTTTGATTCCTTGCCGAAGGCAGGCAAGGAATCTATGCGATGGTGATGTCGTGTGTGTGTGTGTGTGTGTGTGTATGTATGTATGTGTGTGTGTGTGTGTGTGTGTGTGTATGTGACGCCTAGCTTGTAAACACGATATCTCGAGTTAGCAATGACCGACACTTTTCATATTTGGTATATAGATTTGTCATGTTGAGAGGAAGAACCCTATTGTTTTTGGTGGAGGTGAAAGGTCATTTGAGGTCACCAGAGGTCAAAAACCGAAAACTTTGTAAACACGATATCTCAAGTTAGCAATGACCGACACTTTTCATATTTGGTATACAGATTTGTCATGTCAAGAGAAAGAACCCTATTGTTTTTGGTAGAGGTCAAAGGTCATCCGGGGTCACCGGAGGTTAATCTGCGAAAACCTTGTAAACGGCTTGTAAACACGATATCTCGAGTTAGCAATGACCGACACTTTTCATATTTGGTATATAGATTTGCCATGTTGAGAGGAAGAACCCTATTGTTTTTGGTAGAGGTCAAAGGTCATCTGACGTTACCAGAGGTTTAACTGCGAAAAACCTCGTAAACACGATATCTCAAGTTACCAATGACCGACACTTTTCATATTTGGTATACAGATTTGTCATGTCAAGAGGAAGAAGCCTATTGTTTTTGGTAGAGGTCAAAGGTCATCTGAAGCCAACATAGGTTAATCTGCGAAAACCTTGTAAACGGTTTGTAAACACGATATCTCGAGATAGCAATGACCGACACTTTTCATGTTTGGTATATAGATTCATCATGTTGAGAGGAAGAAGCCTATTGTTTTTGGTAGAGGTCAAAGGTCATCTTAGGTCACAGAGGTTAAACAGCGAAAACCTCGTAAACACGATATCTCAAGGTAGCAAAGGCCGACACTTTTCATATTTGGTGTACAGATTTTACATGTCAAGAGGAAGAACCCTATTGTTTTTGGTGGAGGTTAAAGGTCATTTGAGGCCACCGCAGGTTAAAAGCTGAAAAGGCTCGTAATCAAGCTGTCTCAAGATAGGAATGACCGACACTTTTCATATGTGGTATATAGATTCATCATGTTGAGAGGAAGAACTCTAAAATTTTTGGTGAAGGTCAGAGGTCATTTGAGGTCACCTTAGGTAAAAGGCCAAAAAGCTCGTAATCACTTTATCTCAAGATAGGAGTGACCAACACTTTTCATATTTGGTATATAGACATGTCATATTGAGAGAAAGAACCCTATTGTTTTTGGTGGAGGTCAAAGGTCATTTGAGGTCACCAGAGGTCAAAGACCGAAAACCTTGAAATTGGGATATGTCAAGATAGGAATGGCGGATATAGATTTGTCATGTTGAGAGGAAGAACGCTGTTGTTTTTGGTAGAGGTCAAAGGTCATCTGAGGTCACCAGAGGTTGAACTTCAGAAACCTTGTAAATGGCTTGTAATCATGATATCCCAAGATAGCAATGACAGCCACTTTTCATATTTGGTATATAAATTTGCCATGTTGAGAGGAAAAACCCTGTCAATTTTGGTGGAGGTCAAGGTTATCTGGGGTTACCAGAAGTCAAAAAACAAAATTTCCCAAGAATTCCCAAGATTGTCATCTGGGGTCACTGGGATCAAAAGCAACATTTCCCAAGAATCTCAAGATTGTCATCCGGGGTCACTATAGGTTAAAAAGCAGTTTCCCAAGAATTCCCAAGATCATCATATGGGGTCATCAGAGGTCAAAAAGCAAAATATCGCAAGTATTCCCAAGATTGTCCTCTGGTTTCACCAGAGGTCAGAAAGCAAAATTTCCCAAGAATTCCCAAGATCATTATCTGGGGTTATCAGAGGTCAAAAAGCAAAATTTCCCAAGAATTCCCAAGATCGTAATCTGAGGTCACCAAGGGTCAAAAAGCAAAGTTTCCCAAGAATTTCCAAGATTGTTATATGGGGTCACCAGAGGTCAAAAAGCAAAATTTCCCAAGAATTCCCAAGATAGTCATCAGGGGTCACCAGAGGACAAAAAACAAAATTTCCCAAGAATTTTCAAGATCCATTGGAGTTGAATTCCTTTCAAGACACTTTTGTTTTTCTTTTTTGTTATATTTGGTGGGGTTCAAAGTTCATGTGAGGTCAGCAGAGGTGAAATTGTTAAAATATCGTAAAATGATGTAGTCAAGGTAGATAAATTTGAGGGATAAACCTCAGTACAACAAAGCATCCCCATTCGGCAAGGAATCACTAAGCCCTTAGGCTTTCTGGTTAAAACGGTGTTCCTGGACAAATGTGTGATCGTGTAGACGGGCTTAAAAACACGTTATTTCAAGTTTACAAAACATGTTTTCTTCAACTCATTTAAATTAGGTTATTAAATATTTGATGGTGCTTAGCGTTACGAGTTTTCGAAAATGTATAATAAGAAAAGATGAATCGTGTACGGTTAAAGAGAGGGTAAGTATTCGTATTTTAAAAAGTGTTGATTTAGATGAAACTCTGGTGTAGTTTAAAACATAGGTGTGTAAATGAATTCAGTCAGTAACAATCAATGCATTTAAGATGCTTTCTCAGTTGAATCTTTTAGGCCAAAGCTTATGACAGATACAGAAGACGCAACCGCAACAGACTACATAAACGCCTCCTTTTGTGACGTAAGTTAAATTTAAATGGTTATTTCAGCAAAATAGATACAAGCAAGCTGAAATATGTTTCGGAAGTTTGGGATAATTCTATGCAACGTGTTTAGCATTTCACTACCATGCTTCATGTGTTATTTTTTTACATACAATTATTGAGCATTTTCCCGCACATTTTCCCGCACATTTTGCTGCGCAAAAGTTTCTTAAAGTCTGGTCACTGAACAAATAATTTCTTCTTCAAATCATCCTAAAATAGGATTATCCGTCGCTCTTAAGGGAAATTTAGAGATTTTGATGTTTCGACTTTCGTTTCTATGTTTCAGTGTTTCGGCCTTTTGGTTTCGATGTCTCTATGTTCTATTTTTCGATGTTTCAACTGTTTGGTTTCGATGTTTCTGTTTCGACTTTTTTGTTTCGATGTGTCTATGTGTCGACTTTTTGGTTTCAGACACGGCGAAGACTCGAACACGACTATTTATCGGGACCTCCCGATGAATGCACTCGTGTTAAAAACTGAGCAGGAGTTTGTTGTAACTCCCTGCTCTGAGTAAAGGTTTAAGCTTTGTATAGATAGATAGATAGACAGATAGACAGACAGACAGATTGATAGATCGATCGATCGACGGACGGACGGACGGAATGGATGATGGATGGATGGATCAAATAGCAACTCCCTGGATGGATAGATAGATAGATTGATGGATGGGTGGATGGATAGATAGATATTTCATTTTCCGACAGATTAATTTGCCTGGCCGCTCTTTTGGACGTTTCAAATGTGTCAACTTTTACCTTATAATGAGGCACCCCTTATGTAACACACTTTTTCTGAAAGCTTTAATAAATTGTTTGGATGGTAGCTTATATTGGCGTCATAGGGGCATTGTCTCAAACGGGAACACTGTTCCCGTCTGGGACGTTTTTCTTCGGAAGCTTGACGGAAACGTGCAGTCCCTTTGGGGATCGATCGCCACAATGGTTTACCTGTTCATGTGAAATCAGATCCTTCTATAAATTTGAGGACCTCTTCTAACTGAAAACAAGAACACGTAGAACTGAAAGAGCTAGTAAGCCTGTCTCTTGTACAATTTAGAAACCTTTTTTTGATCTTGCATTGAGCCAGGAAAAAGTCGCAAATCGAAACGAAAAAGTGGAACATCGAAACAAGAAAAGTCGAAACATCGAAATCTCGAAATGTCCCTTCAGAGTCATGGTCGGATTAACATGCTCATTTGCTGATATCTAGGGTACAAATTTCTTAAATCCTATAAAGTCAATGACTTATTAATTCTAGCATGCCTTAATTACATTGGCTATCCTTCATTACTGCGGTAAATATATCAGGGCCTCTTCTGAAAGAGTTGATGCACAGTGTTGAAGACGTGGTAAGCAGTGAGCTGATTCGAAGGGGCATTGCGTATCAGGGCCTGTCTTACCATACTTAATTTTAATCCCTTTTCACTTACTGTGATGACGTCACGAACATTACTTTATATTTCCAGTATTACAATTTCAATTACCACTTCAATTTTCTGAATGAAATGTATTGTTTCTCCAATGAATATAGTTTAAGTGTAGCAGGCGGCATCGCTTCCCGCTATCAAATTAGAACACGACAGCTACATACTTACACATGAGAGAGGAAGTCAACAGCCTAACAGCAGTTACGCTAGTAGGGGAAACATTGGGTGGTCACCGTCAGTAAACACTCCCCATCCGTCCTGCATTGTTGTTTTTTTTCAATTTCATCAGAAGATTTTATGGGTAATTAGAAATTTGATAATCCCCGGTAATGGTCAAATGTGTGGGTGATTTACCTGTCATCCCCAAGTAGGGCACATTCGCCAATGCAGCCCCCTCCTCGTACCTCAATGGGTTTGTCTATTTCACCCGATAGCAATGCGTATACGATACAATCCATGCATGCTCCCTCCGGTAGAGGAAATTGGCCCTCTCAGTTTATAAAATTCCTTTTGATTGAGTAAATAGAGTCATCTACTCGTCCCTGTAAATACAAGTGAATTTTTTCGAAAATCACAAAAGCGTGGCTGAAATTGGTATAACAAGTATTTTAATTGCGTGAAATATGCTACCAAAAAGAATAAGTGTAATAATTCTCTATGTCAGATTTTAATTTATATATAAGCACTCAACTCGGTACATCAATTGTGCATATTTATGCCAATAAGTGTGGCATGGTAAGCCATTGTGTAATAGGTGTCTTTCAATCCCAAATCCCTGCACCCTTCTTTATTTGTCCCTTCTTCTTCTTTTGGATAATAGGGAGCTTTAGATTGCACGACGCGGACGTGAGCTACGACGTTATGACGTTACTCTTGACAATACTGACTGTAAGGTACATGTATGCGCATTGTCACGAGTGACGTCATTACGTCGTAGCTCACGCCCGCGTCGTGCAATCTAAAGCTCCCTAATGGTGAGACATCCAGTTAAGGCCGTGTGGTCAGTCACGCTCTCTGAGAATTTGCAATAAATTCCACTGGCTCAGGGTGACTAATAGCCCCCTCAATAAGACTGTCATGGAGGTTATTCCAGTCCCTATAAATTGTATTGGGAACAAAACTGTATTTGTAGCAATTAGTTCTAGCAGAAGGGGGAGGGGGGGCGGTAGTGCAAAGCATGCATATAACGAGTAATACCTGTGGGTTTACAAAGATCAGACAAAGGGATATGTTAGCTTGAACGTAAATACTGTACCTTATTTAGCAAAGATTAAGAGCCTGCAACACCTACGGCGGTCAGACAAAGTACTCAGACCAAGACCTATCAGGAGAACAGTCATCGAGCCAACATCACAGGAGTACTCACAGGCCATAAACTTAGCGGATCTTCTTTGTACTCCCTCCAATTTTTCACAAAGTGAAGTCTGATTTGGGTCCCACACGGAACAAGAATATTCCAGCAAGGACCTAAGTAAGCCTTTGTAGGCAGCCAACTTGACTTCTTTGAACAAAATGAAAGGTTCCTGCGTAATAAGCCAAGAATCCTATTTCCTTTATTACAAACAGACTGGATATGTTTACTCCAGTTGATATTCTTGGTGATGGTCACCCCCAAATACTTAATAGAATCAACCCTTGTCAGATCAGTCCCGTTTAGAGTATACTTAAATATTTTTGGGTTGTGTTTCCTAGTAAAGACATAACATTACACTTAACCGGATGAAATCGCACACCCCAAGTTTTGGCCAATTGGCCCAGGTTGGTAATGTCCCTCTGCAGCTCACTGCATTCATTGGGGTTGTCGATGATCCTACAACAAACACAGTCATCAGCAAACAGCCTAACTTCAGAAGACGCAACTCTAACAATATCATTTATGTAAGACAAGAAAAGAACCGGTCCCAGGACAGACCCTTGAGGAACTCCGGAAAGAACAGAAGCGGGAGCAGAACTAGTCCCTCTCAGAGTTCTCTCTACTTACCATTCTGGCCCCACATCCATCGCCCTGCCGGTAATTTGGTTGTTGAGCCCTCCCAATACCCCCCCCTTGTGACAAATCCTGATGCCACCGTTGTTTTTTTTTTATTTTAGGGGGTCTCCACTGCAAAAGAGACTATTTGATGCTCCAGTGAAAGTTCCTGAAAAGAGGTCCTGAATTACTTGAGTTATATACAGTTATGTTCTTCTCTCTCTGTCTCTCTCTCTCCCTCCAACCAGGGCTACAAACAGAAAGATCTATTCATCTCCACTCAGATACCACTTTCTAACACAGTTGTCGACTTTTGGCGTCTAGTGTTCGACTACAAGTGTTTCGTGGTTGTTTTGTTCGAAAATGAATCTGACCAGGTATGAGAAAAAGATTGCAATAGACTTTTAAATTAAGAAAGAACTTTACAATCATTGCTGTTGGGGGTTGTGAAAGTATGCACTTAAAGGAATGTATAGATTAAAATAAATGAAAACTCTTTCAAAACACAAAATGGCTACATATAAAGGACAGCTGAGATTCAATAGTATCATAGCTATGCTAAGTTTTTGAATAAAACATCGTAAAACAGTATGAGCGTGATATTGCACATCAAATCGTGAAAATCTGTGGCATCTCGTAAAGTGATTTGAGTGTTTGTCTTTAGAGAGTTCAGAACATTTTAACATGTTACGGCAGTGATAATTAAATCCATGAAATTTAAAGCATTTATCCCATACCAATCTTGTCTGTTTTTTTACACTTAAACACCATTATATTTTTAGGATGGTGCGATTTATTTTCCATTGGAAGGCAGGTCTCAGTATGGTCCGTTCACTGTCGAGACAGTTGAGAGAGATGAAATGACAGAAATAACAAGGAAAACTTTTCGACTGTCGAAAACAAATAAATATTATCTTGGTGAAAATAAGGTAACAATTTCACGAATATTTGTACATCAATCACTTTAAACAATGTAGTGTTAAGTCCAATTTTTTGGCCATAAATGTAAGTTCTTTCAACTTCCGTAAGAGTTTTACGAAATAAAATGAATTTAGCCAACTTCATGTGTAAAAGTGGAATAAAGTTTGAGAATAAGAGTTTGGTAGCCATGGGAAAGTGGTTACCTATCTAACTATGACTTGCTGAGTGGAAATGAGTGCTACTTTAACATTTACTTTAATAGTGTTGGCTAAATAACTATGCTAATAAAAGAAAGTTCTACATCCAGGTGCAATTCATCTGCACAGCAGCGGACAGGGTAAATTTGGTCCCTTGGAAAAGTAGATCAAGACCCTAAAGTTAAGGATGTCTGCGTCTGGATCTGGTTTGGATTAGTATACGCATGTTAAAAGAAGTTCATAAAACTAGTGTCAATCCTTGTGCTACTTACAGAATCCTTCATGCGTGGTATTGAACTCCTTTCTGACACAAAGTTCCAATGATCTTAGCATGCAGAATAAATGAAATTATGTACGTTTTGTTCCTTTCTAGCCATACCTCATTACCCAATTTAGCCTTCACCAATCAGTCATAGGGAATAAGGCAAACTTGCTACATTTGATAGAAAAAGTGCAGAGAGAACGTCGTCAACGGAAAGGCGGTCGAATTGCCCTTCTTTGTTGGTAAAGTATTAAGTTGCGTTTTTCCCTCATTATAAAAAATAGCAGCCATTGATGTAAATTAATGGAAGCAACACACAGTTAAAATATTCCACACTGAAAGTTATATATTTAACAAAGTAAGTAAATTCGTAAAGTTTGAAAACTGTATTTTATCAAGTGTTAACTTCCATCTTAATTTTGCATATTATTTGTAGGAACGGTGTAGACGTAAATAGCGTTTTCGTGGCCGTATACAACTCCTGTGAAAGACTGCGAGATGATGGTATCGTATGTTTATTCTCGTTGGTTCGAGAACTACGAGAGAGGAGCCCACAGATGGTTGGATCAATGGTAATAAGATACACAAAATTCATATTTGTAGTTGATGGATCCCAACTGTAGTTTTAATACGAACTAATTTTTACGACTATGTTAATTACAATATATGTCTTCCAAGTTATATTCATACAATCCTGGGAAACGTATTTTATTATAGACTTCTTCGCTCCATTGTGTTTTAAAGGTGATCAGTCGTCTTGAAATATTCTTTGTGACGTCAGCCTTTTCTTGACATGTTTCTGCAGTCGTCACTGTTCAAGGATACACCGTACAAGTAGCTATGATGACATCGGTATAGCTAGTAGGTATACAGCTACAAGCCGTCTCTTCTTGCTTACCGATTAGCTATACCATGCTTGTACGGTGTATCCTTGAACAGTGACGACTGCAGAAACATGTCAAGAAAAGGCTGACGTCACAAAGAATATTTCAAGACGACTGATCACCTTTAAAGAAAGTAATCTCTGATTTAGCTGAAGAGATTAATGACAAATTGGCCTGCGAAAAGAGGGTCAGTTTTGTCATTTCTCTTATCTATCTTACAAATTACCCATCCGTGGATAGTTACCACCTAAGCCATATGTCTCAGGCAAAGGTAGTGCTTTGTTAGCATTGAGACTAGAGTGAAGAGGGAGAACCTTGACCACTTTTTTGCAAGGTGTTCATGCCTCAGTACCTTTCTTTACTGTAGCTCGGTTTCTTTAATGAACAAGTAACACACACGAGTAACCCTGAATTTGAATTTATGATATTTTATAATTATTTTAAATTAGTAGGCATTCCCTGTTTTTCAACTTTACATTGTCAATGAGTTCTAAAATTCTTATTTCTTCTTCCAGGAGCAATATGAATTTTGTATGGACGCAATTCAACACCAGATTGATTCCACCAGCTTGTACGCGAATACATAGAAAAACAATACCAAGGCACTTTCATCCGTCTACATAAAGTTCAATGTTCAAGCGAAACCCATTGTTCGAATGGAGTGTGCAGTCCAAAGTTCTTATTGAAATCTTTATAATTGGGTCCACTAAAGTCATTTCTCTTTCCCTATAAGAAAGGTCCACGTTGATCCAAATAATTCAACTTATAACTAACATAAGTAGGCTAGTGTGTTGTACTGTGTCCCTTTCCGCATGTCCGAGTATCGACACAAGATTTCATCGGTTGGGCTAAGTTTATCCTTCTGAACACAGGGGTGTGGGGTGCTACACCCACAAAGTTTCAAGTTACCGTCTGTCGGGAAAATTTTGCGGTCCGTCGGGAAAAATTGCCACTTTGTTTTGCAGTTAATTTACTTTGTATGAAAAAGTCTTGTATTTGGGACTACAGAAATGTGGGAAAATTTTATGATCACAACCATCTACTAAAGTGAATTATTGTCGGGCAGAAATATTGCTTTGAATACATTTAACAAGAGACCTAACCCCTCCCAGATATAACTATATTGGAAAACTATTCTGTTTGTCGGGAAATTGTTATATATTGTTACGAAAGTTATCACAAATTGAGGGTTCTCTGTGAGTGATCTCTACTACACTATTCGGGAAGCCATTGTCTTTTGACGATATCCAGGCTGTAGGGAAAACAGTGGTACCGTATTGCATAATTGTCTGCCATGTCCGACATTGTGAAATAAAAGTCTTATGAAATGTGACGCAACTCAACCTGACTACTTGTCGGGGATGAGTTGTACGTATTCGTGGTCAGTTGAGTCTGGTCGCAGGCGTAGTAGTTTTGTAGGTTAACCACGCAACACACTGTCGGAGTTGATATCAGTCTATCTACGGTACTGTTCATCAATCACAAATGAGGGCGAGCACATTGAATTTCTGCAAATGTCGTCTGATTTGTCAAACCCTTTTTTGTTGTCCACTTAATAAAAAAATGGGTCACAGTTGGGTCGATAAGAGCTGCACACTACCAGTACGGCTTCACTTAACTGCGACGAGACTCCCACCACCCCCTCCCCGACTCCACTACGAAAATCAAACAGTTTGATATTTCCGATGTGGTCATGAAGTAGACTGTCGGATCGCGATCGGGACCGAAAGTCGGGTATAGAAAAAATCTGGAACACACTTAACTGACCCGTCTGCCACGCGACTGGGTTTTCGCCGTCGGGTTGTAGTCAGGTCGGTCCAGTGTGGGCTGGCTTTCCACTTACTCCAATCGTGAAGTCGGATCGAAGTTGCTGTGAACACTTGAAAGTGTGTACACTTTGTATTGAGGTGGTTGAGAAGGAGGCTCCGTGCAAAGCTTCGTGCAATCTCCGTGATTGCCCATCCGAGCTCCCAACCCTCAAACCAGCTTCATCATAAGTCCTGGCTATTATGAAAGAAAAAAGCTAATTGCAATTTATAGGTCTGTTTAGTGCATATTTAATGCAATCTGTACATAGGTAATTGCTACGTAAATGAAGACAAACACTACTAAAATGTCCGCAAAAATAGTTATTTTTCGGCCCTCTTCGCTCCCATTCATCATGTACTCTTGTTAGCCTATCATAACTTCCCATAGAACAAAGTGAGCATAATTATTGCAAAACTCCATGAAAAGTGTATGACACTTCACCCACCCCGTCATCAGTCCCTCTTGAAGAAATCTAACGGCGGTTATAGTCCAAATTAAGCTGTTTTAAAAAGATATAGACAGACTGCGATTTTATGGTCTGTTTAGTGCGTATCAATGCCGATTGTAGACAGGAAAATGCTTTATCTGCCCACAATCGTGTAAATGCTTTAGGGCTTCCGAGGGCTTCGCCCCTGGGCCCACACAGAGGGTCATTGCTGAAATGGAGGGCAACTGAGCCCCATGACAAAGACGATCTTATGCTCCTAACATGGAAGTATACCTCGGAGCTAGTACTTCCATGACCAAATCGACCTTGCTGTTGTAGCAGATAAATGAAACCGTGGGAAAAGTCCAAAACACCCTACTCATCGATCCTTAGGGACCCCCCTGTCTGAACATTAATGCATTTTGGAGTAACTACATTTTCTCTTCAAGTTAAAAGAACAATTGTAAGGACTGGGGTTGATACATGTGGTCAGGACACAGAGCACCTTCAATATAGACAAGGGAGATACAGATCTTTAAGTGCCAGTTGTCACGTGGTCGTATCAAGCCACGTGAGAAGTCTCAACCACTCTGATGCTCATTAGTGATTGACTCAGGCCGAGTGGAAAGAAAGCTAGCAACTGATATGCAAAATTAAGGGGAGGGATATCTTAGTAACAATGATGGTATCTTTGCGTGTAACTGTTAAAAATAGATAGTTATGACTAACATCTATCGGCGATGGTATAATAAATGCAAATTGCAAATTGGAATCATCTTTTAAGTCTACTGAGGTCATCATGCCACTAAATAGCTTTCTTAAGTCCATCAAGGAGTAATAATGAATTTACGAGAGTAACAAAATCTGCATGGATTTAAGCACACTCATACTACTTGTATTCATTCGTTTACTTGCTTTAGCCCTAGTTCTATGATTTTACCAGCCTGGACCACGCACACCTTACGCTTTACGGTACTTTAAAATGCAAAAACACTAGTAGCTTAGTACACCAGGACAGGTACGCTCTACTTTCAGTTTGTGTTGATACCAATCTGAAGGAATGCTAATGGTGTAAATAACGTTTTTCGTGTTTGGATTCTATAGTCTTTCACTTACATTCCAACTTGATGTAGAAAATTTTGAACTAGTTTTGACAAAAGAAGTTTATTTTTAGGATCACATAAATCCATTTTAATGCAAACGATTTTATATGTAGAGATAGCTAAGACTTAAAATGATATAATGTAACACAATCAGAGTTCTCTATATTCATGTTATAAACAATACCAAAAACAATGGTGAATAATCCAGTGACATTTATGTATAAACCAAAAAAAGCGTTTTTCATTAAAAACACTGATACACTTCAATTAAGGTGCGAAAACTGTTCAAAGTGTTTCTTTAGGTGACTGTACTTATTTGAGCTGATTTCAGTGTTTAATGTGAAAAATGAATGCTCTTTATGTAGCATGTACTGTTCAAAACAATGTTACATAAAATACGGGTTTTTACTAATATGGTGCCTTTCAGGATATGCAAACTATATTCCTTTAACTGAGGACGTACAAATCAGTTTTTTAGGCTTAAGTTACCAACAAAAAAGGTTGAAGGAAAGCACAATTCCTAACTTTTACATTAGATATATTGTACCTCTTACATTTATGAAAAGCATTAGAGCGTTAGAATGGTAATATTGTCAGTCATACTGTAATATCTCATTTTGTTTTGGAGATATAACCTATAGAACTTGTAGGGGCAGTTAGTTGCCAAAATGGTAGGGCATATCAAATAGAGACCAGTTGTTAGTTACATTCTGCAGAATATATTTGAACTATTGTCATTCATAGAGCGCCTGTACATTTAAAGTTGAAAAAAAGTGAATGCCAAATGTTGGAAATCGATGACCAATTATGATAAATTTTCTTCCTTTTCATTTTAAAAGCGATCAAGAAATGAAAGAAATAAAATGTTCGTTTTCAAAATTGCCTGAAAATATTTCATATCGTTTAAATCGAATATTCTCATGAGCTGTATGTGGAATCTTGTGACTTAACCGTTGCCTTGAGGATTAAGTATGCTGCTACCAAGAATTATAGCAAGGTTTATCAATGAATATGCTTTTTTAACCAAATATACCACAAGTTTTTATTTGCATAATGAAATTTTACATTCATGTACACGGGAAGTATCGATTGCGGGTTATAGTCAATTTCAATTTTTTGATGGGTGGAACAGCCTCCATCTATCTTATCATTAAAGACAAGAATGGATTGCAGCCTAACAAATTAGATAGAACCGTACTAAAATTATCTCACCGCTGTGATTATCTAAGGACTAGATCCAGATCTGATCTCCCGCTTGGGATCAGATCCAGTGCTCGAGATCACAGTTGTTGTGTGAAAGTAGATTAGATCCGGATCTGATTCTCCGATTGTGATCTTGGCAAGAGGGGGGGGGGGGGAGATAGCAAAGCTTGTAGTGTAAATGCTTTAGAGTCAACAGTGACGCAAGATGTTTTAGCACTTGATGAGAATGTTTGTTTGAATTAATCACATGTGGTGGGCATACTTGAGTGGGACCAGATTACGAGACAAGTGAAAACGCCCCAGGATCAATGCATGCTGTGATAAGTATGTCAAACGATCTCTGCAGTGAACAGGTGTCCGTGTCTAATGTAACGGCAAACTATTATCTATATCGAACATGAAGAGATTGTTCAAGAGGCTGCCATTAAGTCCATCTGGGTGGTTATAATGATTTCACACATCATATATCCCGCTATGAATGTTATCACTTTATAAAAGGTATCATTTATATTTGTTTCTTCTTTCTGCTGTCACATATATCTTTATTACATAGCAAATTGTATTTCTTTTCAATAAAATCAGTGAAGTATTACCATTATTTGCGTTTCGAAGGAAAACTGCTAACGTTGTTCTTACATCTACACTGTAAAAATGTCTACAGACTGTTGTAGACTTACAGAAATAAAATAAAGATATACAAAGAGGAAACGGAAAAAGTGCTGTCAATTTTTTGAAACAAAAAATGACAGCACCTTTTCCGTTTTCTTCATGTATTTCTTTATTTTTTGTTCTGTAAATTTACAGAAATTTTTACAGTGTATACTGCTGTAACAAATGAATTGGAACGTAAAGATTCAGCCTCCTTTCCCTTCCTTTTAGAAGATTGTATATGGGGTAACTTAGTTCAAGGTAAAGCAGCTAAGCAAACCTGCCTCTCTTTATACGTTCTGTAATTCTGTCTTGATTTGCGATTTCAATCTCTGACACTCAACCGTCAAACGTGCGGATGTTAAACACGCCTTCCGTAAACAGAATCTTTCCCAATGACTAACCCTCAAACTTTCTTAGTGGGGTCAATATGCGTTAAACTAAGTACTTGATGCAGTTGACTTTGGTCATGTATTTCAAATTACTTTGTCCCCAGTAAGTTTATTTGTGAGAATAGTGGGTTACGGGACATACGTGGATGATGGACAATAGGTTTATCATAGAAAGTCGACGTCCTGCAATTTAAGAATTATTGCAATCCCCTATCCGGTATCCCATCGTCTTATGTCACTGGTTGAAAATAGCTAAAGGTTTTTAATGATACAATTCTTCGATGTCGCAGCAGATTGCAAGAGCATATTATTTGCAGCGATGATTGCTAAAGCAGGATATCATCACATACCGGCATGGTGATAGGATCAATCCGTAGTCTTGAGTTTTTACGTGCCAAAAGTCATTTAGGCTTGGCGGAAGCGACATGTAGTGATTCAATTCCTTCATGTTACTCAAGATGTGATGTTGGGGCAGTATGCCATTGCAACTTTCCATGTACCAATTTAAATTTGTGTAGGATGTGTCGGTTTAAATTGAGGTACGTCGAATTCCAGTGATACAGGGATAGCCCTCCAACGTAGCTCATCCTTACGAAAGAACTACATCAAAGAAAAACAAAGAAGACACAGGTGTTAGTGGTTCAACAATATTATATTCTTGCAGCTTGTACTGTTTACGAAGCAAAACTAAATAGTAAATATTGAAGAAACGCTTCCGTGATTGAAGAAGAGGTAATGTGTACACTGTTAAAACACTGTTTAAATTTTTTAAACAACCACATATTAACCAGTGAATCGCTCAATGTTGTTTAAATTTCAAACAAGGTTGTTTGAAATTTAAACAATGTTGTTCAAATTTCAAACAAGGTTGTTTGAAATTTAAACAACATTGAGCGATTCACTGGTTAATATGTGGTTGTTTAAAAATTTTAAACAGTGTTTTAACAGTGTAAGTACCATTAACAAGGTCAATATTTACTCATTTGACTTAACTTAATGTTATATCCAAGGGTCAAACGAAAAGTCCAATTTCTGAGGCTCCTACTGATTTTTCTACATGTCATTTTGCACTCTAAATTTCAGTCTTTCTACAAGTTTCCTTGGTGCGAACTAGAGAAAGGATCCCTTCAGTCGCCCCTCTAAATTTGCTCGTCTTGAATGAAAAATGTACGCATGTGTGGTGAGCAAAACTTTTAATATCTGAAGCATATTTGATCATTTAATTAAAACAATGAAACTTGTTGGGAAGGCAAAGAACAGTCTTAAATAACATGGTTGCATCACTTTCGCTCTGCCTCTAAATCAAATAGAGATTTCCTCTTGGTGTGTGCTGATTTTTTTTGGAGCATTACAAGCAGCAATTCCACGGCTCAGTTCTCGACGCACAGTGCATAGGCCATTTAAACATTTCCCAGTGACCGAACTATAATGGATTCCGTGTGGACAACAAATATGGGTCCCACGTTCCTTTGGCAGCGGGTAAAACGGTGGTTAAGGTTCGATTTAACTTGGGCACAAGTTGCCAACATTTATGGAAAACTGATGGTTACAAAATGGGTTCTTGGGATACAGCTGTGATGTTTACATGGGATTCACACGTGCCACAATATATGGGTCCCACATCACTTTTGCCGCTGGTGAAACGCCTACCCATAGGAGAACCATGTGAGACTAGGGTAAAACCTTTCTTGGACCTTTGAAAAATTTGTGGTACTTCCCGAGGACCGCATTAAACCTATCACGAATTATACCTGTAATAGGGCCTACATTGACAACTCAATAGGTATCATGGCGGCATCCCATATAGGCTTTATATGGGTTTCATCTTGGATAGTGATCAAATTACATCCGCATATTGCCCACATCTGCCCCAATTCACCGCCAATGTTGACCTCTAAGTCTAGCATAGAAGTACTAAGCAGTCGTGCATACTTATTCTAATGTCCCAACAACCCGAACAGGCTCCACCCTTTAAAGGGCCACCAAACAACGTGACCTTTACCATATGGATATGCACCAATCCCATCCACGGGGGCTGTGGAGGCCCTATCGGAATCCCATGTTCATCCGATTCTAGTGTGCCCATTTGAAACCCACAGTCACGCTACAAGCCCCCCCCCCCCCAAAAAAAAAAATCCACACTTATCTTATCATTTTATCCATACTGGACCCATCTACATCCTATGTTGGACCATGGTGGAATCCCATTTTCATCCCATGTAAAGGTGGCACTATAAAACCCACATTAATACTACATTAGACCTACGTAGGAAACATCATAGTCGCTAGTCAGGACCAGGGCCAGGAAACCTACTCGGTGCCTACATTTAATTTATTATACTTACTGTGAGAATGTCGGATAGAAGACGTTGCCATATCACGTTCTTTCTAATTGATAAGAAACAAAGCGATGCTTCGAGTACGTGGATACTAGAATCAGTGATGCTTAGTGTCGGTCACTGTTAAGTTCAAGCAAACATGACAGGACGAAAAACTAGACGACACGTACTTTCAATCTTTTAAGTTTATTGCCCTAAAATGGAAACCAGAACTCGGTGAGGTTTCTGGCTTTTGAAAGGATATCGACGGGTCATTTAAACCCTTTCATTAAGACATTAACTAGAAAGATCAAAGGCGGAGGGCTACAGTTTCCCCTGCAAAACACTAGGTCACGAAGAAGCTAACAACTTCTGCGGGATAACGACCAATGGACATCGCATCAGTAGCGTAGCCAGAGGGGGGCAGGGGGCAGAGTGCCACCCCGGGCGAAAAATCGGGACGACGGAAAATGAAGAAAAAAAGGAAGGAAGAAGAGGGAAGGAAAGGGGAAGGAGGGAGAGGAAAAGAAAAATAAAAAAAAGGAGAAAAAGGGAAGGAAAATAAAATAACAATAAAATAGGAATTATTACCGATGGAAGGAAAGGATGGAGGAAAGGAAAGGATGGAGAGAAGGAAAAGAGCTTGATAAAGCAGAAAACTGGTTCAAATATCGACGGGACGAGTACTGAAACAGGCAGGACTAGGGACCGTGGAAAAGACCGAATTAAGGGAATGAGAAAGTGAAGGGCCCCGAAGGCAGAAACCGGCACGAGGGATGAAGCCAGGCAGATTGTGCACGGGAAAGAGGAAGGATGAGGGAACTAGGAAAGGGAATAGAGAGCGTTAGACGACAAGGGAGTCCGCGAGGACAGACTATGACGCAGAGCAGAGCAGAGCCAAGCAGATTCAGAGGGACAGAAAGACGAGGACGTAAAGAAAGGCTATCAGTGTGGGAGTTGGAGGGATGACAGCTGCCGTTCCCATTTTATCTTTTCATTCCTATCAAAAAGGGATGCTTATAATCACTGTACAGGTGCAGATTTTCTTTTAAAGTCACACAATGAGTGGGAAAGAGCCAGTTGCCAGTGCGTTGCGACGAATTGGGGTTTGGTACCAGAACCCTAATGAGTGGGTCAAGAAAAGTTGCCAAGTTAAGAGAAACTAAATGTGAATTTGAATATGATAGATAAAGTTTGCAATGTAAAGTGAAGCATATCAAGGAAATTCATACTAAATGGTCTTTTCGGCGCGCTTCGATCTAATAAATGAATTGCATAGGTTATCGTTAGTCAGTTTTACAGGACAGTTTGAGCAAAATTTACTCAAAGCCTTATGCGTCCCTCATTTACCATCATCTATCTTCTCAGGTGCAGATCCAGGGATATGGATCCCATCTCCTCTAGGCAGAAAATAGGAACAAATTTTGAAAAATAAAGGAAACAAACAAGCAAAAAAGATCGGGAAAGAAAAGAGACGGAGAATAAATTAGAAAGAATTTTAGCCAGTTGAAGAAAAGCAATCCCTTGCAGGGCAAGCTCTCTTAATTCAAAAAGGATTTTTTCCGGCGTGTTTGTTTCATCTTTGCTCTTTGGGAAATTCTTTAATGGATTAACCCTTATAAAGTCCCATGTAGTTTCCGTCATAATCCATCCTCTCCCATCTACACTCACCCTATCACCGTGACCATCATATTGACTTACCGATAGCCCAGTCCAAGTAAGGTAATTAAAAAAATCAGATTGTGTTTCTGTATGGTTTGTAGTGCGCATCCAATTCCATTTTAAATAGTTAAATATTTCATTCAGGCTCGTCGGGTCACAGGGTAAGCCCACATAGACACTAAAACATGCGCTAGCTCCACCCATATTTTGCATTCCCGGCTGAGATATAGGCTGAAGAGATAAATCTTACCTCTGTCCAGTTAGATTTTAATTTTAATTTTTTGTCAGGGGACCCCCTGGTGTGGCTGACTGTGGCAGCAATCCTCCTAAAATCTAAAAACTAAAAAAAAAATTGATAATTTTAAGTGCAACTTACAACACCTGGGAAGTGTCATTTCCTGTAACCTGGGAAGGCATATTGGCCAAAATATTACCCTGTACGCTTCGCGCCAACTGGTGGTGGCGTTCTGCTTGGATAGTGTCTCAAAGGTCCCTCTGAGGAAAGGTTATGGATCCCTCTGGAAAAAATTTCTCAATCTTAAGTCCAGTTTACCACTGACAAGGCACTAGGGCATCATCAAATCGATCATCATTTCTTCCGCGTTATGAAAAATAGTTGAATTGTGATCAACGTGACTTTATCAGCTCGCATACTGATAAGGCCATTTGAATATCAAGTCGATATTGTATTCTCATGCCCCAATTCTTTACAATTCCAGAGCTTCCGGACTTGGCCGAGGGGGGGGGGAGGTAAACTGGACCCAAAGCAAACAGTGGGTGGGAGAGACCCACCTCTACAATTACTTTGGAAAATCATGAAATAGGGACGAATATTTTCATTTTGAATCCTCCCACGGGCCGAAGAGTCTGGCTACGCGCCTGCATCGCATCCAACTACTATCGGTCCCGAATGACAACTGCGGGCGCACTCAGTGGCCCTTTCTCGACCAGTGCCCAAATCCAATATCACACCTTAGCTGTTCCACTTGACCTCTCTAAACCCCTTCAATTTCTACATTTTATGCTCATTAAGCTAAAGAAGAAAATACATACATCCAGTAAATACACGTAGCAAAATCAGTGAACCAAACAGCTTATTTAAGTATCGAACGCTGTTGCAACAAACTTAGTGCTATACAGACAAAAAAAGGAAATGGATATTCATAAAGTAATTTTTACAGCTGCACGATAGACTTGGGCCAAGCACTTGTCTAAACTTCTGTCAAGCATATTTGTGAATTTGTGACACCTACAAATCAAAGGGTGCCGGGTTCGCTACAAAGCAAAGTAAAATGGAATTTTTAACCAACAACAACCTACTATTTTCGCAAATGACCCCTAGCAACCCTTTGATTAAGAACAGTGAATATTTGAGTTTATATGCTCAATCAAATATACAGTTCGTAACTTCTTACTGGCTTCTTCCACTTTTTGTGGTCACTAAGAGTCATAAAACAACTGCCCTCATACAGTCATATCCTGACATACAACCGGTTGTTATTGTCAGCCTCCTTCCACGCTTGAAACAAGACTCGTTGGTGTTCGTTTGCTTCTTTGCAAATGAAGTATTAGTATAATTTGTTAATAATGTAGAACAGATTGAATAAAGTTATTCGCAAGATCATATCGACGATGGAAATGAAAATAAATAGCAAACAACGGAAATATTCAGTCATATCCATGCTCTTAGCCAGACAAGGTGCTGAAGGAGGAGGGGGAGATAAAATCAGAGGGCGAATATATTTTGAGGGCAAGATATGCTAAAATACACCAAGACACCAGTAATTTTGAATCTTTAGTTTTCGAAAATTTTCTAGGAGGAGCCCCTCCCCTGGGCCCTTTCTTTTGGTTAGAGACATGGTTTAAATCTCATGAAGACATGGCATGATTCTAGAACTTACCCAATCAAGTGAGAAAAAAACTAAGGTTGAACTAAATTGTTTTAGCTATCTACCCGACTGGAAACTGTAAGTCAATTTTAGGCATACATTTCATTCATAACTGCCGTTTTGACTTAATTGTTGTATCAGTAACAATTTGAAGTCCACCTCCTGCCTTTTTCACCCCAAGGTTTTAATCTCTGCAGTGTGTTAAACTCAGTGTTGAATATCAAAATCGTCTTCAAAGAAAAGACATGCGCCAACATTTTACCATCTTTGAGCTCTGTATCTAGCTGAAATTTTTGTCGCTGCATTAATGATCAAAGGTCGACTTCAAATTATTTCCTTTAACCATAAACGTTTTACTTTACTGGTATAAAAGTAGACTGAATCAATACAAATAACCTTCTAAGCAAATTTAACATGACAATGCGTGCACTGCATTTTGAAATTACAACCGAGGTTGTGAAAAAAGCTGCCTTCAACTTCTACGACATTGAATACTTACGCAATATTAAAAGTATAGAATAAAAGATCTGTTGTCTGTGTGGGTTTGCGTATTACTACTTCCTTCATTTTATATAAGTCAATCCTTCTGTAAGCGAGCACACCAAATTCAGTTTGTGATGAAAGTCACGTAGGAGTACAGCTTTCTTCACCTTTTTCATTTGTTTGGAGCTAAGTCATTGGTCTTAATTATTGAAAAATGTGAAGTAAATTGGGGGTGCATTATAACTAGCATTTTTGTGTAATTTGATCCTACGTGAAGGTTTCAAGAGTAAATCTTTCATTTGTATATGCCACGAAAAGGTACCCAAGTTCCCTGGGATTCTGAACTAAAAAATGCACTTTGTTGGGCTTTTACAGCGGTAGAAGTGTGTCATTTTATTTACAATAGTCTGAAATACACATACCTGTGAGGTTGTGATAAATAAAACTAAACAAGAGGCACTTCACGCGCTGACTGTAGATCTACTGTAAACAAAGCACTTTTATGTCATTGCCAAAGGTTACTTCTTTGCAAAACCATTGAAGGGAATCTCACACACCATTCTAGTGGGTAGACCCGGCAAGATATGTGTTAGGCTTCTGTGAGTGTTGGGAAGGTCGTTATGCCACAAGCTGTTGAATTATGATACTTTTCTGTCACTGTGAACCCACTGCTAGCCTCAGTTAGAATGCAAACAACTGGACTTGAACTCCTCTTGGGAAATGCTTGATAATCTGGTAAGTTGTATAGCAGCAATCTTGCTTATAGTAAACCTTAACAGTATAAATATATCTATATTATGGGTATAGGCTAGGACTGTATATAATAGTAGCGCGGATTATGTGCACGTTTGATGCTTCAGTGCAGAAGTTCTTCCACCTGGGTAAGTTAATGTTTTTGTTATTCAAATGTTTATACATATTTTGATTTTTTCTTAAGTTTATTTGTGAACTATGTTGAGGGCCTCATGTGATATTAGCACTTTGTGTATTGCTAAATGGGTTTAATCTTTGTAAGGCGAAATAAATGTTTTCAATTCTAAAGTGACCAAAATAACTGCTCGCTCATACCTAATTTCTAATTCCTACGCAAGCTATTTGGGTTAATGTCCCATATATATTCACAAGCCGTATTCATAAGTGCAATACGCAATGCCAGGAGAAGTTGAAATGACCTTACTATACCGACTCTGTGCAAAGTCAAAAACTCATAGGCTATACCCGTGAGAGAAAATTAAAATGATATGATAGCGAGGCCTCATTTTGAAAGCTCAGAGAACACATACCTTCCACTCAGCTTGCGTGCATGCTGTATTTTGGTGGTAAACTAGTATAGGCGGTTCTCAACATGACATAAACCGTGAAAAATCACATTTTATTAATTAAGTGTAAATGCTGTAAGCAGGCGCGTAGCTACGGGGACCTGCCCCCAAGATGTTTTCTAGGCCCCCCAGAAATTGTGTGTGTCCTAATAAAATGTGCAAAATTAAGGAACGGCGATCAATGCCGTGCCCCCCGCCCCCATTTGATACCTAGGCCCCATAAAAATTTCATCCTTGCCACGCCCTGGCTGTCGGGAGATGTTTATTTCCGAGACATAACCACACTGTGACAGGTGTTTCGTGTTCATCATACACTGGCCAACGAGCCAAAGGGTGGGAGTTGCAGTCCCCCTCCTCCGAGTTCAATCAAAACCTATTTGTGGAACTTTGGAGAAACGGGAAATATTCTAGAAAAATCCGTTTTCCTCTGGAAAATACTGTACAGCTCGTCCCCGAGAAGTAATATCCCGCACGCCTATGAGTTTTGCCCGTAATAGTATTTCATCCATCCTTAAGCTAACAAGGGTTCCAAATTTTTGTTCACTTCCAAGATTTTATGGAAAACTGCAAAAAATTTCCAGTGTCGTTTAGGTAGTCTTGAAAAGTTGAAAAAATAAACGATCTGTGATTAAACTAAGTATGCTTGAATTGTAAACTGTCTATTGCGCAGAAAGCCTTTGAAAGTATTACGATTGTAACGCACGAAAAGTATACTTTTAAAGGGAAATGCAGTCCCCCCCCCCCCCCCCAAATTGGATTAAAGTACCTGGGTATTCTATTTCATGAATAGTTATTGAGAAACATAAGACAACATTTTTCTGCCTGAACTTTAAATTCCCGGAGGGTAACTCCTTCGTTTACCTTGAAAATGCATTATTTATGTTCTTACATATCATGAAAGATACTTGAAGGGATATTAGAGGATATCTGTGAGATTTAGCTGTTGTTTCAAAATAAGTTTGGGTTGACCGTTTATGCCCTTCAAATACTTTTTGGAATTCCTTACCATACCGCATATAAATGCAATCCTTAACAATTAAGTTCGTCATAGCTGCCAAGAGAAGGAGTATGAATGGGTGATGACTCACAAAAAGTTTTCAACCGTGAAATTTTAAGAAAAGTCACGGAATCGTGTTACCTTCAATGTTAGTTAGTTAGGATTTAACGACACACCAACACGAATGTGTTATATACCGGTAGTGTCAGCTAGATAAAAAGGTAAAGTTCAAATGCCAGGCGCGGATCCGGGGGGGGGGCGGCTTTGTCGGTCTCAGTCCCCCCTTTTCGATACATTAACAATAACAAATACCCGAAAATTAGCATAACGTTCATCAAGGAAAATATTCAAGGGGGCTTTCAGCCCCCCCCCTTTCGAAATGTCTGGAGCCGCACCTGAATGCGGTTTCAAATACGGTTCAAGTTCAAGTTCGGTTTCAGGTACAGTTCAAATACGGTTCAAGTCCTTCCCTTTAGTCGTCTCTTACGACAGGCGGGGAATACAGTGGGCATTCTACAACCCCCAGGCAACAGGGGGCACTCATACATGGAAACGATGTGCATTTTCAAAGACGAATAAACTATCTCTAATCCCTTCCCATTCGCTAAACTCCTGAGTTCATCAAATATGAAGCTTTAGATAATGTGCATGAAATTAAATGTTACTTAAAGTTAGATATGTTAGGTTATTGTAGGTCAGAACAGCTGCTGATACGAAACGCTTCCTTTGAGTTACCTAAGGTAAAAAATTGAGACGATTCTGTAGCCGTTGTGGGATGTTCTTTTCCCCAAAGGAAATCTTCACTAATCTGAGATGGTTGAAGAACTTTATTTTTGATGACTTTTTTCTGTTGTGTTCCCTTTCCATATACATCACTCTGCGGTACAAATAAAAACACGCTACTTAGTCAAAGAACAAAACAATATGCAGAATTCTCAATAGAGTTGTGAAACTTAAGTGAAACGCTTGTCTTTGAAAATTTTTAATGCAAGAATAACTGCTTCATCAGTTTTCTTTGTATATATTTTTTTCTCCAAGCATTCGTCAGTGTGATCACAATTCTACCTGTGCAATATAAAAGACGATTCAACTAGAGAAATGAAGGAATTCTACAACAGTGAAATTTTTCATGGTAAGTTTTTAGTAACATTCATGCAGAGGGGCGGAGAGGGGGGCTAATTTCCTGAGGGCAAATTCCGAAGCTACTAGCGTTAAATATAAGAAGCCTCGATGGGGGTGGATGGGGAGGGGCTCTGGGAATAAATTCACATTAGATACGGTAAAATGGTATTTCTAGGCATCTAGAATCAATATAAGTATACATAAAATTTGTAGTACAGATTTGGTACAGTCTCGTAAAAGTGAGTGGTGCCGAAAAAGGAAGAGCTGAAATCGGAAAATTCCCCATCTGGATTCCCACATGCAGGGGTGTTGTCACTGTCAGATATTTTGGTTGTGAGGACAGACGGTGCTGGGGCGGATCCAGGATGTTTGTTTGGGGAGTGCACTAGATTCACCTTTTGTGGGAGTGTAGTCCATCTGAAGGACTTAGATAAAAATGGTGCTCTCAATGTGGTGTACGAGTTTTTATATCAAAACCGTGACGAGGAGAGCAACAGTGAGATGTCTGCGATAGAATATTAAAGACACAATAGATGAAAATTTTAGTCCTGGAGATTTTTAGGGGTGCACGTGCACCCACGGCATCTCCTCTGGGTCCACCACAGCGGTGTGAGGACAAAATTTATCTGATGAGCAGTGAGGTCTCTAAAAGCGTTCCTACTCGTGCACCCGATTTTCAAAGATTCGGGTGACTCTTTTGATCTCGTTGGCCCAGCTTGGTCACTATAAGCTTTGCCAAATCATTCCTTGCGCCCTGCATTCGAAAAAGAAGCTCCGAAATGGAGAGGGTAGAGCTGCTTTGTTTAAGTGTTTCGTAGGCAGTTTGCTTCAGACTTCAGCTACCATGGCTAGACGTTTTGTAATAATATGTAGTTGTTCCGACAGGAGTAAATACAATCACCATTTTTTTCTGATTAACATAGTGACTCGGGATTTGTTTGCTTTTCCGTTCGATTTGGCAGTTTGGTAACAAATGTAAAACATGTCGTCGTTTTTAATTTCCTACTCCTTAAAATAACCAAATCCTTCTAAGCCAGGCGCGGATCCAGGATTTTGAGAAAGGGAGGGGCGCACACACCGTCGACCGAAGGCCGACGAGCAAGCAAAGCCACGGTGGGGGGTTGGGGGTTCTCCCCCAAGAAAAATTTGAATTCTAGATGCGCTTAGATCTGATTTACCAGCATCTGGGAAGCATATTTTCCATATCTATGACTCAAAAAATATCGCTGGTCATCGCTAAAAGGGGGGACGTGTGCCGGTTGCGCCCCCACCTGGATCCGCGCCTAAAAGTTGTTTTGTGAAAGTTGGTCTCATTTGCGTCACTATTAACATCTGACTAATTGTGTTTTAGTGACAACAGTATAGGGCGTACGTGCCGAAAGTTCAGAAAGAAAAACGTATTTTCCAGGCAGATTAATGGGGAAAATTGGACAATGCCTGTGGGGTAATTTAGGCTCTTCTCGGAGAAAAGGTCTCTCAGCTACCTAGAAAAAAGTTTCTCGTACTCCCATAGTTTATAGAATTTGTTATTAATGTGAAAACATTACTTCTACTGCAGTATTGAGTTATTTATGTCCTTAAAGTAGTGATGTACATGTATAATTTATTCTCATAATGTATCAGTTACTTGCAAGAGTTGTTTCATAATTCATTCCAGATTTTAGCTATCTCCAGACACTAGTCTTCATTCTTGGCGTCGTTCTGTCCCTAACTGTTGTGGTATTCCTCGGAGGAATTGGAAGTAAACCGTTGTAAGCGTTTCACCAACTTATGCATGTTTCTAAGCACTTTCCTATTTTCATGTTGCCTTGGTTTTTCTTTTTTATTTGTATGAAATGGTAGATATGTTTTCTGTTCCTAGCTTCTTAGCATATGTTCTAAAGGCACATCAAACTTTCAAAAGTGCGCTACGATATGTAAACCAATAAAAGTTGGAATCATACAAAGTGATTTTATTTCATTTGGAATCTTTTCAGGATATAAGTTTTAGAGGTTATCTGAAGAGTCTGGGAACTCAATTGCACGTATTGCTAGTTTAAGCACTCAGACAATAACACTTTTCGACAAAATTTAAAACGACAGTAAGGAAATGAATCCAAATAAACATCAAAACCACCAGACGTCTTCAGCAGTATATATTACTCTCCTGAGATAACGTATTTGCTCAAAAATAAACTTCAACCATAGAAATTAAGTAAGGAAGAACGCTGACACAGTAATCCCTGCGTGTCTAACTAGTGAAGCCACGAAGAGTGTGAGGGCGTTTTCGCTGTACTGCAAAAAGCTGGTTGATTGGCTCCTTACGTTCAGTGTGCATTCAACTTAGGAAGTTAAATGTCATTTTATCCAATTTTCGAAATATTAGCAATAATTCTTACAAAAGGAGTAAGTCATGGTGAATTAAGTGTTTTTTTTATACTACTGACTTGAAAACTTGTAGTTCCTCCGTCAATAACTGGGGCAAGAGCAGCAACGTGATGTTGTATTACGCGCCGTTGCTTTGCTGCCGCACAGAGAGCCATATTAATGGCTTCAGTCCAGATCGCCAGACGTCATTCTCCCTTGCTTTTTTTCTATGGCTTTCACTCTAATGTCTTACTTATTAAGTTAAGATAAACTTAGCCTAACTGAACAAATGAAGTACTTTACCAACTGACACATTCCCGCCCTTTAAATTTGAAAATAAAAAGTTAAGACAGTCTAGGTTTTTTTCTACCTATATCCAGCGATAGGTTCTCAACAAAAAGAAGAAGCAGAAAATCAAGGAAGACGAAAAAATCGAGACTACAAGAAGAATATACTACAGGTTAGTGGTGAATGCAACGAAGAGAAAAAAAAAAATCATTTAGCAGCATTGCCACAACTTGTCTGAATTTTGGGACTATTATTACATTGACATGGGAAGTAAATATTGTACGATATTACGCAACGACTAAGCAACAAATATAAGCTAATTTAATTTGATTTTAATAGTGTGGTTTAAAGTCAACTGCGTCTCTTCCGCATCCGTAAGGCAATAATACGAAATTGTTGCCTGAAATATTTCTACTGATATCGACAGAAAACCATTAGCCGTGCAATACAAGTAGCTGGCTTAGCCTTCGGAACTCGTAGTACTTCCCGTCTTTAACTGGGAATAATGGTACCAGGACCTTTTCATAAGACACACTACTAACGTGTCTTGTCAATTCCAACAAGAGTTATTTTTTTTTATTTTTTTTTCTTCAATTAATTTGTATAATTATCTGCCAGGACCCAAATATTATGGAAGGTTTTTTTCTGTTAGGTCAAGAATGCATTCAGTAATTTACGAAGAACAACGTATTTTCATTGGCTGAAGCTATCGTATATTCGTCTAATCTCAAAAACCTTAAAATTTGAATTAGAAACGACGCTTATTGTGTTAAATTCTTCTTTTAATACTTAAATTTAAAAACTGACCTCTAGCATAAATGATTACATAAAAAGGAATTCTACCGTTTGAACTGAAGAAATCACTCCTCAGAAAATCATGAATAATAGCGTGACTGACTCTTTTTGTGATAGAAACCCTTCCTCAAGAGTGGCAAAAACCGGAAAGAGTTTCTGGTTTACCAAATTACAGTCATCCCTCTGACCCACCGCCGAATCAAAATCATGTGTCCCGGAGTCTGAAAAGGGGTACCTGGCCGAACCTACAGGAACCAGTACAATCAGGAAACTTTAAATGGCACTTCCGTGAAATGGCTTCCACGGAACCGAGTGGATTCAAGAAAGAATTCCAGGTTACTTTTCACATTTGTATCTTAAAGACAAACAATACTCCAACTTCAACAAACTAAATTAGCAAAAACTTTAATGCATACATAAACCGGAAAACCAAATGAAAGCAGGTCATAATGTTAAAATCTTTGGTAATACTCGAGCAGGATTTCAACATAGGCTTGTATGCTGAAAGGCAAATGTTCTAACCACTGGGCCACCCAGTCGGTCTTTAAAAAAACCATGCATCTAAACTTACATAAAAAATGTCATACCGCAATTGCGACTGATTTTTAACACTAGTGAAAATGCCACCGGTGTGCAGATTCTAACGCTGGAAGCAATGCTTGTAAACAAACTCATAGGCTATCCTGGGAAACTTTGAAAATACCAGGGCAACTGGACTAGTGATGTATTACTGTTGTTAAACCTAAGTCAAAAGGAGGCTTACAGTGAAAACCTAAGCCGAAGAAATCTGCTAGGGCCCAAGATGATTATGCTAAGTAACAGTCATAGGCGTGGGAAGCTGTTCTCGATGGGAAGGGAGGGGGCTGAACGTTGTTTCAGACTGCCGTCCTGGGGACGGTTCTAAGGGAGATGTCCCCTTCTCCTTTTGGGAAATTTTTGAATATTTGAGGGTTTCTTATGCAATGCGATGCACCATATCGGGCGAATTTAAAGGAAACTTACTGCAAAATCTTGACATTTGTTGCAGAGGGAACAAATAAGGGGTTTTCTCCCTTGAATTGGGGGACAGAAGCATACTTCCGTCCCACAATATTTTTGAGTGAGGGCTTAAGCCCCCCCCCCCCTCCGCTTCCTACGCCTATGGTAACAACAGAGAGGTATCATCAATAAAAGTATCCAAAAAAGTCTAATTATCACTACCAATTTAGGGGCTGTTGAAATTGCACACATAAAATACATTTTCTCAGATGAAATAATCGACAATACTTAGCCTTTATACTTAACTCTCTGAGGAATTGATGATTTTTACTTAAATTTTTATGTTTTCTTGTTTTTCCAGAGGTTAGTCGGTGCTGATGAAACTAGATGCACAGTTGCCAGTAGAGAAATCAACAAGCCAAAAAATCGCTTCAGAAACATAAAACCATGTGAGGCAGTTTTACAACAAAACATAATTCTATGAATCTTTGAATTACCTTTAATTTTTGAAACTCGATTGATATCGATTATCGTTCAAAAGTTTTAAGTAATCCTCAATTGTTAAACGGACGAGATTGAAATCTGTGAAGTAAAGTGCTTAAACTATGAAACATGTTACTACAACTTTTCAAAAGTGTCAAGTTTTCTTATGTTTTTATTTCGTTGATTGTACCATAGATGATGACACAAGAGTAACCCTGTCAACAGGCAGTTCATCATCAGACTATATAAATGCCAGTTATATTCAGGTAATTAGGCAGTATTATGTCGTTTGGAAATTACAGTAACTAACATTGTTTTTAGAACTAGGCGATTATAAAATTATATTTTGCTTAAAGGAAGTGAATTCTCTGGGTAAAAGAGGTGTAAGAGAAATCGGAAAAAGAATAAAACAATCTTTAGAGACAACTTAAATCAAACTATTATTTTCATCGTCACTACCAACCTCAATACTTTTTCTACTCTATTGGTATATACTATTTTAGTCGTCACCCTATTCTTTTCAAGCTAAGTTCCTGCTGTTATGTACCATTGAGTGAACAATATGATTAATTGTTTGATATCGCTTCAATAAATTCAAAACCGAAAGAATGTGCTTAAAGCATTAGTCAACTGTAAGTTATGCAGATCTATAGGTTCGGCTCAAGTGTTAGTCTAGTGCAGTGACGCCATGGCATTCATTAAAGTCAACCTCTTCTTCATATGTATAGTTGTTTTAGAGCACGGCACCATAAACGCCAACAGCTTCTGAAAAAAGGGTATGACTTTGAACAAAACTATGCGAATCCGAAGCCCTACATGAGTATGGGGGAAAGATTTGAATCTTAGATACTCTGTAGTGTTATCCCAGTAATTTCCCAGTGCCTTCCTTCCTAAGCTTACAAGGCAACTTGTCCATCACGTTCAGTTTCAGATGTTTATAAATGGAAATGGTTATATTTAAAATTTTAAATGAGTTTGACTTCATTGGATCACTTACTGTAAGCTACAGAATCGAGCACATGATTAATATGTTTCATCAGGGTTTTGGAAAAAGAAGTGGACAAACGATATGATATCCCCCATTTTAGAGATTAAAGGAATGCCTCGTCCCCTGCTATTGGCGTCCATACCCGTTACACAACTTTAGGTAGGTAATATATCGTTCATCAGCGATTATATTTGTGTAGCGCTATGAGTATTATCCTTTTGATAAAAACCAGGTAAAAGGAATTCCACTGTCGACCCTCAGTCTTACACTTCTTCCAAAATCAAAGTCTTTTTGTTCGCAAGTTTCGATTTTATATATTTCCTTCAAAATGGTTTCATTTTTTCGTAATAACCAGGGTGTGAGACCTAACGGAGTCACAGATCAGAACATGTATATTGCAACACAAGGTAACCATCTTCATGAATTCACTTTCTGTTGAATTCAAGTAAACCGAATGTGTATTCCATATAAATGTAGTTTCCATACATTGATTAAGCACTACATTTTATTTTAAGGTGTTAGATCTCTTGTTGTTTTACAAAAGCATAAGGTTTCGTTTTTACTTATCCTACTTAAATCAAACTAGAGTATTTGTGGCCATAATGTTCATTTCAGAAGGTCACTTGTTGTTATGTAACTTTTCATGTCCTTAAGACATCGTATTCATGTAACGTTTATAATTCTCAAACGTAAACCTCTCATCTCTTTTAAATGAGAATATTTCAGGCACAATTCAGGTAGAAGATTCTTTCATGTTATGAATATTCTTTACGATACTTTCGGTAGACACAAGATTTGTCTCTTTCCCGTTTCTAGGACCGTTAGATCGCACCATTCCTGATTTTTGGCAAATGATTTGGGAGCAAAGCTGTGCCTTTATTGTCATGCTAACAAATCCCATCGAAAATAAAAAGGTATAAGATGTATAACCTATCGCTTCGCTTCTCCCATTTTTATGCAATTAGTCTGTTTTTACGTTTTTACATTTAACTTACGATGCCACGCAAAGGTTCGCCCTTACAGTCTTGCATCCAATAGGTACGTATTCCGCCATAAGGACGCAAGATGTAAAGGAATAGCAAAACACAAATATAAACTAGTTGCTAAAGAATACTTATTTGAAAAATAGTATTTACACGAATTTGGTTTTTAATGTCATATATTGCACATTTATAGATCTCTTTATAAACTACCAGCTTGAGATCTGAAAACACGGTTTTGCAAAATAATGTTTACTCATCAGAAATGTCGAAGAGTAAACAGAACGGTAAACTTCAGCTGTAAAGGGGGTAGAAATCTTTTGGCTCGAAATGCTTACTTATGATGCAACAGCTCTTCAGCTTGACGGACAGGTGTACTCCTAGCTGATACAGTTATGTATAGACACTTTTCTTTTATATATTTGTTTATAAAGGTTAAATGTGCCACCTATTGGCCAGAGAAAGACAATTACAAAAATTTGATCACAATGCGACTACGCAACTTACAAGAGGAGGTGTGGCCGTTTTATGTTCGTCGAACTATTGGAATGATTAAGGTATATGTATATTTAGAGTTTCACTAAATGTAAATAATAAATATTTGATGGCAGTAGAAACTGACATTGTAAAATTTGATATTTGGAAGCAAGCCAATAGTCAGGAGGGGGCAACGGGGTGAAGCCGCCTGGAAAAATTCTCCCCGAAAATAAAAAAACCAGCATTTTCTTAATGCATTTTATTGTATCTCTCCCTCTGAAAAAAATTTCGCCCCCTGGAAGCTTTCTCTCCCTCTCCCCAACAGTTCCACCCATTTGGGAGTTATACGGTCGATTTGTTTTTGTCTTTTTAATTTTGTTTTGCATCCATTCTTGCTCAATATTCCATTTATAAAATGTAACTGATGATTCAATGTTTTGTTCATCTCGTTTTGGATGTAAACTTGGCATAGCACAATTTTAAAGTGGTAAAACTTTCCCCTTTTAAGCAATCTTCCCCCTATCCTTTTACACGTCAAATATGTCCAAAAAACATATAAATTACCATATAACCGAAACAGATGAACCCATTTAAGGTTCGTAAGCAGTGTGCCATGTCTTCTTCTGGCTTCTTGTGTCATCAGTCACCGCCTTGATAATTATACAACTGTAAATGCGGAGAAACCCATTTTTCTGATGAATGTCACTACTTTTCTGCCCCCATTTAGGATGATTTCACCCGACAAGTTATTCAGTATCAGTTCACATCTTGGGACGACAAAGAAACTTTGGAGACGGCGATGCCCATCTGGGAAGTTTTGGATCAAATGTGGGCAAACATTGAAGCAAATGGATTCAGGGGGCCAGTAGTGGTACATTGCAGGTGATAAGTACGGTATTTTATCTCGCACCTCGTGAAACATAAGGATTAGCTACATGTGTTGGCATTATTGCCACACTTCTTGAACATACATTAATTGCTCAAAATTATTATTTGATTTACATATTTGCTGCTACTCAGTACGATATCATTACGTTAGCTACCAAGCTCCAGACGGCAAATAAAATGAAAATTCTCTCCCCCGAACCAGGTACATGGATTCCTTAGTTCGGGCCAACTCAACCCCCTCCCCCCCCTTTCGTTCTGTTAAGTTTAAAATTACAAAATGATACTTTGCTTATAACAGGGTATAGTATTAAACTAGTAAATTTTGACATTATCAAGATTGTAACACACATGCGCTGCACCACCAGGTGCTTCCCCTAGACTTTGCAGGGTCCCTTGTTTTGGTCCCTGAACTTCACGGCCACTCCTACAGTTTTCAAGATTTGTGGGCGAGCTTGGCTTTGCACTGCTCAGTGAACAGTAGCCTAAGCAACATGACTGACAGACTGTAAGTAGATATATAAAACGTTGAGAAAATATGATGATACTTACAAACGAGAGAGCAAAACAAAGTAGTAATATTAGTAAATTCAAATCGAACACATTCTCTGTTCGAACGGTTTTCCCTTTTTTATTTGATGTATACAGTAACAGGCCAATATATTTCCATCACTAAGAGAGAAAAAAAGAAACAGTGGAAGAAGCTAACGGACAGTCTGTTTGGACTAATTTCATGTTTTGACTAATTGCTTCATCCGTTCCTGAAGTTTTAATTCAATTCTATCTTCTTTTTTATCATTTTTCTCACTTCCAAAGTGCGGGTGTAGGTAGAACTGGTACTTTCATCGCTCTTGATACTCTGAGATCCATACTCCTAACAGAAAAAGAAGTTGATGTCTTCAACGTTATTTCAGACATGCGCAACAGACGTATGCTGATGATTCAAGTAGAGGTATGAGTTTTACCCTGATACAGTCTGAAGTTAAAACATTTATACTTTAAGCAATAATAACAGCTGAAGGGCTCCTTATCTTAGCAATTTTTCTCTTTGAAATACCACCCTGATTCAATACCTTTTTATGTTTCAGTGGAATTAGTTCCGAACAACATATTAAATTGACAAATAATAGTTATGTCATATATGTATGTAGTGCTACTGATATATACCTGATTCTTTTTTCTCAGGAACAATACAAATTTTTGTACGAGTCGTTGCTAATTTTTCAATTGCTGAAACAAACGTCATTTAAGGTAACAAAGTTCAAACGAGACATGAGAAACTGGTGGAGAGACGTCAAAACTCGTCAACGGGAGAGAGCTGAGAAAGAATTCGAGGTAAAGTGGAAAGTACCATTTGATTTTCTTTAAATGTGTTTAAGTATAGGCTGACGTTAACGATAGAGAATTATAAGTTTAGATTCGTTTGCACAGTCTAATAATAGCAGTCGTTTCGTTTGAAGCTAATATAATGTTCTTTTTTTGTAAGTAGCAACTAAGTAACATACCAAACTACTAGCATGAATTATATTGTAATTGAAATTGACAATCATAAGAGAACAACAGGTTCAAACAACCCCATACCTGCCAACTCTCACGGTTTCACCGTGAGTCTCACGGTTTGGGGCATCATCTCACGGCCAAATTTTCAAATCTCACGGGGAAATAACATTATTCAAACAGATGTAAACTACACAGCAAATAACAGCTCAGTCCAACTCGGAAAATATTGGGTTGGTTTCCTATCTTGAGGAAAAAATCACGAATTTTGGCAGAAAAAATATTCCACCGGAGAACAATGAAATGTAGGCTAGCCTAGTCAGGCTACTGTTTCACATTTAGTCAATTCAATTTTGCCTTGCACTGTAATTAGATCTGGCATCCCTTATGATAATCGAGACCATTCGTAAGCCAAACACGTAGGGCAATGGGCCAGGTTATACATATATGTTGCCTGGGATACCTAACCTGGCCTGCCCATGCAACTCCTGATTGTTTTCTTATCTATTATGCATAAAAAAATGAGGTGCGTGATCACCGCTCAACGCATGGTACATCGTCACCGACCCAATGGACAGATGGAAAGCCGTATACACTACAGTAAAAACATCAACCCGACGACTTCCTTATCTCGAACTGCATGGGCGTTTGAGACGGAAAGCTGCAACCCCCTAAAATATACTTGTGAAAATTTGGGTAATATGAAGAAAATTTTTGTGCAGACGTGCACAATAGAATTAAAACTGGTAACAAAGTTTCGTTTCGTAAATCAGTAATTTAGACTAACATTCTAAGCTTGGCCGCCCCCTGCCGGACAAAAAACTTTGGATAATGTAGTACAGTTTTAGAACTGTGCTTTGGCCGTGTATATCTTTCATCTGCCTTGGACGTGTCCGCCTTTCATTATTTACGTTAGCACAATGGAGCCCAATTTTTGCACTTCTTGTCATGGAAAAGAATTTTTCGGCACGCCCTGTCTCGTTTTCGTCACCCTTCGCACTGTATATCTCATAACTATTGTATAGAAGGGAAATAAAATTACATGCAAGTTCCTAACGACTCCCTTGGTCCAAGATACCTTTCCATAAATCAAAGATACCTTTCCATAAATCAAAGATACATCTTATCCATCCTCTATCTGCAGGGGTTACGCAATGAGGTATAGTCTGAGCGAATAATGGATGTATTTTAATCTTTTCGATCAATTTTTTTCCCACTTGCCAAAAGGTCCGTGCGCTTGCTACACTTCCATCTTCAGTGATATTAAATAGTTCTTTGATATCGTGATCAATCGCATTAAGGTTGGTCAACGGTGGTTGGATATTACAAGAGTTCTAATACAAAATTTCGGGCCGCTTCTGCCGCGATCGCCACGGTCTGTACTCCATTCCTCAGTGGCACCGGCATGGGGACTGGGTGCGCATGCCCCCTTATATTTCCACAAAGGCATTTAAGCTATACCCCTGTAGAGTTTAGGAGAGTTTTGACCGAGTCATGGTAACTATTTCGCGCGCTTTGCGTGCTTCAGACTTAAATGTTTTCCTTCAATTACATCAATACTTTCTGATAAGAGCTCCAGGTAGGTAGGTAGGTAGGTAGGTAGGTAGGTAGGTAGGTAGGTAGGTAGGTAGGTAGGTAGGTAGGTAGGTAGGTAGGTAGGTAGATGACGTTTAACGAAACATCAACACATGCGTGTCATATAGTGTCTTTCACGTTGTAGACTTTATGATTCAAGTCCTCCCGTTTAGTCGCCTTTTACAACAGGCGGGGAATACCGTGGGCACATTCAACAACTCCCAGCCCACAGGGGATACCGGTGGGGCTCACTCGGTTTTTTGGCGCCGACCAACCCACCAGTCGTAGGGTGAGTAGTAACGGTCACATTGTGTGCATTTTATGGGCGATAGTTGGGGAAAGACTAATCACCACACACGACATACTCTCCCCATCTGGATGCAGCTTAATGTCATACCCAGGACCGGGTAACAGCTCCAGGAGAAGCGTACCAGCAGAAGTTGAAAGATTATATATATATATATATATATATATATATATATATATATATATATATATATATATATATATTATATATATATATATATATATATATATATATATATATATATATATAGGCCCCTAATATGATACACACTGGTTCTTAAAAAAGCTTTCCTAGCGAAGCACGCGAGAACTTTTTGATAACACTTCTCACGTTTCTGTATCCCCCTCCCCCTCCCAATCAAATAGGGCTTCTACGCCGATTGCTTAGCTATGCTTGAACTTGGAGTCATGGTACAGTGCATGAAAATTTTCAAATCTCCAGGTTGGAGGTACCAATCTCCAGGTTTTTTCATGAAAATGTCAAGGTTTGCTCAGGTCTGCAACCCCAGTCTGAGATTTGTACAATATAGTGTCTCGAAAGTTCTAGATAGCATGGAATAAAGACCTAAAATCAGGAAACAGGACAGTTGGGACAGTTAGCAGAAGTATACAGAACTGTCTTTGGCTTAGTTCAGAACTGCCTATATCACTTTAACATGCTGTAAGACAATAATGTTATGTAGTTTTGCTAGGAATGATGATGTCCCCAATAGACATTTGGTCTGAATAAGTGCCGCAAATCGTGACCTTTGGCGTAGCAAGCGGGTGGACTGAGTGGACAATGTCCAGGGGCCCCGAGGGTTCAAGGGGTCCCCAACCAAACGGGCAGAAAAGTCTCAAAAAAATCGTAATTCTACCTACCGTCTAACCACCCAGTGCAGACTCAAAAGGAATCACAAAGATATCAACAACTACAGAACTACTTTTGAAAAAACAGGCAAGAATGGGATAAGAGATTGAACCCGGATCTGCAGCGTGCAAGGTTTCACTCTTACCCCGTACCTCCCCTTGGAGATTGAAGACCTCTTAGGAAAATGGGTTTATGATACCATTGGTTTGGGGCCCTTCAGCAGTGTCTCTTGTCCATGGGCCCCGAGGGTCTTGCTACGCCGCTGATTGTGACCCTGCAATAGTTCTTTCTTTGGGACTTTTAGAAAACAGAATTGATTTTTTTAGCTGTATATGTAAAACTAAAGTGATAAGAGATAGGACAAGCAACATCCCTGCATCTCGCTCATGGGCAGCATTATCTTTTCGCGTAACTTGATAACAGTTCATACATAGTCCATACAGTGCAGGCGATGTCCTCTGCTTTATAGCAAGACACAAGATTTTGCTTATTGTTGGTTCTTTGTTACTAGATCATTGTTTAACTGCAAAACATTCTCCTCGGATTCTGAATTTTGAGCCTTCCTTTACAGGGCAAGTAACCTTCATTTTTTTTAAGAAAAAAGAAGACCGCACGTGATGTCAACGGTGTTTGCAATTACCTTTTCACTCTATTAAAGGTCCCCTCCCTGATAAACGGCTTTGTGGCGTTTAATTCAGTAAATACGGTAGGCTGCTAATCTGGAACCCTTACTTGTAATGACCCGATGACTAAACTCATGACCAGTCTTATAGATTCAGCGTTTCAACTTTCAATATCTGATGACATAAAC